>CM052799.1:53030128-53093791 GCA_028533885.1 Nasua narica | reverse complement strand
AGTGAACCTATTGTATATTATATTTTTAAATTTTATACAAATGGTAGCATTTTATACAAATGGTAACATACCATTCTTTATCTTGCTTTTTAAACTTAATATATAATGGAGTGTTCCTTTGAATGTATGTAATTATGCCTTGTTTTTATAATTGTATAATTATCTACTACATGGATATACTCTATTCAACAAGTTCCACTGTTGGTGGACACTTGGTTTGTTCCCATTTTTTGCATTTAAATATTGCTGCATTATGTATCCTTGAACATAAGGCATTTTGTATATATGCAAGCATTTTTGGATTAATTCTTAGAAGTAGAATTGTCAGATTGGCCTACATAAAGATGGCTGTGATTTATACTTTCAACAACATTGGGTAAGAATGCCAGTTTTCTCCCCACACACTAACCAATTCAGTATTAAAATTTTTGTCCCATCTGTCTATTTTTACAAATGACTTTTAGTTTTAATTTGCTTTTCTCTTAGGAGACTAAGCATCTTTTAGAATGTTGAAAGGCCATTTATGTTTTTTTATGAACTTTCTTATGTTTTTTGCGCATTTTTCTTCTGAGATTTTGATCTTTTTTTACTTATAGGAACTTTTCATATATTAAACATATTCTTATATCACTCATTGATAGGGAAATAGAAATAAAAAATACAATGAGATATCACCTCACACCTATCAGAATGGCTAAAATTAACAACACAAAACCAACAGATGTTGGCAGGGATGCAGAGAAAAGGGAACCCTCTTACACTGTTGGTGGGAATGGAGGCTGGTGCCATCACTCTGGAAGACAGTATGGAGATTCCTCAAAAATTTAAAAATAGAACTGCCCTTGATTTAGCAATTGCACTACTACTAGGTATTTACCCAAAGGATACAAAAATACTCTTTCAAAGGGATATGTTCAACCCAATGTTTATTGCAACATTATCAACAGTAGCCAACTTGTAGAAAGAGCCCAAATGTCCATCAACTGATGAATGGATAAAAAAGATAATGCGCCCTGTGCATGCATTCTCTCTCTCTCTCTCTATGTATATAATGGCATATTAGCCATAAAAATTAATGATTCTTGCTGTTTGCAATGACACAAATGGAGCAAACAGGGTTGATGGAGGGGAGAGGGGCAGAGGCATGGGTTAGATGGGTGATGGGTATTAAGGAGGGCACTTGTGATGAGCTCTGGGTGTTTAAATAATGAATCACAAAATTCTACACCTGAAATTAATGTTACCCTGTATGTTAACTAACTGAAATTTTTTTTTCAAAGATTTTATTTATTTATTTGACAGAGAGCACCAGCAGGGGGGGCGGCAGAGTGAGAGGGAGAAGCAGACTCCCCTCTGAGCAGGGAGCCCAATGCTGGGTTGGATCCCAGGATCTGGGATCATGACCTGAGCTGAAGGCAGATGTTCAAGCAGCTGAGCCACCCAGGTGCCCCAACTAACTGGAATTTAAATGAAAGATTGAAAGTACAAAACAAAAGTACACAAACAAAAAATACATTCTTTGTCATATGTTTCCACATTTTTTTCTTATTTTTTTTTTGTCTGTGTTCTGACTTGAATTAGGAGTTTTATTTTACCTTGAAGGAGGTTTTTATTTTTAGTCAAATCTGTTAAGTTTTCTGTTACGGTATTTGAGTCATATTTAGAGAAGCCCTTCCCCATTTCAGGATCTAAAATTTTTCCTGTATTTTCTGCTGGCGATTTTTTTTTTCCTGTTTTTTATTATGTTTGAGTTTTTATCTATCTGAATCTAAAATTTATCTTGGGAGAAAGAATGTAGAGACAAGGTACCCTTTAAAAAATGTTTTGATGGATGGCTTTTATGTACTTTGTATTCTCCTAGTATAAGAAAATATCTAAAATATTTATATTCACACCTGTTGATATCATAATTTATGGTTTCTGCTTTTGGTGTCATGCTTAGGCTTTCTCAGCCTTCCAAATTATACAAATACCCACCTTTGTTTTATTTTTTATACTTTGATATTTATTTTTTATATTTAAATCTTTAATGAACGTAAAAAGTATTTTGACATATGGTGAGTGAGTTGGTACCAAATTTATTTTTGATACAGTTAACTAGCCCATTTTTCTACTGACATTTATTGAATCATTTCCTCACAAATTTGAAATGCTGTCTTTAATATTTTCAAATTTTTATCTATGGAACTATTCCTTCACTTCTCTTTTGTTTCATTGCTCAGGTCCTTGTACCAATACCATACTGTTGATTATTTGAAAAATAAAAATAGCAAGCAAAACAAAAATAAAACAAGGAAAGCTTGCTTTAAAAGACACAAAGTTGTTTTATAAATTATTTTTTGGCTATTATCCTAAGAGCAATTTAAACTCAATGATAAAGAAGTTTAAATTAGGGGCGCCTGGGTGGCTCAGTGAGTTAAAGCCTCTGCCTTCGGCTCAGGTCATGATCTCTAGGTCCTGGGATCGAGCCCCACATCGGGCTCTCTGCTCAGCAGGGAGCCTGCTTCCTCCTCTCTCTCTACCTGCCTCTCTGCCTACTTGTGTTCTCTTTCTCTCTCTCTGTCAAATAAATAAATAAAATCTTTAAAAAAAAGTTTAAATTAATTTGGGGAGAATTAACATTTTTACCTTTAATAGTCTCATTCAGGAATATGGTATATTTTTGTATTTATGAATGTTTTATGTTTCTTAGTTGATTTTTATAATTTTCTTTTGCAAGGGTTAATAGTATATGTGGTGTCTATCAGTATTTTAATACATGATTATGTACTTGAAAAAAGAATGGTTGTTGGGGATACCTGAGTGGTTCAGTCGGTTAAGCATCCAACTCTTGATTTCAGCTTAGGTGACAGTCTCAGGGAGTTGTGAGACTGAGCCTAGAGTTGAGCTCTGTGCCTGCTTAAAATTCTCTCTCCTCCATCTGCCCCTCCCTCCATGCCTGTGTGTGTGTGTTTGTGTATGTGTGTGCTTGCTCACTTGCTCTCTCTCAAAAAAAAAGAAAAGAAAAGAAAAAAAGAGTTGTTAAGAGAGTACATTTTCAGAGTTCACATCACAAGGAGAAAAGTTTTTTTCTTTTGCTTTTTGATTGTATCTCTGTGAGATGTTAGCTGAATCTACTGTAACGATTTTATAATATATGTAAATCCAACCATCATGCTGTATGCCTTAAACTTATACAGTAATATATATCAAATAATTCTCGAGACTGGCAAAAATTTTTAATAATTAAGAAATTTAAATTTTTGAAATTAAAAGATGAGAAAGATATAAAGTAAGGTATTAAATGGTTATCTCTGCTCAAATGATGGGTGATTTGGGGGTTTATTTTCTTCGTGCCTGCCTGTTTTCAAAAGTTTAATATTTAAGTATGTATAACTTCCTTATATTTAGAAAGTCATTCCAGAACACTAATCTGAAATGTTTTAAGTATAGTGATATGTGAAATACATATAGGTACTTCTAATGAGAAAAATAAATTTATGTTCATAAATACTATTGGAAAATAAAAATCACTTAAAGCTTTTTATCTGAATGAAAACAAATATGACTTTAATTGTTCATAATAATTTTAAATGTTGGCTAACTAAAGGTGATGTCGAAAGCTGAGAAAATTTATGATTTCTATTAGTTTTTCTCTTAACAAGAGGAATTCTTAAGTCAATATTCAGTATTTCAAATAATATAGAGTTGTCAGTTGGCCATAAGCTAGTGGTTTAATTAACATCTAGTATATTTTAAATAATCTGGTAAGCCTCATAGCTTAATATGGAATACAGAAATATTCACTTGTACTTTTTAACCATAATCTCTTTACAGTGTAGATTTTCAGAAAAGGTGATTATTAAAGAAGAAAAAGAAAGTATTTTTGAAGTTTGCAAAAGGTCTGTATCATTTTCAATTGTGTAATTTTTTTAAATAGTCATATAATTTGTATTTTGAGTATGTTTTTTATTCTTTGCTCTATGTACTCGGGCTACTATCCCTTAAGGCAATATGGATATTATTAATTGGTGTATCAGACATACCCAGATGTTGGGGATACTTTCAGTTACCTTAAAGCTATGACAAAGATTTTTGAGCCATTAAAATATTTTTTGAGGAAGGAATAAGGAATAGTGATAAAAGAAAAAAATGTGTACATGACTTTTATGAAGGTAAAATGACAGAAATCAGATGAATATTGCAGTTTGCAGGTATCTGATGTGGATTATTACTAAGAGTTACAGTACACTCACTAGAACATATGCAAATACCAAACTTAGATCTCCAAGTTGAGAACACTTGATCCATCCTGCACCCCCATTTTGCTGTTGAGGCAAGGTATACTCAGATCAGGTGACAAATGTGTTCAGGTACTTTTATATTAGTAGTTTTCAAAGTGTGATTCTTGTAGCAGCAGCATCAAATGGGAACATGTCAGAAATACAAATTATTTGGTCCCATCCCTGATCTGCTGAATCAGAAACTCTGAAGATGGGGCCCATCAGTCTGTGTTTCAATAAGGCCACCAGCTGATCCTAATACGTGCTCAAGTTTGAGAACCTTTGTATGAAGGAAAAGCCTAGATAAGAATTAGATTGGCACAAAAACCCAGTTTGATCCATGACCATTTGAAATTTTAAAAGGGAAATATTGACAATAGTTTACTTTTTTTTTTCTGTTGAAAGCATTTTGCTTACAAACCAAATAGTGTCATGGCAGCCTGCAGAGTTTTATCATCAGTTAAGGTGATGTCAAAAGCTGACATAATTCTACCATATGGCTTAGTCCATTTTCTACCATAATGACCAGGAGTGTGACATTAAACAGATCACTACATTTTTACCCCAAGCTTCAGTCATCCAATCAAAAACAAAAGAATTTTACTAGATAATCTTTTCCATATGTAAAATTCCATAATTCTTATTTGTTTGTTCTATATTTTTGCTTTTGTTTTGAGAAAGGTTATGTTGATTGCACGTATTAATGATGTCCCAAGTTGGAAAGAGAAATGAATATCGTTATTTTCTGTCATGCGTGCGTGAGCACATGCATGAGTGGGGGGAGAGGCAGAGGGAGAAGCAGACTCCCCACTGAGAGAGGAAGCCTGATACAGGGCTTGATCCCAGGACCCTGGGATCATGACCTGAACCAGAGGCAGACACTTCACTGCTTATCTGACTGGACACCCGGGCGCCTTTGTGTAATTTTTAAGCTCTTTCAAGGCTACTAAGTTTGAACTATTGTAAGTGTGGGGCTTTTTTCTTTGTTACTATTTTTATTCTCCTCTGACCTAGGGAACCCCAGCTGAAAAAGCTTATTAGAATTGTTTTTAAGGTAAAATACTATCTGAGTGATTTTTCTCCTAAAAACCAAATTCATTTCTATCAGTCAGCTTTGAGATACTTCCCACTCTCCCCCTTGCTTATTTCTTTTTCTAGGTAAGTAAAGTTGCAGAAAACTCTTAAGTTTTTCTAAAATTTGTTATACAGGATCTCACATATTAAAATATAGTTGAAGCTGTTTAAGCAACCAAGAACGGTACATTTTTTATACCTTCTTTCCAAAGGAAGCTCTCAAGTAAATGTATAAATTTATTAAATATACTTGTTTTCAAGAATAATTTATAATTCATTTATTTCACTATACTGTCAATAGAATAATTGGATGATCTTTTCTGGATTAGAATGCTAGCTCAGTTCCTCCTCAGACTTTTTGTGTGGCATGATCAAAAATAATCTGCTCTGGGTTTAACCCAACCACCTTACTCCTACCCCTACCCCAGCCATTTACCAAGCATTTATTTCCTATTTAAGAAGGCAAGAACCCTTAATGAAAATACTGAAGAATCATAATATGGTAATAGTATACAACATGGTGTATAGCATATACATACTGTTAGGTTGTGTTTCCACTTATTTGATTCTCATTACTTTAATGTTCTTAGAGTAGTTTAAATTCTGCTTTCGGCTTTTGTGCTCACACAGTGAAGATTCTAAAAATGCAGAGCTTGTGGTTGGTGAAAGTCAGTTAGCAGTACTGGCCCCAAAACCTCTGTGCTTATCAGTGCCACCTTTGAATATAAGTGGTCATCAAGAAGACATATTACTGAAGCCCTGGATGAATGGTACGATTTTCTTAATAAAATTCTGTTGGCATTTAATAATATAGAAACTATATAGGCGATTTTTTTTTCACCAAAAACAAAAAAGTTTAGAAAAATCAAAAGAAGCCTAGAATGTTAAATTTGGAAAGTTTGTATACCTTTACTTAGACCTTTTGATGAAACAATTTCTTAAATATCTGTATTTATCTGATAGCGGTAGTACAGATAAATTATAGGTTATACCTAAAATATTCATATTTTGGTTGAATATTTTAGGATTTCATAATGTATTGTAGAATTTGTGTCAGTTTTTTTGATAATCTATAATGCTGTGAACAAAATAGACTGAAAAATGAATTTAGAAACAGTAAAATTTCTTTGTGTAGCCCACATCTAATTCTTCTATACTTTCCTATTATTTACTTTGTGCTGCTTGGTTTTGTGTACTACAGCAGCATGCCCAGATGATCATGTGTTTTATCTTAAAAAACCTTAACAGTTTTTATAATGAAAATTACGCAAAGCTATGCAGCAGAAACTTAAACTTGTTCCAAATTCATCTCAATGCTGCCAAGTGAAAAATGAAATTATTTAAAATAAACATGTTTATTTTTTTTATCTTTAGAGAAAAACACTTCTAAATGTCCTAATTCTCATTTTAAAAGATCAACATTAAGGGATAGAATGCCTGGTGTATTAGTAGCTTAGGCAGCCATAGCTAAATACCATAGACTGGGTGGCCTAAATGACAGAAATTTATTTCACACAGTTATGGACCTAGAAGTCTAAGATCAGGGTTCTGGTAGGATTTAGTTTCTGGCTCTCTTCCTGGCTTACAGATGGCTGCCTTCTTGCTAAGTCCTCACATGGCCTTCCCTTGATGCATGTGTGTGGAGAGAGAGAGCAACTCTCTGATGTCTCTTCTTATAAAGATGCTAATTCCATCAGATTAGTGTCTCACTCTTTTTTCTTTCTTTTTTTTTTTAAGATTTTTATATATTTGACAGAGACACAGCAGGAGAGGGAACACAAGCAGGGGGAGAGGGAGAGGGAGAGGGAGAAGCAGACTTCTCACCGAGCAGGGAGCCCTACGCGGGACTCAGTCCCAGGGCCCCGTGATCATAACCTGAACCAAAGGCAGACGCTTAAGGACTAACCCACCCAGGCGCCCCTCATTGTCTCACTTTTATAACCCCATGTATCCTTAATTAGTTCTGTAAAAGGCCCTATCTTTAAGATTTTATTTGTTTGTTTATTTATTTAGTTAGTTATTTGACAGAGAGAGAGCAAGAGAGCATGCACGCACAAGCAGACAGAGCAGCAGGCAGATTTGTTAGTTGTTTGTTTGTTGGATTTGTTAGTTTTCTTTCCTTAGAAATTTTAATTGTGAATCATATATATCTATTTAATATAGAGACTCGTTTGAATACTGTGTTCAGTGCTGCTGTATAAGGCTTTTAAGAAAGTGCCTTCAGTTTACAATGAGTTTAAAATTTTACATTTAGGCCTAGAAATACCTAAGGAGCAGCCAAGATGTAAATCATTTTTTATTTCACAGACACATACCGTAGCATCGTAGTCTGTGAACTGAGTATGAGTAGTCCAAAGTGAAACTTTAAAGCAGATAGTAGTGGTAATCTGTTTCATTGTTATGAAGGGAACAAGCTGTAACATGTTGGTTTGTGATGTTTTTCTTAATCATTTCTAGATTTCAGATTTCCAGGAAAACATTCTCTCCTAAAGCTGCAGAATCCTGAAACTTGTGAAATATTTAAGAGGGAAAAAAATGTAGGGGTAAGTCCTCCATACAAAAAAAAAAAAAAAAATCCTATAAAGCACATATTTTGGTTATATTTCCCGGACTATCATTTTTTAAACACTTCTGGCCATTTACAGATTTTGAGTGGCAGTTGGTGGTAAGAAGCAGAAAATGAGTAGTGATTCAGAGGATATTCACAAATAGTATAAGACATTGAAAGCAGAAGGCTGGGTGGGTAGGATGGAGAGGGGATATCCAAAACAGAAAATATAGAATGAATAAGTACCCTGTGATGGAAGAGAAAGCTAGTGATTTAATTAAAGCAGTTTATAGGAAAAGTTTGTTGTAAATACTTTGATTCTCCCATTTCTCTTTCTGTTAATCAGAAAAGCTACAGAGCATTTGGGTTCTAGATAAATGCATCTGAAATATGCATATTATAATAGAATAACTTTTTATAAAAGCAAAAAGGGCAGGTATATGAGAAAGGGGAGGGAATGTATAAACTTTTAAAAAACATGTAAAGTAAAGCAGTAGTAACTTTGGAATATTTTACACTGAAGGAAATTGCAAAAATTTAGACAAATCGGGACACCTGGGTGGCTCAGTTGGTTAAGCAGCTGCCTTTGGCTCGGGTCATGGTCCCAGCGTCCTGGGATCGAGTCCCACATCGGGCTCCTCGCTCGGCGGGGAGCCTGCTCCTCTCTCTGCCTCTGCCTGCCTCTCTGCCTGCTTGTGTTCTCTCTCTGTTAAAATAAAATAAATAAAATCTAAAAAAAAAAAAATTTAGACAAATCATTTTAAATTATTTTTTTCATTATTTTTGAAAATATAAATTGATTGGAGGTTTTTTTAATCAAGTCAGCAAACAATTTGTCTTGATACTGTTTTGGGTATATAGTATTTCTGATTCCTTCAAATACTTTCTCACTTAATTATGGTGTTTTACAATTAACATAGAGAATTTATGTAATTTTCTAGGTGTTCCAGAAGCCCCTAGGATTGATTCTACCACATAGATACTGCAAATTTCATTTTAATACGTTACGTGGCTGTGAGCGATCACAATGCAAGTTTGCTCATGTGCCTGAGCAAGGGGATGAAAAGGTAAAATATGTAGTCTTTGAAGTAGAGATTGTTTTTAATAATCATCTCAGTCATATATTTTAATTCATATTTTCCTTGACTCCTAGTAGCACAGATGAGCTTTGCCTGGTTTTGTGCTTTATATAAATGAAGTCATACAGTCTGTATTCTTTAGTTTCTGGCTTCTTTTTGCTCGAAATTTTTGAGATTCATCTATGTTTTTTACTTAATTTTAAACATTTCTTTCTCATTGCCGTATAATATTGAATATTCCAATGTGTGAGTATATCAAAATTTATTTTATTGATAAATATTACTTTTGATTCATTTGGATAGTTTCTAAATTTGGTAATTACAATAATGAGGCTGTCAGTGTTCTTCTGCATGTCTTTTGGTGCATATGTGTACACTTTCTGACGGATTATACTTAAAACTAGAGTTGCTGGGTCATAGGATCTGCATATGTTCAACTTTAGTCTATACTGCTAAACAGATTTCTAAAGTGGTCTGCCAAATTACACTCTCATCACCAATGTCTGAGAGTTCCGGTTGCTTCATTGCCTTACCAGGTCTTGGTATTTATGTATCAGCCTTTTAACTTCAGCCATTCTGGTGGGTGGGGAGTGATGCCTTCCCTGATGATGATTGATGAAGCTGACCATCTTTCAAAATCATTGTTGGACATATGGATACACTCAATTGGGAAATACCTAAATATTTTACCTGTATACTATGGGATTGTCTTTACCTTATTTATCTTAAGAATTCTTTATTCTAAGTTCTTTGTTGGATATGTGTATAGCAGGTAACTTTACTAGTGTATGAGTTGCCCTTTCACCCTCTTAAAAGTGTCTTTTGGTAAACAGAATTTCTTAATTTTTATGTAGTCCGATTTTGTCAATTTTTTATATTAACTTTTTGTATCCAAAGAAATCTTTGCCAAGATCCTATGTTTCTTTCTTTAAAAGATCTATTGTTTCATCTTTGCATTTAGACACTAAACCACTGGGTATTGATTTTTGTTTATGATGTGAGAAAAAGGTCAAGATAAATATTTCTTCCCATGTGGATCTCTAAGTATTGATTTTTGTTTATGATGTGAGAAAAAGGTCAAGATAAATATTTCTTTCCATGTGGATCTCTAAGTGACCCAACACCATTTACTAAAAAAAGACCGTTCTTCTCCCTACTGTACTGCAGGGTCACCATGTCATATAAATCAGCTGATTACATTTGAGTGGGTCTATTTGTAGGATCTCTGTTCAATCCATTGGTAAATATATTTATTCTTGTACCAGTAAGTGGTTATTTCTTTAAATGACCTAAATAAGGTTTTTAACATTTTGAATATTCAAGGATTTCCTCCCTTCCCCGATTGCTTGTTAATCTTGTTTATTTCCTTGACTATTTCTTTGTCTCTAAAATAAGATTTCTGTTGTGAATTCAGTATGCATTTCCAATCTGTAAGTTAACCTAACTTCAACTTTTTATGCCATTGCTTTAAGTTCACTTAAAAAAAATAGAATAAACAGAAAGATAGGATGGCAATTTGTGTCCTTTTTTATGAAATATGAAAAGGTAATTCTATGTTTTTCATTACTCGTAGGTTTGTATGGATGTGTTTAAGAAATATATAAGTATCAACGAACTGTGTTTGCTACAACGTGCAGGTATGAGACAATGGAGTGATTACTATAAATTCATGAGTGTGAGTGTTCCAAACAATATGCTATTGTATCTTACAGTTTGAATGTAAATTCAATACTTTTAAGTATGAAAACTGAAGGCCAGTAGAATGGCTCTGATGGTCTTAGGATTAAAAATAAGTGTGGCATTTTGGTTACTAAAAAAATTAGAATCCACCTAACAGTATAGTTCTCTTACATACTAACATTTGCATGATGTAGAAATTTTACGTAAAGGTGTTAAGACAGAAAAAATAATATTGTTAATTGGCTTAAAATCTTTCTGAAGAGATGTTTCAGAAATTGGATCTTCCCTACTTCTTTATCCTTCACTTTAAACATTTAACCTTTTGAGGCCAGTGCACCATCCATACTGAGTTCTGTGTAATTCCCTAAACAGGCCAGACTCTGTTATAACATCAGAGCCACTGTTCCTGCTCTCTGTCTGGGATGCCTTTCTCCCATTCTCCTACCTCATAGCAAAGACCTATACATCTCTCAAGTCTTAGTCATAGGAAATAGCAGATTGTTGATCACTACTTCTCATCACAGAGGTGCAAAGAGTTGGGCAGCTTTACTGTTGAACTTTTCCCCATTGTTTTAAGACCCTCTCCTTCCTGCTTAAGTGACTTCAGAGGATTTAAAGGGATAGCACCTTTTTTTTTTTACCTTTCCTTTCATTTTTTTCTTTTTCCCCTTTCGGGAGCCAGATCTTAGAGACTAGGATATTCAAAAACATCTGCATGCATATATGGGGAAAACTAAAAAGTGACTGTATGGGAAAGTCTCACAAAAGACCTAAGAAGACCTTAAATTTACACTTCAGGCTGGTCCTACCCACAGAACATACTATAATCAAAAAACAAAAGCAGTAACAAAAACAATAACAAGAAACAGCACACCCTGGGGAAGGGAGAGAATCCGAACTCTGTAATTACCACATTATTAGATTCAAATGCCCACTTTTCAATAAAAAGTCACAAGGTATACAAAGAGGAAAAAGTACAGCCCAGTCAAAGGAAAAAATAAATCAAACTATCTCTGTAAAAGATCCAATGGCAGATAGTTGAGACAGTGACCTCAAAACAACTGTCTAAAAGATGTTTAAAGTACTAACAATGATACAGAGGGACTAAAGAAAATGATGTATGAACAAAATGGGGATATCGATAAAGAGAGATAGAAATCTTAGAAAATCTCAGAAAAACATGGAGCTGAAAAATAACTGAAGTGAAAAATTCACTGAGGATTCAAAGGTAGATTTAAGCAGGCAAAAAATCAGCAAACTTGAAGATAGGACAATAGAAATTATCAAGTCCAAGGAACAGAAAGAAGAAAGATTGAAGAAAAGTGAACACAACCTTGGGGACCTGTGGGACTCTGTTAAATGGATCAATATACACATCATGGGAGTCCCAGAAGAAAAGAGAAAGGGGCAGAAAGAGTATGTGAACAAATAATGGCTGAAAATTTACCAAATTTGATGAAATCATGAATTTAAATGTCCAAAAATCTCAGCAAACTCCAGGTAGGATGAACTCAAAGAGACACACACCAAGACACATTATAATCAAAGTTTCAAAAGACAGAGAATCTTGAAAGCAGCAGGAGAGAAGCAAATCATTACCTCCAAGCATTCTTCAATAAAATTATAAGCAAATTTCTCATTAGAAACTGGAAATTTCTGTCAACCAGAAACCCTATATTCAGCAAAACTGCCTTTCAAAAATAAGAGGGAAATTAAGACATTTTCAGATAAACAAAAGCTGAGAGAGTTCATTTCCCCTAGACCAGCCCTGCATGAAAAGATCAAGGGAGTCCTGCATGGTGAAATGAAAGAACACAAGACAGTAACTCAAGGTCATGTGGAAAAAAAGGATTTCAATAAAGGTAAATACATGTGCAGTTGTAAAAACTAGTATTATAATAATAGTTTGTAACTGCTATTTTGTTTTCTACATGATTAAGGAGACTAATACATTTAAAGAAAAATGTTATTAGTGTAAAAACTATTATTATTGCAGACTTGGTAACTCCAAATCCTCTTTTCTATATAATTTAAGAGACTTATGCATTAAAAAAGATCTATTAATATTTGGGGACACACAATATATAAAAATGTAATTTTGTGACAACAACTTACAAGGGTAGGGATGGAGTGTAAAAAAGAGTTTTTGTATGTTATTGAAGTTAAGTTGGTATAAGTTTATATTAGAGTGTTATGATTTTAGGATGTTAAATGTAATCCCCATGTTAATCCAAAGAAAATAGCTATAGAATATACCCAAAAAGAAATGAAAAAGGAATTTTAATGTTACTGAAAAAATCAATAAATACAAAAAAAGACAACTGTAATGCAAGAAATAAGGAGCAAAAAATCTTCAAGTATGCAAATAGAAAACAAATAGCAAAGTGAAAGTAGTAAGGCCTTCCTTATCAATATTTACTTTTTAAAGTAAATTAGTTAAACTTTCCAATTAAAGGACAGATTAGCAGAGTAAATAAAAACACATGGTCCAACTATATGCTGTTTATAAGATATTCACCTTAGATCCAAAGACACAAATAGATTGAAAGTAGAAAAAATGGGAAAAGATGTTCTATACAAATACTAACCAAAAGAGAGCGGGGAAGTGGCTATACTAATATCAGACAAAATAGACTTTAGATCAAAAGAGGTTGAAAGAGACAAAGGACATTATATAGTAATAAAAGTTTCAATATAAAAAGAAGATATAATAATTATAAACATTTACACATCTAATGAAAGACCACCAAAATATTTAAAGCAAAAGCTGACAGAATTGAAGAGAGACATAGTTTTCCAATAATAGTTGGAGACTTTAGAATCCAGTTCACAGTAATGTATAGAACAATGAGATAAAAAATAGAGTACTTAACACAATATACCAACTAAATCTAACAGACATATGTACAGTATTCTACCCAATAACAGTAGCACATTTCTCTTCATGAATACATGCGACATTTTCCAAGATAGACAATATATTAGGCCACAGATTCTCGACAGATTTTAAAAGATAGATATTGCAGAGGTACCTAGGTGGCTCAGTTGCTTAAGCCTTCAGCTGTTGATCTCAGGTCAGTTTTTGATTCAGGGTCATGAGTTCAAGCCCTGCATTGGACTCCATGCTGGATGTGGAGACTACTTTAAAAAAAAAAAAAAAAAAGATACTGCACAAAGTATCTTCTCTGACCACAATTGAATAAAATTAGACATCAATAACAGAAGGAAAACTGGAAAATTCACAAAACTGTAAGTTGAAGGTGTGACTCAAAGAAGAAATCACAAGAGAAATTAGAAAAACCTTACAGGCAAATGAAAATGAAACAAAACATATCAAAACTTATGGGATTCAGTGAAAGTGGTGCTAAGAAGAAAGTTTGTAGGTTTAAAGGCCTATATTAAAAAACAAGAAAGATCTCAAAGCAACAACTTAACTTTACAACTTTAGAAAAAGAAAAATAAACTAAAACCCAAAGCTAGCAGAAGGAAGGAAATGGAATAGAGAATAGAAAAATAAAGAGAAAATCAGTGAAACTAAAATCTGGTTCTTAAAAAAGACCAAAAAGATGAACAGACCTTTAGCTAAATGGACTAAGAGAAAAGGAATATTCAAATTACTAAAATAAAAAATGAAAGTCAGACATTAATACAACTCTATAGAAATAAAAACAATTATAAGAGAATACTATGAATACAATGAATAATTGTACACAAAAGTAAATGAAATGACAAATTCCTAAAAACACAAAACCTGCCAAGACTAAATGATGAATAGAAATCTGAATAGAACTATAACTAGTAAGGAAATTAAATCAGTACTCAAAAGTCTCCTGACAAAAGCCCTGCACCAAATGGCTTCATTTGTCAGTTCTGTCAAACATTTTAAAAAGAATACCAGTGATTCTCAGTCTTTCCCAAAAAGTTGAAGAGGAGGGAACACTTGATTACTCATTCTATGAGGCTGAGTTAGTCAATTACTTTGGTACCAAAGCCGGCATAGACACTATGAGAAAAGAAAACTACAGATCAGTATCCCTTAGGAACATTGATACAGAAATCCTCAACAAAATACTAGCAAACCAAAGTCAGCAGCACATTGAGTGGATTATACATCATAACTAAGTGAGCTTTATTCTTGGACCTGCAAGGATAGTTCAACATATAAAAATCAATTGGATTAATACACCACATTAACAGAATGAAAGAGAATAAACACGTGATCATGTCAATTGATGCAGAAAAAGCATTTGATAAAATTCAACATTCTTTTATGATAAGAACACTGAAAAAAAATAGGAATGAGAGGAAACTACCATAATAAAAGCCATACAAGTTTCTCCCATTGTCTGAAAGTACAGTGCTCCTATGAAAATTTTCATAAGCCAAAATGGCATAAAGTGGAGAAATAGTTACCATTTTGTAAAAGTGAAAATCTTCTTCAGATTTCTTTCAGTAGGTGAAAATAGGTACAGTTCTACCTCAGAGATATTGTGAGTTCTAGTCCAGACCATTGGAGTAAAATACATATAGCACAAAGGTGAGTCAAGTGAAATTTTTGTTTCGTAGTGCATATAAAAGTTATATTTATCTTTCATCATCAGGGAAATACAAATCAAAACTATGATGAGATACCACCTCACACCTGTCAGAATGCCTAAAATTAACAACACAAAAACAACAAGTGTTGTTGAGGTGAGGATGCAGAAAAAGGGGAACCCTCTTGAACTCTTGGTGGAAATACAAATTGGTGCAGCCACTCTGGAGAACAGTCTGGATGTTCCTCAAAAAGTTAAAAATTGGAAAAAAAAAAAAGTTAAAAATTGAACTACCCTATGACCCAGCAGTTGCATTATTAGGTATTTACCCAAAGGATATAAAAATATAGATTTGAAGAGGTACATGTACCTTGATGTTTATAGCATTATTATCAACAATAGCCAAACTATGAAGAGAGCCCAAATGTCCATTGACTGATGAATGGATAAAAAAGATGTGGGGTGTGTGTGTGTGTGTGTGTGTGTGTGTGTGTGTAATGGAATATTATTCAGCCATCAAAAAGAACTAAATCTTGCCATTTGCAGTGATGTGGATGGAGCTAGAGTGTATTATGCTAAGTGAAATAAATCAGCCAGGGAAAGACAAACACCATATGATTTCACTTATATGTAGAATTTAAGAAAGGAATAGGTGAACATATGGGAAAGGGGAAAGAAAAAAGGAGAGAGGGAAACAAGTGACTCTTAATGATAGAAAACAAACAGGGTTGATGGAGGGAGGTGGTGGGGGATGGGCTGGGGGGGTGATGTCTATTAAAGACAGTACTTGTTGTGATAAGCTCTGGGTATTTTATGTAAGTGATGAATCACTGAATTCTACTCCAGAAACCAATACTTGAGTGTATGTTAACAAAATTTAAATTTAAAAATGTTATATTTATTTACACTGTACTGTAGTCTATTAAGTATACAATAATAAAAAACAATGTATATACCTTAGTTAGACTTAATTGCTAAATGTTTTAGCCATCATTCAAGCCCTCAGCAAGTCCCAATCACTGATCACACTGATCACAGATCAGTGAATGAAAAAGTTCAAAATATTTCAGGAATTACCAAAATGTGACACAGAGACATGAAGCGAGCAAATGCTATTGGAAAAATGGTGTCACTAAGCTTACTTAAAGTAGGGTTCCCGCAAACCTTTAATTTGTAAAAAAAAAAAAAAAAAAAATGCAGTATCTGCACAGTGCAATAAAATGAAATGCAATAAAACAAGGTAGGCCTATAATAAGATAGGTCTTTACAAAAGTGAAGTGGCATAAAGCAAGCTTCCAGAGAGTGAGGGAAACCTGTATATGAAAAGAGCCTCCTGTAGACATCATACTTCATGGTGAAAGACTGAAAACTTTTCCCCTTAAGATGAGGATCAAAGGCAAGGATACCCATCTTCATCACTTCTGTTCAATAGAGAACTGGAAGTTCTAGCCAGAGTGATTAGGCAAGGCAATAAAATACATCCATTTTGGAAAAAACAAGTAAAATTATCCAAAAAAGTAAAATTATCTCTCTTTGTGTATTATCAACAATAGCCAAATTATGGAAGGAGCCCAAATATCCATTGACTGGATGAATGGATAAAGAGGATGTGGAGTGTGTGTGTGTGTGTGTGTATGCACATACATATATATATATAATGGAATATTATGCAACCATCAAAAGAATGAAATCTTGGCCATTTGCAACAACATGGATGGAGGTAGAGTGTATATATGCTAAGCAGAGTAAGTCAGAGAAACACAAATACCAGATGATTTCATTCATACGTGGAATTTAAGAAAACAGATGAAAATAAGGGAAGGGGAGAAAAAAGAGAGAGTGTAACAAACCACAAGAGGCTCTTAGCAATACAGAAGAAACTGCAGGTTGATGAAGGAGAGGTAGGTGGGGGATGGGCTAATGAGTGAAAGAAATAACAAGAACATTTCAATTTACAATAGCATCAAGAATAATAAAATATTTAGGAATTAACCAAGGAAGTGAAAGGCATGTGTAATGAAATCTACAAAGCATTGCTGAAAAAAGAATATCCTTAAGGAATCATATTTCCTGACTTGAAAACTACCTACAAAGCTACAGTAATAAAAAACTGCAGTACTGACATACAGACATACAAACCAATAGAATAAAATAGATAGCCCAGACAAAAACCCTCTTATATATAATCAAATAATTTTAGACAGTAGTGCCAAGGCCATCCAATGGGGAAAGGATAGTTACTTCAACAAATGATTTTGGGAAGGGCGCCTGGGTGGCTTAGTGGGTTAAAGCCTCTGCTTTCAGCTCAGGTCATGATCTCAGGGTCCTGGATCGAGCCCCACATTGGGCTCTCTGCTCAGCAGGGACCTGCTTCCCCCTCTCTCTCTCTGCCTGCCTCTCTGCCTACTACTTGTGATCTCTCTCTCTCTTTCCATCTCTCTCAAATAAATAAAAAATCTTTAAAAAAATTATGCTAGGAATACTGGATAGGCAGATGCTAAAGAATAAAACTAAACCCTTACCTAACACTACATACAAAAATTAATTCAGAATGGATCAAAGAAGAGTTTAATGTAAGACCTACAACACTAAAAGTCTTAGAAGTCATAAGAACAAAAGATTTACAACACTGGTTTGTTTTAACTTCTCAGATGTGACAGTTAAAACACAGACAACAAAAGAAAAAGACAAATTGGATGTCATGAAAATTAAAAAATTTTGTCCTGTAAAAGACAGTATCAAAAGAGTAAAACTTCAGCCCACAGAATGGGAGAAAATATTTGCAAATCATATATCTAATAATGTATTAGTATACAAAATATATAAAGAACTCCTAAAACTCATTAGCAAAAAACCAACCTGATACACAAATAGGCAAAGTACTTGAACAGACCTTTTTTTTGCAAGATATACAAGTGACCAAAAAGCACATGAAAAAGATGCTCAACATCGGTAATCATTAGGGAAAGGTACATAAAACTACAATGTGATACCACCTCACACCCATTAGGATGGTTACTATCCAAAAAAAAAAGCATTAGGATATGGAGAAATTAGAACCTTTGTGCACCGTTGGTGGAAATGTAAAATGTTACGTACACTGTGGGAAACAGTATGGCAGTTCTTCAAAAAATTGAAAATAGAATTACTGTATGATCCAGCAATTCTTCTAGGTATATACACAAAAGAATTGACAGCAGGGTCTTATACACACATGTTCATAGCAGCATTATTTATAACAGCTGAAATCTGAAGATCCCAAATGTATAGTGACATGAATAGATTAGGAAAATTTGGTATATACATACAGTAGAATAATATTCAACCTAAAAAAGAAAAGGAAGTCTAACATGTAATAAAATGGATGAACCTTGAGGTCATTATGGTAAGTGAAGTCAGTCAGTCACAAAAAGACAAATACTGTATGATTCTACTTATGTAAGGTACTTAGAGTAGTCAAGATCATAGAGACAGAAAGTAGAATGGTGGTTACTGGGAGCTGGGAAGAGGGAGGAAGGGAGAATTATTGTTTAATGGTATAGACTTTCAGTTTCATAAGGTGAAAAGAATTATGGAAATGGAAGAACTTTATGAATATATTTAATACTGCTGAACTGTACACCTAAAAATAATGAAAATGGTAAATTTTATATTACTTGTATTGTATCACAATGAAAACTTTGTAGGAAAAAAAGCAATGTAGCAGTTCATGCATAAGCTATGCAAATAGTCAAACTTTTCTCCAAAGAGTTTAACCAAAGGAGATCATTTTAAAAGGAGAAGGTATACTAATACTTTAATTTTTTTAAATTTAATTTTATTTTTTCAGGGTTCCAAGATTCATTGTTTATGCACCACACGCAGTGCTCCATGCAATATTTGCCCCCCATTACCCACCACCAGGCTCTCCCATCCACCCACCCCCTCCCTTCAGAAATCCTCAGTTTGTTTCTCAGAGTCCAGTTTTTCGTGGTTCACCTCCCCCTCCAATTTCCCCCAATTCACTTTTCCTTTCCTTACCCTAATGTCCTCCATGTTATTCCTTATGCTCCACAAGTAAGTGAAACCATATGATAATTGACTTTCTGTGCTTGACTTATTTGACTCAGCATAATCTCCTCCAGTCCCATCCATGTTGATACAAAAGTTAGATATTCATCCTTTCTGATGGAGGTGTGATATTCCATTGTATATCATTCCTCTGTTGAAGGGCATCTTGGCTCTTTCCACAGTTTGATGATTGTGGCTATTACTGCTATAAACATTGGGGTGCATATGGCCCTTCTTTGTACTGCATCTATATCTTCGGGCTAAATACCCAGGAGTGCAGTTGTAGGGTCATAGGGTAGCTCTATTTTTAATTTCTTGAGGAATCTCCACACTATTTTCCAAAGTGGCTGCACCAACTTGCATTCCCACCATCAGTGGAAGACAGTTCTCCTTTCTCCACATCCTCTCCAACACTTGTTTACTGCCTTGTTGATTTTGGCCATTCTAACTGGTGTAAGGTGGTATCTCAACGTGGTTTTGATTTGAATCTCCCTGATAGCTGATGATGATGAACATTTTTTCATGTGTCTGTTAGCCATGTGTAAGTCTTGTTTGGAGAAGTGTCTGTTCATGTCGTCTGCCCATTTTTTGATGTGATTATCTGTTTTGTGAGTGTTGAGTTTGAGGAGTTCTTTATAGATCTTAGATATCAGCCCTTTGTCTGTAGTGTCATTTGCGAATATCTTCTCCCAATCCATGGGTTGCCTGTTTGTTTCCTTCTGTTTCCTTTGCTAAGCAGAAGCTTTAGCTTGATGAAGTCCCAAAAGTTCATTTTTGCTTTTGTTGCCTTTGCCTTTGGAGACATGTCCTGAAAGAAGTTGCTCTGGCTGATGTCGAAGAGGTTACTTCCTATGTTCTCCTCTAGGATTTTGATAGATTCCTGCCTCATGTTGAGATCTTTTATCCATTTTGAGTTAGTCTTTGTGTATGGTGTAAGTGAATGGTCAAGTCTCATTTTTCTATATATAGCTGTCCAGTTTTCCCAGCACCATTTATTGAAGAGGCTGTCTTTTATCCACTGGATATTTTTCCTGTTTTGTCAAAGATGATTTGACCATAGAGTTGTGGGTCCATATCTGGGCTCTCTATTCTGTTCCACTGGTCTATGTGTCTGTTTTTGTGCCAGTACCGTGCTGTCTTGGTGATCACCGTTTTGTAGTAAAGCTTGAAATCAGGCAATGTGATGCCCGCAGCTTTGTTTTTCTTTTTCAACATTTCCTTAGCAATTCGGGGTCTTTTCTGGTTCCATACAAATTTTAGAATTGTTTGTTCCACCAACTTTGAAAAATGCCAGTGGAATTTTGATTGGGATGGTGTTGGAAGTATAGATTGCTCTGGACAGTATAGACATTTTCACAGTGTTTATTCTCCAATCCATGAGCAGGAATATTTTTCCATTTTTTTTGTGTCTTCAGTTTCTTTCTTAAGAGTTCTGTAATTTCTAGAGTGTAGATCCTTTACCTCTTTGGTTAGGTTTATTCCTAGGTATCTATGGCTTTTGGTGCTATTGTAAGTAGAATCGATTCCTTAATTTCTCTTTTTTTAGTCACATTGTTAGTGTATAGAAATACCACTGATTTCTGTCACTGATTTTGTATCCTGCCATGTTGCTGAATTGCTATATGAGTTCTAGTAATTTGTGGGTGAAGTCTTTTGGGTTTTCCACATAAAGTATCATGTCATCTGCGAAGACAGAGTTTGATTTCTTCTTTGCCAATTTGAATACCTTTTCTTTCTTTTTGTTGTCTGATTGCTCTTGCTAGGACTTCTGATACTGTGTTGAACAATATTGGCAAGAGTGGGCGTCCTTGTCGTGGCCCTGTTCTTAATGGGAAGGCTCTCAACTTTTCCCCATTGAGAATGATATTTGCTGTGCGTTTTTCGTAGATGGATTTTATGATATTGAGGACTCTTCCCTCTATCCTTATACTCTGAACAGTTTTAATCAGGAACAGATGTTGTATTTTCTCAAATGCTTTTTCTGCATCAATTGAGAGGACCATGTGGTTCTTGTCTCTTCTCTTATTAATGTGTTCTGTCATACTGATTGATTTGCTAATGTTGATCCACCCTTGCATCCCAGGGATAAATTGTACCTGGTCATGGTGGATAATCTTTTTAATGTACTGTTGGTTCCTGTTGGCTAGGATCTTGTTGAGAATCATGGCATTCATATTCATCAGAGATATTGGTCTGAAATTTTCCTTTTGGATGGGGTCTTTCCCTAGTTTGGGGATCAAGGAAATGCTGGCCTCATAGAGTCTGGAAGTCTTCCTTCTGTTTCTACTTTTTTTTTTTTTTTAATTTTATTTATTTCTTTGAGAGAGAGAGAGAGGTCAGAGGGTCAGAGAGGGAAGCAGACTCCCCGCAGAGCAGGGAGCCCAACGCGGAACTCGATCCCGGGACTCCAGGATCGTGACCTGAGCTGAAGGCAGTCGCTTAACCAACTGAGCCACCCAGGCGCCCCTGTTTCTAATTTTTGAAACAGCTTCAGGAGAATAGGTATTATTTCTTCTTTGAAAGTTTGGTAGAATTCCCCAGGGAATCTGTCAGATCCTAGACTCTTGTTTTGGGGAGGTTTTTGATCACTGCTTCAATCTTGTTATGAGATATTAGTCTATTCAGGTTGTCCATTTCTTCTGTTTCAGTCTTTGAAGTTTTTAGGTTTCCCTGAATGCATCCATTTCTTTTAGGTTGCTTAACTTCTTGGCATATAGCTGTTGATAATAATTTCTGATGATTACTTCTGTTTCCTTTGTGTTAGTCGTGATCTCTCCCCTTTCACTCATAATTTTATTAATTTGGGTCCTTTATCTTTTCTTTTGGATTAGTATGGCCAGTGGTTTATCAATCTTATTAATTCTTTCAAAGAACCAGCTTCTAGTTTCGTTGATGTGTTCTACTCTATCTCTGCTTTCTAATTCATTGATCTCTGCTCTAATCTCTTTAATGATCTCTCCAGGCCACACTATCTCCTTTTCTGTCTGTGCTGCTAAAAACCGCAGCGTTCTGGGTTGTGTGCCCCACAGCAGCACTTTCAGCCCTAGCTTACAGGTCTGGGCATGTCTTTGCCCTCTGTGCTTCCAAAACCACAAGCCTGATTTGCCTGTGTGCCCCCGCAGCTCCAGGTTTCCGTCTGGGAGGTTTTCCTAAAGTCCTTTCCCCATGGCTACTGGTCTGTGAGTCTGTGCCCAGTTCCCAGCCTGGGAGGCTCCCTGCCCCTTCTGTTTATCTTTAGATATCCACCCACAGAATCATGGCTCCCTGCTTCATACCTAGAGACCAACCACTGGAGATACTCCGTTTGTAGAAATCCAGATATATCTTCTTACAACTCAGGCTGATTTCATGGGTGTTCAGAATGGTTTGGTAGAGTTCCAGATCAATTCAGGGGACCGGTTGAAATAGCTCCCCCAGTCCTCTGCCATCTCTTTGTCCTCTGCCATCTCTAATTTTTATTATACTATTGAACTTTATCATAGCTCTTGACTTTCCCAAGCAGCACCAAGTAATCCAGATAGTAATAAGTATTTTGGGCAGGAATAATTACACAAAAATAAAACCCAAAGTAATTTTTATTAAGTCAATTTTAGCTAGGGTGTAGAGATTTTGACCTGTAAAATTTTGGAATGGGGAAAATAATCAATGAATTATCCCTTAAAATAATTTTACTAAAATTAATGGGGGAAATTAGAAGTGGTTTAAGTGTTATATAGAAAATATATTAAGGAATTGAATTGACATTAAGAAATTACTTTCTCAAAGTAAATTAGTCAGTGTACTTTGTAGTAGAATGTTCACAATCATAGACTGGAATAAAAAATATACCTAGGATCAACATGTTGGTGGGGTTAAAATAAGAATGGATGTATGTCAGAATATTCTACATCCAATCTCAATTATACAGCTTCTCATCCCTGACCAAGTTGGGCTTGAAGAATCTCTGAGAGCATGGCTCTCTTAGAATGTCTATCGAGACTATGTTGTATGAGGAAACTTGGGCCTATTTCTTGTGGTTAGCACATAAGTTAGCTCTCTGTCTAGTCCCTGCTATCCTTGGTTGACTTCAAATGTTAATTGTCATTAACTTTTGCTTTAATATACTTTCATCCAACATTGCTGATATGGAAATGTACCTTTCAAGAAGATGAATTTATACTGGTTAATCTTTATATATAGAAAATTTGTCTAATTTAGGAAAGATAAATATCTTAAAATCAGCAAGTGACTTTTTTTTTTCTCTTTTTCCAAGTGACTTTTATATGTTTTTATTTTTAGTAAACACATTCATGGATTACTACCGAAAGTTTCCACCAGGTATACACTTTGATTTACAAGTGTTAAATGACCTTCTAAATTCTTTACTCAAACACTGTTTATTGAAAGAAGTATTTCAGGTAGTGAACCTCAGCATAATGGTTAAAATGCTGGTAAGTAACCTGAAAATATGTTCTTTTTAATATTATAAGTGAATTTCTCTGTTATATTTCTTGTTTGTATAATTTAGCAGTTAAATTTCTGTGTTTATTATATACTTCCTAGAGAACACTTGTGTATTTTAGCATAAATGAATTTGAGAAACTTAAGGTAGAAGACATGAAAATGAGTGTAAATTTTTTGTTTTATCCAGCCTGCTTTGAAAATATTACTAAAAATATTTGAACACGTGGCAACTATGAAATTAAGGAATGCTGTACCTGCTTTAATTGATATATTTTGCAAGGTATATTTTATTTGTTTTATTCTCTGATAGTGAAAAAGAAAATAATTATTCCCACTTATACTCTTAAACTGCCTTTTACTCACATTCTTGATGCCAAAGAATTCTATTTTCAGAAATGTTTTTTTTTTTTCTCTTGAAATAGGATTTATAAACATATTCCAGTGACTGATAGGCCTTCCCCTTAAATAAATCATTCCAAGCACTCCACGTGACTTCTTTCTGGTTTATAAAGTTGTATCTAGACCTTAAAGATGATTAAATAAAACCCTCTTTATCCAAAAGTTGTAAGTTCATTTATTAATAAAAATGAATACACAGATCAATATATAGAAAATCATGACCAAAACAAAGAACATATATCTATAGGGAGAAACATGGAGCGTCTAGGAATTGATTTTATATTTGGCACTAAACAAAAAGATAAAAGAATTTTTGTGGCTTTTTTAAAATATATTAAAATTTGTACTTTTGGATACTTGTATTTACCATTGCCCAGCCATCCATTTCAGAACAGGCTAATATCAAGAAAACCTCCCATTTTCTTTAAGGAGCAGCATTAGAACCACTATAGCAGAATGTACAAATATTTCAGTGAATGCCTCTAGGTCCACATTACAAAGCTTGACAGAATTACTCTTTTTGAAGTAGAAATTACTGATCACCACTAGTAGTTTTAGAAAATCTCAGTTTCATGACAGACACTTTTCCAAAGAAGACATACAAATGGCTAACAGACACATGAAAAAATGTTCATCATCTTTAGCCATCAGAGAGATTCAAATCAAAACCACACTGAGATACCACCTTACACCGGTTAGAATGGCCGAAATCAACAAGACAGTAAACAACAAATGCTGGAGAGGATGTGGAGAAAGGGGAACCCTCCTCCACTGTTGGTGGGGATGCAAGTTGGTGCAGCCACTTTGGAAAACAGTATGGAGATTCCTCAAGAAATTAAATATACAGCTACACTATGACCCTGTAATTGCACTACTCGGTATTTACCCCAAAGAAGCTGATGTAGTACAAAGAAGGGCCACATGTACCCCAATGTTCAGTTTCATACTTCTTAGGAAGTTTACAATCTGGGATGAAATAAACACAAGTGCTAGTAGGCTAAAGACAAAATGAGTACCAAACAGGAGGTATGGGTGATAAATTCATTGAGACAACTTGGAAAACAGAATATTCAGAGTTTGAATTCAAACATTATTTTCATTTTCACTTTAAATTCTTGAGGTAGGGTGTCTTACTGTGGTTCTCAAATATTGGAAGATAATTTGCTTTGGGTTTTTTCCGTGAATTTTAATTCCACTTTTCTCCTTGTTTCATTTTTTTTCACCATTCTCATAATTGCTACATACTGATTTTCAACTCTCATATTTGTATAAGAATGACTCCTTTTTTTTTTGTCCTCTACAGTTTGTTGAAGCTGGGATGGTATTTGACCCAGAACACTTTAACTATATTGTCAAGCTCTTATACCAACTACAGGCTTCCCAACAAGAAATAACTGCAGTTCTGGAAATGAAATCCAGGTAAGAAAAGTCATTATAATTAAGGTTACATACATTATCTATCTATCTATCTATCTATCTATCTAAAACATGTATTTTTTAGAGACTTACAAAGGTTGAAACCAAAGCGCTTATTTATCACTATTCATATTCCAAACATCTCAATAGTGGCCCACCATAAGCCTTTCTCCCACCTCTTGACTATGTCCTAGTCACATTGTGTTTAGTTGGGCTGCCTCTAGACAGCCTTCCTGGTCAGCCTCACCAAATCTTTCTCAGTACCTGATTCATCTCAGTGCCTGGCACATCAAGTGTAAAAGGAATCTCTTATCCTCTCTGTTTCAGAACTTACTTAATTATACTTAATGCATTCTCTTTTATGTGTATAAATTACCTTAATTCTTTCTTTCATTTCTTTTCACATTAGCTAAATAAAATACTTTAATGCCTCTTCTTCATTCTTTCTCTCACTTGTTCACTTTCTCTATGTGACTTATGGGCCTCCCAAGGCCTTTTCATTTGGAAACCTATGATAATTATGAGTAGTATCATAATATACCTATATTGAGAAAAAGGAAAGTCATGCCTTTACAGAAATTTTAATTTAACTGTTACATACATAGTATTACTTTTTTAAGTATTTAAAGGAACCATGACCTTGTAATGAAATCATATTTGATAAAGTACAAATGATATTAATCAGCAAAGTCCTTGAGAATGTCTAGAAAGCTCCTTCATACAGCTTCTACAACTGTTGTCATCTCATTTCTCATTATCTTCTAAAAGAGAGGTTTTCAGACTTACTTGGTTCGTACTGTCCATAGGCCAAAAGAAGTACATTAATGCTCTTATTTATTAAGTAGTTAGATCCAAACAAGTTGATAGTAGCAATTTGATGGTATCTGACAGAAGGTGCTTTGAAAATTTAAAATAACCTGTGGAACTCCTGTGAATTAGCTCCAGTGCCCTGGATGTCATGGCACACCATTAGGGAATTGCAGTGATTCTGCTAAGTGATGCTGCTTCCCTTGAAGCACCAGCATTGAAGATACATTTGACTTTTTCAAGTTCTATGAGTTCTTTCATTTCTTTAACTAATGATAATTAATATTTAGGTTGCCTATAAAAATTATAATACTATTTAGATTAAATAGATTTTGGGGACTACCTAGGAAATAAGTTTTTGTGAGAAAAATGCAATTTGTCTAGCATAGAGTTCAAGGATATAATCCATTTATAATAACTAAAATACATTGATATTTTTTTCCAAACATTAAATCATTCTTCTCCTGATCCATATGCTAACAAATTGGAATTTTGGACAGTGGCACCTACGACAGAGAGCTCAAATGACTAGCAGATGTTTGTGTCTGTCAGACTGAGTAGCATCTGGCACAAGGGAAGTGTGCACTTCTGGTTGCAAGAAGAGCAGCACTACCCTCATATCCAGGACAGCTACACAACTCCACCCTTCAGGCAATGATTGGGAAAAGGATCTCTTGGTATAGGAAGACTCCAGAACATACCAGCCTTATTTTCTAATTTTCAAATTGACACAATCACACAAATATTTTTGTAGCTTATTTTATAACCCCTAATTTTGAAAAATGTATTCTTATACACTCTGCTCCTTCCTGTTCTCCCACTTCAAAAAAATTACCTAGTATTTTTAAGAGGAATTAACATTGGTGGCCTATTTGATGAAGGACAGACAAGGATAATAACTGTGGGTAGTTAAGGGGTACAGGTTGTGGTTAGGGATGTGGACCTAGCCTCAATGCAAAAGGAAAAAAAGTTTAGTATTTATCATTTTATGTTTGAATTTTCCTGACACCCTTTGAAATAATTACGCTTTTCCGTGCTAGGGAAATGAGTTTTAATGAACATTCATGCTTTGATTTTTGATTGTAGTTTTTAATTAGGTAGTTTATAGTTCATTCGAAAGGCTTTCACATTCACAAAGAATTCCAGCATATTCAGGATATCAGTGAGAATTTAGGTATGTCTATAATCTAAGGCATTTAATATACATTTAATGACTTTAAAATTTTTCATTTTGAAATAATTTTAGATTTGCAAAATGTTGCAAAAATTAGTATATAGACTTCCCATGCATCCTTCATCTAGCTTCCTTTCATGTTAACATCCTACATAGTAAGAGTGCAAAACCAAGAAATCAGTAGCCATAAAATCCAATTAACTGCACATCTCAGTGCATCCTAGCAGGAGGTACATGGTGCCAACATATCTTATTACTGATCATGTTAACCTTGATAACTTAGTTAAAAATGTTATCTGCCAGTTTTCTATACTGTAAAGTTACTGTTTGTCCCTTTGTAATTAATATTTTGGGCAAAAGACTTTAACATTATACATTATCCTGTTTCTCCTCAGACCTTTATACATTAATTTTAGTATTCATCAGGGGATCTTTTCTGTAAGTTAACTACTATAGTATTTGCCCAATGGTGATTCTGTATTTTCCCTATTTCTTCTACATTTATTAATTGGAATTTTGAGTAAAGAAGAGCTTTCCCTTCTCCATTTGTTTATTTATTCACTTATATCAGTATGAACTCATGGGTATTTATTTTATCTTATGAGTTATATATTATCTAGTACTATTATTGTTTTTTTTGGTTAAATTCTTCTAGATTTGATCTTTGGAAGTCCTTCCGGGTGGTTCCTATATCCATTCATCATGTACTATTTATTTTTCTACCATTTTCTTACTTTTTGGAGCCACAGAGTTGTTTTAAGTTTCATCTTCAGTTTACCCTATCCCAACATTTGCAACAACTAAGGAGACTTAGCAATCTTAAATGTGTATCCAGCAGACAATAGAGCTTCAGAATACATGAAGCGAAACTGATAAACTGAACAGATAAAATAGATAAATCTGTAACTTTAGTTGGAGACTCTATAAAATCAGATTACCAAAGAAGATAGCAAGAAAGGAGCAAAGGAGCTACAAAATAGAAAACAATTTAACAGAATACCAGTACTGAGTCCTTGCATATCAATATTACTTTAATGTGACTAGATTAAATTCTCTAATTGGAAGAGTATTTGGATGGATTAAAAAACAAGACCCAGCGGGGCACCTGGGTGGCTCAGTGGGTTAAACCTCTGCCTTCGGCTCAGTTCATGATCTCGGGGTCCTGCGATCGAGCCCCACATCAGGCTGTCTGCTCAGCAGGGAGCCTGTTTCCCCCTCTCTCTCTGCCTGCCTCTCTGCCTACTTGTGATCTCTCTCTCTCTGTGTCAAATAAATAAATAAATCTTTAAAAAAAAAAAAACAAAAACAAGACCCAGCTTTATGCTGCCTTCAAGAGACTTACCTCAGCTATAAAGACACATTTGTGCTGAATGTGAAGGGATGGAAAAAGCTATTCCACGCAAATGGAAGCCAAAAGAGGGCAGGCTATATTTTTTCAGAAAAACTACATAAGCGACATGGTCATTATATAATGATAAAGGAGTCAAATCAAGAGGATATCACAATTGTAAATATATATGTATACCCAATACCAGAGCAACCTAATACAGAAAGCAAATCTTAACAGATCTAATGGGAGAAATAGAAACCAGTATAATAAAATTAGGGGATATCAATACCTGCTTTCAATAATGGGTATATCATCCAGCAGAAAAATCAGTAAAGAAACATGTGACTTGAACTACACTTTAGACTAAATGGACCTAACACACATGTACAAAACTATTCCATTCAACAGGAGCAGAGTACATTTCTTCTCAAGTACACTCAGACCATTCCCAGGATAGATCATATGTTCACAAAACAAGTCAAAAAATTTAAGAATATGGAATCGTATTCCATATGTCCATTCCAAGTATCCTTCCTGATCAATATGAAACTAGAAATCAAAAATGAGAGGAAAACTGGAAAATCCACAAATATGTCGAAATTAAACAACATACTCCTGAACAACCAGTAAGTCAAAGAAGAAATTAAAAACAAAGTAAAAAAAAATCTTGGACAAATGAAAATAGAAACACAACATACCAAAATCTATGGGATACAGCAAAAGCAGTTCAAAGAGGAACATTTATAGTGATAAATGCCTACATTAAGAAAAAAGGGGGATCTCAAACCTAACTGTAGGTATATCTCAAGGAACTAGAAAAAGAACAAACTGAGTCAGAGTTAATAGAAGGAAGGAATAAAGATCAGAGCAGATATAATTGGAGACTAGAAAAACAATAGACGAGAAAACAAAACTGGTTGGTTGGCTTTTGAAAAGATAAAATTGACAAACCTTTAGCTACACTAAGGAAAAAAGAGAGCAGGCTCACATAAATCGGAAATAAAAAGGCATCATTACAACTGATAGCACAGAAATACAAAGGCTCTGCAATTACGCACCAAATAATTGGACAATCTAGAAGAATTGAATAAATTCCTAGAAATATATAACCTACCAAGTTTGAATCATGAAGAAATGGAATAATTGAACAGACCGATTTCGAGTAAGGAGATTGAATCAGCAAAACAAAACAAAAAAGCAACTCCCTGTAAAGAAAAGCCCAGGAATAGATTGTTTCACTGATGAATTTTACGAAACAGTTAAGGAAGAATTAATACAAATCCTTCTCAAACCCTTCTAAAAAATTGAAGATGAGGATATACTTCCAGACTCCTTTCCAAGTCCAGCATTACTCTGATACCAAAGTCAGACAAGGATACTACAAAAACTGAAAATAATAAGATGATATTCCTGATGAACATAGATACAAAAATTCAAAACAAAATATTAGTAAAGCAAATTCAACTACACATGATACACCAAGATAAACTGGGATTTATTCCTGGGATACAATAATGGTTCAACATGTGCAAATCAATAAATACGATCTACCACATTAACAGAATGAAAGATAGATATCAAATGACTCAAGAGATGCAGGTAAAGCATTTGCCAAAATTTAACATCCTTTTGTGATAAAAACTCTCAACACATTAGGTATAGAAAGAATGTACCACACTATATAGTAATGGCCATCTATGACAAGCCCATAGCTGACATCATACTTAACAGTAAAAAAGCTGAAATATTTTCCTCTGAGGTCAGGAACAAGCAAATGATGCCTACTGTCACGACTTCTGTTGAGCATAATGCTAGAAGTCCTAGCCAGAGCAAATAGGCGAGAAAAAGAAATGAGACATTCAAATTAGAATAAAATAATTAAAATAGTCTCTGCAGATAACATGATCCTACATACAGAAAACCTTAAAGACTTCACCAAAACCTGTTAGAACTAATAAGTGGAGTATTTTTAATAAAGTTGCAGGATACAATACTAACATACAAAAAAATCAATTGCATCTTGAAAAAGGATTTGACAAAATACAATATCTATTTGTGATAAAAATCCCTAAAGTAAGGAATGTACCTCAACATAATAAAGCCTAGATACAAAAAATCCACACCTGATATCCTTAGTGGGGAAAAACAGAGCTATTCCTCTACTGTCAGCAAAAAGACAGGGATGTCCGCTCTCACCATTGTTATTTAATGTTTTAATGATTTCCTGTCTCACTTTTATTTTGGAAGTATTGGAAGTCCTAGCCACAGCAATCAGAAAACAAGAAGAAATAAACGGCATCCAGACTGGCAAGGAAGAAGTTAAACTTTCACCATTTGCAGAGGACATGATGGTGTATGTAGAAAACCCAAAAGACTCCACCAAAAAATTGCTGGAACTTATACCCAAGCTCAGTACAATCACAGGATACAAAATCAATGTACAGTAATCTTTCATATTTCTATACACCAATAATGAAGCAGCAGAAAGAAATCAAGGAATTGATCTCATTTAGAGTTGCACCAAAAACCATAAGATGGCTAGAAATAAACCTAAGCAAAGAAGTGAAAGACCTGTGCTCTAAAACTATAAAGCAGTGATGAAAGAATTGAAGAAGACACAAGAAATGGAAAGACATGACATGCTCAGGGATTGGAAGAACAAATGTTAAAATGGCTATACTACCCAAAGCAATCTACACATTTAATGCAATCCATAGCAAAATACCAACAGCATTTTTCACAAAGCTAGAACAATCCTAAAATTTATATGGAACCACAAAATATCCTAAATAATGAAAGCAACCTGGAAAAAGAAAACCAAAGCAGGAGGCATCACAATTCTAGCCTTCAAGTAATATTACAAAGCCGTAGTGATCAAAACAGTATGGTACTTGCACAAAAATAGACACATAGATCAATGGAACAGAATAGTAACTCCAGAAATGGACCCACAACTGTCTGGTCACCAAATCTTCAACAAAGCAGGACCAAGTATCCAATGGAAAAAAGAAACTCTTCAACAAGTGGTATTGGGAAGACTGGACAGCAACATGCAAAAGAAAGGAATTGGACCACTTCCTTACACCGTATACAAAAATAAACTGAACATAATAAAAAAAATAAAATAACAAAAGGCAGAATTGGGATCTTGGTTCAAAAAAAAGAAAAGGATGAAAGACCTAAACGTGAGACAGGAGGGATGCCTGGTCAGCTCAGTCTGTTAAGTGCCTGCTTTTAGCTCAGGTCATGATCTCTGGGTTCTGGGATTGAACCTTTGTGTTGGACTCCGTGCAGGGAGTCTCCTTCTCCCTCTCCCTCTGCTTGTGCGCTCTCTCTCTCTCAAGTAAATAAGATAAAATAAAAGTGAGACAGGAAATCATTAAAATCTTTAGAGGAGAACACAGGCAGTAACCTCTTTAACGTTGTTCATAGCAGCTTCTTACTAGATATGTCTCCTGAGGCAAGGGAAACAAAAGCAAACATGGACTATTGGGACTTCATTAAGAGAAAAAACTTCTGTACAGTGAAGGAAATAGTCAACAAAACTAAAAGGCAGCCTATGGAATGGGAGAAGATATTTGCAAATGACATCTGATAAAGGGTTAGTATGCAAAATCTTTAAAGAACTTACAAACTTAAGACCACCACAACAAATAATCCAGTCAAGAAATGGGCAGAAGACATGAATAGACATTTTCCAAAAGACATAGAAATGGCCAACAGACACATAAAAAAAAAATGGTCAACATCACTTACCATCCAGGAAATGCAAATCAAAATTACAGTGAGCTACTACCTCACACCTGTGAGAATGGCTAAAGTTAACAATACAAGAAACAATAAGTGTTGCGAGGATGCGGGGAAAGAACGCTCTTGCCTATTTGTGGGAATGCAAACTGGTGCAGCCACTCTGAAAAACAGTTTGGAGTTTCCGCAAAAAGTTAAAAATAGAGCTGCTCTGGAATCCAGCAGTTGCCCTACTGGGTACTAACACAGGATACAAAAATACTATTTCAAAAGGGTACATGCACCCTGATGTTTATAGCAGCACTATCAACAATAGCCAAATTATGGAAAGAGCACAATGTCCATTGACTGATGAATGAATAAAGAAGATGTGGTGTGTATATATAATAGAATATTGCTCAGCCATCAAAAAGAATGAAATTTCACCATTTGCAACAGTGCGGTTGGAGCTAGAGTGTGTTATGCTAAGTGAAATAAATCAGAGAAAGACAAATACTATATGGTTTCACTCATGTAGAACTTAAGAAACAAAACAAATGAGCATTAAGAAACAAATGAGGGAAAAAAAGAGAAACCAAGAAACAGACTCTTAACTATAGAGAACAGATGACTACTAGAGGGGAGGTAGTTGAGGGGATGGGTTAAACAGGTGTTAGGGATCAAGGATAATTTGTTGTGGTAAGCACCTGGTATTTGTGGAAGTGTTGAATCACTAATTTGTACATCTGAAACTAATATTACAGTGTATATTAACTGGAATTTAAATAAACGCTTAAAAGGGAAATTAAAATAAAAATAGATCAGTTGCACTCTATACTAACAATGAAGTATTAAAAAAAGAAATCAAGAAAATCTCATTTACAATAACATCAAAAAACAAATTTACTGAGGAGATAAACGATCTATACATTGAAAACCATAAAACATTGGTAAAAGAAATCAAAACTATTTAAATAAACAGAAGTATATTCTGTGTTCATGGATTGGAAGAATTAATATTATGAAAATGTCCACAATACCCAAGACTAGCTATAAATTTAACTAAATTCCTATCAAAGTTCTATTAACATTTTTTACAAAAATAGAAAAAACAATTTTAAAATGCATAGGAAACTACATGACCTGAATGGCTAAAGCAATCTTGAGTAACAAGAACAAAATAGGATGTGGTATATGTATATATATGTATACAATGGAATATATATTATTCAGCCTTGAAAAAGGTTATCCTACCATCTATGACAACATAGATTAACCCGGAGTATATTATGCTAAATGAAATAAGGCAGACAGAGAAAGAGAAATCTGCATGATCTCACTTAGATACGGAATCTAAAAAAGTCTAACTCAGCAACAAATTAGAATAGTGGTTGTTACCAGGAGATGAGAAATGGGGCAAATGAGGAGATGTTAGCCAAAGCGTACAAACTTGCAGTTATAAGATTATTAAGTTCTAGAGACTTATTTTACAGCATGATGACTGTAGTTAATAATAAGGTATTGTGTACTTGAAATTTGCTAAAAGTAGATCTTGTGTTCTGTATACATACACACACACACACAAACTAGGTGACATGATAGATACGTCAAGTATATCAATAGTGACAATTATTTCACAATATATACATCTAGTAAAGCATGTTATATATCTTAAATACATACAGTTTTTATTTGTCAACATGCCTCAGTGTAACTGGAGAAAAAAGTATCAGTGCCAGTACCAGCAAGGATGTGGAGAAAGTGTCTTGTATGTTATTGGTGGGAATATAAAATTGTATACCCATTCTAGAAAATAGTTCAGCAGTTTCTTTAAAAACCAAATATATAAAAATCAAGTACAGCTATTGAACTGGGCATTTATCCTAATTAAATGAAAACTTGTACTCACTTAAAAACGTGTACAAATGTTCATAGCTTTAATTGTAGTAGCCAAAAACTGGGGGGAAATACAGATGTTCAACAGGTGAATGAACAGTACATTTGTGGTATATCCATACCGAGGAAACTACTTACCAGTAAAAATCAACAAACTATTGAAACATGAAATGTATTGATCTCATTGTGTTGAATTTAAAAAGCTGATCTCAAAGACCACATGCTACATGGTTTCATTTATATAACATTTCAAAATGACAGAACTATAGATATGGAGAACCAATTACTGGTTGACAGGGGACACCTAGGGACAGGGCTTGGGGGATGAGTATAAATGGATAGTATGAGGAAGTTCCTTTGTGGTGATGGAACAATTCTATATCTATATTGTGGTGACAGTTATATAAATCTATACATGGGATAAAATTGCGCACACACACACACACACACAGATGAATGCATGTAAAAAGTGGTGAAAACTGAATATCTGTAGTCTAAACAATATCAGTTTCCTAGTTTTTATGTTGTTCTGCAATTATATAAGAAATCATCATTGGAAGAAGTTGGATGAAGGCTACCAGGACTGTGTACTATTTTGAAAATTCCTGTGAGTCTAATTTATTTCAAAATAATTTTTTTTAAAGGTAAGTACACAGACACTGTCAAATTTCCCTCCAAGAGGGCTATACCAATTTGTATATATGGTATGTATATATATGTTATGTTTGTACATATGGTATATGTGTATGTGTGTTTTGTATATGCATTTTGGTATATGTGCATATATGTATACATATACGTAAATCTATGTGATATATTCCATATATAAATACAGGCATATATGTGTGTGTATGTGTGTATATAAACCAGAACCATAAGAGACTATTCAGCACAGTTTTGCTAACATAGTGTGTTGTCTTATTTTTTAATCTTCTCTATTTTATTTTTTAATCTTCTCTAATCTGTTGGGTAACAAATGGTGTTTCAATGTTCTGTTTTGCTTTTCTTTTATAATAAACGAATTTGACCATTTTCTTTTCATATATTTGAGGGCCATTTTTATACTCTTGTTGTGATGATTCTGGGTCTTTGTTCCTTACGTGTCAAGAGTTCTTAATATATTGTATTTGACCTTTGTACTATATATTACAAATGTTTTTTCCAGTTTGTCAGTTGTCTTTTTGTTTGTTTTTGTTTATGGATTTGTTTGTGGTGGCTTTTGCCATGCAAAACTTTTATTTTTATTCAACCTAAATTATCAGTCTTTTTTAATTGCCTCAGTTTTGAGTCATAGTTATTTTTTATTGCATCTGGATTTTGAGTCATAATTTCCCCGCACCAAGGTTTTGGAGGAATTCATCTATGTTTTCTTTTACTTGTATGGTTTCATTTTTTATAGTTAGGTTCATAATCTATTTGAAGTTTATTGTTATGTGTGGTATAAGATAGAGATCTAATTTTTTTCCCAATTGCTGTCCAGTTTTCCCAGAACCATTTATTTAATTTGAGTGATTTGAGATACTACCTTTATCATATACTAAATTTCATATGTGCTTGGGTCTGTGTCTGGACTTTGTATTCCCCTATACCAGTTCCACAGTATTTTAATTATAGAGGCTTTAGTAGTATGCTTTAACATTTTGTTGGGATAATCCCCTGAAAAATTTTTCTTTTCCATGTCTTTCTTGCTCTTCTTCCACATATGTTTTTACCACATGAACTTTAGTTTCAACTTCCTAATCTCATATAGTAGCTTGTTTGTATTTTTATTGGAATTACATTAAATCTATGAATTAAACTTAGTAAGAACTAACATCTTTATATTGAATTCTATTAGAGAACATGAAATGTTTTTCTGTTGTTCAAACTTATATGTCTTTCAGGAGTGTTTTAGAATTTTCCTCTTACAAGTATTTAATCTTTGTTGCTATTGTAAATGAGGCTTTTTGTATCATTATGCGCTGTATTTCTTTATTTTTTGTATATATAAAGAGTATTTCTGTTTGTAAATTTATATTCTGTTAATTTGCTCTAAAGTCTTTATTGTTTGAATTAGTTTCATCTTTGAATCTGTGGGCATTTCCAGGTATACTATCATATCATTTGTGAATAGAGATTGTTTTACTTCTTCTTTACCATTGTTATGCCTATAAGTAATTTGTCTTATCTAATTGCCTTGACTCATACCTCTAGTACAGTATTGAATAATAATGGATATAGTGGACATCTTTCATTGTTTCTCATCTTAGTGGAAATATCTCTAGAATTTTCTCATTAAATACAGTCATGGCTTTAGGACTACAAAATATATAATCACTTTAAGGAAGTTTCTCTGATTTCCAATATTTGTAAGTGAATTAATGTTGAATTTTATCAAAGCCTTTTTAATATTTATGGAAATCATGATTTTTTTCTGTTTGATTTATTAATATGGTATATAACACTGATGGGTTTTTTAATATTGAAGTTACCTTATATTTGTGAGGTAAATACCACTTTGTCATGGTGTGTCATTTTCTTAAGGTGGTCTTGGATTCTGTTTGTTGATATTTTTTTAATTTGTGGTAAAATACACTTAATATAAAATTTACTATCTTAAACTATTTTTAATTGTTCAGTTCAGTGGTATTAAATACATTCACATTGTTGTGCAACCATCACAACCATCATCCCCATAACTCTTCAATTTGAAAAACTGATTTGCTTGTTAATATTTTATCTAGCTTTTGCATCACCATTATAAAAGTAATATGGTTTTACACTTTTCTTTCTTTGTTCTGCTTTTATCTAGTTTAAGTATCAATGTTATTTATACTTGATCCCTGAAAGGAATTATGAAGTTGTCCTTTTTAATGCTCTGAAATCATTTATAGAGCATTGGGACTAATTATCAAAATTGACCCCACAGTGGCAGCTATGCAGTACTCTTAATTTAATGGTACCCTTTCTTTCTCCTTTTTCTTCTTCTTCTGTTTTCAATTGCCAAAGGGTGCTACTTCTTTCATTTTTGTCTTTTTTTTCTTTCCCAGAAGCTATGCATTTTATAGATTGTGTTCTTTAAATCACACAAACTTTAAGTTCCTTCTATGTGGTTTGTGTTCTAATCTACTCAGATTTTTTTTTTTTTTAGCATTTTCAAACTTAATGTGGACTTAGTCATTGTAGTAGTATAGTTTTAATCAATGTCAGGTCCTTCCTGTTCAGTTTTCCACGGGTTTTTTTGTGGGTTGGTTGGTTTTGTTTTTGTTTTTTGCATGTTTTTGTTTTGGTCTGTTTTTGCTTATCAGAAATCCTTGTTGGGTCAGCAAGGGTAGAGAGGGAGCAGGAAAGATCAAGTACTGACTTTAATGTTTTTTTCTCTTTTTATTCATAATCATTTTGAAGCTTTGGCACTCTCTGTCTTAAAGTTACCTTAAAGGCTGAAGGTACAGTTTCATGTGGAATTTGCTTTTTCCTTCTTGTTGCCTATGGTTTGGGGAGGAAATAGTGTGAAGGAGATATCTATGTATTATTTCCTATTCAGCTCTTAAGAATTTTTTTTTGATTTTTTATTTTATTTTTATTTTTTCCCCAAAATATGTTTATTTTTTCAGTGTTACAAAATTCATGCACCACACCCAGTGCCCCATGCAATACGTGCCCTTCTCAATACCCACCACCAGGCTCGCCCAACCCCCCACTCCCACCCCTCCAAACTACTCAGTTTGTTGCTCAGAGTCCACAGTCTCTCCTGGTTCATCGCCCCCTCCGATTTCCCCCCATTCACCCTTCCCTTCCTTCTCACAATGCCCTCCATGATTTTCTTTATACTCCACACGTGAGACCATAAGATAATTGACTCTCTCCACTTGACTTATTTCACTCAGCTCTTAAGAATTTTTAAAGTATATTACTACATTCCTTTTTTTCTAGTCTCTTAGATATAAACTATAGAACAAGTGAATTAGGGGCAGTAGTGACTTTTGGAGGATGAACATAATTAACTCTTTTCTGTTGTTAAAGGTTACGGATGAGGCAATTTAAAAAGAACTGGAAATGTGATTTAGATTCAGCCTTGAATGAAATAGAGGTATGACACTTATTTTTTTTAATAAATTGTTGGGATCTCTGAAGACCAGTAATAACAAAGAAACTTTGAATAGAGGGAAAAGTTTTTTAAACCCTGCTATTATACAAAGAAAATTCTCAAAAGAAGTCTAATATTTTTTAAGCCTTTGAACTGCAAACAATTTCTAGAGTTATGGACTATTCTAAAAATAATTGCTCAGTTTCAAAATTAACATATTAAGATATAATCTAAGGCTTATTAGCCTTTAATTCTTGTCGCTGGACAGACTCAGTGCACAAGAAAGTTGGCTTTCTTACCATAATCCATGGATGCTCGCAGTATGTGAAATGATAGTGGAAAGCCAAGGTCAGTGTGCCCTCCCTAGGCATTTGGAGTATAATAAATAGAGAACTTTCAAGATGATTTTACTGTTTAGTTTAAGATCATTTTTATACCCATCTAGGAATTGTTGATCTAGTCTTAATTAGTATTTGTATCCTTGAAATAATCTTTTGTTGGTGTGGAAAACTAATTCTTTGTTTATAATAGAAAATAATGAGAAGACGGTAAGTTTACTGAAATTTACTTTGTATGAAATTTACCTTTCATACAAAAAAATGTAATGCCCAAAATGATATTTGGGCCCCAGATTACAAATAGGACCAAATAATAGCAAAATGCAATCTCTAAAAGTAGTAAAATAATGTATTTCTATAGAGACAGCACAAACCATATAGCTAATCATCTGTTTTCCATAAAACCTATCTCCACTATCTAGTTCAGGTTTGGGGGTAACATCATTAAGTACATTAAGAAAAGGTTATTAAAAGAAATGTACATTGCTATCTGGACTATGCTATAGTCAGAAACACAAATTGCACAATAGCAAGTTATTGATGGTGTAACACAGTAAGTTTATAAAATCTATAGAGATTGTGTTATTAATTTCTGTATATCTAATGCCTACATGTGCCTATTCCATAATATGCTTTTATAAATGACAGCTCTCTTTCTTTCTTTTTTCTTTTCTTTCTAATAATTCTGATAGCATTGTAAAGAAAAAGGTGATTGGATCAAACTGGGAAGTTTATACATTAACATAAAAATGAGCTGTGAAAACTTTGCAGATTTCCAGAGATTTTGTGCTTGTATTGCTGAAACATTAACAAAAGACTGTAAAGAAGAGAGACCAGGTGTTCCATTTTGTGAATTTGCTGAAACAGGTAAAATGTCACTCTTTGGGTTTAAGTATTGTGTGTGTTAGGGTGGTACAGTGTTTTAACAGGAATATAAAACTCTTAATATTTTCTGTGTTGGGGGTAAGTTAATATTGCAGATTTCAGATACTTTTCCTTTTCTTTATAAATCTTTCATAGTTTTATTATCAAGTTAGATTGTAATGATATAAAGTCAAGAATTGTTGTTTTAATACCTCATGTTTCATGTTCTCATTTGTCTTTTCATTCAGATTGGTAAAACTATTGCTAGCAAATTATACTGTAGCACTTGAATTTTTGAATCGTTAAAGTTGTTTCTACCTTCACTATTACAAGTCAACAAAATTCCTATGTTTTTGAGACTTTTTGTGTGTGTGTGTGAACTCTTCACTGCTATATTTTTAATCAGAGGTCAGCAAACCTTTTCTGCAAAGGGCCAGGAGTAAATATTTCAGGCTTTCCACAATCTGATGTGATCACACAATCATATAGTTTTCTTTTCCTTTCAAACAACCCTTTAAAAATAGAGGAACCATTCTTAGCTCACAAGCTATACAAAAATGGGCCACAGCCAGATTTGTCCTGTAGGCTGTGGTTTACCAACACCTGGTCTTTGTTCTAGTGTCAATAATTTCATATTAATTAGCCTTTGCAGCCATTTTAAATGACTTTTTCACTTCTTTCGATATGCCTACTTTGTGTTTCAGTTAGCAAAGATCCACAAAACAGTGAAGTAGATAAAACTTTGCTGGGAAGAATTGGAATCAGTGCTATGTACTTCTATCACAAGCTGTTGCAGTGGTCCAAGGTATGTCATTAAATTTTTGTTTGGGCTTGGTACAGAGTGTGTTAATTTAAAAAATTTTTAACAGAATGTAGTTAACCGTGCAAATTAGAAATTTACTAGTAATTGTTGTAAGTGGCAAAATGAGTCCCAGACTAGTAAGTGAATTATTAGGTATTATATTAGGCAGATGTGGAAAGGCAGTAGCATGAGACTGGCTACCCTGAAGAAGTATCAGAAGTATGCTAAGTATCATATTTATTTGAAGCAACTTTCAATACAGAGTTTAGCTACCTCTTAAGTATTGATAACATTATAATTTTGCAAAAGTTCCAGATACCTTTTTTAAGATGAACCCAGGGAACTCACAATTAACAAAACTCCTTAAAAATCACCTCCTAGAATGCTCTGGAACACCATAGATCATATATCTTTATATCTACCTTTGAGGTTTAGCTCACCAAAGAAGTGGTCTAGTTATTCTGGACCATACTGAACTACATTCTTTAGATTTCCCTGAGGTGTCAGGTGGTTATAGATTCAACAAAGTGAAATAAAGTAGAGGATAGGAAAATCTAAAATAGGAAGGAAGTGCTGAGGGATGAATGGAGCAGTTCAGAATGTGGTCAATATGGAATCAGCTATTATAATGTATCTTTTGTTGTTGCCCTCTTCTTATAAAATAAGGTTATTTCATAAAGAAATGTGTTCAGTAACATTTAAGTACATGGTCACTCATACATATACAAATTCATGGATTTTTTAAAATTAAAAACAACAACAACAACAACAGAATCCTTGTCTCCAGTCTTTAAGGTCTTCAAGAGGTTAGCATTCACTGTCCGGTAGGCCTGGGATGGGCAGAATATAGCTTGTCCCTGGTCCCACAGTCTAGCTTAAGTTTCATCATAGCATTAATTTCTTAGATATTTAATGCTTGAGAAATTGAGGACTACATAACAAACTATTTTTGACAAAGATTGGTTTTGTTGAAATTTTAGGGTATATTTTAATTTTATTCATTGTGATTTTTTCTTAAAAGACTGGTGAGTTTGTGCCTGTATTGTAATTTAAAATTTTCACTCTCTTATTTGGAATGAATATTGTATTTATTTTATTTAGTATGAATTTTTTTAGTAAAACCTATTTCTTTTGAACACAGAAGTAAAACCATTGAAATTAAGCTAGGGCTATCTCCTTAAAAATGCATTCATTTCTATAATCAACTTAAAAGTACCTTAACATCACAATATGCATCTGACTCAAATAGGATAGAATATAATATAAAACAAGGATCCATAAACTAAGAGCCCAATCTGACCCACAGCCTGTTTTTGTATATCTCAAGAGCTAAGAATGTTTTTTACATTTTTAAAGCGTTAGAAAATAAAAACAGCAACAACCAAAAAAGAATGTGCAGCTGACCAAATGTGACCTGCAGAGCCTAAGTGTTTACTATCTGGCTAATTATAGGAAAAGTTTGCTGAACTCTTATATAAAAAAATAGAGTACGTCTAATTTCTGATGTCCAAATGAGATAATCTTTATGTAGACTATGTGAAATAATTAGTCTGTTGAATAAAAAACAATTTTCAGCCAGCAGTTTTATTCTTTTCCTTTCCCCACTATCATTCTTTATGTAAATTTGATAAGACACCATCTTGATTTTCACTTTCTCTCCCTTTTGGCTCTTAGGGTGATCAACAGAAGTACAAAAATGTATAGTTACTAGTTTTCCACATGAGGGCAAGAAATCCTTTCTCCAAATGAAATCTTTAGGGGAAGCACAAATATAAAAACACTTGGAAAGGGGGTTTAGCAGGGTGAGGATTAATATGAGGCAAAGCCCTGCTTCCTCCCCTTCCTTGTTGGTCTCTGTGGCTAAGCAGGAGTGGGTTAATGAAAGAGTCTTTTGAGAACCATCTGTCTAGAAGGATAGTTCAAACTAGGTAATTGACTTCTGTATAATTATTGATGTTATATCTCTGTGATACTCTGAATGATACTCCATTATTGTTCTTTATTTTTACTCTAGGGAAGGAAAGTCTTAGATAAACTATATGAATTAAAAATACATTTCACAAGTTTAAAAGGACTTACAGGGCCTGAGAAGCTAGCACCAAGATGTCAAATTGTGAATATTGCAGCAGAAATTTTTCTAAAAAGTGGAAGCCTAGATGGTGCCATTTGGGTATTGAGGGGTAAGTTATGATATATGCAAGCATAACATAATTAGTTGTTATAAGTTCTTGTGTGTATAATTACCTTAAATTGATGTTGAATTGCAGGTGGTAATTTGGCCTAGTAAACCTTAGTGATCATGTAGGTAGGAAAGGTAGTTTTTGTGTAAAATGGAAGGAGAAAGTTAACCTCGCTCGCTCGCTCGCTCGCTCGCTCGCTTGCTTGCTTATTTATTTATTTATTTATTTATTTATTTATTTATTTATTTGAGAGACGGAGAGATAGAGAAAGCATGAGCCAGGGGCAGGGGCAGTGGGGACAGGGGGAAGGAGGCTTCCTGCTGAGCAGGGAGCCAGATGCAGGGCTCCATCCTGCATGGGGACCTGGGGATCACCACCTGAGCTGAAGGCAGATGCTTAACCGACTGAGCCACCCAGGTACCTGGAAGTTAACCTTACTTTAAAGAAAAAATTATATGACCTTTTATTGAAAATCTAGTTCTTACTTTGGCCTAAGAACCATACAAAAATGCTTTACCTGGATTATCTCAGTTCATTTTCATAGAAACCCTATGAGTTTAGAATTAGTACAACCCCCCCCTTTTTTTTTAAATAAAAAATGTCAGAGACATCAAGCAACTTTGCCCAAAATGAAGTAACAAGTAAGAAGTGGAGGCTGGATTCAAACCCAGACAGTCCAGCTTCAGAGCCCAGGCTTCAGCTGCTATCTGAGATAGGCAGTTCTCTTTTGTAATCTGCATAAATTCTTATCTTTGTACATACAGGCAAACATAACTTCAAACCAAGACAAGTAAAGCTTACTTCCCTAATAAATCAATCCATCTAGTAGAAATTACAATGAAATTAAGCCAGCAGAAGCACTTAAGATTAGTTTGCTATGAGGTAAATAAAATTTAGAGAACACACTGGTAACACAGCATCCTTTCTAATGGTAGCTCTGGCTACTTGAACCATCAGGAAGACTTTATTTGATAAAATGGGATAACAATGGAGAAACCTCAAGAATCCCTGGATTTAAGTGGGAAGATGGAATATATGCATAAGTAAAGCAAAGAGATAACCTTTACACTAACACACAAACACATACCAGCACACATACATATTCATATATGTATGAATGTATAATTAACATACATTATTTATATAGAATCACTGAATATATATATAATACTTTGTATTTGTTCAAGGCTGAGAGTTTATGGAATGCAGAGGTTGTGAGTGGACTTCAGGATCAAAAGCTTGTAGGAAAAGTTTTTCTATAACTTAACAAACATAGCCAGTGAAGTTTGCTAAGTGGGGAAGAGTAACCAAAATACAAAAATAGAAATTAGCGTTGCTGGGAGGTGGGGGGGTGGATAGGGATATGGACATTGGGGAGGGTATGTGCTATGGCAAATGCTGTGAAATGTGTAAGCCTGATGATTCACAGACCTGTACCCTGGGGTAAATAATACATTATATGTTAATAAAAAAATTTTAAAAAAAAATTAAAAAAAAAATAGAAATTAGCAAAATGTAAGCTAAGCTTTCTTTGTTAGAAAGAAGAGATGTGGCAAGATGGAAAAGTTGAAATAGTTGGTAAAAATGAGCTCATGGTACCTTGTGACAGGAAACTTCAGCCTAAAATTTCTGGCAAAACTATTCTTTCTCAAACTAGAGCCTAAAGGAGAGTTTGTGGGAGGGTATGGGATGGTCTATGGAGATGTTAAATTTTTACAATTTCAGTGTTATCTTTAAAAATTGTATAAGTTAAAAACACAGTATTCCCTTTTGCAGGGACCATTTCAACTGAAAGTCACTTTTTAAAAAATATTTGTCAGAGAGAGAAAGAGAGGGCACAAGCAGGGAGAGCAGCAGAGGGAGAGGGAGAGGCAGACTTCCTGCTGAACAGGGACCCCTATGTGGGGCTTGATCCCAGAACCCTGGCATCATGACCTGAGCTGAAGGCAGACACTTAACTGACTGAACCACCCAGGCACCCGAAAGTCACTTTCCTAAATACAAATTTATTTCTTCAAAAGAAGGACCCACAGAAGTATGCTGCCTTCTTCCCAGAATTGTTTTATTTATTTTTTCTTTTTTGGTGTTTCAAAAGCAGGGCGTTTTTTGCTTTTCTTTTTTAATTATTATTTTTTTATTATGTTCAATTAGCCAGCATACACCATTAGTTTTTGATATAGTGTTCAATGATTCATCAGTTATGTATAACACCCCATCACCACACATGCCCTCTTTAATACCCATCACCTGGTTACCCCATTCTCCCACCCCCTTCCCTTCTGTAACCTTCAGTTTGGTTCCCAGATTCCAGAGTCTCTCATGGTTTGTCTCTCTCTCTCTGATTTCTTCACAGTTTTCCCTCCCTTCCCCTGTGGTCCTCCATGCTATTCCGTATATTCCACATATGAGCAAAACCATATGGCAATTGTCTTTCTCTGATTGGCTTATTCCACTTAACATAATACCCTCCAGTTCCACTCATGTCAATGCAAATGGTAGGTATTCATCCTTTCTGATGACTGAGTAATATTGATGTATGAATTGGGTATTGTGGACATTGCTGCTATGAACATTGGGGTGCATGTACCCCTTCTTTTCACTACATCTATATCTTTGGGGTAGTGCCTGGGGTATACCTAGTAGTACAATTGCTGGGTCATAGGGTAACTCTATTTTTAACTTCTTGAGGAACCTCCATACTGTTTTCCAGAGTGCTGTACTGCTTGCATTCCCACCAACAGTGTAAGAGGTTTCCCTTTCCTTTACATCCTTGCCAACCTTGTTGTTTCCTGTCTTGTTAATTTATGCTGTTTAACTAGTGTAATGTGGCATCTCATTGTGGTCTTGATTTGTATTTCCCTGATGGCTAGTGATGTTGAACATTTTTTCATGTGTCTGTTAGCCATTTGTATGTCTTCTTTGGAGAAGTGTCTGTTCATGTCTTCTGCCCATTTCTTGACTGGATTCTTTCTTTTTTTGTTGAGTTTGAGAAGTTCTTTATAGATCTTGGATACCAGCCCTTTATCTGTAATGTTATTTGCAAATATCTTCTCCCGTCCCATCTGTTGCCTCTTAGTACTGCCTATTTCCTTTGCTGTGCAAAAGTTTTTTATCTTAATGAAGTCCCAATAGTTCATGTTTGCTTTTGTTTCCCTTGCATTTAGAGGCATGTCTTGAAAGAAGTCATTGTGGCTGATGTCGAAAAGGTTACTGCCTGTGTTCTCTAGGATTTTGATGGATTCCTGTCTCACATTGAGGTCATTCATCCATTTTGAGTTTATCTTTGTGTATGGTATAAGAGAATGGTCCAGTTTCATTCTTCTGCATGTGGCTGTCCAATTTTCCCAGCACCATTTGTTGGAGAGACTTTTTTTCTATTGGATATTCTTTCCTGCTCTGTCGAAGATTAGTTGGCCATAGAGTTGAGGGTCCATTTCTGGGGTCTCTATTCTGTTCCATTGGTCTGTATCTCTGTTTTTGTGCCAATACCATGTTGTCCTGGTGATCACAGCTTTGTAATGTAGCTTGAAGTCAGGCATTGTGATGCCCCCAGCTTTGGTTCTTCTTTTTCAACAATCCCCTGTCAATTTCAGGTCTTTTCTGGTTCCATACAAATTTTAGGATTGTTTGTTCCAGCTCTGTGAAAAATGTCGATTGTATTTTAATAAAGATTGCACTGAAAGTATAGATTGCTCTGGGCAGCATAGACATTTTCACAGTGTTTATTCTTCCAACCCTTGAGAGCATGGAATATTTTTCCATCTCTTTGTTTCTTCCTCAATTTCTTTCATAAGTGTTCTATAGTTTCTAGTGTGTAGATCCTTTACCTCTTTGGTTAGGTTTATTTCTATGTATCTATGGTTTTTAGTGCTATTGTAAATGGAATTGATTCCTTGATTTCTCTTTCCTTAGTGAGACATTGTTAGTTTATAGAAAGGCCACTGATTTCTGTGCATTGATTTGGTATCCTGCCATGTTGCTGAATATGAGTTCTAATAATTTGGGGGCAGAGTCTTTTGGGTTTTCCACGTAAAGCATCAAGTCATCTGCAAAGAGAGAGAGTTTGACTTCTTTGCCAATTTGAATGCCTTTTATTTCTTTTTGTTTTCTGGTTGCCAAGGCCAGGACTTCTAGTACTATGTTGAACAGAAGTGGTTACAGTGGGCATCCCTGTCATGTTCCTGACCTTAAGAGAAAAGCTCTCAGCTTTTCCCCATTGAGAATGATATTCACTATGGGATTTTCTTAGATGGTTTTATGATATTGAGTTATGTTCCCTCTATCACTATATTTTGAAGAGTTTTAATCAGGATACAATGATGTATTTTGTCAAATGCTTTTTCTGCATCAATTCAGAGAATCATATGGGTCTTTATGTGGTTTTGGGATCAGGGTAATGCTGGCCTTATAGAATGAGTTTGGAAATTTTCCTTCCATTTTTATATTTTTGGAACAGCTTCCGTAGAATATGTGTGATTTTTTCTTTCAGTGTTTGGTAGAAGTCTGCTGGGAAGCCATCTGGCCCTGGACTCTCATTTTTTGGGAGGTTTTTTATTACTGCTTCAATTTCCTTGCTGGCTATTGATATGTTCAGATTATCTATTTCTTCCTGTTTCAGTCTTGGTAGTTTTTAAGGGTCCAGGAATGCATCCATTTCTTCCAGATTGCCTAGTTTGTTGGCATATAGCTGCTGGTAATAAGTTCTAATAATTATCTCTGTTTCCTTGGTATTGGTCGTGATTTCTCCCCTTTCATTCATGGTTTTATTAATTTGGGTCCTTCCTCTTTTCTTTTGCATAAGTCTGGCCAGAGGTTTATCAAACTTAATAATTCTTTCAAAGAATTAGCTTCTAGTTCCATTGATCTGTTCTTCTAGTTTCTGTTTCGTTGATTTCTGCTCTAATCTTTATTTCTCTTCTGCTTTGTTTGGCTTTATTTGCTGTTCTTTCTCCAGATGCTATAGGTGTAAGGTTAGCTTGTGCTTTCAGGATTTTTCTAATTTTTTGAGAGAGGCTTTGATGGCTGTGTACTTCCGTGTAAGGACTGCCTTTGCAGTATCCCATAGGTCCTGAATCAATGTGTTTTCTTTTTCATTGGTTTGCATGAATTGTTTAAGTTCCTCTTTAATTTCCTGATTGACCCATTCATTCTTTAGTAGAATGCTTTTTAACCTCCAAGTGTTCGCCTTCCTTCCAAATTTTTCTTTGTGGTTGAGCTTCAATTTCAATGCATTGTGTTCTGACAATATTCAGGGAATAATCTCAATCTTTTGGTCTCGGTTGTGACATGATTTGTGACCCATTATGTGGTCCACTCTGGAGAAGGTTCCATGTGCACTCAAGAATAATGAATATTCTGTTGTTTTAGGATGGAATATTCTGTATGTATCTATGGAGTCCATCTGGTCCAGTGTGTCCTTCAAGGCTCTTGTTTCTTTTTTAATCTTCTGCTTAGATGATCTGTCTATTGCTGTGAGTGGAGTGTAGAAGTCTTCTACTATTAATGTGTTATTATCAGTTATGATTCTTTATTTTGGTTAATAGTTGGTATATATAGTTGGCTCTTCCCATGTTGGGGGCATAGATATTTACGATTGTTAGATTTTCTTTTGGGTAGACCCTTTAAGTATGATGTAGTGTCCCTCTACACTTCTTACTATGGTGTTTGGTTTAAAATCTTATTTGTCTGATATGAGAATTGATACCTTAGCTTTCTTTTGAGGTCTGTTGGCATGATATATCATTCTCCATCCCCTCACTTTCAATCTGGAGGTGTTTTTAGGTTCAAAATGAGTCTCTTTTAGACAGTATATGGATGGGTCCTGCCTTTTTATCCAGTCTGAAACGCTGTGCTTTTTAATGGGAGCATTCAGCCCATTCACACTGAAAGTAACTATTGAAATATATGAATTTAATCCCATTATATTGCCTGTAAAGTCCCTGTTTCTATAGATTGTCTCTGTAAATTTCTGGTCCTTATTATTTTAGCAGTCTTTCTTCTTTTATAGAATTTCCCTTTATACTTCTTGCAGGGCTGGCTTGGTGATCACATATTCTTTCAGTTTCTGCTGGTCCTGTAAGCTCCTTCTCTCTCCATCCATTCTGAATGACAACCTTGCTGGATAAAGTATCCTGGGCTGCATGTTCTTCTCATTTAGTACCCTGAATATGTCTTACCAGCCCTTTCTGGCTTGCCAGGTCTCTGTGGACAGGTCTGATGTTATTCTGATGTCCCTCCCTCCATACATAAGAAATCTCTCCTCCCTAGCTGCTCTCAGGGTAGCTTCTTTGGCTCTAAGATTTGCAAGCTTTACTATTATATGTCAGTGTATTGATCTATGTTTTTGATTTTGGGGAGGGATCCTCTCTGCCTCTTGGACACAAATGCTTGTTTCTCTCCCCAGATTAGAGAAGTTCTCAGCTATGATTTGCTCAAATACACCATCTAGTCCTCTCTCTTCCTCCATCCCCCTCAGGGATCTCAGTTAATTCTGACATTAGAAAGTTTCATGGCATCATGGATCTATGTCTGTTCTCATGGGGTACTAGCTGCCTATCCCTATCTTCCTCAGCTTCTTTCCTTTCTGTCAGCTTATCTTCTAGATCACTAATTTGTTCTTCTGCCTCATGTACCTTGGCTGTTAAAGTATCCAGTTTAGACTGTATCTTATTCATAGCATTTTTAAGTTCAGCCTGATTCAATCTCATTTCTGCCCTTAGAGAGTCTATATTGTCACTAATGCTTTTCTCAAGCCTTATTGACTTTATGATTGCTACCCCGAAATCTATCTCTGACATCTTGCTTATATCCATATTAATTAGATCTGTGGCAGAGGACATTGTTTCTGGTTCTTTCCTTTGTTGGGAGTTCCTCCTCCTAATCATTCTGTTAAGGGATGGTTGAGGGAATGTACAGAATCTAAAATATCAACCACTACATAAACAAAATGCACCTTAGAAAAAATCTTAAGTGGTTGAAAGCTACCACAGATATGCCACCAGAGCCAAGATGATCCAAAACAATAAAAAAAGAAATAAAGGAAATAGAAAAGAGAAAAAAAGGGAGGGTGGGGAGAGTGATTATAATCTCTCAGGGTAGACACAGCAAGGTGTGTTGGCCCGTTCCTGCTTGATTTTTGGTCTGTGTGTTAGAAGACACTATGTCCCAAAATTGCAAAAAAATCAGAACTTACATATATATCAAGATAAAATTGAGTTGAATGAAAAATGGACTAGTGGGGGTATAAATCTATAAAACATATGTGAAAAAATTAAAGTTAAGAAGCAACTTAAAAACATAGGTTGGGAAATAAGAATCTACTTGAAACAGGAACAGGGTTAAAAAAAAAAAAACTAAGAAAAGAAACTAAAAAAGAAATGTAAATTTTAGCCTGAAGTATAAGTGAGTTATGAGGGAACAACTGGAGCTCCCTATATAATTTTCCCCGGGTGTGGAGTTTTATATTCCTATGGGAAATAAGCTTTTCATTCACCTGTTCTTCCAGTCTATCTTCTGGGGGAGGGGCTACTTAGCATCTCAGGTGTCTTTGCCTCCGTGGAATTGCCCCACCCTTTGTCAGGGGGATGGGCTTAATGTGAGCTGGTTGGCTGCAGGGCTTTTGTTCCCTAACATCTTTCCACTTCTCTTTAGAGGGTCAGAGCAAACATGGCCATGTGGGAATCTCAAGCCCAGAGCCCCAGTGTTGTGGTGTCTCTTCCTGATCACCAACCGCCACCACCCCACTTAACAGATGCTCCTGGTCAATCTGTTTCCACCTCTGAATGTACCAAACTCCACAGACTCAAGCAGTTTGTGCCCGAAGCACCTCTCCGAGAATCCCAGGGACCCGCCAGCGTCTTTGGGCCTTGTGACTTGCAACTGCCAGCTGCAATTGGCTCTCACACATGCACCATTTTTCACAGCTCCTAGGTCATGTTGGGTGCTGCCCCAGCATCTCTTCGTGGGCCACAACTGCCCTGAGAGCTGTCCCTGTCATAGGCACAAGCCGTTCTATATCTCCCCTAGGATATTAGACAGCCCGTACCTTCTAGTCCTTTTCAGAGTGGTCAGGCAGAGGTCAGTCTCCATTCAGGCTCTGCTTGTGGTTTATGGTGCCCAGAGCTGAAAGTCCCCTCTGGGCTTGCTAACCATAACCAGTCTCCCCACTCCACTGCTTGGGCACTCTATCAGTTCAGGCTCCCCCGTTCTTTCAGTCTCCTGGCAATCCTGAGTCCACAATGATCCACCTAGAATTCTGCCCTTATGCACTCCCTGTGCCCTTTTCAGAAGGCGGTGCTTCTCACTATAGTAGATTTTCAAGGGTCCTGATTTTTTTGCCCTGATGTTATATCACGTTCTGGCATCCAGCTTATGGAGGCTCCCTCCCCCATCCAGGTATCTTTGGATATTTCCCCAGAAGATTCAAGGTTCCGCACCTCCTGCCTTGCATAAAGTAGTCGTTTTTCTGCTTGTGGAATTTCAGATAAATATTCTTACATCTCAGGTTGGATTCATGTGTGTTCAGAATGGTTTGATAATAGATATCCAGCTAAATTTGAGGGAGCAGGTGAAATGAGATCCCCTACTCTGCCACACCTTGCCCCCTCCCCCAGAATTGTTTTGTTCTTAAGAGCATTCTGCAGTAAACAGACTTGTCTTAAGAAAGGAAATACAGAGGTCTCTATTTCACTTGTAATACGTAAGAGTAATACTCATATTAAAGTTCACCTGTCAGACTAGCAAAATAAGAGTTTAGTGATATACTTTTCCTGAGAGTATAGAGAAATAGGCATTCATATACATTATCTTTAGCAGTTTATTGGCTAAATATCTGTCAAAATTTAAGCATGCTTATTTCCTTTTATATATATATCATCTCTATTCCTAGGAATTTCTCCTACACACACAAGGTATGTACTATAAGTTATCCAGAATCTTTTTTTTTTTACCATCAACAGTGATAACAAAGGATTCATATAACTTAAATGTCCATTAAGAGAGTACCAGTTAATTAACAGTGTGATAGCCATATGATAGAGTAGAATGAGGCAGATATATGGATACTCATTTGGAATAATCTGCAGGATCTATTGCTAGGTGAAAAAAGGAATGTGCAGAACAGTGTGCACAGCAACAAATAAATAATATGGATGAATACATATTTGCTTTTATACTCTTAAAATATTTGTAGAAGGATGCACAAGAAACAAATGATAGTGGTTCCTTCTGGGAAGAGGAATTGAGTGCTTGGAGGACAGGGATAAGTGGCAGATTAACTTTTTACATATGTTTTTTCTATATTTTTTCCTTTTGAAAAAGTATGCACTTATTACCTACTAAACTTTTTATAGAAGAGTTGTACATTAGTCATGTTTGAGAAATGCAGAATATTTTACACATTTTAGTGAGTGGTAGACTTTATAATGAGAAGAAATCTATTGTTTTGGCTTTTTAGTTTGATATTTAAAACTCTTTCTCAGCACTAGTAGCTTCTGTCTTGACAATTGAACAACAAATTCCTGCCTTCTCCCCTTACCGGCATAAAAAAGAGCTTTACAACCATACTTTATATAATGATTGTTTGGAGGCTGATGATAAGTGTCTTAACCCTTTAGAATATACATTTTATAAAAAGTTATGCCATTTCTTGAGAAGCTGCCCTTGAACTTTAAAATAAATTTTATTGCTTAAATAACATATTCATTATAAAGAAATAAGAAAAGGTAGATAAGAAAAACTAATAATAGAAATTCCTTATGCAATCCATCCAGAAATGACTGTTAACTGCTTTAATCTTACTATACATACTCTTTTTGTACCTTGCATTTTTATTTTTTTCAGAGAACAGTCTTTCTGTGGACATCTTTCTGTGAAAAGGAATATGCTTTTACAACATCATTTACTGGGATGCATGGTTTTCTATCTTATGAAGGAATAGATATATTTATATCAATAAATACATAAATATTTCTGTGGATCCACTTTTTGGTCTAGCTTGTTTTCAGATGTCTATGAAAAACAATAATCCCTCCTAAACATCCCTGCTACTATTACGTCCTTAGGATAAATTCTGATGGAATCACTGGGTTAAAGAATAAGGATAAAGGATAAAACTTGTTGGTAAATGTAGGTTGATTTGCCTTTATTCCTATTCAGATTTGCATCGTTATTTTAAGTTTATTAGAAAGCTTCCCTTTGTAAGAACATCCTAGAGAACTATTACATAGGTATCTCTTCTATACAGACATTGTCCTTTTAAGGAGTCACAGGTGCATATAAACAGTCCAGTATTAGTGCCCAATATTGTGTTTTTTAGTTATCAGACAGACTGGTGCATTCCAGTTATACAGACCCTAATTTGGCTATCAGTACTTTCCATTCCAGGTCTTATCTCTTCGAGTGGAATACAAAAGTACCCTACACCTTTAGAAAGGTTATAGTAATTATAGTCTTACCAGTGTGTGAAGATGCATGTTATGAAACACCCTTATCAGTATTATTTTTCCAATATTTCTTATCTCTTTGCTAGTTTGATAGGGGAAAGTGATATTTACTGCTTTATTTTGCATTTAATTGCTTATTAGAAAATTTAACACTTTTTCCTTTTTTTGCCATTTGTACTTTTTTATACAAATTTTGTACAATTACTAGTTCATGTTCTTGGTCTGTTTTCAGATTTTAGTCTTTCTCTTCATTATTGATTTAATAATGTGAGTATTTTCTATATACCAAAGCATTATGCTAAGTGTGTTACTTGTGTCATCTCATTTAATCAACACTAACCCCATGAGGTAAGTGAAGGTATCCCAAGATGAAGACACTGAGGTTCAGAGAAGATCATACAGCAAATAAGTATGAAGCAAGAATTCCAGTCCAGGTCTGTCTGGTGCAAAGTCCATATTTTTAAACCTTATACCAGTACTGTTATTTCCCTAGTCTTTCCTCTAAATGGACTTCATAAAATTACAACTAGAGCCAAAGCACAAACCACACAAAAAGACCCAGATCTAACCTAGTCAGCCACCTGAGGAAGATGGTAATTCCGATCTTGTTTTTATAAATCCAAGACAGTGGTTCTCAAAGCTGACCTTCAGAGCACACTAGAAGATTGTTAAAATACAAATTATTTGGCCCATTTCCAGACTTTTTTGATTCATTAAGTCTGGGATGGATCCTGAGAATAAGCATTTCTTACAAGTTCTCAGATGTTTCAGATGCTGAAACTGATGCTGGTCTGGGGACCTCACTTTGAAGACCACTACCTTACAGCTCTCTCACATGGGGACTTCTTACATTTCCCCTTGTGTCCCTAAACCACACTTCAAGTCATCCTCTTAGTTTGTCAACCAGTGCTATAAGTATTACCATTTTTATTATACATTACATATGAATTTTCTTTCCTTAACTATCTGTGCACCTTCCTAGGGAGGAAATGTATGGAGGGAGGAGTTTTTGTTTTAGATTTTTTCCTAGTTTTATTGAGATATAATTGACATATACTACTGTGTAAGTTTAAGGAGTATAACAAAATGATATATATGTTGTGAATCAATTAGTACTATAAGTTTAGCTAATATCCATCATCTCATATAGATACCAAAAAAATATCATATCATTTTTTCCCTTGTGATGAGAACGCTTAGGATCTACTCTCAACACCTTTCCTGTATGTCATACAGCAGTGTTAACTATAGTCACCATGTTGTATATTACATCCCCAGTATTATAATCGGAATTTTGTGCCTTTTGACCACCTTCATCCATTTCCCTACCTACTACCTCTAGTAACCACAAATCTGATCTCTTTTTCTAGGAAATTTGTGTGTGTGTGTTTCAAGATTTTATTTATTTATGTGAGAGAGAGTGCACAAGCAGGGGGCGGGGGGCAGAGGGGTAGAGAAAGGAAGAACCAGACTCCCCAGTGAGCAGGGAACCTGATTCAGGCTTGATCCTAGGACCCTGGGATCATGACCTGAGCTGAAGGCAGATGCTTAACCGACTGAACCACCCAGGCAGCCCTAGGAGTTTGTGTTGTTTTAAGATTCCACATATAAGTGAGATCATACAGTATTTGTCTTTCTCTTTTTCACTTATTTCACTTAGCATAACGCTCTCAAGGCCCATCTCTATTGTTGTAGGCTAGAATTGTTTAAAGTATGTGTGTGTGTCTTTTGTTTGTTTAGAAAAGTGTTAATCGTTTTGTAGTAGGAAATTTAGCATACAGATTAGCCTGAATACTTAGACCAGTGACTGTTATTGCAGTACTAATATAGCATATAAACAATATTAATATTTACGAAAACTGTATCATCTTCATTTTCAATCAGTGGATGGCTCTGTTCAGCACAATGTCATGTTAGGCCAGGCCATCTTCTTTAGTCTCTGTTTTCATATAACAGTTTCACTTATATCTACCTATGTAAGCATAGCCACTATTTAGGTCATTAACACCTCCTTCCCAAATAATTTTCATCCAGTGTGAGCACTGGTCATTTTCAGTGATGGAATATTAGGTTTTTGTTAATTTCTTCTTTGTACTTTTCTGTTTTGCTTTAATTTTCTATAGTGATCGTTTATATTTTAAAAATAAACATTTTTTAAAAGATTTATTTTAGAGAGAGTGCACGTGAGTGGGGGAAGGGGCAGAGAGAGAAGGAGAGAGAGAAATTTCAAGCAGACTCCCCACTGAGCATGGATCCCAACCTGGGGCTTGATCCCAGGACCCTGAAATCATGATCTGAGCCAAAATCAAGAGTTGGATGCTTAACCGAATGAACCACCCAGACCCCCCCAAAATATAAATATTATTTTAAAAGTAAATCAACCAGCATGGGCTCACCCTGAACAATAATATCTATGAAATCATCTGCTTAATCTGTTTTTTATACTTACTGTGCTGTTTTATTTTTGTAATTTTTATAATACACATATAAATTATTAAAATTATAGTATATATAACCTAAAAATCAGGTAGGTACTTGCATCAATGATGCATATTTATCACACTTAGGTAATACTATATTGTAAATTATGCCCCTTAATATTATGAGAGTTTTAATAATATTGTTATTAATTAATAATATAGTTATTTGATAATCTCACTGACTAGCTTTAATTAATATTAAAGAGATTAGTCCTTGATCTGTTGGATATTTGCAAACATTTTTCTTGGCTTTTCATTTTCCTTTAACTTTATGATATTTTTGCATTTTTTTCTTTTGCCCACCTGACCTTTTTTCTACTCAAACTGCTTTTTATCTTTTTAGTATTCTTTTCTTAGCATAACTTTTAATTTTTTAATATTCCTTTTTTTAGTATAGCTGACACACTATATTACATTGATTGCAATGTAATTGGTTCCAAGTGTACAACAGAGCAACTCAACATCTCTATACATTATGTTTATGTTCACTGCAAGCATAGCTAGCATCTGTCACCAAACAATGCTATTAGAATACATTTGACTAGGGGCGCCTGGGTGGCTCAGTCATTAAGTGTCTACCTTTGGCTCAAGTCCTGATCCTGGAGTCTTGGGATCGAGCCCCGCATCGGGTTCCCTGCTCAGCAGGAAGCCTGCTTCTCCCTCTCCCACTCCCCCTGCTTGTGTTCCCTTTCTTGCTGCCTCTCTGTCAAATAAATAAATGAAATCTTAAAAAAAAAAAAAAGCAGCATTGGCTATATTCCCTGTGCTATAACTTTTATTCCCATGACTTATTCATTCCATAACTAGAAGCCTGTTATCTCCCACTCTCCTTGACCTGTTTTGTCCATTCCCTCTCCACCACAGTTTATTCTCAGTATTTATGGGTCTGTTTCTGCTTTTTAAATTACTACTAATTTTTGTTTTGCATCATGCTTTAGGCAGTTCTTAGCTATATCGAAGTTATACATTTACCCTATGTTTTTCAGAATTTTTGATTCATTACCAGTTTTAAATTTTGATATGAAGTAGGAATGTAATTTTATTTCCCCAAAACATCACAACTCATCCTTTATTCACTTATTGGAAATGCCACTTTTATCATATATTAGAATCTTGTGTCTGCTTAGGTCTCTTTCTGTACTAGCTTTCTCTCCCAGGGATCTCTGTTTCTGTTTGCAGCACCAAACTCTTTTTAGTTAATGTAGCTTTAGAATATGTGATAATATCTATTTAGGCAAGACCACCTTCACTTCTCTTCCAAAACTATTATTTACATTCTCAAGTGCTTATTCTTCTGGATGAATTTCAGAGTTATTGAGTCAGTTTTTCTTATAGTTCTGTAGGAAATTTGATTGGAATTATATTAAATGTATTTATTAAAGGGAAAAAGGTATCTTTAGATATTCCTTATGGTATATGCAGTATTCACTATGGTAAAGATTAGTAATTTGGTAATCTCACTGACTAGCCTGGAAATTCATTCTCTGCAGACCATCTTAATAGTCTTTATATCCTTAGTGCCCTATATTAAAAATCTTGCATGAGTAATGACTGAATATGCATATGTTGGAATAGGTAAATAGATAAAGAATTGATATTATAGAAAATTTGCTTGCCCTTTGACTCGGATTTTTTAGACAAATGGAAAATATTCCTAAATGTGGAATAGAGAAAAACAGGATTAATGCAATGAGAACTTTAATCACCATAAAACTAGTATTTACACAAGTAAACTGGTTTTGTTTTTGAAAATTTAATTTTCATAAGTCCTTTTTTTAAAAGATTTTTTTATTATTTATTTATTAGAGAGATAGAGGGAGTGAGTAAGAGAGAGAGAGAGAAAGCACCAGCCAGGGGAGGGGCAGAGAAGCAGAATCCCCGCTCAGCAGGGAGCCTGACATGAGACTTGATCGCAGGACTCTGGGATCATGACCTGAGCTGAAGGCAGATGCTTAACCACCCAGGCGCCCTCTCATAAGTGTTCTTATAAAATAGTCATAAAAGTGGTAGAGTTGTGAATGTGGTAGATTACTTAAAAGCTCTTGATTTCCAAATAACTTCCCAATTACTAGTCTCAGTTAACCTTGGTACATAAATTTTTTAAAGATAGCTACACAATTTGGTAAGATTTCAAAATCAATCTCCTAAAATATTCTATCAAAAAATGGGACCATTATTCTACCTTAATAATTAAAAAATTGAGTACTAAATAAAGAAAAACAATGTAATTGTTATGAGAAAAGGCCACATAGTCTACTTTTCATAAATATGACATATCTACGAGATGTTTAACAAAGAATAATTGAACTTATTTGATAAAAATAAAATCAGTTTATAAGGAATGGTGATTTAGTGGTTTTATTTTGGGGAGTTATGGGTGGAAATGGGAATTATGTTTAACAGATGTTGTACGTAGTCTTTCAGATGATAATAAGTTCATCTAAATTTCTCAATATAGTAAAAGTATCTGTTTAAATGAGCACCAATAGTTGTAAAACATTGTCTAGCACATATTATAAGGCAAGTCAAGCAGTCAATCAAGTGGGCTCTAGTAATTTAAAAATAAGCCCCTTTTTTTAAAGTTATACTGGACAATTAAGACTTTATTTTGCTATTGTATAAGTGAATTGCCAAATCTTTCTTTAATACTTATTGTATTTATTATGCTGGAAGGTTGCAAAAGAAAAATGACTTCTATAGTTAGTTAACAAAGAACACAGAAATGTGATTTGAGTGTTATGTAACAATGTTTAATTTATGTATCTTGTGTATGATGATTGAGGGAAGTAGGTAAATAATAAAATACTGACATATCTAATATTTTAGCACCTCAGTGTTCTGTATTACAGTCGCCTATTGCTTTTGATATACAAATCAGGGCAGAAATTAAGGAACTTCAGAATTATAGGTAATACTCTTTTTTTAAAGCTGAATGAAGGGTACATAAAACTTTGTTATATTTTTATAACTTACATACATTAGATATTCTTGTGTATATATATAATATTTTATAATAAAAATTGTTTAAGAAATTGGTGGGAAAAGCTGTTCTCCGAAATAATTAAATTATGTATTTTTTAAGATTTTATTTATGCATTTTATTTTTTAAAGATTTATTTATTTATTTCAGAGAGAGAGAGAGAGAGGGCACTCGAGTGTGGGAAGGGGCACAGGGAGAAACGTTAGCATACTCCACACTGATTATGGACCCTGACATAGAGCTCAGTCTCATGTCCCTGAGATCACAACCTGAGCTAAAACCAAAAGTATGACGCTTAACTGACTGAGTCACCCAGGCTCCCCTTTATTTATTTGAGAGAGAGAGTGTCTGCTATAGGGGGAGGGGCAGAGGGAAAGGAGAGAATTTCAGGCCAACTCTACACTGAGTGCAGAGCCCTGTGCAGGGCTTAATCTCTTGACCCTGAGATCATGACCTGAGCTGAAATCAAGAGTTGGATGCTTAACTGAATAAGCCACCCAGGGGCCCCTAAATTATGTATTCTTTATTGTAAAATTGTTAAACTTGTCCACACAAATAATATTTTACATTATAACAAATATTCACTATAATCAAAACATTATTGTCATGCAAAAATAAACATTAACTTCAGAATCAGTAACTGATTAGTACACTTAGAAAAATGAATTAAAAAATACGTATAACAAAGTGCTCATTAGTTTGCATCTCCTTAGGATGGTGATCATCACTATATAAATCGTTTTTAATAAATTTGAGTCATTGTTATCTTTTCTGAACACATAAGTTTTGATACTTAACATATTTGAAAACAGTTGTGATTATATTAAGTGTAATTTCCATAGTATAAAGTACTAGTACCTTCCTCTTTTTGAAAGAATCAGAATGGATCATCAATACACCACTGTGGCCTTGTGATAGACTGGATGTACTCAATCGACATAATCTGCTCTGTACAATTGCACATGAAATCTTAGCCAAGAGCCTTTATAGACAGACATTTGAAGTTTTGCAAAATCTACCAGGTTTTCAAAATTCTCAAGGTATGTTTTTAAAAGTTTCAATTAATCTCTTGTCCATCTGGCTGTTTGGTTTTTTTTTTTTAAGATTTTGTTTATTTAAAAAAAAAAAAAAGATTTTGTTTATTTATTTGTCAGAGAGAGAGAGAAAGAGCCCAAGGGGAGGGGCAGGCAGAGGGAGAAGCAGACTCCCCACCAAGCAAGGAGCCCAATGCAGGACTCTCTCCCCGGAGCCTGGGATCATGACCTGAGCCGAAGGCCCACGTTTAACTGACTGAGGCACCCAGGCATTTCAATCTGGTGTTTAAATAAGAAACAGTTCTGCACCTGTTTTGGCTCAGCATATATTTTTAATGATACCGTTTTCTGCAAAATGTGTTCCTTGAAAATTGAATATGCTTTTCTGATTTTTGTTTTATTTTTTTTAAAGCAGAGGTGCTTATCTTTGGGTTGTCAGCAGTTCCCAACTGTTTTCGTCAGTCTCCTTTCCCTACCTGTCGGGTCAGCAGCAAATAGTAATGCCCCCGGCAAGCTTTATGTGGTAAAAATTCATTGCATTAGAATAATGAAGAATACTTCTTTTATTACTTACTATATATAAATATAGAGCTTAGTTTCCATTACCTTGGAACATAGGGAAACATGGAATAAATGGAGGAAATTAGCAAATGACAACTTCAAAGAAAGGGAATGTTAATGTGGGCAATAGTGGTTGTACTCTCGAATCCTAACGTCAGGTCTTGTATGAACAGGAAGGGAATCCATGTTAAGGGAAGCATGAGCAAAAGCTTTGGGTCAAAATGAGCTGAGCAATGGGTTCAGAGTGGCAGGTTACCACTTTATCAGAATGTTAGTTAACTCAAGGGCCTCCCACAGTGCTTTATCAGTCAGAAGAGTTCCACTAGTTAGAATATTCAGGAAGAGACTAAAAGGTAAGGAGATTAATTTCCTGCTGAGGCCTGAATCACTAAAGGATGTTGCAAATAAAGTGATAAAGACCAGAGTCTAGGTTATAGGTTGAACTGACTATAGAGAATAAAAGACTTGGCAGTCTCCAAGGTGACTTCACTTTTTTCTAAGTGAGGAATTAAACTAGAAATACCCAGTAAAAGATTTGTTTTTAATTTGAGAGAGAATATTATGAGGGGGTGGTTTATTTTTAGTCATGGGAAATTGCACGCAGAACTGTGCAAGTCATTCATTTTGAGACACTGCAGATGCAGACACATGTGGGATCACAAATGAGTGTTAATGGAGCCTCTGCAATAATTGTCAAGCTTCCTTTCTTATGCTTTGTTACAAAGTAAATGAATGTGTTTGCTTTTGTCGAATGCTTGTTTCTTAGCGAATACAGAAGATTGCATTTTAGTGACTGTGACTCCCATAGTGGGTAGCAAAGTGCCAAGGGGAACAGAGAGAAAAGAAAAGTAGTGAGAGAGAGAAGATAGACTAAGATAGATCAATTTCATTATACCTTTTTTTTTTTCTCCCTAGAAACTGTGGAGGTCTCACAATATAGCCTTCTTTTTAATAAACTTCTGGATGCCTGTATAGAAAGCAACAGTCTTGGTATGTCATCCTCTGTAGCAGAATTCATGATTTCAAAGAACATCCCTATTGATTTCTCCTTTCTTAGAAGATTAATTACTTCTTTAGGAAGGAGTTGTTTATGGCTCAAAGCCAGAGCCCACTACAAAAGTAAGTTACATTTAAAAAATTTATGTTTGATATATTAGTTTTGACTTTGATTTTCTAACTCTGAAGCTTTGTATAATTTTTATGACTAGGCATTTAAATATGTAAAAAGAGCAGTTGGTACACATTCAAATATAGTGGTCTACTCAGATTTGTGCTCTCTTTGGAAAGTTGTTCTTTCTCAGTTTCTTTTTTTTTTTTTTTGGTGGTTGGTTTTTTTTTTTACTAGATCTTCATTTCTTTGCACATTAGTATGCCCATTGGAGGGTGCACAAAGGAAATAAATGACAGCATTTGACCCAGTTTGGCATAGCTTGTAGGTATATAGAAGTTAAAATAACTGGTAGAATGAAGTTTAAGGAGTATTTACATATTTTATTCATCCTTGCTATATTCCTGATCTTTACAAATTACAATATTTTATATAGCAGGCCACACAGGAAGTACAGAGGCTGCCATTACTGAACATGATACATAAGTTTTTTGCATGGTTCCTAGTAATAGAACTTTGTTAATCTATTTACAGTTGTTTCTCCCTAACCAGTAAGCCTGGAAAACTAATGCTTTCTCTAGTCCCCGCCACCTCACAGGTATTTGAGTTGGGAAGGAATTTCGTGTAGAATCTAGATCCAGAAAACAATTCTTTTCTGCCTTCCTACAGTAATTTGTCTTAAATTTCCATTTCTTTTTTCTTTCTTTCTTCCTTCCTTCCTTTCTTTCCTTTCTCTCTCCCTCTCTCTTTCTCTCTCTCTCTTTCTTTGAGAGGGACAAGAGGGGGAGGGACAGAGGAAGAAGGAGAGAAAGAACCCTAAGGTTGATCTCACAACCCTGAGATCATGACCTGAGCCACCCAGGTGCAATTAAATTTCTATTTCTTTAACTGCTGTGTTTATAACAAACATTTGAATGCCTACTACGTGTCACTACTGGCCAGATTTGCCAAACATCGCAGCCATCCCTACCAGCACAAAAACCTTTCTGAATTTGTGTTTTCACACTACCAGCTGTGATCAGTTTAGCAGGTGGTAACTTTTTTCGCCAATGAAACAAGAAAGAAAACATTAGCATACATTACAGGTAGTAAGCTTAAGTATTATTTGGTAAAATTTTCATTTCAGTTACTTGTATACAGATAATGTACTGGGTCAATCAGAAGAAGTTTTGAAAGCAAGAGTTTTCTTTTTTTAAAATGGGTGATCAGAAATTTAGAGGAAATGTAGAATTCTTTGTTCATAAACACCTCATTTCAATTTTGTGGTTATGTTTCAACTCCTTATACTATTTCCCTGCAGATTACTAGAAATCACACACAAAGTATATATGTACTGCTTGCTATAACTTCTTGATTTTAGTTTTTAGAATGTTAATGGGGTTATTTATTTTCCAAATAATTGTGCGATTTAGGGAACATGCCATTAGAAGATGTGTAGATGGCACAGGAACAAAACCTAAACTTGAAAACATTTCAGTGAGATTTCTATGAATCTCTATTTTTTAGTTGGAAATAAGATTTTGTATTAAAGCAGCTAAACTTAAAAAAAACTTGTAAAATTTTTTATTAACAGCTTTATTGAGATATAACTCAAATACCATTACAGTTCACCCATTCATAGCGGTGGTAAGGTATTCACAGTTTGCAGCCATCACCACAGTCCATTTAGAACATTTTCATCATGCCAAAAGAAACCCCATATCCATTATCAATCATTCCCCATTTTTCTCCCAAATTCTTCTAGTCCTAATCTAAATTTATTTTTAGAGGTTTTTTTTTTTTTAATAGTGTTAAAACGATTCGTGCCTAGGTACAAGTCAGTACGTTTTTTACTAGCACTTTTCCTCTTATCTAAACGTATCTATGCCTAATTTCATATGCAGTGAACTTCTGGGACTTAGGTGAGGTATAGGACAGAGTATTTTTGTTTTTTAAAATATTTTATTTGTTTATAAAAGAGAGAGAGAGCAAAAGCAGGGGGAGGGGTAGAAGGAGAGGGAGAAGCAAACTTCCCACCACCCATCGAGGAGCCTGATGTGGGGCTCCATCCCAGGAACCTGGGATCATGACCAGAACTGAAGGCAGATGCTAACTGACTGAGCCACCCAGATGCCTCTACTTTTGTTTTGTTTTTTTTAAGTACCTGAGTTATAGAATGAAATGAGTAATTTACAATCACTGACCAGTCTTCAAAACAACTGACAATGTTGACATTTAAAATATTGGATTTTTCTTTAGATTTATCTTCATGCATAGTTAACACTCTAGGAAAGCCTTTCAGTGCCTTATAATCAGTCTAGTAGTACTTGATTCTGGACCGATGGCTTTTTCATTAAGACACTCTTAAGGCTGTGGTGCCAATGCCTTTGTTTTACTTTTTTTTTTTTAA
>CM052799.1:52958899-53027540 GCA_028533885.1 Nasua narica | reverse complement strand
GTCTCTTGCTCTCTGAAGGTTTTTGGCCTTTTGTAGCCTTTTCACCTTTTCAGAGAGTCCAAGCAATGAATCTGCCCAGAAGCACTCAGACCTCCGAGTTGCAGGAAGCCCGAGTCTCTGCTCCCCTCTGTGTGGTTCAGAACACACACTCCCCTCTGTGAAATTTCTGCTCACAGCACAGGCTGTCCGAGGTGGCGCGCGACCCCAGCCGCCTTTCTGCAGCTCCCAAGCGCGGACTGGGAGGCCTGCGGCTGGCCGGGAAAGTCGCGACCCCAGCCGCCTTTGTGCGTCTCTGTGAGGGGCGCCCCAGAGGTTAGGCCACTTGCCCGCGTTCTCTCCGCTCTGCAGAGGGCCGTGAATGTCGTGGTGGCGGGCGCACACTGGGAAAAGCTGTGGCTCGTGGACCACCACAGACTCTCTAAAGGCTCTTGCAGGTGTGCTCCTGGGTTACAGGATGTTGCAGAGAGCGGAAAGCTGCAGGTTCAGGAATCGCCGACTGGATCCCCCCACCCGTCTCACTTTGGGGCGCTCCTTCCTGGGAGAGTGGGTCCAAGCGCCAGTGCCCGTGACCACCCCCTTCCACTAGTTACTCCTCAGAACCTTCTGCCCTTTTTAAGTGTTTTTAACGGACTCTATGTTAATGCTGGTCCCCCGCCACCAGACACTTTCCTTTGGGGTATTACTGTCCTTGGTTAGCTTCTGGTGGCTCCCTCCCCCTTTTGTTTATCCGCCGATATCAGTTCCAGTGTTCCCACTTTGCTTTTACCTCTCCACTGCTGTCTTCTGCTCTCAGAGAGATCCCGGAGTGAGAAATCTTTCTCCTCAGGGTGATTTCATGGGTGTTCAGTGTGTTCTGGTAGATTTCCAGCCTACTTTTGGGGACCGGTTGCTGCAGGATCTCTTACTTCTCTGCCATCTTGCCCCCTCCCCCATTTAAAATTTCTTACTGAAAAAAAAATTTCTTACTATTTATGGGTTGCCATCCATAAAGCTACCGGTGTAAATGCCTTACTTTGTTCCATGCGATTTGGATCACGGCTCTCCTTTTCATCCTCTTAAATCCATGAGAAACTGAACTTCTTGGGAGTTACTGAAATATTTTTTTAAGATTGTATTTATTTGAGAGAGAGTGAGTGAGAGAGAGAAAAAGAGAGAGGGAACAAAAGCAGAGGGAGCAACAGGCAGGAGGGAGAGAAGCAGACTCCATGCTGAGCAGGAAGCCCAATGTGGGGCTTGATCCCTCATGACCTGAGCTGATGTCCAAGAGTTTGTTGCCTGTGTTCTCCTCTAGGACTTAAATGGTTTCCTGTCTCATATTTAGGTCATTCGTACATTTCAAATTATGTTTGTTTAGGATATAAGAAAGTGGTCCTATTTCATTCTTGTGCATATTGCTCTCCAGTTTTCCCAACACCATTTGCTTAAGAGACTGTCTCTTTCTCATTGCATAGTCTTTCCTGCTTTACTGAAGATTAATTGACCATATAGTTGTGGGTCCATTTCTGGGGTTTCCATACTGTTCCATTGAGTGATGTCTATTTTTGTGCCATTACCCTACTGTTTTGATCACTACAGCTTTGTAATCTAACTTGAAGGCTGGAATTTTGATGCCTCCCTCTTTGCTTTTCTTTTTCCAGATTGCTTTGGATATCTGTGGTCTTTTGTGGTTCCATACAAATTGTAGGATTGTTTGTTGTAGGTCTATGAAGAACGCTGTTGGTATTTTGATAGGGATCGCATTAAATCTGTAGATTCCTTTGGGTTGTGTAGACATTTTAACAATATTTGTTCTCCTAATCCATGAGCATGGAATGTTTTTCCATTTCTTTGTGTCATCAATTTCTTTCATCAATGTTTTACAATTTTCAGAGTACAAGTTTTTCACCTCTTTGGTTAGGTTTATTTCTAGATAGCTTATGGTTTTTGATGCATCAATAAAGCTTTATTTTTTTAAGATTTTATTTATTTATTTGACAGAGAGATCACAAGTAGGCAGAGAGGCAGGCAGGCAGAGAGGGGGAAGCAGGCTCCCTGCTGAGCAGAGAGCCCGATGCGGTGCTCGATCCCAGACCCTGAGATCATGACCTGAGCCGAAGGCAGAGGCTTTAACCCACTGAACCACCCAGGCGCTCCATCAATAAAGCTTTAAAAAAAAAAACTATTACTACTCTTTTTAAAAATATATCAGTGAGGGACGGCTGGGTGGCTCAGTTGGTTAAGTGTCTACCTTTGACTTTGGGTCGTAATCTCAGGGTCCTGGGATTGAGCCCCACATCGGGCTCCCTGCTCAGCAGAGAACCTGCTTCTCCCTCTCCCTCTGTCTGCTTCCCTCCCTGCTTGTGCGCTCACTCTCTCTCTCTCTCTCTCTCTCATAAATAAAATCTTTTTAGGGAGCCCAAGGCGGCACTCTATCCCAGGACTCTGGGCTCGTGACCTGAGCTGAGGTCAGATGCCTAACCGACTGAGCCACCCAGGCGCCTTTCATATATCCTAATTTCTTATCTCTGTGTTGCTTAGTAGATGTGTTTTCCTTTGCAGAACAATTTTATCTTCCTTACATCCCAACACAACACAGTATCAAGCATGTCAAATAAATATTTGATAGATGCATAAAGATTTTATTGGCTTCAAGATTATCATCTTAATTTTTAAAAAGTCTATTCTTCCAGCACCTGTTAAGTCATATTCTAGTCATGATGACTTCCTTTGTATATATAAAAACAATTAGATTTTAATTATGCTAAGCCTGTTGTTAGATTTCTAGAGATAGGATAAAGGTTTAAAAATTCAAGAAACTTGAAAACCTCTCCCTTACATGTATTACAGTTTTCAGTGGGCTGTATTAGATCTTCACTCACACACATCCATCATGTACACAGGGAGGGTAGAACTACCATTTCTACCAGAGCAAATGCGTAAATAATGTTTTGGTACAACTAATAAGATGAAAAAGTCCAACTCAAAAGACACATCTAATGTTGCTGGCGACACATTTAAAGGACAGTGAATATATTCTAATGAAGGAACTTACAAAGATTACATCGTGGGTTCTTGCTGGGTAGATTCCAATTTCTTCCTTTAGTTTAATCTTGATCATTAGTACCCTGAGCCCTCCGTGCTTACTCCTCCAGATCTCTCTCCACGTCCCTCCAGGGGCCAGACCTTACCAGCCCAGTCTCTTTTACCACAGTCTCCCAAAATCCCTGTCCTTTCAGGTAGGTGTGTTTATTCCCCTAGCACGCACTGTTTCCCTCCCACATGCCCATCTGAAGTCAACTCTGTTACTTCGGGCTCTCCTCAACTCTCTCCACCTTGTATTTTGCTTATAATTTGGTAGAGGTTTGGTTGGAAACTCAGTTTAACACCGAGGCTGCTATACTGCAGTGCCTGTGTCTTTTAGTACTAGAAATGTTTGCATTAGAGTCAGTATTGAAAGTGTTTATCTCTGTTTTTTTCTTTCTAGATCCTGGTTAGATAACAATGGGAAAAGTGCAGTTAAAAAACTTAAGAACAGTTTGCCCCTTAGAAAAGAACTAGATCGTTTAAAGGATGATCTATCTCATCAGCTGCAGCTCTCAGACATCAGGTAACAAAGACAGAACCTAATTTAGAGACTAAAATAAGCATGTGTTATCTACAGGTCACAAACTTTCCAGCAGTTAAATACTTACATCTTTCACCTTAATTATTCTGGTAACTATAAATAGCCTTCAGTTATCTTTTTCTGAAAGTAGTCAAATGTTCATTTGTGTAAGAAAACTTTTATCAATTTCTTGTTTACGATTGCTAGGTAAGGTTTAGATACTGACATTTTTAGCATAAGAGTTTAATTTTCTAATGTTTATAAGAAAAATATCCTTTTCCATGTGCACATAATTTATAAAAAGTAATTATTCCTCTATCCTGTGAGATCAATATTCAAGTTTAAAATGAGGAAGGGAGACAAAATAAATGAGTGTTGTGTTCTTGGTTCTGTGTTTTATAGCATGACTTTTTAAAGACGTTTTCATTAACCTGGAAATCACAGTTACATAAAAGTAACAGGCATTTACTATAAAAACAGATTTAACAGCTGTTAAAACAGTAAGGAAGGGAAAAGGAAGCCCTGGTGTGATTTGGGCACGGGGGGGGGAAACAGAAACTGTTGCCCAGTTTTGTGCTTGACCATTTCTATTGCTGTTCTAAGCTGTTTTGTTTTTTTCAACCTTCATTATCAGAATTTTTTTCCTTCTTTTGAATTAAATGATTATTTGGGTATCACAATAGCACCTTTTTTTGTGTGCCTATGGAATACTGATAATACATGTTTGGTTCTTGTATATTCAAATCATAAGGGTTTTGGGGGACTTCATTTAAATCATAGTTTTATAAGATAATTCAGATTTCAAGGAAAATGTGTAGACTTGGGGTATGTGGGATGTTTGGATTTGTGCTGTTGGCTGCTTTTTTTTATCATCACATCAGTATTTTGGGGCCCTGTTTTGATTATAGGGGTTCTTTGAATTCCACAGTTTAGTAGCATGGACTTCTCTAGCTAACACTCAATTAACAAGATTCTTTTTAAAAGTTTGTAAAATAAATTTATGTACCTAAAAGTACCTTTTTCTAGTATAAATTCTAAATGAACTGTCAAAGACACTGGAATTAGGAAAACTAAAGGAGTTTTTTAAGGATTTCTTAAACATAAAAAGAAATAAGCATTATATTACAATATGGTATAGAAATTTCTCAGCTTTGATTCTTGCCATGGTAAATATCAATAAATATAAAAGAAATAAACAAAAGTTCTTTGGGTTTTCCATTTTTAGGAGTGCAAAAGCTTTCTGATACCAAAACATTTGAGGATCATGGGTATGATAGCTTTCCACTGTTGGAAAATCAGCTAAGCCTCCAAAAGATGGAAACCTTGTAACCAATGACATTGTTTCTAACTCTGAGCCACCTGTGTGAAAGATCATTTATTAATAAGAACTGTATTTAGTAGCTTTATCACAGTGTTAATTCTTTGAAATTGTATCTGTTTCAACTGTGGGTTAATTGGAAATTCATTTTATCAGAGATGACATCAGAATCAGTGATAGGATGAAAGAGGAACCTAAGTTTTTTGAGAGTTTGTTTTGAGTGCCTTACTCCTTCACACATGTTATCCTATTGATTTATGCTACCTGTGCTAGAGGAAGTGATCCCACTTTGTACATAAGAAATGGAAACAAGAGGAAGGCTAGAAAGCAACTTGTTCAAGGTCACAGAGCCAGTCAGTCACCTAATTAGAATTCAAAGAGGGATGTCCTGATGCTTCTAAATATCAGTGCTCTTTACATTTGCACACCAGCACCTCTGTGACACCATGTGGATATTGGGTTCATTTTGTCACTAAGATTCAGTGTTCATTTAGAAAATAAGTGGATTGCATGTCATTAAAAAAAAATCACTTTCTCTAGAATAAGATAAAAAGAATCTGATCTAGACCTGGAGTTCCTAATTAGAACTTAAATCAAAAACAAAATCATCATCATTGAATGATGTGGAGATGAGAAAGGTGTTCTTAAGTGTTCCCCATTTCATTCCCTTATTTTAAAATAGAAACAGCATAGTGTATTTGCTTGTTTTAAATGTTTGGGTATCTGAACATAGTAGTAATACTTTTACCCTCTGGCAAACAATTCATTTTCCATTTGGTTGCTTCATAAAATAAATGAGTTAGTTGGAAAAAAATGCCTTCTTGAGAAAGAAATTCCCTGGCTGAGAATTCCTGAGAGCAGGCCTCCTCCCTCAGGGCTACCTGGTGTTAATGCGCCTGTGTGCTCTGTTGTACCAGGTGGCAGAGGAGCTGGGGCATCGCCCATCGCTGTAGCCAGCTGCATAGTTTAGGCCGCTTAGCACAGCAGAACTTGGAAACACTGAAAAATGCAAAAGGTAAACAATTTTCCATTTTCTTTTAAAATATCACTTAGCTACTATACACATCTGTAAATTGTGGCGGAAAACAAAGTATAAAAAGACCTTACTGATGGGACTTTATCACAGCTGAATTTTTAAATCTGTTCCTTTGAATAAAATGATGGCATGAAATTAGCCTTTAAGGGACACCTGGGTGGCTCAGTCCATTAAGTGACTGACTTGACTTCAGCTCAGGTCATGATCTCATGGTCCTGAGGTGGAGCCAGGTGGCAGGCTCCGAGCTTGGCACAGAGTCTGCTTGAGATTCTTTTCCACCCCCTCTGCTCCTCCCTCCCTCCCTCACATGCGCATGCTTGTGTGTTCTCTCTCTCTTCCTCTCTCTAAAATAAATCTTTAAAAAAAGATTTTTTTTTTTTTTAAATAGCCTTGGGCACCTGGGTGGCTCAGTCAATTAAGTGTCTGCCTTCAGCTTAGGTCATGATCCCAGGTTCCTGGGATCGAGTCCCGAATTGGGCTCCCCCGCTCTACAGGGAGCCTGCTTCTCCCTCTGCCTGCTGTTCCCCCTGCTCGTGCACTCTCTCTCTCTGTCAAATAAATAAATAAAATCTCTAAAAAATAAAATTAAAAATTAGCCTTTAAGCTTCTACTGAATTTACTCCTGAATTTGTATACTAAATTTGTCATTATTTGCACAATGCTAAAAAAATGAAGCATCTCTGGACAGTGACCAAAGGGTTTGTGTTTTATTATCAGGATGTACAATAATATTTACAGACCGATCCGGGATGAGTGCAGTGGGCCATGTGATGCTAGGAACAATGGATGTCCATCATCACTGGACAAAAGTAAGGAAAAGTTTCAAAGCAAAAAATCCTGACTTGTCATGGACCTACTTTTGTTTCAAACTCTGCTATTTTGTCAGAACTAAAAATCTCAAATCATAGTTTCAGCTATTTTCAGAATAGTTGTTTATTATCATGTAGTTAAAATACTCAGAGGCCTGATTTTTAATTCAGTTTTTATTTGGAAATTTTATAGTCTTTCCTGAAGTATAGCCTAAAAGGCCTGCATTCTATTGTTTTGGTTTTAACAGTTTCACTGTATTATAATTGGCATACAATAAACAACACATATTTAGTGTGTATAATTTGATGAGATTTAGCATGTGTAAATCCCCATGAAGCCACTAACACAATCAAGATAGTGAACATATCCATCACCCACAAAAGTATGCTCATGTCCCTTTGTAAACTCTCTCCTCCATTCCACCACCGTCTCCCCAAGCAACTAGTGGCCTGCTCTCTGTCACTATGAATCAGCTTATATTACTAGAGTTTCATATAAGTGGAATCACAAAGTATATACTTCCTTGTGGGGGGGTCTGTTTTCTTTCATTAGACATGATTATTTTCAGATTCATCCATGAATTTATTCCTTTTTATTTCCATGTAGTATTCCATCATATAAATGTACCAGTTTGTTTATCTATTTACCTATTGATGGACATTGAGTTATGTCAGTTTTGGCAATGGGAAATAGAGCTGTTAGAAACCTTATGTCCAGATGCACATATATTTCCTTTTCTCCTAAAGTGGAATAGTTAGATCATATGTTAGGGTATTTTACCTTTTGAGAAACTGCTAATGCTTGCAATGGTGGTCTTTTTAATTTTAGCCATTCTAATAGGTGTGTGGTGCTATCTCATTTGGATTTAATTTGCATTTCCATAATGACAGATGACGGCGAGCATCTTTTCATGGGCTTATTTGCTGTCCGTATACTTTTTTTTGTGAAGTGTCTGTTCAAATCAAATATTCAGTAGAAGATATTTGCAAACCATACCTGATAATGACAAAGACTGTGTACCTAGTGTATAAAGAACTCTCAAAACTCAATAAACAAAAACCACACAATCCAAAAAGACAAAAGACTTGAACAACTACGTCACAGAAGACCTACAGATGACAAATTTTTTTGAAAGGCTAAAATGAAAAATAATAACACCACCAAATTCTGGTAAGGGTACAGAAACTCAGAATCACTCATCCATCACTGGGGGGAATAGGTAGAATAGTATAGGGACTCTGGTAAAGAATGTGACAGCACAAAACTAAACGTGTTTACCGTGTGACCCAGCAATTGCACCCTTGGGCATTTATACTAAAGAAGTGAAAAATTATGTCCACACAAAAACCTGTACGTGAATGTGCATAATAGCCAACAACTAGAACAACTCTAATGTCCTTCAGGCTGGGAATGATTAAACTGTGGCACTTCCGTACAACAGAATATTACCCAACAGGAAGTGGGGATGAACTACTCATACCAGCAACAACCTGGGTGGATCTCAAGGGCATTATGCTGAGTGCAGAAAGTCAGTATCAAAAGATTACATACTGTGTGATTCCACTTATATAACATTCTTAAAGTAACAAAATTGTGGAAAGAACAGATTAGTGGTTGCCAGGGTTGGGGAGTAGGGGGCTCTCCCCCACGGTCCCTGGGGGATCGCTGGGCACACAGGATCCCTACGGTGGAACTGTTCTGTATCATGTGGTCATGAGATGTGAATCTACACATGGGATAAAACTGCATACAGTTGAATATACACATACATACACACAACTAAGTGTAAGTAGAACTGATGAAATCTGAGTCAGGCCAGTGGATTGTATCAATGTCAGTTTCCCAGTTGTGATACCCAGTTATACCATACTTTTGCAAGACGTGACCATTGGGAAAAGGGTTAAAGATACATAAATCTACAGTTATCTGAAAATGAAAAAAATTTTAAAGGCAGTTACTCATTTATACATAGATAAATCATTAATAGAAAAATGGAGTAAGTGGGTAGGGAAATGATTTTCAGAGTGTTAGAAGTCTATTATAAATAGCTTGTAGAATTTGTATACTGCTCTTGCTTTTATTAGAGCAGAGGTTTTTGATGCCTTTCCCCTCCTGTGTAAGTTGTACATCCCCAGCTCTCTAGGTAAAGTCTGAGTCCTCAGCACATCACACCAGGGCCTTCCCACTGCAGCTGTACCAGACTCCAGGGCTTGGACTGTGCTGCCCTCTTCATGCTTCTGTTTCTCTTGCCCTGACACACGTCCCTGTGCATCTAACTCTTGCAAAATCCTATCTTCTCAGACAGTCACATTAGACTTCCTTAGAAACCTTTACTTGAATGTCTTCTCTGTGTCCACTCATGCTGATGTGGCACTTAGTACAAAGAATCCTGATTTTCTTGTTTTGTTTGCTTGTACCCCGACTGAAAAGCAGGGCCACGCTCTTTTAATCTGTGCACTACAGGTGCCTAATTTCATGCTTAAGTATATGGTAGGTGCTCAGTGATGTTTATTGCATGGAATTGAGTTTTGTTGAGTTAAAGTAAATTCTGAAGAAGTAGACTTGGTGCTGAAGTCCGTGTACTTTATTTCTCAAACTCTTCATTAGACCATGTAATCATTCTAAACTAATCTGACATTTAAATGTTAGTACTTAGGACTTATTTTCATTTGGAACCTATTTCTTTTTTTGTGCAGTCTCTTCAGTCCTATCTAAAAATCTCTAAGATTTATAGTGGTTTGTTTTGAATATTACTATTTCCAGCATTACATTAAGTCTTTTTCTTTCACTTATTAGAACTTTCCTTTTAGGAAAACAATTTTTCTTGTTAAAATTTCTCAATCCCATTTATTGGAATCCTAAAATTGAGCTATTACAATAATATAAAACTAAATATTTCTTTGATTTTTTTTTAAATACTGTAGCTTTTTGAAAGGTTACCAAGTTACTTTGACCTTCAGAGGAGGCTGATGCTTTTAGAAGACCAAATAAGCTATCTTCTCGGAGGCATACAAGTGGTTTATATCGAGGAATTGCAACCAGTATTGACGCTTGAGGAATATTACTCTCTTCTTGATGTGTTCTATAATAGACTGTTGAAAAACAGAATACCCTTTCACCCTAGAAGTCTGCGTGGTTTACAGATGATCCTTAACAGGTAAATATCTAAAACAAGAATGACTTTTATTCTTTCACTTAGATGTGTGTGTAAGTGGATTAAATTGTTTTGTGTTTTTCTTAGGAACTAAAGAAAGGAATGTCACTCTTGTTAGCAACGCTCTTTTTTAACATTAAAAAAAAGCCTACTTGAGGGGATTAAAGGATTGACTCTGCAGAACAGTCTTGAAATACATTGCCACTTACAGGGCAAAGTCAGTCCTATGGAAAACTGTCTAGGATTAAACTAATGTTGAATCAGTAGCCCACATTTTTTGTGCACATATTGTTTTCACAGCCTGTGCTTAGTGCTGAATACACACCTCAGAGTGAAGTGGGCTACAGCCTCTATCTCACATGTGACGGTGGCCATGGGATGAGGAAGGATGGGGTCATCCTGAAATTGTGTCTCTTTGGGGAACAGCAAAACTTAAGGCATAATTTTGCTATACTTTTAAAGTAGATTTTCTTGATGAAGTCCTTCATCACTCATAAGACTACTAAAATATTTTCTTTGAGGGTGGAGTGGGGAACAAGGGATGAGTGAGTTTTCCTTTCACGTGTGTTTTGTTCCAGTGACAGATATGCTCCAAGCTTGCATGAACTTGGGCACTTTAACATCCCGAGCCTCTGTGATCCAGCAAACCTCCAGTGGTTTATCCTCACCAAAGCCCAGCAGGCGAGAGACAACATGAAAAGAAAAGAAGAGTAAGTGCCAGGAGCCCTTTGTAACGCCCTACGTGTCAGGCTGTCAAAATTCAGAATATATTCAGAAATATTCAGAATTCAGAAAGATGGGACATAAAAACTACATGAAACTTAGGAAGTGGACTGATTTGTGCATATTCCACGTTTATTTATCCCCCACCTTGGTCTACCAGGAATTGCATATGGTGTTTCTGATTATAACAGCCTCAATGACATTATCACCATGTGCTTCCATTTCAGAAGCAAGGCTTGTTAATAAATGTCAATGATAAAATAATAAAAGCTTGTTATAAAAGTCAACTCAGGAGCAGAAAAAAGGTAAGAATATCAGAAAGAAATTCTCCAGCTCCAAAAAGGTGGCAACAAGGAAAAATTCAGTTACTGCTTAAATAACAGGAATCCTGATGGTTTAAAACTTTGAGAACTACTGATTTTAAGTAAATGAGAAGAAGTTTTAAAGTAAAAAATTGTTTCAGTTCATAAGCAGTCCTGTCTCTATGTTGTTTATATCTTTGAAGGACTCGTAACCAACAGGTTCCTGATTTGTAGGCATTGGATACTGCATGGTAATATTTTATGTATTGCCTATGAAGAAAGGAGGATATTACATTCAAAAGAGGTTTTTCTAAGGACATTGGCAAAGGAGGTTTGGATACTGAGAATTTATTCAGTCGTTTAGAGGTCATTTGCCATGACTGTTGTCTGCCTGCGACTGTGTCAGGTGCCACTGATTGAACAATGGGCCCAGATCCCTGCCCTCCTGGACTGGGTTTCTGGTAGGAAGTACAGGTTCTGCGTGCATCAGTGGTAGCTGGGCCAGAGGGGCCAAGCGAGAAACACCAAGGCTAGTGCTCCCAAAAGGCCACAGGGGCGCTGAAGGGAACGCAGTGGCCCAGAGAATGTTGCTGCACAAGTCCAGGGAGGAGGGTGAGGAGGACACAGACCAGAACCTGGAAGGTAGAGGGTCTGAGGTGACCGTTGAGCGGTGTGCTGGGGAGCTGCTGGTTCTGCATTTCTCCTCTCTTGCCCCTCGTTCACCCCTCCGTCCCCACCGGTTGCTCATCTGAAAGAAAGGATTGCAGTGAAGGAGAGGCATAGAAGACAAGAGATAATGGGCTCTTTTTGTGTATAAAATAAGTGAAGGAGCTACATCTCTTCGTTTTGTTTGTGGACTTGGTGACAGCTCTGTTGGCCAGCTCTGATGGCATGGATGTCCCATTTCTTGACTGGTTGGTAAGCCTTCAATGTTGTGATTTGATTTCTCTCCATTGTAAGTCAGCTTTAACCCTTGGGAGCAGCTCTGGCCCACCTGTCACTGTGAGGGCTGATGATTTCATTGGCTACACTGTAGTTACTGCTTCTGTTTTTTCCATGGCAATGGAAAATGGAAAATTTTCCATTTGGTCCCCCTTCTCCGTGAGGTCTTCCCTGAGCATCAGCAGGAACCAGCACCCTCCCCTGTGGTGCCCCTCTACCACCTCTGGTCTGCCTTGCTCCCTCGCACTCAACACCATTGGTCTCTACAAGCTGTTTTCCTCATTTATTTGCCCTTCCCCCACCAGACAGAATGTAAGCATCATGAGGGCAGAGACTTTTTTGCTATTTTGTTCCCTCCCATCCCAAGATCAGTGCCTGGCACACAGGTGGCCTTCAGGGAGCATCTATTGGCTGAATCCATTAACTTGCATGTTTTCTGAGCACCTTTCTGGCTCTGGAGCCCTCTCCCTGTTTCATTCCCCATGGAGAGGAAGCCACTTTGTCACTGGCCCCAGTATACCTTCCCTCTTACTCATCTCCTTCATCCCTCTGCAGACCTCTGACTCTGGGCCCAGAGTTTTCCCTCCCTTTGCCTTTTCCTTCCCTTCAGTCTGTTCTCCCCACCCTATTAAGGTTTCCTTCATTGTAATCATTAGGGGATGGTTAGGACTACTGGCTGTCTGTAGGTGAGGTGTGTTCTTAGACTGTGGTTTTTACTTTTTAACTGCATATCTCTATAAAGTGGAAACCCAATTTATGAAAGAGATGAAAGCTTGCAGGTGTTCTGTCTGAAGAGGAAGGGAACTAGAAGCTGCTCATACCCATGGGGGTCCTCTGAGGACCTCTGCAGGACCCTCGACTTGATGGACGGTTTAAAACCAGTATTCTAAGCTAATATCTGGGTCCCCAGTAGATCCACATGGCCATCTCAAGACTGCATGACTTGTTGCCCCCACCTCTTAACATGCCCTGGCTCCCGGGGGAATGTGTGCATTGTGGAGCACCCGCCCTCCTCTGGAGGCTGTTCTGTGGGCAGGCAGAACCTAGCTCTCCCTACACGAGCTGTCCTCACTCACTGCTTTTGTGGTAACTCACTCATGTTTCCTCCTACCCTTTATCACATACTATAAATTTTAATATCACTTAGACAAACTGGAAATAGTAGAAATGTACAATAATAGAAGAATGTTTAAATAATTCTGATACTAACCTAGAGTAGGAAAAAACCATTTAAAACAATGTTCATTTACTCTACTAATATTTGTCAAGTACTTTGGTGCCCAGCTGGCCTGGCATAGTCACCAGGGCCAGACAGTATAAACAGACACCCTTGTGGAACTCACAGTCAATGTCAGAGGCAGAAGGAGCTTTATGAAAAAAAAAATAGATATCATTTTTGTGAGGGGAAAGAAGGAAATGTCTGGCCCATTTCTTAGAAGGAAAGGAAGAGAACTTGCCACCAGCCACACTTAACCATCTCATGGTGGTTCTCCTGTTTGTTCTGTGCCTCCCTTTTTTCTATTTCAGTGTTGCTGAGGTATGAATATCATAAATCAAAGAAATTATAAGGAAAGGCAAAAAATAATTTAAATCCATCTGCTTCAGACTCCAGAGGCACCCAGGAAGGGAAAGGCTGTTCCCCACCATCTCCCTATTGAAGGGGCCAGCCCCAGAGAGAGCCCCAGCGAAGGCTGCCCTCTCTGGGCTCGATTCTCCTCCAGGATTGCACCCCAGGAGGACTGGTGGGCCCTCGTGATTGTAAAGGTTGTGGCCTAGGGGTTGGGGCAACCCAGGGATGAGGCCAGAGGCTTCTTTGAGAAGGAAAGGGAATGCATGACCCTGCCCAGGGATGTGTATAAAAATGTGTCATTGGAGAACTATACAGTAACTTGACAAGATGCCAGGCTCTCTGTTTCTAAGTCAGATTGGGGTTTGTTGGTTTGTTTGTTTGTTTGTTTGTTTTGAGCCAGGGAGAAAAGCCCTTTACAGAAAAAGTTTATCAGTCCCTGCTATTGATGGTACCTATGTTTCTTCCTGTCTGATCCTGGAAAGAATAGACACAGGTCTAACTGGAACATTCTGAGAACCCCATCAGCCCTAACTGCTGTCCAACTTCTTGAATCTCTAAGCAGCATTGTCTAGAAGGAGTCATCTTACAGGAAAAAAAACTAGCAGCACCTGAGAAAGTGTTCCAGGTGTTGTTGAAGGGAGTGAGTCAGTAATTATGGACTCCTGCTACTCAGTGCTGCTGACTACAATGACCATTTCTGTTTTCAAATATTTTTCTAGCTTTTGGATAGTTCATGGTATTTTTTTCCTTTATGCAAAGATTAAGAGTGGGTAAATAGAGGTTATTTGGGTATTTTTAACCAGGACAATACTTAAACTTCTTTGGGAACCCTTGACCCTGGCAGTTTTGCTTTACTCACCTTACTGCGCAAGGTTCCCAAGGGATGCACAAGCTGATCTGCACATCCCTCAAGGGTGTGACAAGATGGAGGCCTCTTTTACACGTCCCAAGATTTGGAGGAGTGAATCTGTTTATCAAAGTATAACCATAAACATTGGCCACCTGGGGGAGAATGTCTTTAAGACACTGAGTTCTGCCCTGAGTTGTCTGCTTGGTAGGCCTTCACTCAAGCCCTTGATGGAACAAGAGGCATTGTAGCCCACAGGCCAAGGGGAGGGAACAGAAAGGGAGCTGATGGGCATAGAAGAAGGTGAAGGGAAGGTGCCTCCTCCCCAGGTGCCTGGTCTTGTTGAGAGCCTGCTGGCTGTTTGGGAGTCTCTAGAAGTCATGATTGTCCTAGGGTCAGACTGTAGGTGGTTCCTAAAACTAGGGCTTTACACTCAGCTTTCTGCTTTCACTAACAGCTGCTCAGTGAGGCAGGATAAGAACTTTTTAAATTATGTCTTAATTATTTTTACCCATTGCTGCTAAAAGATTTAACAAATACTTTCAAAGATACATGCATAAGAACTATTGGCAGGTCTTCTAAGCCTGTCATTTACCCTTTGTGGATACCATTTTCAGTGTTGAAAGTAGAAAGTTAGACTCCAGTGTTTATAGCAGCAATGCCCACAGTAGCCAAAATATGGAAGGATGTCCATCGATAGATGATGGATAAAGATGTGGTATATACATACAATGGAACAGTTCTCAGGCATGGGAAAGAAATGAAATCTTGCCGTTTGCAATGACATGGATAGAGCTAGAGGGTATTATGTTAAGCAAAGTAAGTGAGTCAGAGAGAGAAAAATACCATATGATCTCACTCATATGTAGAATTTAAGAAACAAAACAGATGAACATAGAGGAAGGGAAGGAAAAATAAAATAAGATGAAATCAGAGAGGGAAACAAACCACAAGAGACTCTTAACTCTAGGAAATAAACTGAGGGTTGCTGGAGGGGAGGTGAGTGGGGGAATGGGGGTAACTGGGTGATGGGCATTAAATGAGGACACGTGATGGAATGAGCACTGGGTGTTCTATGCAACTGATGAATCACTAAATTCTGCCTCTGAAACTAATAATACACTAAATGTGAACGAACTTGAATTTAAGTGAAATCTTGAAAGAGTCCCAATATATAAAATTATATCTACATTTTATGTTCTTTTATTTAGTGATAGCTTGTGGCAATATTATGTTTATTTTCAATATAACAGGTTAAAAGTTATTGAAAATGAATTGATACAGGCTTCAACGAAGAAATTTTCTCTGGAAAAGTTTTATAAGGAGCCCAGCGTTTCTAGCATACAAATGGTGGATTGTTGTAAGAGACTTCTAGAACAGTCACTGCCTTACCTACAAGGGATGCACCTCTGCATTTCACATTTTTATTCCGTTATGCAAGATGGAGACCTTTGTATTCCTTGGAATTGGAAGAATGGAGAAGCCATTAAGTAACACAGAAAATCTGTATTATTTTTGAAGAGATAAGAAACTGTTAAACTTATTTAAATCCACAATTTGACATAATAACAGTATTATTTATATATTACAAGAATGAAGTTTCTAACTGCTGCTCTAAAAGTGGAACTTTTTTAAAAATTAATTTCTGCTACAAAACTTGTTTTAAAAGGTTTTATCTCCTGGTCTTACGGTGTTTCTTATCTGATTAGCAAGATTGGGTAAAGAGATGTCAGAATGAAAGAACATATTTTTCAGCAGTGTGCACATGAGGAATTCTACAGAGTTAGGATATCTATTTTTATATGAGTTAACATGGGTGGGTATAAACAGGTCTCATTCAGTATAGCTCTGAAGTAATAGGACTCGTTCAACATGCAGCTGGATAGTTGCCTCTTGTGTGTCAGGACGAACATGTGTTTTGCAGCCAGCGGGGGACAGTTGCTATCCAAAACAGGAGACTTATGGGTAGCAAAAATTAGATAACCAGATTTTTCCTGAAAGAAGGAAAAAGAAGCAATTGGATGTATGTATAGTATTCACATTGTCATAAGCAGTCTGATACCAGTTTGTTAAAACACCTAACTAACAGAAAATTTAGGTTTAAATCCATAAGTTTTCCTACCCATTAAGATATTATAACATTGGTTAGCATGACACTAACAGACAGTAAATGTCTTCGAATCAGTGACATGACTCATTTGTTTTTGTGGACAAACTATCTGGAAAAACCCTTGCTTGTTTCCCCAAGGTTTCCAGCAAGTAGGGAGTGTAAAATGGTTCAGGCTGCTTAGGATTTCTATCCCCTCAAGCCTGACTTCCTGTTCCTACCAGTGTTTCACACGAGGGGTGAGGCCCCCACTGATCCACCCCTTGTGCATAGTTGTGTGGGCTCCCTGAGGCCACACCACAGCTCAACCCCCAGGGACACAGGGGACCTGCTCTGGAGACACAGAGCTGCTCTCCTCACAGGTGTTTCCCTCCGGATGATGTATTTCACCAGGTCCAAAACCCCTTTGGCGCATTTCTCAAGAGGAGAAGGTAAATCCTAATTTGGGACACCATTTTCGTAGCCCCTACTGCTGAAGAAATGGGAAAGGAGTTTTTTTCCAAAGTGCATCAGAAAGAAAAGGAGCTGTTAACCATTCTTGAAGTACATTGCAGATTCATCTAAAACACTATTATTTAAACTGTTTAAATTCAAATTCAAATGTGTGTTCAAAAGAAATAATGATTTGTAATTTTATAGTTTGTGCATATCATCTCTTTGAACCTTCAGTAACAACTATACTGAATTTTTTTTTCTGTTGCCTATAAAGATTTTCCAGAGCCTCAAAATGATGGGGGTGAAAAATTCCTTCCTTGAAGATTACATAAGAAAATTTATTGAAATATAGGGTTGGATTATGCCATTTCTAAAATCAACTAGTAATAGAATCCTTAGTAATGTTTTGAATTGGACTTTGTCTCACAACTGATTAATATAATAAATAATACATTAATCAAATTGTTTTTCTTGTTATTTAGTTATTAATAGTTTTACAACTATTTCAACATAATAGGAAGTTATAAGAAATTGATGGCCTATTTGACCTCCTCTCCCAATCTAACATAAAAGGGAAAACTTCCCCACCACTGAAAACTGGCACAGGATCAGGCCCCTCCAACTACAAAGTTGTGGATCAGAAACAGTCTCCAAAGGGACCTGAGCTCCAGACCCGGGCCAGACTTCTCCCAAGAAAGAAGCAGGCCTGGAGCCCAGGCTGTCCAGTAGGGAGGCATAGGTCCAACGCCACATCTGTCTGCAGGACAGGTCCCGTAGCCCCTGCTTCCTCCTTTATTTCTTAAGACCTCCTGGTCCAGGCAGCCTACCTGCGCAAATGAGAGGGCATTGAGAAATGGATAGGTGAAGCACGAGGGAGAGTCAGCTCACCTATGGAAACTCTAAGGACTGTGTGTACGTTCCTAAGTGAACCCTTCCAGCTCAGGCCACTGTCCCAGCACCCTGGTGTTCCTACTTCCTTTCTACTAATCTAGCCTTACTACCCTACCCCAACTGCCCTGGGTGGGGGACCTGTCTGAGCATCCCTCGAGCAAGCCAATAAGAACACATCAGTCCTGTGGAGACTCCAAGAGGAGGAGGGTCCAAGGCTCTGGGCTCTTCTACAGGGGGCCATGGTCCTGGCAGCCTCCTACCACAGGCCCCAGAGCTGGGAGCCCAAACTCCCAGGAGGCTAGCACTCAGACCCAGGGTGCAAGAGCCACTGATGCATCGGGTGAGACTTGGCAGCTGGTTGATCACAAAGTGACTCCCTGTTTCAAGAGTGCCTCTGACCAGTGCTGCCTGGCCACAGACCCCAACCACGAGCCCTCTGACCTGGGAGGGTCACCCAGGTGCCTATCCCATGAGTAAGAATTGGCATAATCCCCAGGGCACCTTGGTAGCACTCCTAGTGGCTCCCTGCACTGAGTGATCCTGGACAAGACCTCACTTGGCCTCAGTCTCCCAGCTGTGAAAGGAGATGCTGTGTCATGTTCTTGGAGTTCTTCCCACCCTCAGTGAGTCTCCTCAGGAATGCAGAGCCCTCCCTTGGATGGTCCTTGGCTGCCAGCCCACGCACCCCTCACTCCTTAGCAGTTGGGACAAAGAGGAGGAGGTGAAATAGCCAGTGGCCACACAAATCAGACCCGAGTTGGTGCCATGGGACCCTATTTTAATCCCCAGTCCCCTGCTACTGCAGCCTCAGTCTACTGGTCACTCAAAACACTTCCTTCATGAGGATATACCTATTACGGGAATTTTCCTCTTAAGGTGACAGATGTTGCACATGGGGAAACTGACACCCAAACCTGAGCGGAGACTTGGCCAAGGCCATTCTGCCTCTTGCTGATAAGAAAGGTGGGATTAGAACCTGGGTATCCTAAGGGTTGTGAGGAGTCAGCAGGCAGCACCACCCCCAGCTCCACATGGCCCACTGGATTAGTGCTGGTATAGGCGGACCACAAGTCAAGATCAGATGTGCCCTTGGAGAAGTCCTTGCCCTAGCAGGTGTGGGAAGCATAGCAGAGACAAAGATCTTGGATGGCAAGGCATGTCAGGCCTAGTCACTGTGGTGTGGCTGGTCAGCGGGCAGCAGGACTCATCTTGGCACCTAGGGGATTTCTATAGAACAGGGATGGGGGCAGCGCTGCTCCCCCTGAGGCCTGGCAGCAGCCCTGGCTCTGGGACCCCACTGGTGCCTATGGGCCTCATTCTTGGAGCAGCATTTGCACACTTCTGCCCTAAAGTCCATTACAGAAGCTAATGTGGAAGAAACCGGTTCAGCACGGTGTGGCCCACAACATAGGAGGCCATCAGATTTCACCCTCAGGATATTTGGGAGGTGGTCCGTTTTTCATTTTCTCTATCAATACCGTGGCACTGGCCTAGACCTGGTGTCAGCACGCATGAGCCAGAGACTTCCAAGTCAGCAGGACAAGCCGTGTGATCTGGTGGAGGGACAATATCATCTAGAGAGCAGCCTCGTACTTCACTTCCACTCCCACCCAAAATGCAAGACTTTTAAACTTTAGAGTAAAACCTTTGCTGAGGGATTTCCTAAGATCTTTTTCTTAGTCATTGAGCAAACAGGAGGTACTGGCTGTATGCAGGCCTCATCCTAGGCACTGGGTACACAGCAGGGATGGAGCAGACAAGAGCCTGCATTTGGTATATGTTTCTTGGGGCTGACACAAATAACAAACCGGAGGGCTCAACACAAGTACATTCCCTCACAGTCTTGAAACCAAAAGTCCAAAATCAAGGTGTCTATGGGACCATGCTCCCTCCAGAGGCCCAAGGGGGCATTCTTTTCTTTGCTCTTCTGGGCTCTGTTCGCTGCCATATTCCTAGGTTGTGGCCACATCATTCCAATCTCTGCCTCTGTGGTCACATCGCTGCTTTTTATTCTCCGTGTCTTCTGTGTGCCTGTCTCACAGGCCTTCACCCCATTTGAAGAATGCCTGTGAATGCCTGTAGGACCTACTGGATAATTTAGGATGAGACTCTCCTCTCATGACCCAGAACTTAATCGCATTTGTTGCTATAGAAGGTCATATTCACAGGTCTTGGTGGTTAGGATGCGGACATATCCTTTAGGGATATGATTCAGTCCACCGTACTGGTGACTTGGGGTCACCATTGCAAACCCCATTTGTTGAAGGCTGCCCTTGAATGACATTGCAGAGGGAAGAACCCACCATCTATGGGCAACATGCCAAGTCCACTTGTGACCCTGGTAAGGTGCATATTCTCTCTTCTTACCTGAGCATTATTTCATTTCCACAAACCTTCCCAAAGTTAGAGTTTCCTGGGATTCCAGCCTCTACTTAGCCTGCCCTGCTCACTGGTTGTTTGAATTGGTTCCAGCCTCTCATTTTTCTAATTAGCCCTCAGTGAGCTTTTCTGTATACATGCTTCTCTTTTCTCCCTGGGCTGCTGGGTTCCAGGTTAGAGCTGTGTTGTAGGCTCTCTGCATCAGTTACCCACTTGCTGCTGCTTGGTATCAACCCACCCTTCCTATGTGCTCTGCAGTACCAGACAGAATGCTTTAAGCTTCTCGCCTTCAGAGTGAGCACCATGGTAAACTTTTTCAGTAGGGTGCACTAGAAGGGAATTGCAGGAGGCAGGGGCCCCTCCTGCTGGTTCTGGAGGCTGCACAGTTGGTCAGAAGTATGAGTGTGATGGCATCCGGTGGAGACCAGCTCCAGCCACAGGCCCCACATGGCCCTTACTGGGTTTGGTGGCCCTCTCTACACTGAGCACCTGGCCTCCTGCTGCCCGATATGCCCAGGGCTTCACCCATCCCTGGTTCCTGGTAACATAACAGTAAAGTTGAGCAGGGCTGGCAGACAGGCTTGCTCACCTCTATATTGTGTGGCGGGGGGGGGGGGGGGGGGGGGGGGCGGGGTGGGAACTGAGGCCAGGAGAGACAGGGTTCTGATTGGATCATATTGGACATATTGGACAAATTGGCTATAGAATCAAGGCTGGACCACAGGCCTTTGCTGCCAAGGCCTGAGAAGGAGGATTTCCTGGGGTCCTCAGGCTGAGACAGTGTTTCCAAACCCCTACCTACCACTTCCTACCCCAGCATGACTGGACCAGTCACTCCATTCCTGGAGGGTTGAGCGGCTGCCCATTGTCCCACCAAAGCATCACCTGGAGCTTATCTACTGGGGAAGGCAGAGCTAGAAGGGATACTCTGCCCAAAGGCTCTCTTGGCTTCAAGTTGCCTCAAAGAGAGCTCCTGGCAGGGCTGTAGCCCCTTTGCGCTCAGGACCCAGGACACCCCTGAGTGCTGTGTGCAGGGACACAGGGGCCTGCAGGTCCCACTCATCCTGGCTTGTTCCTATCTCAGCCAAAGAGGTATTCTTCTGGCTCTGGCTGGGAACCAAACATATTGCTCTGCTACCAACAACAGAACCAAATTCTTAAACTCCAAAAACTTAGGAGCAACATATCAAGGTGGCTTGGAAGGTAAAAGAAGGTCTAGAAAACATTATGTGTCAAAATCTAAGTTAAATTTATATGGGGTTTGAAAGCACTTGGTGTGTTCTTCTAAGAACTCCGCGCAGAGTTCCGTGCACTTCCAAGGGGAGGCAGAAGCATCGACGTGAGTATGACGGTGTACAGCTGGCAGGACACTCAGGAAGCTGTGGTCATGCAAATACTTTCAAGTTCAAAAGGAAAATCGGTTATTCCCAGTAAGAACATTTTTCAGCTTGCAGGTGAAGGCCCAGGGGGCAGAAGGGCTGGGAGGAAAGGAAGAGGCTGGGGGCAGAGGGAGTGGTCCAAGGGGGCCACATGTTGGCGGAGCACCTCCTGGTGGTGAGATGGTGACAGGAATTGCTGAGAACGGCCGGGCACTCCTTGCTCCAGCCTTAACCAGGCCATGGGTTGGTGTTATTGGGAGGCAGTACCTTGATCCAGTGTCTTTCAGTGAAGCCTTAGGAGGAGGTGGAAGGGCAGCCTTCTGTACAGGTGTGCTGGACGGGCCCTGGGCACTGAGAGGAGCTGCCTGCACACTCCCATGATGAGATCTGGGCCTCTCTTGGGGATTCTCCAGAGAAGCTGGAGAAGCTTCAGGTACATCTGCCTTCAGTGGGGGGTAGGTGATTTCTCCAGTTATCTCGTTTACCCAGAAAAATGTATCTAGAGGTTTCTTCCCCTGTCCAAACAGACTCTTAGACATAGCTACAAAGGAGAAAATTGAGACAACACAGATGCATCTTCAGTTGTCCACAGTGGGGGCAGAGGGCTCCCTCTACACAACCAGGGTCAAAGGGAGCCATGGACATCTGGGCTAGGACTAGATAGCCTGTGTCAGCATTCTGTCAGGGAGATAGATGCCTTCCCAGATGCTTCAGAAATCCTTCCAGGACCAGGAACAGGCCTTGCTGGAGGTTCTAAATGAATTCTAGTATCTTTTTTTTTAAAAAAAATCTTTTCAGATTTTTAAATCTTAACCAAGTATACTGAGAAGTATACTTTAAATCCTGACCTAGTTCAGAAATGTGTGTGTGTACACACACGCAAGTGCATATCTATGTGTGTGTGGTGGATGCTAACAATTTCATAGAACTTAGATGGTTATGTACAACAGTCTTGATATTTTCTATGCAATTCAATTCTATATTCCTTATGCAAATGTTAGTTGCTACTCCTTAAATCCATTTTTTGAGAAATCAACAATGATTAATGAACTATAGTTTGAAAAACACTGTCTTAGGTTAAGAGGAGAATGGAGAATGCTGGGCCTTCTACAAAAGAGGACATAAAAAATCACTCTTGAAATTCCTCAGAAACACCATGTGTGGTCAGCAGAATGGTCCCCCCAAAATGGCCATGCCCTAGTCCTTGGAACTTGTGACTGTTTCACTACATGGCAAGAGGAAGTTTGAAGATAGAATTAAAATTACAAACCTTAAACTAGGGATTATCCTATATAATTTAGGAGCCCCAGTCTAATCACTTGATCCCTAAAAAGCAGAGAATTTTATCTGAGTGGGCTCAAGAGATGCAACAGGAGGAGAAGTAAGAGAGATTCTAAGTGTGAGAAAGACTCACCCACCATTGATGGCCTGATGATGGTAGGCCAAGTGGAAACCATGAGAAGGAAATAAATTCTGTCAACAAAATGAATGAGCCTGGAAGTGGACTTTCCCCCCAGAGCCTCCGGATAGGGGCCAGGGTAGATCTTATGAGAGAGTACCAAGCCACACTTACCAGACTCAGGATCTACTGCTGTGGGAGATAATAAATGGCTCTCGTTCCAAGTTGCTAGATTTGTGGTCATTTGTTACCATAGCAACAGGAACTCATATCGCATGTGAACACTTTTCTAGGACCAATGGGAGAGACGCGCTGCAAAGCTGAGGTGTCCTGAGCTCAGAGTAAGCTTACCTTTGGCATGGCCCTATTAGCCAGTCCCCCAGTCTGGCTACTAGCCAGACTGTCTTTCTGTCAAGCTTGGTAATTGCTTCTCCTTCTTTAGAACGGACAATGACTGCCACCCCTGAGCAGTGTCAACCTAGCATATCAACCAGGCCAACCAGCTTTCAAGGTCCTGACACCTGCAGTCTGTGATGCCTTGATTTGCCAATAGGCAGAAAGGATTTCCTTACCCTCCCCTGGTGTCCACAAGGCCATAAGTCAGCACGTCCCACATTGACTCCCACAATAGTGGACTGAACAGTTAGAGCCTGACCAGGAACTGTGGGACTAGAAAGGTGTGAAGGGTTTGAAGCTCACCTATGGAAAGGTGCTGGGGTGGAAGTGTCTGGAAGGAACCTCAGAAAGGAGAAGGGGCATTAGAAGACTGGGGGCTCCTAGCAACCTGGTCTTTGTTGTGTGAAATGTTTCCCACCCTATCCCAGCCTAGATTCCGCCTGGTGACCCCAGGCCTCATCAATGCAGCCACAAACATACACTTCACCCTCCAGCACTCTGCTTTGTCATAGTGTTCCATGTCCCCAACCTAGAGGACTCTCTGACAGCCCCTGTTCCCCTATCCAGTGCTCCTGACTTCTGCCAGGCCTATCACATTGCTTCACAGCATCATCCGTTTTTCTCTAGAATATAAATTTATAGACAAGGGGGATGTCCTCCTCTCACAGAGTTAGTTCATTTTCAGCACAGTGGACACCAGGGGTTCTTGGGTTAGGAATTTCTTATAGATCCACTCCTTCTTCAGCTGGGTTTGGCTCACCCTAGACCTCGCATCCTCTCCATGGCCTCATCTCCCCAAGAATAGATCTGTTCCCTGTGTTGCCATCTGCTGAGATTCTGCTTCGGCCCAGGCCCACCTTGCATTTTCACCAAGCAGCCCCTGACTTGGGGCTACCGTGACCTGGGTCCACTCCAACCTGGAGCCAACCCAACCTGGGGACACACAACCTGGGGCCACTCCACTTGGTGGGTTGAAAAGCTGCTGGGTGTCTCAGGGTGCTGGTCCATCATGCTAGTAGGAGATGGAGTGGCTGTCCTCTTAGATGGGCCCAGGTCACCCAACAGGCTCTTCTCCTCTCACCCTCTGCTTGGGGCTGCTCACCATTGCAGGGCAGTCCATAAGAACTGCTGAAACTGATCTCCCTTGCATTTGAAGATGTATACAAAAAGAGATTGAGAGATAAACCTAAGACAGTCTTAACTATAGTAAACAAACTGGGTGTTGCTGGAGGGGAGGTGGGCAAGGGAATGGGGAACTGGATGGTGGGCATTAAAGAGGACACTTGATGGGATGAACACTGGGTGTTACATGCAACTGACGAATCACTAAATTCTACCTCTGAAACTAATAATACACTATATACTAATTATACACTATATGCTAATTAAATTGAATTCAATTTTTAAAAAATGTTGAAAAAAGAAAAGCCAAACAAAATTCTGACTGTTCAATGATCTGCTTTAATTGATATGAGGATTCCAAACACAATTTAAACTCAAAATTGCCTCCCTAAAATATTTTTTAGCTAAAACTAATGTAAAATATGAAACTCTTCTCCCTCATCAGCACCTTTAGACAGTATCGGGATTAGCTTCTGATATTGACATATCCAATGCTCTTTTTACAGTTTGTTAAAGGCTTTCAGTCAGAAATCATAGATATGTTAGGTAGATAAAGATGTTGGCTGGCAAATCACTTAATTGTATAAATATATAGTCAACATTTGGCTATATATTTTAAGGAGACTTTAGATACCAAAAAACAGAAGTCTCATAGGAAATTATTTATTTAATGTAGGAGGCATCATTTTCTTCCTTCCCGTACATTATGAATTAATTAATAAGTGCTGGTATTAAAAATCTTGATTTGAACTGCAAAGGAACCCAAGTTATGTCAAAATCTAATAATGACACTCTCTTTGGTATATGTGCACATCTCAACTATTTGCTCTCCTTACAAAGAAAAATGGTAAGATGTCTAAACCTAGTTTCCTCTTATTTTTTGGACCCCACTTCCCCCTCGCTTTTTCCCTCCCTTGGAAACTTCAAAGATTTCCTTTATTCATACAAAAATGTATTAATTTGCTATACAAATACTTTAGGACTATTCACTCCAGATAAAGCCAAAATTGTTAACATGAGAAAAAGAGAAACATTATTAAACTATGTTTCTTTTTATGGACTTTAGAAAGTATATTTAGGAGCTTCCAGGGAGGAGGAGTTAAGATGGCAAAGGAGTAGGGGGACCCTAAGCTTGCCTCATCCCTCAAACACAGCTAGATAAATCAAATATCAAATATCAAAATATCAAATCATTCTGAATACCCAAGAAATTGATCTGAGGACTGAGAGAGCACACTGCACATCTGGAGACAGAAAAACTGACAGATCATGGAAAGTAGTTACTGCAGAGAGTTGGTTTGGGGCAGAAAAGAACTGCAGGTGCTGTGGAGGGGAGGAAGCCCTGATCAGGGGGAGAGAAGTGAAAGAGAGAGAGAAAGGGAGGGTTGGAGGGAGGGAGAGAGACAGAGAGAGAGAGAGAGAGAGAGAGAGAATATGGGCAGGAGATTGCACAAGAAAACCCTTTCCCAAAACCATTGACTGGGGAAAGGAGAGGGGTTGAATACCACAAGTTTTTATAAGCAGCAGAGCCCACGGTCTGAAGTTACAGAATTCCAGGCCATCACCAGGGTCATGCCTGGCAGGCTTAGTGGTGCTCCCGTGGAGAAGGAGCGCAGAGGCCAGGGAGCAGGCAGCGTGGTCTGAGGATCCCCTGGGACTCACCGGGAGAAACAGTTCCCCTTCCTGGAGTGCATTTGGGAGTTGTAGCTTGGCCTTGCCAGGGACAATAGAGCAATATGCTTCCCCATTCACTAGTATAGGAACAGAGACACCTGCTGAGCAGCAAACATTGGCTTTTGGTCTGCTTTACCATAGACTCCAAATCACCATGCAGTCACGCGATTGCTTTTCTAGGACACACGAGCACCTGCCACAGAGTGGCAAGACCCTTCCCAAGAGGATCAGCATAGGACTGCACCTTGTAGGTCCCTAAAATTTGCAATTTTGAAACCCAGGCACGTGCCTGAGATAAAATATGGGAGTACTGTGCCACCTGGCAGGCAGACAGCTCATACACAGGATGAAGGCAGGAATCTGATGGAAGCCAGAGACAGAAGAGGGAAGATTGTTCACTCTCCTGCGAAGTCTTCCTAAAAAGTGGCAAGTGCAAATTCCCAGATCTGGAGATGAAAAAGCCAGGCAATGCCATTACCCCTCACCCATCAGCACTGACTGACCTCAGTGAGCATCACAGCACCCCACACTGGACACTGGACCTGCTTACACCAAGCCCCACCCTCCTATACCCTGCAGATGCATATCCACTAGGGTAAGTCCACCTGAGAATTAGCACAGCAGGCCACTGCCCAGGAAGACCAGCCCAGATTCCTTGCATGCACCAAGTCTACTGTTCACAGAGTACTGCAAAACTTTAGCTCTGGGGAACATAGGATCTAATTTCTTTCTTTTTTTTATTTTTTTATTAACATATAATGTATTATTTACCCCAGGGTACATGTCTGTGAATCATCAGGCTTACACATTTCACAGCATTTTCCATAGAACATACCCTCCCCAATGTCCATATCCCTACCCCCCCCACCTCCCAGCAACCCTTAGTTTGTTTCATGAGTTTAGGAGTCTCTTATGGTTTGTCTCCTTCCCCATCCCATCTTGTTTCATTTCTCTTCCCCACTCCCCCCATAATCCCCTGCCCTGCCTCTCAAATTCTTCATATCATAGCAGATCTAATTTCTTTTAACAAACAGACCAAACACACCTAGAAAAACTTGCCACACAGCGGACAAAGTCCAAACACCCCCCACTGCAGGCAAGGAGAAACTCTGCAGAGGACTGACCTGACAGAAGGAGCAGCCAAAACACAACAGCAGAGTGCATATTCTGAAACACCTCCTGAGACACCAGGCCCAAGACAGTATGAGACCTCTTCTTAACATAACCATTACTATCAGAAGCAGGAATATAACAGGCTTTCCCCAAAACTACACACACACACAAAAGTGACCTAGATAAAATGACAAGAGGAATTCACCCCAAAAGAAAAAAACAGGAAGAGGTCACAGCCAGATATCTAATCAAAACAGATATTAGTAAGATGCCTGAACCAGAAATTAAAACAACAATTGTAAAGATACTAGCTGGGCTTGAGAAAAGCATAGCAGACACTAGAGAATCCCTTACTGCAGATATAAAAAAACTAAAAACTAGTCAGGCCAAAATTAAAAATGCTTAAACTGAGATGTAAAACTGAATGGAGGCACTGACAATGAAGATGGAAAGCAGAGAAAAAGAAATCAGTTATATAAATGATAAAATTATGGGAAAGAGAGAAGTTGAAAAGAAGAGGGAGAGAAAAATATTGGATTGTGAAAGTAGACTTAGGAAACAGCAATTCCTTAAGGCATAATAACACTGATAGCATGTGAGTCCCAGAAGAGAGGGAAAAGGGGGCAGGATTCTGTGAGCAAATTATAGCTGAAAACTTCCCCAATCTGGGAAAGGAGACAGACATCAAAATTGGAGAGGCATAGAGATCTCCCATCAAATTCAACAAAAGCTGGCCCACACCAAAAAATATTGTTGTCAAATTCACAAAATACACAGACAAGAAAAGAATCCTGAAAGCAGCCTGGAAAAAAAAGTCCTTAACCTACAAGGGAAGACATAGCATATTCACAGCAGATCTGTCCACAGAAATTTGGCAGGCCAGAAGACAGTGGCAGGTGCTGAGTGGGGAAAATATGCAGCCAAGAATACATTATCCATCAAGGGTGCCATTCAGAATAGGAGGAAAAAGAGTTTCCCAGGCTAACAAAACCTGAAAGAGTTGGTGACCACTAAACCAGCACTGCAAGTAATACTCAGACTCTCTGAGTGGAAAAGAAAGACCAAAAGTACCTTAAAAGGATTATTCACCACGACCAAGTCCGATTTATTCCTGTACTGCAAGGGTGGTTCAACATTTGCAAATCAATCAACATGATATATCACATTAATAAAAAGAAAGGACAAGAACCATATGATCCCCTCAATTGATGCAGAAAAATCATTTGCCCAAATACAACATCCTTTCTTGATTAAAACTCTCCACAGTGTACAGATAGAGGGAACATACCTCAATATCATAAGAGCCATCTATGAAAAGCCCAGGGCAAATATCATTCTCAATGGGGGAAAACTCAGGAGCTCTTCCACATAGTACTAGAAGTTCTAGCCTCAGCAATCAGAGAAAGAAATAAAAGGCATTTAAGTTGGCAAAGAAGCCAAACTCTCATTCTTTGTAGATGACATGTGGACTTGTCATGAGGGAAGGAAATAGCAATACAAGCCTCTCTCATGACTTTATGTGGAAAACCCAGAAGACTCCACTCCAAAATCACTAGAACTCATACAGCAATTCAGCAACATGGCAGGATATAAAGCCAATGCATAGAAATCAGTTGCATATTTATACACTAACAATGACACAGAAGAAAGAGAAATTAAGGGATCAATCCCATTTACAATTGCACCAAAAATAATAAGATACCTAGGAATTACCTTAACCAAAGGGGTAAAGGGTCTGTACTCTAAAAAATACAGAACACTTATGAAAGAAGTTGAAGACAACATGAAGAAATGGGAAAACATTCCATGTTCATTGACTGGAAGAATAAATATTGTCAAAATGTCTATGCTACCCAGAGTAGTTATTCAAGGCAATCCCTATCAAAATGCCATTGACATTTTTCACAGAGCTGGAACCAGAAAAGACCCCAAGTAGCCAGAGTAATGTTGATAAAGAAAACCAAAGCTGGAGGCATCACAATGCTGGACCTCAAGCTCTATTACAAAGCTGTAATCATCAAGACAGTATGTACTGGCACAAAAACAGATACATAGATCAAGGGAACAGAATAGAGAACCCAGAAATGGACCATTGACTCTATGATCAACTAATCCTCAACATAGCAGGAAAGAATATCCAATGGAAGAAGGACAGTCTCTTCAATAAATGGTGCTGGGAAAATTAGATAGCCGCATGTAGAATAATGAAACTAAGCCATTTTCTTACACCATTCGCAAAGATAAACTCAAAATGGATGAAAGACCTCAATGTGAGACAGGAATCCATCAAAATCCTAGAGAACACAGACAGCAACCTCTTCAACCTCAGCCGTAGCAACTTCTTGCAAGACATGTCTCTAATGGCAAGGGAAACAAAAGCAAAAATGAACTACTGGGACTTCATCAAGATAAAAAGGTTTTGCACAGTGAAGTCCCTGGCAGCTCCACGTTTCAGTCTGGGGGGTTGCCCCGAAGTCCTTTCCCCACCGATACTGGTCTGCAAGTCTGTGCCTGGCACAGGAGGTTTTTGTGCTCTCGTGGTACAGAATCCCCATGGCACAGGATCCAGAAGGCTCCTTCCCCCTTTCATTTATCTTCAGATATCTGCCCGCAGAATTACTACTCCCCACTTTATACCTTGAAACCAACTGCCAGAGAGATTGTTGGTATAGATCCTGATATATCTTCTTACAGCTCTGGCTCATTTTGTGGGTGTTGAGTGGTCTGGTAGATATCCAGCTCAATTCAGACAACTGGTTCAAATAGGGTCCCCTACTCCTCTACTATCTTGCCCCCTTTGGCTATAAAATAAGTTTTAAAAGATTACTAGATCCAACTAATGCAACCAATGACAAGTGGAAAATTATCCTAGGATTGAAGCCTCATGTTGTCCGAATGAAACACTTGAGGACAGGAAAACACCAATTCTTATTAGACATTGGATTACTCCAGTACCATTGACCACAGTTTATGAATTATTACATTTTTCTACAAGTTACCTCATACAATTGGAATTACAGTAGTCTTACCTAACATAGCTCCTCCCAGTCACAATGCAGTCACCATGCTTGCTCCCAGGACTCCAACCAGACTTCCCTCTTATATGCAAGTTTCTTTTTAACATGTTTCTCTTTTTTTTTTTTTTTAAACACATAAAGAGCATGTTTCTCTTTTTTTTAACATGTAAAAGTTCCTGCTTATGTCCACAGTGCTAGTGTCCGGTGTCAACCACCCCTCGACAGACAGAGGAAACCCACGATAATGCAAACCACACAGCGAGGTTTATTTCCAGCTAGCTGGGGTCCAAGTATCTGCCCGACGCAGCAGGTTTCAACAAGGACCCAGAGTGCTCAAAGCCAAGGGTTTATATAGCATTTTCAAAACATCCAAATCACAGTAATTTTCCACAGTACATACAACTTTTCTTGCTTACTCCCCACCCAGTGGTTTGGTTTAGCAAGATAAGTTCCTTTTGAAAGGCTCTGTTCGACATGCCCTGGTGGTCTAGGCCGGGAATCTGTGTCGCAACCACTGCCCACGTTTTGGTTGATTATGATTAAGCTGTTTTTCAGATTTTAGCTAGTTCCTCTCTTCTCAAAGTCACATAGGCAGTTTCAGCCAGGGGTTGTTCAGCAAAATGGCTTCCTGGCCCTTAAGATGGCCGTTCTAATGCTAACCCACTCTTACACACAGTAGAATACACCTTGGTGGAATGAGCTTATCAGCTGAGGATCTTATGATAAAATCTTATATGTCTATAAAGTAACTGTTTTAATTGTAAATAGACCAAAAGGAAGAAAAATTTATGCATTTTTCCAAAAACTTTATATTGTTCCCATATGAATGATTCATGAGTATAACTAGTACGTGAAATGTTTCCATGAATCTAAAAGTACACTTCTCTTGGGTTGCTGACTTTAATATTTAGTATTGGTTTAAGTACATAAAGACTCTTTAGACTTCTCACCAAAGAATCGTTCATGGCCATTTTAAGTAAACCTTAATGATGTGTCCAAGGGCAGTTTTGGGTTTTTTTTTGTTTGTTTTAGATTTTATTTGTCAGAGAGAGAGTGCACAAGCAGGGAAAGCAGCGGGCACAGGGAGAAGCAGACTCCTGGCTGAGCAGGGAGCCCAATGCAGGACTCGATCCCAAGACCCTGGGATCATGACCTGAGCCGAAGGCAGACATTCAACCAACTGAGCCACCCAGGTATCCCAAGGGCAGTTTTGTTTTCTGTTCTCATACAAACCTGAAGTCACAAAGGGAAAACATACATACTTAGGCCAAAGTTCTCTACTTCTTCCAATATTATTTATTAGATTCTTAGATCCTCAGCAGTAATAACCATCTGTTGAAACCACTGTAACATCCTATGAAACTTAGCAGATGCACACATTCTCCTTGCTTTACCTAGCTTAAATAGATTTCATAGCAAGAGGCTTGAACTAATATGCCCACAGATCAACTGGGCAACAAAGACAAATATGGCCCAACTATGGGATATAAATGGAGGCAACCTTGCCTTTTTAATTGATTGATTCATTTAGAATTCAGGGCTACAGGAGTCTACTATCTGCTCTTGTCTATGCTCTGCTGGGGTTTTATCACCTAAGTCACTGTTCCATTAGAGGAAAATCAGATGTCTGTGCTGTTTTCATTTGTTAAAATCATAATTTTACTTTGTTAAATTTATTAAATATACTTAATGTTTTCATTTTTGTTATAAAATAAGCAGAAATACCTTTAAACATGTTCTTGGGGCTTTTAAGTTTCAGTTCAATATGAGTAAGGCCAAACACCTAATTATCACAAGGTCCATAGGTAAAATTGACTGCTCATGACGTAATATCTTTAAGTGAGCAGCTGTTCATAACTAAGCATACATATTTTTAAAGTTTTAGTTATTTAAGTAATCTCTACGCCCAATGTGGGGCTTGAACCTGACCCTGAGATCAACTGTCGCATGCTCTTCTATCTGAGCCAGGCAGGTGCTTCTAAATGTAATTTCTTTAACAAATATTCTTGGTCTCAAAGTTTTAAGTCAAACATCCTAGGAATTTTTAGGATAATTTAGGAAAGCTGTGCCAGTTATTATTGTCTCTGCTTCAAATCCACTCTTCTACAGATGCTTTGAGTTGATGCGATTGGAACTCTGCAATTCACATCTCTATTTTGCCATCTATTTCCCTATTAGGTTCTGGCATCAAGAAATGTTAAGAAGGAAGCTGTAGTGCTGAAGAGTTGTAATTACTGTGTGTCAGCTTGGCTGGGTGGCAGGGTGCCCAGATATTTGGTCAAATGTTCTGAGTGTTTCTGTGAGGATGTTTTTGGATAAGATTAACATCTAAAGAAAATACTCTTCATTATGTGGGTGGGCCTCATTAAATTAGTTGAAGACCTACATAGAACAAAAAGACTGGCCTCCCTCATGCAAGAAAGAATTATCCAACTGTCTTTAGGCTTCATCTGCAATTCTGACTCTTCCTGGTTCAACAACAGCCAGCCTTCAACCTGGAACAGGAATATTAGCTCTCCTGGGTCTCCAGTCTATGGTCCATCTTGCAGATTTTTTTGACTTGACAGCCTCTGGAATCACACGAGACAATTCCATCTATCTCTTTCTGTATGTATACACATATCCTGTTGGTTCTGTTCCTCTGGAGAACCTTAATACAAGGAGGAAGAGAGGTTTTATGTGTATGTGGGCACTGGTTCCTGTTCCTAATGCTTCTTCATTCCAGTAGTGGTGGTAATTCCCTTCGGTAGCAGCAACTGGGTCCAGCTTACAGTTCTGTCACCATAGGGCCCTCCTTCCAATTCAGACCATCTCTAGCCCAGCAGTGCTCTCCTCCATTTAGGTCTGAGTTCAGCTCTACAGGTGTTCTCTTTCAACATCCTACCTTTTAACAATTATTTTGTTCCTGCTTTGTAACTTATCTGTGGAGGTGGGATCAGTACTGTACCACCACCCCAAACTAACTCAGATGTCAAGACAGATGATAACACACACATCAAGAGGTCATGACAGGTTTGTTATTCACCTAACGTGGCTCTCTGCGAACAGCAAGGCAGGCACCCAAGCCAGTCAGTTTGCCCTGATTGCAAGGTGGGGAAAATGGCTCTGATTTTTATTGTGGTTAATGGTGTGGGTTTCTAGGGTAATGGAAAAAGCCAGGGTTTACATAAATTTTACCTCCAGGGCTGAGGGAGTACTTGGGCTTTCTTATCAGCTTGCCCAGATGTGAGGCAAAAGCAGGGAGAGTGAGGGCTTGAAAGCTGTCAGTAGTCAAACATCAAAAATGGGGTCAAACTCCATTGTAGTTCTCCCAGCCTTGGGATGTCACCAAGTCTCAAGTCACTGCCACCATGATAAACTAGCACTTTCTTTTTGCCTTTTTAGTTACTTAGATGTACCTATTAAACAATTCTAAGTTCTTTTTTTTTTTTTAAAGATTTTTTTATTTATTTATTAGAGAGCGAGAGACTGAGAATGAGAGGGGAGAAGGTCAGAGGGAGAAGCAGACTTCCCGCAGAGCCGGGAGTCCGATATGGGACTCGATCCCGGGACTCCGGGATCATGACCTGAGCCGAAGGCAGTTGCTTAACCAACTGAGCCACCCAGGCGCCCAACAATTCTAAGTTCTTTTTCTTAAAATAATTGCTATGGTTTCTGGCTTCTGACTCTAACCTATGTGATACAAGTCCTCTGTGCTATTCTACAGGGTTAGCATTAGCTTAATAGGTGTTCCAGTTGGGCATATAAACATTTATTCATCTTCCTTCACTTACCTAATAAGATGGAATGGCTGACTAAACTTCTCCATACACAGGATCCATTTCTTAAACTTTTTTCCCCCCATTTCTTAAACTTTTGAGTCTAGAGCTTCTGGCTTCACTTGCTATTTTTAGGCAAAAAGGTTAAAGAAAATAGAGCTCATAATTTCCTATAAACTCTATGTCCTGGACATCATGTGTCAATACACTGAGAATATCCTCAATCTTTTTAACAGGATGCACTGTATTCCATCAAAGATGCACCAGAACTGTTCAACCATTCTTTTACTAATAGCCATCTGTGTTGCTACTCATTTTGGTAGGTGAGGAAACTAAAGCCTCGAGAAATTTAAAGTCTCACTCTACGTTACATTATATAAATGGCAGAACCAGGATATCCATAAAATCATAAGATGCCATAGCCCATGCTTAAAAACATTTTATTTTTAACTTTTTCAAGCAGTTAAAAAAAAAAACACATACATACATACACCACACTATCCTGTTAAGCAACATGTGACCCATCTACATCAATTTTTAGAATGAAATAAAACACAACTGCAGCTTCCATCTACCCTCCCTTACTCCATCAGCAGCTCCTGCCACATGAAAAGGCAGAACATGACTTTCACACAACATTCCAATACATGATTTTATACTCTTTATCATATAATTTGAATCCATAGGAATATATTATTGTGCAAAACAGTAACAACATTGTTTACTATATGACAACAATGCTTACATGCCAGCCACTAATCAAAACACCTTATTACATGCATTATTTAACCATTCCCCCGCCCCCAATTATCTTGTGACGTTGGCAACTACTATTCCATTTCATTTAAAAAGTGAAACACAAATTAAGTTTAAATAATGTGACCACAGATACACAGTATGATTACCTTTACATAAATTGCATATTGTACATATCTTCTGCAACTTTCTCAGCATTTTTGATTTATCTAGGTTGAAAGATGTAACCTTAGCTCTTTCATATTCACTTCCCAAAGTACGAAAAACAATCCTTTTTCTGTTGATGGACATTTAGGCTTTTCTCAATCTTGCTACCTAAACAATACTGCAATGAACAGTTTTATACAAATGTCCATCCCTACATGAAGTTCTTCTAGGGTTTATCCAGGAGTAGAAATGCTGGTGGTATGCATTACACATACCAACATTACAAGATTTAGCAGACTGCCTGGCACAGGAGCTATTACAATTTCCATTCCCACGGCAGTGAGTTCCCACTGTTCTACATTATGTACCCACGCTAGGGCCTGTAAAACTTGTCATCTTGAGGAGTGTGAGAGGTGCATATTAACACATATTTCCTGTGCTTTCTTCTCCGTACATGTCTCTGTGTGGAGTGATGGTCTATCAGCGAGGCAGGGGTCAACCACACTGAACTGATTCAAAGACTTTCCAATACCTACTCCTCTCTGGGAGTCCCAGCACTCTGGCTCTCCTCAGCCCCAACTTCAGTTCTTCCTAGGCAGCAAAAGAAAGCAAGGCAGGGTTCAAAGAAGCCTACATGTTTCTCCAATCTTAGGTATCAGGAGCTTACTTACTCTAATTTTACATGCCAGAAAACAGATACAGATGTTCGGCGACTTGTTCGAGATCATCCTGCCAAGAAAAGGCACACTAAGACTGGAACCCAGACCTGGTAACTCCAAGGCCCTTCCCATGACCCTGGGGCCTCAGCACATGGGACTGTGACCCTGCCCAGCCACTTCTAGAGGCTACTAGAGCCAGTTTTTGGTACTATACCAGTGACAGGACATCTGATTTCATGCCATGAGCAGCTGCTGCTGTAGTAAAGATGAAGAGCCAGGATCACCAAACCCTCCTGAGTAGAAAGCTGAATGGGGGCCAGAACACAAATATATATCTGCTCCTCCTCCCCATCCTCTGACTACTCCAAGTGACATCACCACAAAGTGTCAAAGGTCTTCACTTTCACCTGCCCACAACAAAACAGAAAGGATAAGATTAATTGTACTCTACTGAAAGGACATTCTCCAGGTTGGTTTCTTCTCACTACAAGAAATGCTCTGCTCCACCAGTTTGCCCTGACTCAAAGCAGTAAAATGTAGTCTGAGAGGTCCTCTGCTATCAAGTGAGATATTTTATTCTTATATTCATAATGTGAGCTCTTTAATAATCAGAAGCAATGGCTACTTACACAAATTTTAGAAAAATCACTCCTTTACCTTTATGCCACTGAGCTAATTCTTTTAGTTTCAAGTCAAGCTGGCAAGTGAGATGGAAGTGCCTCCCCCACCAGGCCACTTTTTCTCCAGAGGGCATCAGTCATGTGAACTGGTACCTTTGGGTTGAACCCGATGCCAGCACCAGATCTGATATGCAAAGAAAGCTACACGAAAGGTTAGAGGGTCCCCACAGAGTGTACAAGCTGGAGATACAAGCAAGCACAATAATTAAACATTTACAACTGTTGAGAGCTGGAGGCCTTATAGAAAATTCAGACTCTTGGAAGGGAGAGGAAAGAATCACATTATTGCAAACTGACAGCAGAGACAACTGCATAAAAATTTCTCTGCTATATAATTTCACTGAGTCCTTGGGTCTGTGGTTAACCTTGTAAGTGTAATTCAGATTCAGGCCACACTCCTCAACTCAAAACTGTCCAAAAGCTCCCTACCTCCCTTTGAGGAAGCTCTAGCCCCTGTGGGGACCCACGTTACATGGCTTGGCCCACTATCTCTCTGGGGCCCTGTCTTCTGCTGGCTCACTCCACTCTAGCCCAGGGACCTCCCTGCCATCCTCCAAGAACACCAGACAAGATTCCACCTCCTGTGCCTGGATCTAGAGATCCACAGGGTCCATGCCCTAACCTCCTTTAGGTCTTTGCTCAAGTTTCATCATCTTAGTTAAAGTCCTCCCTAACCAGCCTATTAAAAACTGCAACCCACCTCCTAATCCAGCACTGCCTCTCACTCTTCTCTGATTAATTTTGTCCGCAACACATATCACCATCTGAAGTACTATATAACTCATTTGTTTATTGTCTATAAAGATCCCAGATGGCAGATCTTTTGCCTGTTCTGGTCACTGCTGGGTCTCTAGCACACACAATAGTGTCTGGCTTATAGGAGTTACTCAGAACATTTCTATTGAACAGATGGCCTGCTGTTCCCATGCAGACTGTGGGGTGGGACAGTGACAGGGCACTGGGAGAGCCCCATTCGCCAAGTGATTGTTTCCAACCCTGCTCTCCTCCATATGCTATTGAGACAACTCTATACCTGTGGGAGATATCCAAAGTGAAATATGAAGGCCAAAGCTGCAGCCAGAACTCCCAGGAGGCATCTGGGGGAGACCAGGAGTTCATGGGCTGCTGCTGCTGCTACTTATAAGGTCAAACAGAATACGCACTACCACAGGATTCAACTGGCTCCTTCCCATCAGCCACAGCCTATTATATCACAGACATTTTGTCAAACCACAAAGGACAATGGTATCTGCTTTTAGACTTATTACCTGACTGGGGGTTCCAGGCCACTGTGCAAAGGCCACTCCTGGGGCCTGAGCCTCCAGAAGGGCCCCAAAGAACAGGTTGCTGTTCTTCCCCAGCATCACACTCCCCAGCAGGAAAGAAAGGGGATGCCCTGAGTTTTTGAATCCTCAGGATTATCTGTCACCAGATTCAAAAATAGAAAGGGCTAGACCCTTTGTGAAGGTTTTCCCCATACTGCCCATAATTAAGGGTTCTCTAGCAGGGCTGCTAGGAACCCTCTCCCCTCACTATCAGACCCCAAGCTAATCTCGAATATGGTTTTTCATATGCCGAGCCAAATTTGAAGACCACCTGAAGGTCTTCCCACACTCTCTGCATTTGAAGGGCCTCTCTCGAGTATGAAATCTCTTGTGGCTAATGAGCTGTGAGCTTTTGTTAAAAGTTTTCCCACAGGTACTACACTTATGGCATTTTCTCTCAATGGGTATGTTCTGGAGTCCGGTGATCCTGGAGCTCTGGTCACAAGTGTCCTCAGAATCTTCAAGGGGCTTCTCCCCACTTGGTTTTAATTCCTGTAAACTCACCCCTGTGTCCTGGAAGGAAGACAACCCAGCCAGGCTGCATTCAGACTGTGCGACTCTGGTGTGTTTTCTCTGATGAATGCAGAGGGTATGTCTTCCAATGAAATCCTTCCCACACCACTGACATTTAAAAGGTCTCTCTTTAGTGTGGATTCTCTGATGATTAACAAGGCGATGTTTTCTATCATAAGATTTCCCACACAGATTACATTTATAGCGCTTCTCTCCACTGTGTATTCCCTTATGATCTAAAAGACTTCTTTTACGTGTAAAAGTTTTCCCACATTCTTGGCACCAAAAAGGTTTCTCACCAGTGAGGATTTGTGGCTGCAGATTTGGTGTGTTTCCATTTTCATGATACTCGTATTGTTTTTCCAAAGAGTGAATCCTCTGATGACGGGAGAGGTTAGAACTCCATCTGAAAGCTTTCCCACATTCTCTGCACTTATAAGGCTTCTCTCTAGTGTGAATTCTCTGATGGATGAGGAGGAATGAGTGATTACGGAAGGCTTTGCCACACTGGCTACATTTGTAGGCTTCCTCTGTGGTGTGACTGCTCCGAGGAACTTGGAGAACTCTGTCCTGACTAAACGATGGCCCATCCTCAGGTTTTCTCTGAATGGCATGCTGCTTCTTATGAGCAATAAAGGCTGACCGATGGGTAAACTCTTTTTCACATTCACTACATCTGTACGGCTTCTCACCTGTGTGAATTCTCTGATGATCAATGAGGGATTTCTTTCGAGTAAAAGTTTTCCCACACTGCTGACAAGGAAAAGCTTTCTCTGTAGCAGGGACATTCTGGGGCTGACTGTAGCTAGAGGTCTGTCTGAAGTCTTCTCTACAAGTGTCTTGATCACAGAACTTTTCTTCCTGGTGCATTCTCATGTGACGAGTAAAGTTTGATCTCCACCTAAAGGTTTTCCTACATTTGGTACATTTATAAGGTTTCTCCTGAGTATGGACCCTTTGATGTTCAACAACATATGATTTACAGTGGAAGGATTTCCTACACTGGCTGCAGTCAAAGGGTTTCTCCCCTCTTTGGTCTCTCAACTGATGATCAAATCCTGAGCCATAGGTGAGAGCTTGCTCATACTGATTAGACTCAAGTAATTTCTGCTTAGCATGGGTTTCCTGGTGTAGACGGTAGGCTGACATGCGTCGGAAAGCCTTGTCACATAAACTACATTTATAAGGTTTCACACCAGTGTGAATCTTTTCATGTCGCACACAGTTTGAGCTCCACCTGAAGGCTTTCCCACACACCCTGCATTTAAATGGTTTCTCTTGAGTGTGAAGTCTCTGATGACATGCAAGATGAGAGCTATGGCTGAAGGTCCTCCCACAGTCACTGCACTTATACGATGTCCCTACCACGTGAAGATTCTGCCCATGTTGGTGATGTGAGCTAAGGCTGAAGTCTTTCCCACGTGCATCCTTCACATTTGCTTTTAGTCCGGCATGAATTCTCTGATGTAGGCTAAATCCACCAACTATGCGCCTGAGCCCTTTCCCATATTCCTTGTAGTCATAGTGGTATGAAGTCCCTCTGAAGTGTCTGCTACAGCCATGTTTAAGGGCTCGCTTTCTTCTGGGAACTCTCAAATATATGCCATGTTTTAAATTACGACTAGTACTTCTTCCTGATTCTTCAGATTCTTTTTCTCTCTTGTGACTGAAATTGGTCTCTTCTTTCTTAACTTTTACTTGTATGGGATTTCCATATTGTTCCTTTACCCTGCTCTTCTGTTCAAAAGATTCTCTGAGCCCCATTCCCTCAGAAACACTCCTCATCCAATATTCTGATGGCATAGCTAAGGTTTCTGCTTCTTCCAGAGGTTCATGTTTTAAGAAGAACTTGTTTGTTTTAATCCGGAGCTCACCTCCTGACACAAAATAAAAAAACAAGACAGTGTACTCTATTCTATACTTGGAACTGCAGAAAGCACCAAAGGACAGGAAAAAAAAAAAGCCAAGATCTTGGGTGGTGAAGCTTTTGCTTGACTGCCAATATCTTTACCAAATAGTCCAAGAAGGCAAAACATGGAAGAGTGTTCCAAATGATAGGGAAGGGAGGAGGAGAAGCAAGGTGGGCACAGCAGCTAAACATATGCAGAAATCACATCCAATTGAAAAACAGCATTGAGAAGTGAATGTTAAACAGTAAGAGAGGGGAAAGGAATCATGGTAAGAGGACAAGGAGGTTCCCAAGAACCCAAAGGAGGGGCTCCATAAAGGACTGGCTGAAGGAACTGAAAGTCAAACCTATCATAGGGGCAAAGAAGAGGAGTAGGAGTGGGATTAGGATTCTTCAAATAGCATGAAGAGGTGGGCATGGGGTATGGGCCAGGGGCCAGGAGTGCAGCAGAGGAATGAGGAAGAGCATTATTGAATGGAAAAAAGTGCAACAGAGAAGCCCTTGAGTGGGCAAGAACAGTTATTGAAAATGTTTCTGGGAAACGGGTAGGGCCAGAAACAAATGTCTAATAGGCCAGCCTGGAGAAGAGAAGCCCAGAAGCCCAGCACTCCTTAGCAACACTGTTAAGGATCTTCCTTCTAGCAAACAACAAAGTATGTTCCTTGTCCAGGAACATACCTGGTATAAAAGCTCCTTGCCTTGTAACTTACCTGGTATAAAAGACCTTAAGAAAGAGAAGAGTAGATGTGAGAGGAGTTAAGATCCAGAGGTTCTCTGAAACTCACCTGCAGGGGCAACACCTGGATTCCCCTTACGCTGAGCTCCCTGGACATTCAGGCCCCATGGCTCCCTTGCTTCCAACCAGGAAATCAGAACCGGTTTGGTGAATGGTCCCACTGCAAAAGAGAAGGGGATGGGGTGAGACGGAAGGGTGATAAATCATACAGAACTATTCACCAGGACCCTCTCAGGACTGATGTCCTGGCAAGGACAAGAGAAAGGCCAGGGAGGCTGGGGGAGGAAGCCAGGACAGGAAGCCTAGACAGCCATTTCCAACAGCTCTGAGCAGAGACAAAAGAGGGTGAAAGCATCACTAGGAGTCTCTGGAGGTGCGAGCCACATGACAACTCAATCAGTTAAATCAACCAACACCATTTGGATGTCTAACTAGGAACTTGACACATACAACTTTTAATCATTGTAATAATCCAGCAAACGGGCATCATTATCACTGTGTTTCAAGAAAGACTAGGTGACAGAGCCAGGGTGAAAGCTCAGGTCAGGTCCCTGTCTAGACACCATAATAAAAAGTGAGAATGTAGAAGTAAAAGTGGGTAGAAGCATGGGGGTATCAATGCCTTACCTAGAGAAACCACATTCCCATAATTCTCCAGCATCACATCTCTGTACAAGTTCCTCTGAGCAGGGTCCAGCCATCCCCACTCATCCTGGGAGAAAGTCACTTCTACATCCTTGAAAGTCACAGCCTCCTGCAAAACAAAGTCCTATGTCTGAGAGTCAGTCCTGGCTTTTATGAGATGGCAGGAGAAGGGGGCAGGCTCTGAGTGAGCACTGGATTGATGTGGTAAGGGTGAAAGAGCATCACCCAGAAGACAAGCTCTGAGTTAAAGGGGGATAATCTGGTCTCCAGGATGGATCTCTGGATGTGACTTCACATCCAGAGACACAGAGACTCAAGATGGGGGAGCCTCATTGACTCCATTAGGCAGCAATGCTGAGGTGTCATGAAGGATCAAAGGTCTTATGGCTCACCTGAGGCTGGGATGTCAATGGGTCTCCTGGGCACACCTCTCTCTGGGAAATGGCAGGCACCTGGGCAACAGGAGGCTCTGAAGGAGAAGAAAGAACCATGAGAGAAAGTAGCCCAGCTCTTGGCACCCCACTGAGGAGGCCTACTCTTCCTCCACATAGAGGACTCCTGAGCCTATGAGCAGGTGTGGACTATTGTTAAACGCCCATTTCACATTTACCCAGGGTCCACTGAGGGCTGGGGAGTAAGGAGTGGGGGGTGCAATGGGAGGAGGAGCTAGGTAGACATAGGTTACAGAAGGGTAGAAAGGACACAGGGCTAAGCACCAACTGAAAGGGATTCTTATGAGAGGACAGATAGTGAAATGACAAGACTACTTTGGGATGTGTGGCATCAACTTAGAGCTAGATGGGGAGTACCGGATTGCCCAGCCAGGAAGTCACAAACTCCTATTTCATAGGGAGGCTCCAGGTGGTTCCCAAGAGTAGAGCTGCTCCTGAGAGGTGAAGCAGGGGGCCATATCTGTGAGGTTCGCAGGGCTCCTGTACCCATCCAACGTACATCTGGGCTCTGGGCAATGGCTGGGTCCTGGTGAGAACAAAATGTTGTGAGAGGATCTCCATGCATCAGAAAGCAAACTCAGAGAAGAGGGCACATGGACAATCTTCAAGGGCAGGGATCTAGGGAAGGGCAAGCCAGGCCCTTCATTACCTACAACAGAGGGGAAAGGAGGAGGAGAAAGCCCAGGGAGGACCCTGGGACTTCCTCACCCCTCACCCTCCCTGGGCTCTAGTGTGGGCCATGAGGGAGACAGGTGGAGCCAGATTCCAGCTACAACATAGGAAAGCACCCACCAAGGCACTGCTGTTAGGCTTCAGGTGCTGCAGCGACACATCCCCAGTAGCCCCTCAGGCCCCACCCCTGGTCTAGAACTTAGAAATCAGAGGGAAGAAATTTATCCCTGAGTTAAAATGATAACGGTTCACTGCAGAGATGCAGACACATAACATCTACCAAGTATCAGGCACTGCTCTAGGCACTACTAAACATAGTGACCTTAAAGAAGCAGAACAGCTCCCAGACACAAATCTGACTGAGATGGTAACACTGCCAGAGAGGCAGTGTTCTTTTAAGGGTCAGCTGTGGAACTACAGAAGAGAAAGTCTCAGGTACAAAAAATGGCAGTGCCCATCCAAACAGAGACTTAGAAAGAGGCAGTCTTTGCCCTGGGACTTAATGGTTCGTCTCTGAGGCAAGGCTATCCCTGATGTAGAAAAGAGTATTGAAAGCTTATAGCGAACGGACTTTTAAATTTTTTTTTGGTCCTGTGACTGAAACTGGTCTCTTCTTTCTTAACTTTCTTAACAGTGATATGGATGAATCTTAGCCTGAGGCCATGAGACATGTGATACCAAGCTACAGCCTAAAGATGATGAACCTGTTCCTCCCAAACCCCACCAAAAAGAGAATAAAGAAACAATACAAAGACGGAAGCAGACAGCCCAACGAGTTTAAGAACAAAATTTCTCAGGACCTAGTTGCTCAATGCTGATGAACCACAGGGTGTTTATTTAATTTTATGTGCATCTTGAGCCATTCTGTTCATTTTTCAGAATTTGGGAGGTGTTCTCCCAGCCTATTTTGTGGTTCTATTTCTTTTTTTTTTTTAAGATTTCATTTATTTGTCAGAGAGAGAGAGAGCAAGTGCACAAGCAGGGGGAGCAGCAGGCAGAGGGCAGGGAGAGGCAGGCTCTCTGTTGAGCAAGGAGCCAATGCAGAACTCTATGGGATCGTGGCCTGAGCCGAAGGCAGACACTTAAACGACTGAGCCACCTAGGTGTCCCTGTTTTCTGATTTCTAACTAACTTTCAACCAGGTAGGCTCTGTATGCCCATTTGACAATGTTTTCAGGGATTTTCAAGCCTTACATCTAGCTCTAAATGAGTTAAATGTAACTAAGCCACAATTTTGTACCTACTATGTACCTTATTTGCTTTAATCCATGATTTTTTTGATCCTTTCAAACATCTTGGTGTTTTGGTAAAAATGATAAAATGCTCTTTTAGATTTTTTAAAATAGTAACCAATGTTAAGCAAAAAGGTTTTCTTTTTTAATAGTTATACCCTGCATTGATATATCATCATTTACTGCTGGTAGATGTTCAGTCAGAGGTGTTACTTATTATATTTGGGAGAATTGTGTGTCAAATATGTTCCAGAAATCTTAAAGGTAACTTTCATTTATGCATGAATCATATATGTATAATTTCATGTGTTTTTATTGAAAAAAATTTTAAAGAAGCCTACAAAAATGATAGATGCTCTTAAAAAGACAAAAAAACCCAAATCTCCAAAGCTAGAAGAAGCATTGAGAAACTCACTTGTGTTGGGCAGAAGAAGCAGGCAGAGCTAATTTTAACTGCTCTACTACCAGCACTGGGGCAATCACCTGTTTTCCGGTGCTAAGGCTGGGGCTGGGCACATGGTGGGAATTCAAATATATACTGAATAAATTCTCATTGTTAGATCAGTTTTGCATATTCCTTTCAATAAACTGAGACTCTGAAAGAATGTGAGCAATGCTTGAACAATGAGGCTGCTGTGAAATAAAGTCTTCCAATTTCTTGGCCCTGGGCTGACCCTCAATACTCTTCTTACCCCTGACCCCTGCACAGAACAAATCCTCAAAAGAAAGAAGGAACATGTTCCGAGTACACTGCATTTACAGGTCTTACCATGTCCTCAGAAGCCAGGAGTCTTGACCCTAAGAGCAAGAGAGACATCACTCCCACTTAACAGGTCAGTATCAAGTCAAATTAGATATGTGGAGATGAAATCGCATAATATAAGTCACTGTGTCCAAAAGCTCATCACTGTTATCTACAGATACTTGGTGACCCTCTTTCTGGAGCTGACTGTCCTCTGGGAAGGTGGGAAGGGCTGCTAGCTCAAAGGTCCTTTGCTTAGGGTCTAGTTCTCAACTGCTCAGGTGCTGTGGGAATGAGAAGGGAAGACATTCCCTTCCTTCTTCAATGCTGAGGGTTCAGAGGCCCAACCCACCCACTCTAGATGAGCTGGCTGACTGACAGGCAGAGTTCACTGGGCACTGCACACTTGCACACTCACCCTCCATGGTGTCCCACTGAGGTCCCTCTGCAGCTCTTCCAGCAGGGCCACAGCTTCCCCACCACTCTCAGGGTGATGGAGTTGCACCCAGGTCCGGAGCTCCCCAGGCAGGATGCTCAGGAATTGCTCCAGCACCAGCAACTCCAGGATCTGGGCTTTGGAGAGAATGTCAGGCCTCAGCCACCAGCGGCAGAGCTCCCGGAGCCGGCTGAAAGTCTCTAGGGGCCCAGAAGATTCATGGTAGCGAAGCTGCCTGAAGAGCTGGCGAAACAGTTCCTGGCCAGAACGGTTGAGTGTCTGTGGCCTGGCAGCCTGCACTGAAGTGTAGCCCTCAGCCTCTTCTTCCTTCTTTACCATCTGAAGACGCCCTCGTTCCCTTGAAGCCTGGGCCTGAGCTGGATGGAGAGCATACCACCTGCCTGGAGGCATCACTCCTGCTCAGGGTCTACCCAGCAGAGTGTGAACCAAGTTTATGTTAGCCGTGTTGCTGCTGGGACCTCAGGAGTAGTTTTTCAGCACCATAGTGGGCAACGCCATTTGCTGGGACATCAGATGTCACTGTCAAGAGACTAAAATAACCAACATTATTGTTCAGGAGGGATGTGAGAATGATGGTGCAGTTAGATCCTGGTAGCGAGGATCATCTTTGGATGTATGAAAAGACAGCATATGAAGATTTGCACAATCATGCCTGCCAATATTAAGCAGACCAGGGCTAGATTGTCACATACTGTGGTCAACTAAGAAAATAACCCCAAATACAGGAAAACATGTACAGGGATTGTATGCTAAAAATTATAAATGGCAGAGAAAGAAACCAAAGCTCTAAATAAACGGACAGACCTACTGTATCATATACTGGAACATGACATAGTAAAGATGTCAATTCTCCACCAAAAGATCTACACATTTAATGCTATTCCTATCTATATCTCAGGAAAGTTTTTTGTATATATAGACAAGATTATCCTAAAATTTATGTGGAAAAAGAAAGGAATTACAATGGCTAAAATAATTTTTAAAAATTAGAATAAAGTATGAGGACATCGTCTATTTAATTTCAAGACTTAGAGCTATAATAATCAAGACTGTGGTTCCAGCAATTACACTACTAAATATTTACCCAAAGAATACAAGAATGCTAATTCAAAGGGGTGTTTGAATGTTTATAGCAGCATTGTCCACAATATCAAAATTATGGAAAGAACTTGAGTGTCCGTCGACTGATGAACAGATAAAGAATATATGGAATACATATACAGTGAAATATTACCCAGCCATTAAAAAGAATGAAATCTTGCCATTTGCAACAACGTAGATGGAGCTAGTGAATATTATGTTAAGTAAAATAAGTCAGCCAGAGAAAGACAAATACCATATGATTTCACTCATATGTGGAATTTAAGAAACAAAACAAATGAGCAAAAGGGGGTGGGGGGAAGAGAAAGAGAGAGAGGCAAACCAAGAAACAGACTTTTAACTATAGAGAACAAATTGATGGTTACCAGAGGAGAGTGAGGGGGGGATGGGTAAGATAGATGATAGGGATTAAGGAGTGCACTTGTGATGAGCACAGGATGATGTATGGAAGTGTTGAATCACTATACTGGACACCTGAAACTAATATAACACTGTATGTTAACAAACTGGAATTTAACTAAAAAAATTTAAAAAAAGAGAGACTGTAGTATTGGTGGAGGAAGACATATAAATCAGTGGAAAAGAAAAACCTGAGATAGACCAACACAAACATGCCCAACTAATTTGTAATATCAAATGTACTTTACTAATATTGTTACATAATATTTTAAAATATCTCAAATAAGCAATTCAAAAACAAACAAATGCTGATTAGGAATCGCTTAAATGATTGTGACCCCACCAATGTGTTAAGAACTTTAATTTGGACACTATTAATCCAGTTGTCTACTAAACTCCGTAGTCCCTTTTGTAACTCATCATAATGGAGGCTCTCCAGAGGTTTAAGCCACTTTTGGGAGACATCAGAGCTTAGTGTACAGAGAAGAGAACATGAACTAAGACTGACCTGGGTTCAAATCCACATCCCCACTTATTAACTGTATTGACTATGGAGGCATCACTTCACCTCTTAAAATCTCTGTGGCCTCACTGTATAAAATGAGGGTGGTTGTAGGCTTTAAGTAAAAAAAGCTACCTGGGCACATTTTGGGCTCTCAGTGAATGTTTGTTTTTTCATGCCTAGGGAAAGAGTTTATGCTGCAGGCCACACCATCACACAGGCGTCTACCCTGCAGATGTGCCCAACTGATTTCTCATGAAAGTGCAAAAAGCAATTCAAAGGAGGAAGCTATCCTTCTCTATCTCTCAACAAATACTGATGGGGGAATTGGATATTCATAGGCAAAGTAATGAAAGTCAACTTAAACTTTAAATTTTATACAAAAGTCAATTCAAAATGAATCCCAGACTTAAATATAAAACATAAAACGATCAACTTTTAGAAAAAAAAGGATAGGAGAAAATCTTTATGATCTAAGGCTAGGCAAAGTCATTAGAATTGACATCAAAACATGATCCATAAAAGGGAAAACCAATAAACTGGACCTCATCAAAATGTAAAACTCTGCTCTAGGAAGACCCCTGTTGAGAGCAGGAGAGACAAGCTATAGACTGGAAGATAATATTTATAAGGCACATACCTGACAAAGGACTAGTAGCTGACTATACAAACAATTCTCAAAACTCAACAGTAAAAAGGGCAAATAATCCCGTAAGAAAATGGGCAAAAGACATGAAAAAAATAAATAAGGGCATACAAATGAGAACATACAAATAAGGACATGAAAAAATGTTTAACATGATTAGCCATCAAGGAAATTCACATCATCTTAAAACCATAATAAGATAATCACCATACATCTATCAGAATGGCTAAAATAAAAAACAGCGTCAACACCAAATGCTGTTGAGGATACAAAGAAATCAGATCACTCATCCATTACTAGTGGGAATGTAAATTGTATAGCCACTCTGGGAAACAGTCTGGCAGTTTCTTTAAAACTCACCATACAACCTAGCAGTTGTACACCTAGACATATATCCCAGAAAAATTAAAATTTATGTCCACAGAAAAACTTGTACACAATTGTTCACTCCAGCTTATTCATAATAGCCCTGAACTGGAAACCACCCAGATGTCCTGCAATGGACAAAAAAACAAACTGAGGTACTACTATACGATGGAACACTATTTTCAGTAAAAAGAATGAGTACATGCAACAACTAGGATGCATTTCCAGAGAATGACAATGAATGAAAAGAGCCAACCTGGAAATGTTATACAACATATGACTCTATTTATACAACATTCTTGAAATAGCAAAAACATAGAAATGGACAACAGATTAGTGGTTGCCAGGATAGTTAATGACTGGAGGGTAGAGCAGAAGGTATTATGGTCTTATATAATTAAGAGTCTGACTTCATTTTTATGTTTGACTGCTGACAGCTTTCAAGTCCCACCACTCATACCTGTTCTTGCCAACATCTGGACAAAGAAATAAGAAAGCCCAAGTGTTCCCTTAGCACTGCCAGGAAGTTCAAAGTACATAAGCCCTGGGCTGTGTACAAAAATCCACACTCCAGCCCCACTCTAACCATAATAAAAGCCAAAGCCAGTCACCTCTACTTACTCTCTCAGCCATTCTTTTTTTTAAGTCATTATAATATAAAGGATAACAATTTGACTGTTTTATATTTCTATTGTTTATATTGCACTAAAATTATTTTACATGGAAAAACAAGATGATGTATCATGACATAATGTCTTAGAAACATTCTTTGATATTCACATTTATTTATTTTTAAGATTTTATTTATTTATTTATTTATTTGAGAGAAAGTGCACACACAAGCGAGCACAGCAGCAGGCAGAGGGAGAGGGAGAAGCAGGCTCTCCGCTGAGCAGGGAGTCTGATGCGGAGCTCGATCCCAGGACCCTGATCATGACCTGAGCCGAAGGCAAATGCTTAACGACTGAGCCACCCAGGTGCCCTGATATTCACATTTATATAGATGGATATTTCAAAGTTCACTTGAATAAATTTTCTATTATATACCAAATCACCTAACAAAAACAAATATATAATGCTAATCTACTTTGATATTGAGATATACTGCATATCTACTTTGATATATTGAGAGCAGATATTCACTGTTATTACTTCCCTTGAATATACACTGACTTTTTTTAAGGTTTTTATTTATTTATTTGAGAGAGAGACAGCATGAGAGGGGAGAAGGTAAGAGAAGCAGACTTAACAAGGAGTAGGGAGCCCAAAGCGGGACTCAATCCTGGGACTCTGGGATCATGACCTGAGCTGAAGCCAGTAGCTTAACCAACTGAGCCACCCAGGCACCCTATACACTGATTTTTAAAACACACTGAAATCAGTCTTGGTACCTAGTAATAACATTTGAACAATACCTGAAAATTCTTCATTTATTGCTGAGTGTCCACAAGACTAATTTTTATTTTTTTCAATTAATTTTATTTTTTCAGTGTTCCAAGATTCGTTGTTCATGTACCACACCCAGTGCTCCATGCAATACGTACCCTCCTCAATACGCATAACCAGGCTCACCCAACCCCCACCCTCTCCCCTTCTCTAAAACCCTGAGCAACAGTCCCTAATAGTTCATCTCCCCCTCCGATTTCCCCCAATTCACCCTTCCTTTCTTTCTCACAATTGTCCTCCATGTTTTTCCTTATGCTCCACACGTGAGACCATAAGATAATTGACTCTCTCCACTTGACTTATTTCACTCTGCATAATCTCTTCCACTCCTGTCCATGTTGATAGAAAAGTTGGATATTCATTCTTTCTGATGAAGGCATAATATTCCATTGTATAGATGTACTACATCTTCCTTATCCACTCATCTGTTGAAGGGCATCTTGGCTCTTTCCATAGATTGGCAATTATGGCCATTGCTGCTATGAACATTGGGGTACATGTGGCCCTTCTTTGTACTGCATCTGCATCTGTGGGGTAAATACCCAGTAGTGCAATGGCAGGATCATAGGGTAGCTCTATTTTTAATTTCTTGAGGAATCTCCACACTGTTTTCCAAAGTGGCTGCACCAACTTGCATTCCCGCCAACAGTGGAGGAAGGTTCCCCTTTCTCCACATTCTCTCCAGCATTTGTTGTTTAGTGTCTTGTTGATTTTGGGCATTCTAACTGGTGTAAGGTGGTATCTCAATGTGGTTTTGATTTGAATCTCCCTGATGACTAATGATGATGAACATTGTTTCATGCGTCTGTTAGCCATTTGTATGTCTTCTTTGGAGAAGTGTCTGTTCATGTCTTCTGCTCACTTTTTGATGTGATTATCTGTTTTCTGAGTGTTGAGTTTGAGGAGTTCTTTATAGATCTTAGATATCAGCCCTTTGTAGTGACAAGACTAATTTTTAAATTTAACATTTACTTTATTTAAAAATGAAGACAAAAAAGTGTTGGTCCTTTTATCCAGTGATAAAGGATGAGACTTTATCTCTTTATGAGAGTAGAGATAATAAGAACAATCTTCAATGCTAGCTTCTAAGCTCTATTTTTTTTATATAACTTAAACATTCAGTCCTCATCATTTTGGTGCAATATAACCAAGCCTGCCTATTATAATAATAATAGCCAATCCTTGAAATCCTTGAAATAACCAGTCCTTGAAATCATGATTGTAATTAAAGCTTGGACTTAAAGCTTAATGAAACTAATGGCAACCTCCTGGATCCCGATAAATTTCTACTGAACTAATTTAAAACAGGATCCAGGAGGTTGCTATTAGCTTCATCATGCTTTAAGTCCAAGTGAGTGATGGTATTAAGGAGGGCACATGTAATGGGCACTGAATGTTATACACAACTAATGAATCACTGAACACTACATCAAAAACTGATGATGTGATATATGTTGGCTAATTGATCATAATAAAAATAAATAAGTTCTACTTCCAAATAAAACTTTAAAACAGTTTCAAGCAATGAACTGATTAGCCAGCATCAGCTTAGGAATTTTTTCAGTGCTCTAAACTATGACTTTTGGCATCAAAAAAGCACAGTTAAGACCTTTGATTAGTTACGAATAAAAAAAAATCAAGAACTAAAATACCAGTGGTTTCTGTGACAAGGAATCCCTCCAGGTAATTCAGGGACTGCTTAGAGGGAATTTTATTCTGCAATGCCTATATTGTTTTTTTAAAAAAAATAAGAGCTCAAATCAACAATCTAACCTTTTGATGATTACGCAACTTTGGTATCAACATGGATGGGACTGGAAGAGATTGGGCTGAGTGAAATAAGTCAAGCGGAGAGAGCCAATTATCGTATGGTCTCACGTGTGGAGCATAAGGAAAAACATGGAGGACATTGTGAGAGGGAAGGGCAGGGTGAACTGGGGGAAATTGGAGGGGGAGGGGAGATGAACCATGAGAGACTGTGGACTCTGAGCAACAGACTGAGGGGTTTGGAGGGGAGGGAATGGGGGATGGGGCAAGCCTGGTGGTGGGTACAGAGGAGGGCATGTATTGCATGGAGCACTGGGTGTGGTACATAAACAATGAATCCTATAACACTGAAAAAATAAAATAAAAGTATTTGGGGAAAAAAAACCCAACATAACCTTTTACCTTAAAACACTGGAATAAGAAGAGTGAACTAACCCTAAAGCAAGCAGAAGGAAAAGAAACAGTAAAGAATATAGTGGAAATTAATGAAACAAAGATTAGAAAAACAAAAGAGAGCATCAATAAAGTAACAAATTGGTTCACTGAAAAGATCAACAAGACTGATAAACCTCTAAATACACTGATGAAAAAAAAAGATTTGAACTACCTAAATGAGAAATGAAAGAAGAAACATACTACTGACTTTACAGGAGCTTTTTACAAATTATTTAAAAATAAGACAATTTGGAGGGGGCAAGATGGCGGAGAAGTAGGAGATCCTGTTGCAACCTGTCCCCAAAAGTGAGCTGGATATCTACCAGAACATGCTGAACACCCATGAAATCACACTGAGGAGCAAGATTTCTCACTTCCGGATCTCTATGAGAGCAGAAGACAGCAGTGGAGAGGTAAGGCAAAGCGGGAACACTCGAACCGATATCGGAGGATAAACAAAAGGGGTAGGGAGCCACCAGAAGCGATCCAAGGACAGTAATACCCCAAAGGAAAGTGCCCGGTGGTTGGGGACCAGCATTAATGTAGAGTCCGGTTAAAAACACTTAAAAAGAGCAAAAGGTTCTGAGGAGCAACTAGTGGAAGGGGGTGGTCGAGGGCACTGGCCTGGGCCCATGCTCCCAGGAAGGAGCACCCCAAAGTGAGACTGGTGAGGGGATCCAGTCCGCGGATACTGAACCTGCAGCTTTCTGCTCTCTGCACCATTCTGTGGGCTGATATACACACCCTCCTACAAGCGCCTTTAGAGAGTCTGCTGTGGTCCAGGAGCTGGCAGCGTTTCTCTGTGTGCCCTGCAGTCTGGATTGGATGCGACTGCGACATTCGCAGCCCACCAAAGGGTCTGGGCCATCCCAGTCGGCCCCAGAGAGAACATGGGCAGGTGGCCTAATCTCCCCAGTGAGCACTCATGGAGCGAAAGAAGGTGGCTGGGGTCCTGCGCCACCTTTGACAGGCTGTGATGTGAGCAGAATTTTGCAGACAGGAGTGTGTGTTCTGAACCACTCAGGAGAGCAGACTCGGGCTTCTCTGTGACACCTTCATGGGTCTGTCTGGGTACTTCCAGACAGATTGCTTGCTTGGACTGTCTGAAAAGGTGAAAAAGCTACAAAAGGCCAAAAACTTTCAGAGAGCAAAAGACTGAGAAACCAGTTTCCACAGAGCTCAGCCCCTTGACTGGGGGCAGGGTGTCTCCACCCAAGCAAGACTGACTAGAAAACAACACGGCAGGCACCTCCCCCAGAAGACAATTCAAAAAAACAAAAGGACAATAACCATAGCATCCCCCAAAATTTTAAACCCCCAACATAAGGGGAAATCAATATATTAAGCTCCTGATAATACCCTCAAACCTGTATATTTCATAGATACAAGTTTTTTTTCTTATTTTCTATTTTTTTATTCACTTCCTATCACATTTCCTGTTTCTTTTTTTTTTAATTTTATTTTAAACTACTTAACATTACAACCAGAGGCTTAATACAACTATAAACCCAGAAAGATCTGAAATAACCTTCAATGCCTGTGAGGAGTTATAACAACCCTCCCAACTTATCCTTCTGTCGGTGTTTCTATGTATTCGCTTTTGTTCTGGTATTATATCAATCTTATTCTTGGGGTTCATTCTGACAAAGTTCTTTTATTTCTTGTCACTTATTTTTGTTGGTGTTCGTGTTTGTTATGTTTGTTCGTGTTTCTTCACATACCATATAAATCTTAGTGTTGGGGCCCATTCTCCCTGGGATGTCCTCTTTTTCTCTATCTTTTTTTTAATCCTTATTCTTTCTTTTTGGTGGTGAATCCCAATCCACCACCACGGTCCACCCAGCCTGGATCATGGGTGATATATCCAGATATGCATCCCCTCATCCACATCTCATCTAAATGACAGGGAGGAGGAACACACAACAGAGGAAAAACCCAGAGACTGCACCCTCTCAGAACGGTTAGACATGGATATAAACAGTATGTCAGAAAGGGAATTCAGGGTGACAATTATCCAGGCAATGGCTAGGATGGAGAAAAACATTAATGACAACATAGAATCTCTAAGGGCAGAACTGAAAGGCAGTATAGCTGATGAAAAAATGCTGTCAGTGAGATCCAATCCAATCTAAATAGTCTAACAGCTAGAGTTACGGAGACAGAGGATAGAATTAGTGATCTAGAGGAAAAAATGGTTGAGAAGAAAGATCAGGAGGAGGGCTGGAACAAACTTCTCAGGAATTAAGAGAACAGCCTTAGGGAAATATATGACACCATGAAACGTTGCAACGTCAGAAATATTGGAATCCCAGAGGGGGTAGAGAAAGATAGAAGACTAGAAGATATAGCTGACCAGATTCTGAATGAAATTTTCCCCAATCTGGGGAATGGAACAAGTGTTCGTGTCCTAGAGGCAGAAAGAACACCAACCAAGATCAACGAGCCTAGAAAATCAGGGAGACACATCATTGTAAAATTTGCAAATTATAATTTTAGACAAGAGGTCCTGAGGGCAGCTAGGAGGAAGAGATTCCTAATGTACGGAGGAAGGCCTATCAGAATAACGTGAGACCTGTCCACAGAAACCTAGCAAGCCAGAAAGAGCTGGCATGAAATATTCAGGGCACTAAATGAGAAGAACAGGCAGCCAAGAATACTTTATCCAGCAAGGCGGGCATTCAAAATGGATGGAGAGAAAGAGGTTCCAAGATGGGCAAGGATTAAAAGAGTATGTGACCACCAAGTCAGTATTCCAGGAAATATTAAAGGGGGTTCTATAAAAGTAGAAAGAACACATGAGTGACTTATAACAGAAATTTGTCATCTAGGAAACAAGGACTTCACAGGGAACACGATGTCAATAAACACTTATCTTTTAATAATCACTCTCAACGTAAGCGGCCTAAATGCTCCCATAAAATGGCACAGAGTTGCAGAATGGATAAAACAACAGGACCAGTCCATATGCTGTCTACAAGAGACACATTTGGAACTAAAGATACATTCAGACTCAAAGTGAAAGGATGGAGAACCATCTTGCATGCCAACAGACTTCAGGAGAAAGCTGGGGTAGCAATTCTCATATCAGATAAATTAGATTTTAAGCTAATGACTGTGTCAGAGATACAGAAGGACACTACTGTATCATTCTTAAAGGGTCTATCCTCCAAGAAGAACTAACAATTGTAAACATTTATGCCCCCAATATAGGAGCAGCCAACTCCATAAGCCAACTGCTAATCAAAATAAAGAGCCATATATATAGGAATACATTAAGAGTAGATCTTACCATGCCACTCTCAGTAACTGACAGATCATCTAAACAGAAAATTCATAAAGAAACAAGAGCTTTGAATGACACATTGGACCACACGGACCTCATAGATATATACAGAACATTCCACCCTAAAACAACAGAATACCCATTCTTCTCGAGCACACATGGGACTTTCTCCAGAATACACCACATATTGGGTCACAACTCAGGACTGAACCAATACCAAAAGATTGCTATGATTCCCTGCATTTTCTCACACCACAATGCTTTAAAACTGGAACTCAATCACATGAAAAAGTTTGGAAGGAATTCAAACACTTGGAGGCTAAAGACCAACATGCTCAAGAATGCTGGGATCAAGCAGCAAAACAAAGATGAACTTAAACAATTCATGGAGACCAATGAGAAGGAACACACATCAATCCAAAACCTATGGGACAGGGCAAAAGCGGTCCTAAGGGGGAAATACATAGCCATCCAAGCCTCGCTCAAAAACATTGAAAAATACCAAATACGCCAGCTCTCCTTACACCTTAAAGAACTGGAAAATCAACAACAAATTAAGCCAACCCCATGCACAAGAAGGGAAATAATCAAGATTAGAGCAGAGATCAACGAGTTAGAAACGAAAGAAACAGAACGCATCAATGAATTCAGAAGTTGGTTTTTTGAAAGAATCAATAAGATTGATAAGCTGCTGGCCAAACTAATCCAGAAAAAATGAGAGAAGACTCCAATTAACAAATTTATGAATGAAAGGGGAGAAGTCACGACTAATCCAAAGGAAATAGAAACAATCATCAGAAAATTATTCTCAACAGCTATATGCCAATAAGCGAAACTATCTAGAAGAAATGGATGCATTCCTGGAAACCCATAATCCTCCAAGACTGAAACAGGAAGACGCTGACAACCTGAACAGACCAATATCTAGTAATGAGATTGAAACAGTGATCAAAAACCTCCCAAAACACAAGAGTCCAAGGCCTACGGATTCCATGGGGAATTCTACCAAACATTCAAAGAAGAAATAATACCTAGTCTCTTAAAACTGTTTCAAAAAATAGAAACAGAAGGAAAACTTCCAGTCTCTTTCTATGAAGCCAGCATTACCCTGATCCCCAAACCAGACAAAGACCCCATCCAAAAGGAGAATTACAGACCAATATCCCTGATATGGATGCCAAGATTCTCAATAAGATCCTAGCTAACAGGATCCAACAGCACATTAAAAAGATTATTCATCATGACCAGGTGGCATTTATCCCTGGGATAAAAGGGTGGTGCAACATTCACAAATCAATCGATGTGATAGAACAAACCAACAAGAGAAGCGACAAGAACCACATGGTCCTCTCAATTGAAGCAGAAAAAGCATTTGACAAAATTCAGCATCCGTTCCTGATTAAAACTCTTCAAAGTATAGGGATAGAAGGAACATTCCTCAACATCATAAAGTCTATCTATGAAAACCCCACAGCAAAAATTATTCTCAATGGGGAAAAGCTCACAACCTTTTCTTTGAGATCAGGAACACAACAAGGATGCCCACTCTCACCACTCTTCTTCAACATAGTACTAGAAGTCCTAGCGACAGCAATCAGACAACAAAAAGAAGTAAAAGGTATTCAAATTGGCAATGAAGAAGTCAAACTCTCTCTCTTCCCAGATGACATGATACTTTATATGGAAAATCCAAAAAATTCCACCCCCAAGCTACTAGAACTCATACAGCAATTCAGTAATGTGTCAGGATACAAAATCAATGCACAAAAATCAGTTGCTTTCCTATACACTAACAATGAAAATATGGAAAGGGAAATTAGAGAATCAATTCCATTTACTGTAGCAACAAGAACCGTAAGATACCTGGGAATAAACCTAACCAAAGAGGTAAAGGATCTGTACTCGAGGAACTACAGAACGCTCATGAAAGAAATTGAAGAAGGCACACAAAGGTGGAAAAGCATTCCATGCTCATGGATTGGAAGAATAAACATTGTTCAAATGTCTAGACTACCCAGAGCAATCTATACTTTCAATGCCATCCCAATCAAAATTCCACGAGTTTGTTTCAAAGAGCTGGAACAAACAATCCTAAAATTTGTATGGAACCAGAAAAGACCCCAAATTGCTAAGGAAATGCTGAAAAAGAAACCAAAGCTGGGGGCATCCCATTGCCTGATTTCAAGCTTTGCTACAAAGCTGCGATCACCAAGACAGCATGGTACTGGCAGAAAAAGACACATAGACCAGTGGAATAGAATAGAGAGCCCAGAGATAGACCCACAACTCTATGGTCAAATCATCTTTGACAAAACAGGCAAAAATATCCAGTGGAAAAAAGGCAGTCTCTTCAATAAATGGTGCTGGGAAAACTGGACAGCTATATGTAGAAGAATGAAACTTGACCATTCTCTTACACCATAAAGATAAACTCGAAATGGATCAGAGACCTCAACGTGTGGCAGGAATCTATCAAAACCCTAGAGAAGAACATAGGCAGTAACCTCTATGACATTAGCCACAGCAACTTCTTTCAGGACATGTCACCGAAAGCAAAGGAAACAAAAGCGAAAATGAACTTTTGGGACTTCATCAAGATAAAAAGCTTCTGCACAGCAAAGGAAACAGTCAACAAAACAAACAAGCAACCCTCAGAATGGGAGAAGATATTCGCAAATGACACTACAGACAAAGGTCTGATATCTAAGATCTATAAAGAACTCCTCAAACTCAACTCAAGACAGATAATCCCATCAAAAATGGGCAGAAGACATGAACAGACACTTCTCCAAAGAAGACATACAAATGGTTAACAGGCACATGAAAAAATGATCATCATCTTTAGCCATCAGAGAGATTTGATTCAAAACCACACTGAGATACCAACTTACACCAGTTAGAATGGCCAAAATCAACAAGACACTAAACAACAAATGCTGGAGAGGATGTGGAGAAAGGGGAACCCTCCTCCACTGTTGGTGGGAATGCAAGTTGGTGCAGCCGCTTTGGAAAACAGTGTGGAGATTCCTCAAGAAATTAAAAATAGAGTTACCCTATGACCCTGACATTGCACTACTCAGTGTTTACCCCAAAGAAGCAGATGGAGTACAAAGAAGGGCCACATGTACGTCAATGTTCATAGCAGCAATGGCCACAATCGCTAAACTGTGGAAGAACCAAAATGCCCTTCAACAGATGAGTAGATAAGGTAGATGTGTTACATCTGTACAATGGAATATTATGCCTCCATCAGAAGGGATGAATATCCGACTTTTGTATCAACATGGACAGGACTAGAAGAATTATGAGGAGTGAAATAAGTCAAGCAGAGAGAGTCAATTATCTTATGGTCTCACTTATGTGTGGAGCATAAAGAAAATCATGGACGGCACTGTGAGAAGGAAGGGAAGAGTGAATGGGTGGAAATTGGAGGGGGCGATGAACCATGAGAGACTGTGGACTCTGAGCAACAAACTGAGTGGTTTGGACTGGAGGGGGTGGGGGTTGGGCGAGCCTAGTGATGGGTTGAGAAGCGCACGTATTGCATGGAGCACTGGGTGTGGTGCATGAACAATCAATCTTGTAACACTGAAAAAACAAACATATTTGGGAAAAGTAAATAAATAAAATTAAAAAATAAGACAATTTTTGCCAATAAATTAAATATTTTCAACGAAAATGTCATATAGCTGTAGTAGTTATAAAACACAAAGTCTATTAAAATTGATTCAAGAAACACAAACTCTGAACAGACTTATAACAAGTAAAGAGATTAAATTAGTAGTCAAAACCACCCATAAAGAAAAGCAAAGACTCAGATGGCTTTATTGCTAAGTTCTAGCACATATTTAAAGAAAAAATAATACTTGGGACGCCTGGGTGGTTCAGTTAGTCGTGTTTGCCTTCAGCTCAGGTCATGATCCCAGGGTGGAATCGAGTTCCACATTGGGCTCCCTGTTCAGCAGGGAGCCTGCTTCTCCCTCTGCCTGTGCTCCCTCTCTCCCTCTCTGACAAATAAAGAAATAAAATCTTTTTTTTTTTATTTTAAAGTTTTTTTTTATTTCTTTTTTTTTTTTAAGATTTTATTTATTTATTTATTAGGAAAGAGAGTGAGAGAGAGCATGAGAAGGGAGAAGGTCAGCGTGAGAAGCGGACTCCCCATGGAGCTGGGAGCCCGATGTGGGACTCGATCTCGGGACTCCGGGATCATGACCTGAGCCAAAGGCAGTTGCTTAACCAACTGAGCCACCCAGGCGCCCAAGAAATAAAACCTTAAAGAAAAAAAAAGGAAAAAATACTGATTCCTCATAAACTATCCAAAACAACAGAAGAGGAAGAACTTCCTAGTTCATTCCATGAGGTAAGTATTAACTTAAAAACAAAATCAGACAAGCCCGTATCTCTTATGCATATAAATGCAAAAATTCTCAATAATATACTAGCACACTGAAATGCCTAACACATAAAAAGAATTATACCCCATGACCATATGAAATTTATTCTAAGAATGCAAGATTATTTTTTAACATATCAATAAAAACAAAACAAAAATCACATAATGATGTCAATAGGAGGAAAAGATTGACAAAATCCATACTTTTTTAAGATTACTTATTTATTTGGCTAACAGACATGAAAAAATGTTCATCATGTTTAGCCGTCAGAGAGATTCCAATCAAAACCACACTGAGATACCACCTTACACCAGTTAGAATGGCCAAAATCAACAAGACACTAAACAACAAATGCTGGAGAGGATGTGGAGAAAGGGGAACCCTCCTCCACTGCTGGTGGGAATGCAAGTCAGTGCAGCCGCTTTGGAAAACAGTATGGAGATTCCTCAGGAAATTAAAAATAGAGCTACCCTATGACCCTGCAATTGCACTACTCAGTGTTTACCCCAAAGAAGCAGATGCAGTACAAAGAAGGACCACAAGTACCCCAATGTTCATAGTCACAATGGCCACAATAGCCAAACTGTGGAAAGAACCAAAATGCCCTTCAATAGAGGAGTAGATAAGGAAGATGTGGTACATCTACACAATGGAATATTATGCCTTCATCAGAAAGAATGAATATCCAACTTTTGTATCAACATGGACAGGACTAGAAGAGATTATGCGAAGTGAAATAAGTCAAGCGGAGAGGGTCAATTATCTTATGGTCTCACTTACGTGTGGAGTATAAAGAAAATCATGGAGGGCATTGTGAGAAGGAAGGGAAGGGTGAATGGGGGGAAATCAGAGGGGGTGATGAACCAGGAGAGACTGTGGACCCTGAGCAACAAACTGAGGGTTTTGGAGGGGAGGGGTTGGGGGGGGTGGCCGAGCCTGGTGGTGGGTATTGAGAAGGGCATGTATTGCATGGAGCACTGGGTGTGGAGCATGAACAATCAATCTTGTAACACTGAAAAATGAAAATAAACATATTTGGCAAAAAAAAGATTACTTATTTATTTACTTATTTATTTGAGAGCGCAAGAGCAAGAGAGATCACACAGGTAGAGGGAGAAGTAGACTCCCCACTGAACAGAGAGCTGGATGCCGGGCTGGATCCCAGGACCCTGAGATCATGACTTGATCTGAAGGCAGATGCTTAATTGACTGAGCCACCCAGGCTCCCCCAAATTTTTCATAACAAAAATAATCACTAGGAATAGAAAGGAACTTCTATTTGTGCTAAAAATTAACCTCTACAAAAACCCACAGCTAACATATTTAATAAAGTCCAAATGCTTTCCCCCAAAATTGAGAACAAAACAAGGATATCTGCTTTCAACTCTTCTTTTTAACACTGTATAGGAGCTTGTAGCTACAGCACTTAGGTAAGAAACTGGAAGGAAAAGAAAAAAAACTGGGGGTATTTCCAGGGAAGATGGGAGAGTAGGAGGATCCTAGACTCACATGGTCCCACAGATATACCTGATAACACCCACATCAGTGTAAATAATCCAGAAAACCACCAGAAGACTAGCAGAACTGACTCCTCTAAACAGCTAAATGTATAGAAGATGTCACACTGAAGAGGACAGGAAGGGCAGAGACATGACCAGAAGGGATGATTTGGGTGGAGAGAGGAGAGGAGCAAGCCCCACACCAGGCACTCCAGGTACAGGGAACCTGCACAGGGAAGATGAATCTCCATAATATCTGGCAGTGACAAACAGAAGGGCTGAATGTTTCAAGTTCTTATAACCACTGTTGTTTAACACCTAGAACTTTAAAAATTAGCAGAATCAGTGCTGGGGAGGGCAAAGGGAAACTCTGTCCCCATGCTTAAAAGGAAAGTGCAACAAACAGCCCCATTGAGATACGGCAGAGAAGCAGCAATTTGAAAAACACCTGGGGTATACAAGAAAGAAATTTATTTACTGACCTCAAAAGCTTGTGCTGGAGGGGCAGGTATCTGGGAAACTTCTCCAAGAACAAAAAAGCTGGTGGGCACCATTTCCCTCCCAATCCCTGCAGCCTATATATAGGGACACCTGTGGGAACAAGCACACTGAGAACATTCTCCACGTAGCTTGTTAACAGCACCCCGAACTCCTGTGACCCGCCCCCTCTAACAGGCCCTTGGCAGCATTCCATCCAAAGTGGTGCCACAAGCTGGCAGTGTGCAAGCAGCTCCAACAGGGACGAGCACCAATCCAAAGTAACTCCTGCCCAGCAGAGAGGGGAAGAAAACCACATACCTCAGTCTACTGGGTCCCAAGCAGTGGGCTGGGGGGGCAGAAATCTGGTCTGAGAGCAGGCCCCACCTACTGATTAAAGTTTCTCAGGAAACAACACAGGGAGAGTGCCCTGTAGTTTGGTGCTACTGCAGCTCTGGAAAACATCTGGTCTGATGCAATTCAAGCTCAAGGTGGCCACAGACTGGCCCATTAACAATACAGAAACCAAACCGTGACCACAACAGGCAAAGAGAGCCATTGCAGATGATAGACAGAATGTAAACACAGCTCAGCCACAACAGTAGGGTTCATGCAACACACATAAGAAATACCCCTGAAGTGCCAGGTTCTGGAGAACAGAATACACTGTACCGCAGGGCAGTACAGGACCTCTTCTTCAAAGGGCACTACTTTCCAGAGTAATGCATAGAAACTAACACATAGAAACAGACACAGAGACAAAATGAGAAAACAGGAATATGCCCAAAATGAAAGTACAGGACAAAATATCAGCAAAAGATCTCAATGAAATGGAGGTAAGTGATTACTCTGATAGAGAATTTCAAGTAATAATCATAATGATATTCACTGAACTTGAGAAGAGTGGAGGACCTCAGTAAGACCCTCAACAAAGAGATACAAAACAGTAAAAAGAAACAACCAGAGATGAAGAACTCAATAACCAAAATTAAAAATACACTAGAAAGAATGAAGAGTAGACTAGAAGAAGTAGAAGACAAGAAAAAATTTAGAAAGACCACAAATACACGGAAATTAAAGAACATCCTACTAAAGAACGAATGGATTTACCAAAAAATTAAAAAAATAGGTAGAAGCAAGAAATAACCAATATAGAAACAAACAAAATCCCAGTAGAACAGATAAATAAAAGAGCTAATTATTTTAAAGAATTAATAAAATCAAACTAAGGGTAGCTGGGAGGTGGGGGGGGGATAGGGATATGGACATTGGGGAGGGTATGTGCTATGGCAAATGCTGTGAAATGTGTAAGCCTGATGATTCACAGACCTGTACCCTGGGGTAAATAATATATTATATGTTAATAAAAAATTAAAAAAAAAAAGAATTAATAAAATCAAAAAACCTCTAGCCAGACTTATCGAAAAGAAAAGAGAAAGGACCCATATAGATAAAATCATGAATGAAAGAGGAGAGATCACAACCAAGATCCCACAGAAATATAATTATAGGAGGATATTATTTAAAAAATTAGGGACGCCTGGGTGGCTCAGTTGGTTAAGCTGCTGCCTTTGGCTCAGGTCATGATCCCAGGGTTCGGGGATCGAGTCCCACAACGGGCTCCTTCCTCAGCAGGGAGCCTGCTTCTCCTCTGCCTCTGCCTGCCTCTCTGCCTGCTTGTGCTCTCTCTCCCTCTCTCTCTGACAAATAAATAAATAAAATCTTTAAAAAAAATTATATGCCAACAAACTGGACAATCTAGAAGAAATGGATGCATTCCTAGACATATACAAACTACGAAAACTAAAACAGGAAGAAACAAAATCTGACCATAATCAGCAAAGAAATTGAATCAGTAATCAAAAATCTCCCAACAAACGAAAGTACAGGGCCAAAAAGAAGCCTTCCCAGGGGAACTGTGCCAGACATTTAAGGAAGAATTAATATCTATTCTTCTCAAACTGTTTCAGAAAAATAGAAATGGGAGAAAAATTTCCAAACTCACTCTATAAGGCTAGCATTACCTTAATTCCAAAATCACACAAAGACTTCACTAATTATAGTCCAGTATCCTCTATGAACATGGATATGAAAATTCTCAAAAAGATACTAGCTAATTGAACCCAACAGTACATTAAAAGAAACATAAACCACAATCAAGTGGGATTTATTCCTGGGCGAGAAGGGTGGGTCAAATGGTCACAAAGTAATCAATGTGATACACCACATTAATAAAAGAAAGGATAAGAACCATATGATCCTCTGAATAGATGCAGAAAAAGCATCTGATGAAATACAGTATCAATTCTTGATCGAAACTCTCAACAAAGTAGAGAACACTAGAATATGCCTCAACATCATAGAGGCCATATATGAAAGACCCACAGGCTAATATCATCCTCAATGGGGAAAAACAGAACTTTTCCTCTATAGTCCCTCAAGACAGGGATGTCTACTCTCACCATTACTATTTAAGATAGTAATGGAAGTCAGCCTCAGCAATCAGACAAAAAAAAGAAAGAAAAGGCATCCAAATTGGCAAGGAAGAAGTAAAACTTTCACTCTTTGTAGACATCATAATACTCTATGGAGAAAACCCAGAAGACTCCACCAGACCATTGCTAGAACTAATACATGAATTCAGCAGAGTCACAGCATATAAAAATCAAAATACAGAAATCTGTTCCATTTCTACATTCCAATAATGAGACAGAAGAAAAAGACATCAAGGAATTAATCCCATTTAAGATTGTACCAAAAACAGTAAGATACTTAGGAATACACCTAACCGCTGAGGTAAAGATCTGTACTTTTAAAATTATAAAAACTTTATGAAATGAATAGAAGAGGACACAAAGAAATGGAAAACATTTCATGCTCATGGACTGGAAGAATATAACATCGTTAAAATGTCTATACTGGGGTGCCTGGGTGGCTCAGTCATTAAGCATCTGTCTTCAGCTCAGGTCATGATTCCAGGGTCCTTGGATCGAGCCCAGCATTGGGCTCTCTGCTTGGCGGGAGGCCTGCTTCTCCCTCTCCCACTCCTCCTGCTTGTGTTCCCTCTCTCGCTGTCTCTGTCAAATAAATAAAATAAAAATCTTAAAAAAAAAATGTCTACACTACCCAAACCAATCTACACATTTAATGCAATCCCTATCAAAATACCACTAGTGGAGGAGAAGTTAAGATGGCAGAGGAGTAGGGGACCCTAAGTTTGTCTGGTCCCTTGAATATAGCTAGATATAGATTCAAATCTATAGATACAGATTCAAATCACTCTGAATACCTGATAATACAATCAGAGATTAGAGAAAAGAAATGCTGCAATTCTGCAAGTACAAAAGTGACCACTTTTTCAAAGGTAGGAGGTGTGGAGACCTTAATCCAGGGTGATATATCTGAGGATAAGATGGAAGGGAGGGAGCTGGCTTAAGGAGGCTACCGCAAAGTATTATAACAAATGGAGTGAAGATTTGGAATTTTTCAGTGTCTTTTATAGTGGGGTACATTGCTGGCTTAAAAGTGCTCAGGTAGCGAGCCAAGCAGGTGAAATCCCAGGTGTGACAGCGTGGTATCAGGATCCCTGGGGTCACAAGAAGAATGGGCAGTGCCAGAGGGTGGCAGAATTCCCAGGCATAGGAGCAGGGAAGCTCGCTGAGAAGAGTGAGTCTAGGTGCTGGCTTTCTGCTCTATGTTGCCATGAACTGTAAACTGACACATGGTTGTATGACCCCTTTTCTGGAAGGGGTCAAGCAAAAGGCAGAAGCATGGGGAAATCCCCCACCATCCCCCAGAAGGAATGGAGCAGGTCTGCACCACTGGAATCTGTAAAATTTGGGAGTTTTGAAACTCAGTCATGTGCCTGAGATAAAAGTTCATCACAGGCCAGGTGAACAGAGTTCTGATGAAAGTAGGGGAGACAATAGTGATCACTTTTCTGTGAGGACTGAAGAGTGACAGGTGGGAGAGAGGAGGACCTCTATATTTGTCCCACCCACCAGTGCAGAAAGTCTTCAGGAAGCAAAACAGCACCACATAGTGGAATCCAGAGCCAGTGCCATAGAGCCCTGCCTCTGCCCAAGGGAGGCACATTTACAATAGGACAAAACCACCTGAGAATCAGTGCAGCATGCCCCTCCCCCAGAAGACCAGCAGAAACAACTGACTAACACCAAGTTTACTAATAAAAGCCAAATGAAAAGCTTCATCTTTTGGGAAAAACAGTATATAGTATTCATAGGTGTTTTTTTTTATTCTTCAATCTTTCAGTATTGATTTTTCAGTTATTTTCTTATTCTATGCATTATTTCCCCAAATATGTTTATTTTTTCAGTGTTAAAATTGATTGTTCATGCACCACACCCAGTGCTCCATGGAATACGTGCCCTTCTCAATACCCACGACTAGGCTCGCCCAACCATTCACCCCTTCCCCTACCAACCCCTCAGTTTGTTGCTCAGAGTCCACAGTCTCTCCTGGTTCAACGCCCCCTCCGATGTTCCCCCATTCACCCTTCCCTTCCTTCTCACAATGCCCTCCATGATTTTCTTTATGCTCCGCACGTAAATGAAACCATAAGATAATTGACTCTCTCTGCTTGACTTATTTCACTCCGCATAATCTCTTCCAGTCTTGTCCCTGTTGATACAAAAGTTGGACATTCAATCCCTTCTGATGGAGGCATAATATTCCATTGAATAGATGTAACACATCTTCCTTATCCACCTATCTGTTGAAGGGCATTTTGGTTCTTTCCACATTTTGGCAATTGTGGCCACTGCTGCTATGAACATTGTGGCCCTTCTTTGCACTCCATCTGCTTCCTTGGGATAAATACCCAGGAGTGCAATTGCAGAGCCATGGGATACTTCTATTTTTAATTTCTTGAGGAATCTCCACACTGTTTTCCAAAGTGGCTGCACCAACTTGCATTCCCACCAACAGTGGAAGAGGGTTCCCCTTTCTCCACATCCTCTCCAGCATTTGTTGTTTAGTGTCTTGTTGATTTGGCCATTCTAACTGGTGTAAGGTGGTATCTCAGTGTAGTTTTGATTGGAATCTCTCTGATGGCTAAAGATGATGATCATTTTTTCATATTCCTGTTAGCCATTTGTATGTCTTCTTTGGAGAAGTGTCTGTTCATGTCTTCTGCCCATTTTTGATGGGATTATCTGTCTTGAGTTGAGTTTGAGGAGTTCTTTATAGATCTTAGATATCAGACCTTTGTCTGTAGTGTCATTTGCAAATATCTTCTCCCATTCTGAGGGTTGCCTGTTTGTCTTGTTGACTGTTTCCTTCATTGTGCAGAAGCTTTTTATCTTGATGAAGTCCCAAAAGTTCATGTCTGCTTTTGTTTTCTTTGCCTTTGAAGACATGTCCTGAAAGAACTTGTTGTGGCTAATGTCATAGAGGTTACTGCCTATGTTCTTCTCTAGGGTTTTGATAGATTCCTGCCACATGTTGAGGTCTTTGATCCATTTCGAGTTTATCTTTGTGTATGGTGTAAGAGAATGGTCAAGTTTCATTCTTCTACATATAGCTGTCCAGTTTTCCCAGCACCATTTATTGAAGAGACTGTCTTTTTTCCACTGGATATTTTGCCTGTTTTGTCAAAGATGATTTGACCATAGAGTTGCGAGTCCATCTCTGGGCTCTCTATTCTGTTCCACTGGTCTATGTGCCTGTTTTTGTGCCAGTACCATGCTGTCTTGGCGATCACAGCTTTGTAGCAAAGCTTGAAATCAGGCAATGGGATGCTCCCAGCTTTGTTTTTCTTTTTCAACATTTCCTTAGCAATTTGGGGTCTTTTCTGGTTCCATACAAATTTTAGGATTGTTTGTTTCAGCTCTTTGAAACAAACTGGTGGAATTTTGATCGGGATGGCACTGGAAGTATAGATTGCCCTGGCCACTATAGACATTTGAACAATGTTTATTCTTCCAATCCATGAGCATAGAATGCTTTTCCACATTTGTGTGTCTTCTTCAGTTTCTTTCATGAGCGTTCTGTAGTTCCTCGAGTACAGATCCTTTACCTCTTTGGTTAGGTTTATTCCCAGGTATCTTATGGCTCTTGGTGCTACAGTAAATGGAATCGATTTTCTAACTTCCCTTTCCATATTTTCTTTGTCAGTGTATAGGAAAGCAACCGATTTTTCTGCATTGATTTTGTATCCTGACACATTACTGAATTGCTGTATGAGTTCTAGTAGCTTGGGGGTGGAATTTTTTGGATTTTCCATATAAAGTATCATGTCATCTGGGAAGAGAGAGAGTTTGACTTCTTCATTGCCAATTTGAATACCTTTTACTTCTTTTTGTTGTCTGAGTGTTGTTGCTAGGACTTCTAGTACTATGGTGAATAAGAGTGGCGAGAGTAGGCATCCTTGTGTTCCTGATCTCAAAGAAAAGGCTGTCAGCTTTTCCCCATTGAGAATAATATTTGGTGTGGGGTTTTCATAGATAGACTTTATGATGTTGAGGAATGTTCCTTCTATCCCTATACTTTGAAGAGTTTTAATCAGGAACGGATGCTGAATTTTGTCAAATGCTTTTTCTGCTTCATTTGAGAGGACCATGTGGTTCTTATCTCTTCTCTTGTTGATTTGTTCTATCACATCGATTGATTTGTGAATGTTGCACCACCCTAGCATCCCAGGGATAAATCCCACCTGGTCATGATGAATAATCTTTTTAATGTGCAGTGGGATCCTATTAGAATCTTGGCATCCATATTCATCAGGGATATTGGTCTGAAATTCTCCTTTTGGATGGGGTCTTTGCCTGGTTTGGGGATCAGGGTAATGCTGGCTTCATAGAAAGAGTCTGGAAATTTTTCTTCTGTTTCTATTTTTTGAAACAGTTTCAGGAGAATAGATATTATATCTTCCTTGGATGTTTGGTAGAATTCGCCAAGGAATCTGTTGGGCCCTGGACTCTTGTTTTTTGGGAGGTTTTTGATCACTGCTTCAATCTCATTACTAGATATTGGTCTATTCAGGTTGTCCATTTCTTCCTGTTTCAGTCTTGGAAGATTATGGGTTTCCAGGAATGCATCCATTTCTTCCATGCTGTTTAGCTTATTGGCATATAGCTGTTGAAAATATTTTCTGATGATTGTTTCTATTTCCTTTGGGTTAGTCGTGCTCTCTCCCCTTTCATTCATAATTTTGTTAATTAGGGTCCTCTCTCTTTTCTTCTGGATTAGTTTGGCCAGTGGCTTATCATTCTTATTGATTCTTTCAAAAAACCAACTTCTGGATTCATTGATGCGTTCTACTGTTTCTTTCATTTCTAACTCGTTGATCTCTGCTCTAACCTTGTCTTGTGCGTGGGGTTGGCTTGATTTGTTGTTGATTTTCCAGTTCTTTAAGGTGTAAAGAGAGCTGGTGTATTTGGGATTTTTCCATTTTTTTGAGTGAGGCTTGGATAGCTATGTATTTCC
>CM052799.1:52933760-52958399 GCA_028533885.1 Nasua narica | reverse complement strand
TTGCTTTCCTATACACTAACAATGAAAATATGGAAAGGGAAATTAGAGAATAGATTCCACTTACTGTAGCACCAAGAATCATAAAATACCTTGGAATAAACCTAACAAAGGAGGTAAAGGATCTGTACTCGAGGAACTATAGAACACTCATGAAAGAAATTGAAGAAGACACAAAAAGGTGGAAAAGAATTCCATGCTCATGGATCAGAAGAATAAACATTGTTAAAATGTCTAGACTGCCCAGAGCAATCTATACTTTCAATGCCATTCCGGTCAAAATTCCACCATTTTTTTTCAAAGAGCTGGAACAAACAATCCTAAAATTTGTATGGAATGAGAAAAGACCCCGAATTGCTAAGGAAATGTTGAAAAAGAAAAACAAAACTGGGGGCATCCCATTGCCTGATTTCAAGCTTTACCACAAAGCTGCGATCACCAAGACAGCATGGTACTGGCACCAAAACAGACACATAGACCAGTGGAACAGAATAGAGAGCCCAGCGATGGACCCGCAACTCTGTGGTCAAATCATCTTTGACAAAATAGGCAAAAATATCCAGTGGAGAAAAGGCAGTCTCTTCAATATATGGTTCTGGAAAAATTGGACAGTTATTGTAGAAGAATGAAATTTGACCATTCTCTTAAACCATACACGAAGATAAACTCGAAATGGATAAAAGACCTCAACGTGAGGCAGGAATCTATCAAAACCCTAGAGAAGAACGTAGGCATTAACCTCTTCAACATTAGCCACACCAACTTCTTTCAGGACATGTCTCCAAAGGCAAAGGAAACAAAAGCGAAAATGAACTTTTGGGACTTCATCAAGATAAAAAGCTTCTGCACAGCAAAGGAAACAGTCCACAAAAAACAAACAGGCAACCCACAGAGTGGGAGAAGATATTCGCAAATGACACTACAGACAAAGGTCTGATATCTAAGATCTATAAAGAACTCCTCAAACTCAACACTCACAAAACAGATAATCACATCAAACAATTAATTTTTAAAAAGGTATTTTTTTTTTTTTTCAGAGGCAAGAATGGACTTCAAACACTTTTGCTAAAACTCAATAGTTTCTGTTGCTGCTCCATGAAAGTCAGTTGGGGCATTTCTCTGATACTTATTTTCAGTCCTCTTGGTGTGAGCCTCAATTGTTATGACAGTAATTTTAGAACATACGAGAATAACAGTAAGGAATCATTTACTTACTGTTCATTCATTTTTCACTGGAGTCCCAGTTTGTGTGAAAAAACTCTTTGTAACATTCAAAAATCATGGATTACCCCAAAGGCATACTAGCTGTCATTATAAATATTAATAATTTTTTTCTGATGATTGACATGCTCTGGTAAGAGCATAAAGCTCTGCTTATTGGGCTGATTTAGCTTGCAGTAGGTTTCCCCTTTGGAGCAGTTCATATTGCATAGTAACAGAATAGCCAGTTTGGAAATTCCCTTTTTAATTTTCACAGAATAGCCAATCAACAAACAAAATTAGATCAGGATTAGTCAAAGGAGTGTGTCACATTATTACCTCTCAGTCATGGGGTTTGCTTTCATCAGGCAAGGGCAGGGTTAAGAATCTTACAACGTTTAAGATGAAGTTTAGTAGTGAAAGCAGAAAGATCTCATAGGAGGTTGGTCTGCTTGCAGAGAAATGATGAATCAATTCAGAATTAAGAAGACTTAGGACAGCATGTGGAGTTTGCGAATAAATGTCATCCACTAGGGTTATATCCACTGAAATGGATATTTGGATATTTGCAGCAGCAGTAAAACCTTAAAACAGTTGGGATAGGCATGAATAACTGAATCAAATTCTATGCTATAATAGGTAATAGGTCTATTTTTATCAGCATGCTCTTGTGTGAGCATTCCCAGGGCTTGATTTCTCTCTCCTGCACAGTAAGTTGAAGGGCTTTGAAGACTTGGATAGCAAAACTGGTGAGATGGCAAAGAAGTAGGAGACCCTGTTTCAACCGGACCCCTAAAGTGAGCTAAATATCAACCAGAACACTCTGAACACCCATGAAATCAGCCTGAGATGTAAGATTATACACTTCTGGAACTCTACGGGGGAAGAGGATAGCAGTGGAGAGGTAAAGCAGTGTAGGAATGCTTGGACTAATATTGGAGGATAAACAGAAGGGGGAGGGAGCCAACAGAAGCAACCCAAGGAAAGTAATACCCCAATGCAAAAGTGCCCTGTGATTGGGACCAGCATTAACTTGGATTCTGGTTAAAAACACTCAAGAAGAATAAAAGATCTTAAGGGGCAACTAGTGGAATCAGGTGGTATGGGCATGGGCTTAAGCCCACGTTCCTAGGAAGGACACCACCACAGGCGACCACCCATGTCAGAGAAAGACTACCGGGGGGATCCAGTCCATGGTCCACGAGTCTGTGGCTTTCCACTGCTTGCACCACCACTCAGTCTGGGTGTACTCCTGCAAGCACCTAAGAGAGCCTGGTGTGAGCGCCAACCGGTGGTCGCTTTAGGACCTCCATCCTCCGCTTCCCACTGCCAGGTCTGAGTGTTCCCAGCCTGCAACTGAGAGAATATGGAGCTATCTCGGGATGGAATCCCTCCACAGCCTTGTGTGACAGGCAGGATCTGAGTGCACCTGGCATGGGCCTGGACCCCAAAGAGCAGTCATGGCAATAGCAGCAACCACGGTTTTAGTGGCATGGGGTACAGACAAGCGGGGGCCTTAGGGGACCACTGAGACAGTGGCTGGGAGTGTGCACCACCTGTGGGAGGCTGTAGTGTGCAGCTGAGTTTGCAGAAGGGAAGTCTCTGTGTTCTGAACCCACCAGAGGGGAGGAGACTGAGGCTTCTCTCTAAGACAAAGGTCTGGGTACAGGCAGATTCTTTGCTCAGACCCTTGAAAAGCCACAAAAAGCAATAAAAGAACAAAACCTCCAGAGAGCAAAAGCCTGAAAAACTAATTTCCACAGAGCCAAACTCCTTGATAGCCTGAAGGGCAACTCAACCCAAGCAAGATTGACTGGAAAACAATGTGGCAGACCCCTCTCTGAGAAAACAAGCCATAACAGATAAATTAGATTTTAAGCTGAAAACTATAGTCAGACATACAGAAGGACACTACACCATCTTAAAGGATCTATCCCCCAAGAAGATCTAACAATTATAAATATTTCTGCCCCCAATAAAGGAGCAGCCAACTACATAACCCAACTATTAATCAAAATAAATAGTCATATTGATATGAGTACATTAATTGTAGGGGATCTTAACATGCAACTCTCAGTAACAGATCATCTAAGCAGAAAATCCATAAAGAAACAAGAGCTTTGAATGACACATTGGACCAGATGGCTCTCATAGATATATACAGAACATTCCATCCTAAAACAGCAGAATACTCATTCTTCTCGAGTGCACATGGAACTTTCTCCAAAATAGACCACATACTGGGTCACAAATCAAGATTCAACCAAAAACCAAGAGACAGAAATTATTCCCTGCATATTATCAGATGACAATGCTTCGAGGCTGGAACTCAACCACAGAAAAAGTCTGGAAGGAACTTAAAGTCTTGGAGGCTAAAGACCAACCTGCTCAAGAATGTGAGGATAAACCAGGAAATCAAAGAAGAACTTAAACATTTAATAAAAACTGATGAGAATGAAGACACAATGGTCCAAAATCTATGGAAGATGGCAAAAGCAGTCTTAAAAGTGGAAATACATAGCCATCTAAGACTAACTCAAAAAAATTGAAAAATCTCAAATAAAACAGCTCTCTTTACACCTTAAGAACTGGAAAATCAAGAACAAATCAAGCCAACTCCACCCACAAGAGGGAAATAATCAGGATTAGACCTGAGAACAATGAGTTAGAAACTAGAGATACAGTAAAATGCATCAACAAAATCAGAAGTTTTTTTTTTTTTTAAGAATCAATAAGATCAAAAAATCACTGACCAAACTCTTCCAAAAGAAGAGGACCCTAATTAACAAAATTATGAATGAAAGGGTATTGATCACAACTAACACCAAGGAAATAAAACCTATCATCAAAAATTATTATCAACAGCCATATGTGAATAAGTTAAGCAACCTAGAAGAAATGGATGCATTCCTGAAAACTTTAAACTTCCAAGACTGAAACAAGAAGAAATTGACAACCTGAATAGACCAATATATAGTAATGAGATTGAAGCAGTGATCAAAACTTCCCAAAAAACAAGAGTCCAGGACCTGACAGATTCCCTAGGGACCACACCCAGTGCTCCATGCAATACATGCCCTTCTCAATACTCACCACCAGGCTACCCCAACCCCCCCCCCATACCCCCTCCAAACACCTCAGTTTGGTGCTCAGAGTCCGCAGTCTCTCATGGTTCATCACCCTCTCCGATTTCCCCCATGCACCCTTCCTTTCCTTCTCAAAATGCCCTCCATGATTTCCTTTATCCTCCACATGTAAGTGAGACCATAAGATAATTGACTCTCTCCACTTGACTTATTTCACACCACATAATCTCTTCCAGTCCCAACGATATTGATACAAAAGTTGGGTATTCATCCTTTGTGGTGGAGGCATACTATTCCATTGTATAGTAAGACATCTTCCTTATTATTCACTCATCTGTTGAAGGGCATTTGGGTTCTTTCCACAGTTTGGCGATTGTGGCCATTGCTGCTATGAACATTGCGGTACATGTGGCCCTTCTTTGTACTGTATCTGCTTCTTTGGGGTAAATACCCAGGAGTGCAATTGCAGGGTAATAGGGTAGCTCTATTTTTAATTTCTTGCGGAATATCCACACTGTTTTCCAAAGCGGCTGCACCAACTTGCATTCCCACCAACAATTTAAGAGGGTTCCCCTTCCTTCACATCCTCTCCAGCATTTGTTGTTTAGTGTCTTGATGATTTTGGCCATTCTAACTGGTGTAAGTAGGTGTCTCAGTGTGGTTTTGGTTGGAATCTCTCTGATGGCTAAAGATGAGCAATTTTTCATGTGTCTGTTAGCCATTTGTCTTCTTTGGAGAAGTGTCTGTTCATGTCTTCTGCATATTTTTGATGGGATTATCTGTTTTGTGAGTGTTGAGTTTGAGGAGTTCTTTATAGTTCTTAGATATCAGACCTTTGTCTGTAGTGTCATTTGCGAATATCTTCTCCCATTCTGTGGGTTGCCTGTCTGTTTTGTTGACTGTTTCCTTCGCTGCACAGAAGCTTTTTATCTTGATGAGGTCCCAAAAGTTCATTTTCGCTTTTGTTTCCTTTACCTTTGGAGACAAGTCCTGAAAGAACTTGCTATGGCTGATGTCGAAGAGGTTACTGCCTCTGTTCTTCTCTAGGGTTTTGATAGATTCCTGCCCCACATTGAGGTCTTTTAACCATTTTAAGTTAATCTTCATGTATGGTGTAAGAGAATGGTCAAGTTTCATTCTTCTACATATAGCTGTCCAGTTTTCCCAGCACCATTAATTGAAGAGACTTTTTCCACTGTATATTTTTTCCAGCTGTGTCAAAGATGATTTGACCATAGAGTTGCTGATCCATCTCTGGGCTCTCTATTCTGTTCCACTGGTCTATGTGTCTGTTTTTGTGCCAGTACCATGCTGTCTTGGTGATTATAGCTTTGTAGCAAAGCTTGAAATCAGACAATGTGATGCCCCCAGCTTTGTTTTTCTTTTTCAACATTTCCTTAGCAATTTGGGGTCTTTTCTAGTTCCATGCAAATTTTTGGATTATTTGTTCCAGCTCTTTGAAAAAACTGGTGGAATTTTGATCAGGATGGCATTGAAAGTATAGATCACTTTGGGGAGTCTAGACATTTTAACAATGTTTATTTTTCTGATCCATGAGCATGGAATGCTTTTCCACCTTTTTGAGTCTTCTTCAGTTTCTTTCATGAGTGTTCTGTAGTTCCTCGAGTACAGATCCTTTGCCTCTTTGGTTAGGTTTATTCCCAGGTATCTTATGGTTCTTGGTACTACAGTAAATGGAATCGATTCTCTAATTTCCTTTTCCATATTTTCATTGTTAGTGTATAGGAAAGCTATTGATTTTTGTGCATTGATTTTGTGTCCTGATACATTACTGAATTGCTGTATGAGTTCTAGAAGTTTGGGGGTGGAGTCTTTTGGGTGTTCCATGTAAAGTATCATGTCATCTGCGAAGAGAGAGAGATTGACTTCTTCGTTGCCAATTTGAATACTTTTATTTCTTTCTGTTGTCTGGTTGCTGTCGCTAGGACTTCTAGCACTATGTTGAACAAGAGGGGTGAGAGTGGGCATCCTTGTTGTGTTCCTGATCTCAAAGGGAAGGCTGTCAGCTTTTCCCCATTGAGAATGATATTTACTGTGGACTTATCATAGAGAGACCTTAGGATGTTGAGGAATGTTCCTTCTATCCCTATCCTTTGAAGAGTTTTAATCAGGAATGGATGCAGAGCTTTGTCAAATGATTTTTCTGCTTCAATTGAGAGGACCATGTGGTTCTTCTCTCTTCTCTTGTTGATTTGTTCCATCACATGGATTGATTTGCAAATGTTGAACCACTCTTGCATTCCAGGGATAAATCCCACCTAGTCATGATGAATGATCTTTTTAATGTGCTGTTGGATCCTATTAGCTAGGAGCTTGTTGAGAATCTTGGCATCGATATTCATCAGGGATACTGACCTAAAATTCTCCTTTTGGATGGGGTCTTTGCCTGGTTTGGGGATCAGGATAATGCTGGCTTCATAGAAAGAGTCTGGAAGTTTTCCTTCTGTTTCTATTTTTTGAAACAGTTTCAGGAGAATAGGTATTATTTCTTCCTTGAACGTTTGGTATAATTCCCCAGGGAATCCATCCGTCCCTGGACTCTTGTTTTTTGGGAGGTTTTTGATTACTGCTTCAATCTTTTTAGTAGATATTGGTCTATTGAGGTTGTCAGTTTTTTCCTTTATTAGTCTTGGAAGATTATGGGTTTCCAGGAATGCATCCATTTCTTCCATGCTGTTTAGCTTATTGGCATATAGCTGTTGAGAATAATTTTTGATGATTGTTTCTATTTCCTTTGGATTAGTCGTGATCTCTCCCCTTTTATTCATCATTTTGTTAATTAGGGTCCTCTCTCTTGTCTTCTGCATTAATTTGGCCAGTGGCTTATCGATCTTATTGATTCTTTCAAAAAACCCACTTCTGGATGCATTGATGCGTTCTACTGTTCCTTTAGTTTTTAACTTGTTGATCTCTGCTCTAATCTTGATTATTTTCCATCTTGTGTGTGGGGTTGGCTTGATTTGTTGTTGATTTCCCATTTCTTTATGGTGTAAAGGGACCTGGTGTTAGGATTTCTCAATTGTTTTGAGTGAGGCTTGGATGGCTGTGTATTTCCCCCTTAGGACCGCCTTTGCCATATCCCATAGGTTTTGGATCGATGTATGTTCATTCTCATTGGTCTCCATGAATTGTTTAAGTTCATCTTTGATTTACTCATTGATCCCAGCATTCTTGAGCAGGTTGGTCTTTAGCTTCCAAGTGTTTGAATTCCTTCCAAACTTTTTCTTGTGGTTGAGTTCCAGTTTTAAAGCATTGTGGTCTGAGAAAATGCAGGGCATCATCTCAATCTTTTGGTATCGGTTGAGACCTCATTTGTGGCCCAGTATGTGGTCTATTCTGGAGAAAGTTCCATGTGTGCTCAAGAATGAGTATTCTGCTGTTTTAGGGTGGAATATTCTGTATATATCTATGAGATCCATCTGGTCCAATGTGTCATTCAAAGCTCTTGTTTCTTTATTGATTTTCTGTTTAGATGATCTGTCAGTTACTGAGAGTGACGTGTTAAGATCTCCTACTATTAATGTATTTCTATCAATATTACTCTATTTTGATTAGCAGTTGGCTTGTGGAGTTGGCTGCTCCTACATTGGGGGCATAAATGTTTACAATGTTAGATCTTCTTGGAGGATAGACCCTTTAAGAATGATATAGTGTCCTTCTGTATCTCTGACTACAGTCTTTAGCTTAAAATCTAATTTATCTGATATGAGAATTGCTTTCTTTTGGGCCCGTTGACATGGAAGATGGTTCTCCACCCTTTCACTTTCAGTCTGGATGTCTCTTTTGGTTCCAAATGTGTCTCTTGTAGACAGCATATGGACAGGTCCTGTCATTTTATCCATTCTGCAACCCTATGCTGTTTTATAGGAGCATTTAGGCCATTCACATTGAGAGTGATTATTGAAAGATAAGTGTTTATTGACATCATGTTGTCTGTGAAGTCCTTGTTTCTATAGATGGAAAATTTCTGATCTAAGTCACTCATGTGTTCTTTCTACTTTTATAGAACCCCCTTTAATATTTCCTGGAGTGCCGGCTTGGTGGTCACATACTGTTTGTATCCTTGCCGGTTTTGGAAGGTCGTTATCTCTCTATCCATTTTGAATGTTAGCCTTACTGGATAAAGTATTCTGGGCTGCATGTTCTTCTCGTTTAGTGCCCTGAGTATATCATGCCAGCCGTTTCTGGCTTACCAGGTTTCTGGGGACAGTTCTGACGTTATTCTGATGGGCCTTCCTCCATATGTAAGGAATCTCTTCTGCCTAGCTGTCCTCAGGACCTCCTCTCCAAAATTATAATTTGCACATTTTAATATTATGTGTCTGGGTGTTTTTCTAGGTTCATTTATCTTGGCAGGGGTTCTTTCCACTTCTAGGACATGAACACTTGTTCCTTTCCCCAGATTGGGGAAATTTTCATTCAGAATCTGGTCAGCTATATCTTCTAGTCTTCTGTCTTTCTCTACCCCCTCTGAGATTCCAATGATTCTGACGTTGCAACGTTTCTTGTCGTCATTTATTTCCCTAAGTCTGTTCTCATCATTCCTGAGCAGTTTGTTCCAGCTCTCCTCCTGACCTTTCTTTGCAACCATTTTATCCTCTAGAAAACTAATTCTATCCTCTGTGTCCATAACTGTAGCTGTTAGACCATTTAGATTGATTGGATCTCATTAACAGCGCTTCTTACATCTGCTATACTGGATCTCATTTCTGCCCTTAGAGATTCTATGCTGTCATTAATGTTTTTCTCCATCCTAACTATTGCCTGGATAATTTTCACCCTGAATTCCCTTTCTGACATACTGTTTATGTCCATGTCCAATAGTTCTGAGGGAGGGGGTGTAGTCTCTGGATTTTTCTTCTGTTGGGTGTTCCTCCTCCTAGTCATTTTGATGAGAAGTGGATGAGAGGATGTATAGGTGGATATAGCCCCATGATCCAGGCAGGGTGCACCCTGGAGGATTTTGGAGCAATTGGGATTCACCACCAAAAAGAAAGAATAAGGATAAAAAAAGATAGAAAGAGAAAAAGAGGAAATCCCAGGCAGAATGGGCCTCCAAAATAAGATTTATAAGGTATGTAAACAAACATGAAGAAACATAGAGACCAACACAAATATATGACAAGAAATAAAAGAACCTAACAGAATGAACCCCAAGAATAAGATTTATATAATGCCCAAACAAAAGCATATACATAGAAACACTGACAGAAGGATAAGATGAGAGCGTGGTTATAACTCCTTGCAGGCAAGGAAGGTTATTTCAGGTCCTCCTGCGTTTATAGTTGTATTAAATCTCTTGTTGTAATGTTAAGTATTAAAATAAAAAGGAATGTGAAAGCAAGTGAATAATTAAAAAAGAGAGAGAGAGAGAATAAGAGAAAAAAAACTTCTATCTATGAAATATATAGAGGGTATTACCAGGAGCTTAATTTTTTGATTTCCCCTGGTGTTGGGGGTTTCAAATTTTATGGGGACCCTGTGGATATAGCCCTTTTGTTTTTTGGCTGGTCTCCTGGGGGAGGGGACTGCCACGTTGTTTTTCAGTCAGTCTTGCTTGGGTTGAGTCACCCTGCCCCCCAGTCAAGGGGCTGAGCTCTGTGGAAACCGGTTTCTCAGTCTTTCGCTCTCCGAAGGTTTTTGGCCTTTTGGAGCTTTTTCACCTTTTCAGAGTCCAAGCAATGAATCTGCCCAGAAGCACTCAGACCTCTGTGTCGCAGGAACCCGAGTCTCTGGTCCCCTCTGTGTGGTCCAGAACACACACTCCACTCCGCAAAATTTCTGCTCACAGCGCAGCCTGTCCAAGGTGTAGCACGACCGTAGCTGCCTTTCTGCGGCTCCGCAAGGGTGGACCCAGGAGATAGGCCACCTGCCCACGTTCTCTCTGGGGCCGGCCAGGATCTCCTAGGCCCTGTGGTGGGTCATGTATGTCATGGGCGCACCCAGAGAAAAGCTGCAGGCTCCTGGACCACAGCAGACTCTCAAAGGCACTTGCAGGTGCGCACCCGGCCCACAGATTGTTGCAGAGAGCGGAAAGCTGCAGGTTCAGGAACCGCGGACTGGTCCCCCCAGCAGTCTCACTTTGGGGTACTCCTTCCTGGGAGCGTGGGTCCAGGCCAGTGCCCACGACCACCCACTTCCACTAGTTACTCCTCAGAACCTTTTTGCTCTTTTTATGTGTTTTTAAAGGACTCTACGTTAATGCTGGTCCCCCGCCACTGGGCACTTTCCTTTGGGGTATTACTATCCTTGGATCACTTCTGGTGGCTCCCTCCCCCTTTTGTTTATCCTCTGATATTGTTTCTAGTGTTCCCACTTTGCTTTTACCTCTCCACTGCTGTCTTCTGCTCTAGGAGTGATCCAGAGGTGAGAAATCTTGCACGTCAGTGTGATTTCATGGGTGTTCAGCATGTTCTGGTAGATATCCAGCTCACTTTCGGGGACCAGTTGCAACGGGATCTCCTACTTCTCCGCCATCTTGCCATTCTCTGGTCTTTGTTACTTTTGGGATCACTCTTCCCTCAAAGGATCCCCATTAATTTGTCATACAACGTTGTTTTAGTGTTCACAAATTCCTTCAGTTTTTGTTTGTCCTGGAAACAGTTTCTCTCTCCTTCTGTTATGAATGACTGCTTTGCTGGATAAAGTATTCATGGCTGCATATTTTTCTCATTCAGCATGTTGAGTATATTCTGCAACTTCTTTCTGGCCTTCTGTGTTTCTGTGAACAAATCTGTTGCAATTCTGATCTGTCTTCCCTGTACATTAGGCTTCCCCCGTTGCTGCTTTCAGGATTCGTTCCTTGTCTATTGTGTGAATTTGACTACAGTATGTCTTGGTGATGGCTGGATTTTGTTGAACTTAATGGGAATTCTCCATGCTTCTTGGGTTGTAAGGTGTAGTTCCTTCCTCAGGTTAGGGAATTTTTCAGCTATAATTTGGCCAAATAAACCTTCTGCCCCCTTTTTTCCTCTCTTCATCATGATATGAATGTTATTAAGCTTTAAGGAGTCAGAATCCCCTAAGTGTACATTCATGATCCAATACCTTTCTTCCCCTCTTCTTTTCACCTTCATTTTTTCCACAATTTTATGTTCTGTAGCATTGATTCATTCCTTTGCTTCAACCATCTTTACTGTCACGGTATCCATTTGGAAACATCTCAGTTGCAGCACTTTTAATTTTGGTCTAAATAGTTTTTAGTTCTTTCATCTGTGCAGTAAGGGAGTCTCCAGTATCTTTTGTGTTTTTTTCAAGTCCAGGCAGTATTTTTATAATTGTTATCAATTTTAGCTCAGACGTCTCATTTATATCTGTATCAATTAAATACCTGTCCATCACTTCTTGGTGTCCTTTCTTTTTGGGTGACTTCCTCTGTCTTGTCATTTTTTTTTTTTTTTTTGGAATTTTTTTTCCCAAATATGTTTATTTTTTCAGTGTTACAAGAATGATTGTTCATGCACCACACCCGGTGCTCCATGCAATACGTGCCCTTCTCAATACCCACCACCCGGCTCGCCCAACCCCCCACCCTCTCCCCTCCAAAACCCTCAGTTTGTTGCTCAGAGTCCACAGTCTCTCCTGGTTCATCGCCCCCTCCGATTTGCCCCCCTTCACTCTTCCCTTCCTTCTCACAATGCTCTCCATGATTTTCTTTATACTCCACACATAAGTGAGACCATATGTCTTGTCATTTTTGATGTAGAATAAAAATTAAAAATAGATTAAAATTAAAAAATAAAGGAAGCTAGATCTTAGATGTGCTTTAGTCTGTTTATTAAGGGAAGCTTGATCAATTAAAAATATAAAAATTTTTAACATTAAAAATTAAAAATAAATAATAATACAATAAAATAAATAACTGCTTTTCCTGTATTAAAAAAAAAAAGGAGGGCTAGATCCAGTTTTCCTTAGAGCTGAAGCTTTGCAGCATTCCTTGATCAGTCCACTTGGTGTGTGCAAGGGTTTTGTGCTTGCCTTCTGGGGAAGGGGTCTACTGTTGATTCTCAGGGGGATTTGCCCTAGTGGAAATGCACCTGCAGGGCGCAGGGCAGTGGGACTTGGTGTAAGCAGCTCTGGGATCCACGTGGTGGTGCTGTTTTCCTCACTGAAGTTGGTCAGTGCTGGTCAGCATAAACAGCTCCCTCCCCCATTCCCCAGAGGGGGGACTTATGCCCCCCCACTTCTCAGTAAGCCCTCAGAGATGAGTAATCACTCTTCCTGTGTCCCTGGCTTCCATCAGATCCCCATCTTCACCCTGTCTGTGTCTGAGCTCTGCCTGCTGGGCGGCAGGTAGCCTAAATAAATCCTGTGTTTTATCTCAGGTGTGGCTGGGTTTCAAACCTGCAAACTTCAGAGACACCTCCCATAGTGCGGATCTATGCTGATACTTCAGGAGTGGGTTTTGCTGCTCTGTGGCTGGCGCCAGCTTGTCCCAGAAAATGATCACACAACTCCACAATAACCAGAGTTTACGGTAAATCACAGCACAAAGCTGGTGCCAAGGTTTGCCGCCTTCAACCTGCATCCTTGTTCCTATGCTGGTGAACGGGGCAGTTCGATGGCACCTGCCAGGTCCTTTACCCCCACAGAGGCTGTATCACCTCTACCAAATGCACTCTAAGCAGGGGAACCATTTTTCTCCATGCAATTCAGGGGATCCTCAGAGCATGGCACCCCTTCTGGGTCTCTACTCTCATTCCCCACCAGAGCACCACTCAGCTCGCCTGGCATGACCCTGGTGATGGCACTGACCATTGAAAATTCAGACTGTGCTCTGCTGTTCATAACTTGTGGTATTTATTTTATTTTAGTTTGTTTTTTTTTATTTGCGTTATTTAAATCCTCTCTTTTCCCCTGGTCAATAGTTTTGGGAAAGAGTTTTTCTTGTGTAATCCTCTGCCCACGTTTTCACTCTTTCTCGCTCCTCCCTCTGTGATCAGGTTTCCCTCCCCTCCAAAATGCCTGTGGCTCTTTTCTCCCCCAAATCAACTCTCTGCAGTTCCTGCCTTCCACAAGGTGGTCATTTTTTTCTGCTTGTAGATGTGCAGATTTGTTCTCTCAGTCCACAGATCAATTTCCTGGATGTCCAGAATGATTTGATATTTATCTAGCTGTGTTCAAGGGAGGAGGTAAGTTAGGGTTGCCCTACTCCTCTGCCATCTTAACCTTCCCCCGGTCTCTCCTTCCCACTCCTCCCCACTTCTACTAATTCTTACAGAGGTGTTTTAGTGGCCACAAACACCTTTAGTTTTGGTCTGGGAAACTTTATCTTTCCTTCTACTCTTAATGATAACCTTGGTGGACAGAGTATCTTGACTGCAGATTTTTTTCATTAGGCACTTCGAATATACCATGCCATTCTCTTTTGGCTTGAAGTTTCTGTTGAAAATCTCTTGCTAGCCTTATGAATTTTTCCTTGTCATTTACAAATTCTTTCATCTTGCTACTTTTAACATTTTTTTGTCACTATACTTTACAAAGTTAATTACAATGTGTCTTGGTGTTGGTCTGCTCTTGTTGATTCTTTTAGGTGTTGTCTGTGCCTCCTTCCCCAGATTAGGAAATTTTTCAGCTTTTACTTCAATTTTCTGCCCCCTTTCTCTTTCTTCTTCTGGGACTCCTATAGTACAAATATTATTACATTTGATGGAATCACTGAGTTATCTAAGTCTACTCTTGTTTTGCATAATTCTTTCTTCTATTCAGCTTCTTTCCCATTACTCTGTCTTTAGGTCACTAATTTGTTCCTCTGATTCTTCTGTCCTGCTGTTCATTCCATCAAGTGTGTTTCTCATTTCATTTTTTGTACTCTTCATCTTGACTATATTGTTATTCCTGTCTTTTTTTTTTTAAAGATTTTATTTATTGACAGAGAGAGAGAGAGAGAGATCACAAGTAGGCAGAGAGGCAGGCAGAGAGAGAGAGGGGGAAGCAGGCTCCCTGCTGAGCAGAGAGCCCCATGTGGGGCTCGGTCCCAGGACCCTGAGATCATGACCTGAGCCGAAGGCAGAGGCTTTAACCCACTGAGCCCCCCAGGTGCCCCTTGTTATTCCTGTCTTAATGGCCTCACTCATGTCTTCCACTCTTAAGTCTAGTGAGTAATCTTATGATCATTGCTTTAAATTCTCTATTAGGTATGTCACTTGTAACTGTTTTGCCTAGATAGATCTCTGGTTGTGGCCTTGTCCTATTCATTCATTTGGGATAAATTTTCCTGTTTCATTTTGTCTGTTTCTCTGTGTTAAGAAAGTCAACTGTGTCTTCTGCTCTTCAAAGTAGTGACTTTATGAAGAAGAGTTCCTATAGTGTCCTGTAGTGCAGTGTCCCCTGTTCACCAGAACCTGGCACTTCAGAAGAGTATTCTATATGTATTGCTTACATCCTGCTGTTATGTCTGTCACTTTTCCTTTCAGTGCATTCATCTGCACAGACTCTCTGCCTGTTGTGGACTGTGCTTGCTCCTTTTCTGTTAGTGGAAGCCAGGCAGGCCAGCTCTGGTTAGGGGTGAAGTCTGAGCACACCAGGGAATTTGGGAGGGGGCAATGGTGTTAGCAAAACTTGCAGTGGACCACTAGTCCTTTGCAGGATTCCCTGAAGTGCTGCTATGGCTAGGCATGTACAGCAGGCTATGCTGTGATGGTTGGCCCTGATGCAGCAGTTGGAGTACGCAGAAGCTGTGTACCTGGTGGCTGTGCAAGGTATGCAAATGCAACTAGGGACACAATTACAGCTGGTGCATGGATCTGGAGTGTGGAATGGTGTCTGGGGGCGCACAGCCAGCCACACAGCCACAGCATGATTGTGGCTGGCAGCATGCAGCTGGGTGAAATACACAAGCATAGCTGGAGGCATACAGCTGGCTGCATGTAGCATGACAGATATGCATGGTACAAGGTGGCAGCTGTGCAGCCATTGGCTGAGTCCATGACCATGGCTAGCAGGCTTGGAGTGCGTGAGTCCTCAGGAGAACTTGGGCATAGTGCACTGCTAGCAGGTTAGGTAAGAAGTGTCCATGCTATCCCAATTCCCCCAGGTGTCCCTGTGCTTATACTGGGGGTAGTAGAGGAAATGACACCTGCCAGGTCCTTGTTTTCATAGTTCCCCAAACACTCCAAAGTCAGTATGAACAGATGTCTCCTGTTTGCCACTGGTATTGTGTAAACTGCTTTTATGTTTCTCTCTGCACAGGCTGCTGTCTCTTTAAGGGCAGCAACCCAGCTATCACTTGGCTTCCCAGCTTGCCCCATGTTTAATCAGCTTACCTCCAAAGCTCCTCATTCCAAGTCTCGTTGGTTTTACAATTCAGTCCTTCTGGTTTTTAAAGCCAAATGCTATGGGGATTAGTCTTTCCTATGTGAGCTTCCTGGTACAAGGGGCCATTTCTCTGCCCTCTTGATGTGTATAGTTCCCTCCCTCCTGCAGGTAGTCTCCCTCCACCTTTCTGACCACCTTAACCTTTCAGCTCCAGCTTCTTCTCTATATTTAGTTATGGAGTTTGTTCCATTAGCCTTCAGATAACTCTAGTGTATTGACCTGGATGTGGATAATATCTAGGTGAAAATGTGGTGAGTTCAGGGTCCTCCTACTCTGTCACCTTCTCAAGCTCCCTGGTACCAACATCATATGTTTGATTGCCTAGTTACATCTTTGCTTCTTTATGTTTCAGAAGTTATGTAGATAGATATATAGATAGATAGATAGATAGATAGATGATGACTCAGTTATCATTACTTGATATCCTCCTGTCTTTCCAGATTTACTTCGATTTCCTAGTTTTTTCTACCTTAAGGTGACAGTACCATCTAAACTCCTCCAAACAACAAACTACTCTCAAGAATTCCAACAGCCTACAATGTCCTAGTGGCTCCAATCATACCTGCTCCCTCAGGCCTTCACAAAGGAACTCAGGTGGGGAACCCTAGCACATGCCAGAGCACGTTTCCTGGCTTTCATTAATGAGAGAGAGAGAGAGAGAGATACCTATTTTCATAAAATTCTAGAAAATGCAAATAGTGACAAAAAGTAGATCAGTAGTTGCCTGGGACTGGGGCCAGAGCAGGAAATGTGCTACAAGAGGACTCTTTTGGGGATGATGAAATGTTCTGTATTTTGATTGTGGACATGGTTTCCTGCATGGAGCTATCTATCAAAACTCATTCAATCATATACTTTAAATAGATACAGTTGTTACACATATTTCATGACTCAATAAACTTGATTTTTAGAATGCAAAAAGATCTGTTGTTTGCTATTCAAAAATAGTTTTTTAAAATAGTTTCTGCTAACACACAACTTAAGTGACATACAGATTGGAAATGAAGAGAATATTAACCATTATTTATTGTATACTTAGAAAAGCTAGGAAATGAAACTAAAGAACTATTAAACCTAACAATAACTTAGCAAGGCAACTGGATCCAGATAAAATTTTTAAATCTCAATACTTTTTTTAAATACTAGCAATACAATAGAAATTGAGGTGGCTTTCATATATAGCCCATTTTACTCCATGCAAGAGCCTGAGTACTTCTCAAGGAAGTATGGACATTCATTCCTACTGAACATGTACACCACACTGGTGGGGAGGGGGTAATATACTTATGAATAGTGCTGGCTCTCCCCATCCAGACGCAAGAGAGGTAAGAGGATGAGCGAACAACAAACAGAAGGTAAAATTACAGCATATAATAGGCAGGGGGTTCTACTGAAGACATGACTAGTAATGTGCAAATCACAGTGGAGGCATGGACATGTGCTAATATGGGGTGGGCTTCTTCTCAGGATCTGGGTGCTCCCAAAATAAAACACTTTTAAGAAAGTCCTATCTGCAGATCTTGTGAAGGAAAATGGAAACAAACAGCAAAAATATATCTGAAAACAGAAATTTAATTTAAAACCCTTATTTAAAAATGGCAAATTTCTAGCTGTATCCTTCATTCAGTAGTTTTTACAGATCTCCCCAATAACATTCTTCCTCATCTCTTCTGAGATGCCTGCCCCCAAATCACATCTAATTCTTATTTTCTTGAGCCTCAATTTTCTTCCCTTTTTTGTCCACTGTCTCAGATATAAATCACAGCTCACAATAATCTCTCCCCTCCAGGTTACATAATCTGACACTGTCCCTCTAACCTCCTCCTCTGCCACACTTTCAATCCTACCGTCCTGCTAAAAGAAAAGGGGCAGGCACCAGAGGCAAAAGCTCCCCAGCACTGGGGCACTCCTGCAATGGTGGAAGGGATAAGGTGTTAAAAAGCTAATGTCTCATATGACTACAGGACTATAAAAAGACCTGATGACCCAGAAGATTATTACAATTAAGTATACTCCTCTCACCTTGACATTAAATGGCAGTTACAGATAGACTGAACTACTTGGTAAGGAAATCAGAGTCATTGTGAGTAAAAATCACAGAAAGCAGGGAAAAGTACATGTCAATGGGATAATTGCTAACTTCAAAACCTAGACAAACACACAGAGACATGCACACAAAGAGGCATGCTCAAGCACAAATTGTTATTCTTTGAGGCTAAGGTAATAGCACTAAAACTCCCAGAGATACATGCAGAAGATATGAATGACACCTTTGTCTGTGATATTCTATGATATCCATCTTTAAAAGTCTTAGGTCCAGTGGTAGAAGGGGAGTTGATGCCCAGTTTAAGAATGGTTGAATTGGAAAGGTGAGTTTTAAAAAATTATTAAGCTAGCATATGAAAACTGTCTATATGATAAAAGAAATAGATACCCAACCTCAAAAAGCCTACATTAACTTGGTATAAAAGTATACACCTATGCCTCGACAATTATTCTGAATGCAATTTAATAACAATTGCAAATTGTAGCACAGACTAATTTGAAGCATTGATGTCAAATCAAGAGACGTTTAGGAGGAAGGAAAAAGCATCTCAGGAAGAAGAAAACATTTTCTAGATAGGAAATATAAGTGATGATGATCTAGATTGTAATAGAACTTTTTAAAAGGCCACATCCAAGAAAGAAAGGAACCAGAGCACTAGAGAATGACTTTACGCAAATGTGAAATGAATTATCTGGAAAGAAAGGAAGTATTTAATTACTGTACTTGAAAAGCACACGATTTGATTATGGGATTCCTAACTAAATCCAGAAATACATTTTTAAACAAAAAAGAGAGGAGAGAAAAAGACAGAGAATTAGGGAGGGAGGGAAAAAGGTAGGGACAGAAGCTACAAGTGCAAAAAATGTGTAGTCCTTACTCCCCTCAAAGTTAGGAAGGATGGCCCTGTAACTCTTCCACCTTCATGATCCAGCAGAAAGAATGCAGGGAATGGACCTCACTGATTAGTGATTCCAAGAGGAGATCAGGGTATCTTTCTTACAAAGATTAACTCAAAATATCTTGCTCTTTCTTGGAGAATCTGTCTTAACAAATTGAGCGAGCCAGAGCTGAATGCTTCTCTCCAGTATGAGTTCGCTGGTGGTGATTAAAAGTGGAACGCTGACTGAAGGCTTTCCCACACTCCATACATTCATAGGGCTTCTCTCCTGTGTGAACTCTCTGATGCACAGTGAGCTGTGAGCTGTCACTAAAAGCTTTCCCACAATCACTACATTTATAGGGTTTCTCCCCTGTATGGGTTCTCTGATGAACCATAAGGCTAGAATTATGACTGAAGACTTTCCCACACTCATTACATTCATAAGGCTTCTCACCAGTGTGAATTCTCTGGTGTATAATGAGGTATGAGTTCTGATTGAAGGATTTTTCACACACGTTACATTTATAGGGCTTTTCAACTGTGTGAAGTCTCTGATGTCGAATAAGACATTTACTCAGACTGAATGCCTTACCACACTCATTACATTCGAAAGGTTTTTCTCCAGTATGAATTCGCTCATGATCAACAAGTTGAGAGATCTGACTGAAGGCTTTCCCACACTCAGTACATTTATATGGTTTTTGCCCAGTGTGGAGGCTCTGATGTCGAATAAGACATTTACTCCGACTGAAAGCCTTGCCACATTCATTACACTCATAAGGCTTCTCCCCAGTATGGATTCTCTGATGATCAACAAGATTTCTTTTAGAACAGAAAGCTTTCCCACACTCACTACACTTGTAAGGTTTTTTACCAGTGTGAAGTACCTGATGTCGGATGAGATTTTTACTTCGGCTAAAGGCAGCCCCACACTCACTGCATTCATAAGGTTTCTCCCCAGTATGGGTTCTTTGGTGGTCAAAAAGTTTGGAACTCTCATTGAAAGCTTTTCCACATTCATTACATTTATATGGTTTCTCACCATTATGGAGTCTCTGGTGTTGAGTAAGATGGGAGCTGTGTCGGTAAGTCTTGCCACAGTCACTGCACTCATAGGGCTTTTCCCCTGTGTGAGTTCTGAGGTGAACTATGAGTTGAGAGGTCTGCCTGAAGGACTTACCACATTCATTACACTCATAGGGTTTCTCTCCAGTGTGGATTCTCTGATGCCCAATGAGGTGTGAACTCCAATTGAAAGCTTTACCACATTCATCACACTGATAAAATTTCTGTCCCTTCAGAACTCCTTGACATTCTACAGCACTAACAGACAGATCTGGATGTTGCCCAAGTTTATTATATTCATCACATCCATCCTTTGTGGATTTACCTTTATCCTCGCATGTTATTTTGAAGAAACCATTTTCCAGTCTGCTCCCTTCTTTCTTTGAGGGCTGCCCTTCCAGCTTCTCTAAAGTACGTTCACAGGCAGCTCCTGCCTCTGGTTCCCCAGAAAATACTCCACAGAGGCCTCCAGATGTCCCATCAGATGACGCCAGTCCTTTAGAAACTTCCTGCTTTGCAGGCAATTCTGAATGCCACATCCTAGTCTCACCTGCTGCCAAAAGAAAGAAGAAAACAACTTTTATTAATTTCTTGTCCTCCTGATGAAACAAAATCAACAGGAGTCTATGGACCAGAAAAAACCTTCACATTAGGGGATACATTAAGAGATGATACATTAAGAACAAGAGAAAGATGGGAAATAACTCGAGCTTTTCTTCATGGACAGAAAGACAAAGAGGGGAAAGACGGTCAGTGGGGGAGGTTGGAAGAAGAGCTATCAGGACAGAGCTCTGTCCTGACAGCTCTTAATTACTCCACTTAATTGTCTAATTAAAAAGAGCAGCTGGAAAGCAAGAGAGTGGACTGTAAAGGTGATGGGATCAACAGAAGTAACTTAGTAAAATGATGAACTCTAACATCCTTTCTAACCACGGCACTGTATGGTTCCCAGTAAAGATAGCGGGGAGAGAAAAGAGAGGCAAATACCTCAAATCAAATATGAGAAACAGTATGGGCAAACACAATTAGGAAAAAACGTACCAAAAAAGTGATTCTCATGTGAGGACAGTGACATGAGACAAGTGACAAGTGACAAGATTCAGAGAAGTCACAGGTTCAGAAATGCTGGGAGAAAAAGTATTGTGGAAGGGACAGCAGAGCTCTAATAGTGGGGAGTCCCCTAGTCTCTGATGCACTAGACTGGTAGAAGTCAGTAGTGCAAGTACCACATTCCTATAAAAATTAAGAAAGGGATCAATATTTGAAATATGAATCAAAATATGTCTTTGGTATCTTGATAATCTGGAATCACAGGAAACTACACAGTTGACTATTTCCTTTTGAATTTAGAAAAGATAGAAGTAGCAAATAGTCATGTCTGAACACAAAACTGTTGGTTCCTTTTAATCATATCTTAACCAGGGCCACAAGCCATCATGGCATTTTGGCATATGGAAAATTATAGCTATCTGGCTCCTGGACTCCTAAGCCCATCAACCCTCTCCAGAGTTGGCTACTGTCCTAGACTTGCCAACCAGAGAACCTGCCCTGAAAATACCCCTTTCTAGGAAGCTGTCCTGCCTCAGTCTTTCCCAAAGAGGAAGCTTAAGTAGCCATGCTTTGAAGCAAGTACAAAGTCTCAATACATCTCAGACCACAGTTGACTAGACCAGGGACCAAGGCCCAAGTGTAGCTTCTCTGTATGGTACACCATAGCCTCTGCTGTGGCCAGGGGCAAAGTTCTGTCTAAAGGGATATGATACTTAATGGCCAAACCACTTTTGGAGGCCCTAAGTAAAATCTGAGCTGGAAATAGGGAAAAATAAAGAAAACTAAAACAAGAAGGAGCTCTAAACTGAAATGAGGCAAGGAGAGAAGCCAAGCCTTTAAGAGTCATAGCATGCAGAAACTATGTGGGAGCAGAAAGTCTAATAAAGCAGCATCTATGAGGGGACAAAAGATTCAAGTGAAGAAAATGGGTAGCAGTGTGAGAACAAAACAGATATGCAGGGAGCAACTGCCTTACATTACCTGGCATAAAAATTATTTGCTGTTGTTGCTGAGGGCCCTGTTTCCCAAAGGACAGACTAGCTGGTGGGTTTGATCAGGGTTTCTATTCCTTCAGCCTTATTGTAAGTAACACAGTTTAGTACTTACAATAACGTGAGTGGCCCCCTATTCCTTACAACTACAAATTCTAACCAAACCACCCTAGATCAATTAATGGAGTAAAGACAATGTTGATTAACTTAGGGCTGAGTGATAGGTACAGTGAGGTTCATTACAGTATTCTCTCCACTTTGTCTCATGTTTGTAACTTTTCATGATAAAAAAGTTGGGGGAAAAAAAAGAATAGAGCAAAGAATATGTAAAGAAAAGAATGCAGACTGTATTATTGGGGAACAGAATCATTACCCAATGAGGCCATGCTGCAATAATTTTCCGGCATGAGGCTCTGGTAAACAGCTCTCTGACTGAGGGCCAGACGCTTCCACTTTCTCTCAGTATAGTGCACAGACAGGAACTGGTATGCACAGGCAGATCCCTGGAATGACAAGCTCCTACTGCTCAGGGATATTCCTGGCCTGAAGAGCAGACACATCACGGTATCAAGAGCCCAGGTGGGGCCCTGGTGGGTAAAGTGGTGAGGGAGGGAAAGGAGCTGGGATGATGCATCTAAGAGGACAAGTCCAGGGCCAGACAGAATCCATGAACTCAGCAGGCAGGATCCAATTCCAGAGGAAGCAATTAGGCAGGGAAATTGCAGGATTAATCTCAGAATTGGTCAGAGCCCTGTAGATGAGCACTAGATATTCCCAGGCCACAGACTTGGGGACTCACCTGGGGCCTGACCATCTGAGTCACAGTTGCTGCTGCCTGATCTCCTGACTTCCCAGCTTGGGAAAGGGCAGGTACCCGGGAAACACACTGACCTGAGGGAGGAAAGAGAGCTATGAGAACAAGCCCTGCTTTGGCTCCAATAAAGTCTGTATCCCAGTGAACGGGTTCAAGAGAACCCAAGAAATTCCACACATTGCCTCTCATCCCTTTTCCATAGAGGCATCATTCTGACCACACTGTGAATTTTCTTTTTTTTCTTTAATTAATTAATTGATTGATTTTATTAGCATATAATGTATTATTTGCCCCAGGGTACATGTCCGTGATTCGTCAGGCTTACACATTTCACAGCACTTACCACAGCACATACCCTCCCCAATGTCCATAACCCAGCACCGTATCCCTACCCCCCCTACCTCCCAGCCACCCTTAGTTTGTTTCGTGAGTTTAGGAGTCTCTTATGGTTTGCCTCCTTCCCCATCACATCTTGTTTCATTTCTCTCCCCTAACCCCCCACAAGCCTCCGCCCTGCCTCTCAAATTCCTCATATCAGAGAGATCATGTGATAATTGTCTTTCTCTGACTGACTTATTTCGCTTAGCATAATACCCTCTAGTTCCATCCATGTCATTGCAAATGGCAAGATTTCGTTTCTCTTGATGGCTACATAGTATTCCATTGTGTGTATGTGTATATATATATATATATATATATATACACACACACACCACATCTTCTTTATCCATTCATCTATTGATGGACATCTAGGTTCTTTCCATAGTTTAGAAATATTGTGGACATTCCTGCTATAAACATTGGGGTGCATGTGCCCCTTCAGATTACTACACTTGTATCTTTAGAGTAAATACCCAGTAGTGCGATTGCTGGGTCATAGGGTAGCTCTATTTTCAACATTTTGAGGAACCTCCATACTGTTTTCAAAACTGGCTGTACCAGCTTGCATTCCCACCAACAGTGTAGGAGGGTTCCCCTTTCTCCACATCCTCGTCAACATCTGTCATTCCGACTTGCTAATTTTAGCCATTCTGACTGGTGTGAGGTGGTATCTCACTGTGGTTTTGATTTGTATTTCTCTGATGTCGACTGATGTTGAGCACTTTTTCATGTGTCTGTTGGCCAATTGGATGTCCTCTTTGCAGAAATGTCTATTATATCTTCTTCTGCCCATTTCTAGATCAGATTATTTGTTCTTTGGGTATTGAGTTTGAGAAGTTCTTTATAGATTTTGGATACTAACCCTTTATCTGATATATCATTTGCGAGTATCTTCTCTCATTCTGTCAGTTGTCTTTTGGTTTTATTGACTGTTTTCTTTGCTGTGCAAAAGCTTTTGATCTTTATGAAGTCCCAGTGGTTCATTTTTGCCCTTGCTTCCCTTGCCTTTGGGGATGTTTGTAGGAAGAAGTTGCTGCGGCTGAGGTCAAAGAGGTTGCTGCCTGTGTTCTCCTCCAGGATTTTGATGGAGTCCTGTCTCACATTGAGGTCTTTGATCCATTTTGAGTCTATTTGTGTGTGTGGTGTAAGGAAATGGTCCAGTTTCATTCTTCTGCATGTGGCTGTCCAGTTTTCCCAAAACCATTTGTTGAAGAGACTGTCTTCTTTCCATTGGATATTCTTTCCTGCCTTGTTGAAGATTAGTTGACCATAGAGTTAGGGGTCCATTTAGGGGCTCTCTATTCTGTTCCATTGATCTATGTGTCTGTTTTTGTGCCAGTATCACACTGTCTTGATGATTACAGTTTTGTAGAGTGTGAACTCGAATTGTGATGCTGCTGACTTTGGTTTTCTTATTCAACATTATTCTGGCTATTTGTGGTCTTTTCTGGTGCCATATAAATTTTGGGATTATTTGTTCCATTTCTTTGAAATAAATTGATGGTATTTTGATAGGAATTGCATTCAATGGGTAGATTGCTTTAGGTAGCATAGACATTTTCACAATATTTGTTTTTCCAATCCATGAGCATGGAACGTTTTTCCATTTCTTTGTGTCTTCCTCGATTTCTTTCATGAGCACTTTGTAGTTTTCTGAGTACAGATTCTTTGCCTCTTTGGTTAGGTTTATTCCTAGGTATCTTATGGTTTTGGGTGCAATTGTAAATGGAATCAACGCTTTACTTTCTCTTTCTTCTGTTTTGCTGTTGGTGTATAGAAATACAACTGAT
>CM052799.1:52905011-52927461 GCA_028533885.1 Nasua narica | reverse complement strand
GGATCACAAATCAGCTCTCAACTGGTACCAAAAGATTGGGATTATCACCTGCCTATTTCCACACAAGAATGCTTCAAAACTTAAATTCAACCTCAACAGAAAATTTGGAAGGAATACAAATACATGGAGGTCTTTTTAAAAATTTAATTTTATTTTTTCAGTGTTCCAAGATTCATTGTTCAGGCACCACACCCAGTGCCCCATGCATTATGTGCCCTTCTCAAGCTCCTCCCACCCCCACCCCCTCCCCTACAAAACCCTCAGTTTGTTTCTTAGAGTCCACATTCTCTCATGCTCCTCTCCCCCTTCAGTTTCCCCCTGTTCACCCTTCCTTTACTTCTCTCAAAATCTTCCATGTTTTTCCTTACGCTCCACATGTAAGTGAAACCATATGATAACTAACTCTCTCTTCTCGACTTATTTCACTCCGCATAATCTCTTCCAGTCCCATCCATGTTGACACAGAAGTTGGGTATTCATCCTTTCTGATGGACACATATTACTCCATTTTATATGTGGATCATATCTTTATCCATTCATCTGTTGAAGGGCATCTTGGCTCTTTCCACAGTTTGGGTGATTGTGACCACTGCTGCTATGAACATTGGGGTGCAAATGCCATTCTTTTCACTGCATCTGTATATTTGGGGTAAATACCCAGTAGTGCAATAGCAGGGTCATGGAGTAGCTCTATTTTTAATTTCTCCACACTGTTTTCCAAAGTGGCTGCACCAACTTGCATTCCCAAAAACAGTGGAAAAGGGTTTCCCTTTCGCCACATCCTCTTCAATATTTGTTGTTTCCTGTCCTGTTGATTTTGGCCATTCTAACTGGCTTAAGGTGGTATTTCAGTGTGCTTTTGATTGGAATCTCCCTGATGGCTAAAGATGATGAACATTTTTTCATGTGTCTGTTAGGCAGTTGTATGTCTTTTTTGGAGAAGTGTCTGTACATGTCTTCTGCCCATTTTTTGTTGGGATTATCTGTTTTATGAGTATTGAGTTTGAGGAGTTCTCTATAGATCTTAGAAATCAGACCTTTGTCTATAGTGTCATTTGTGAATATCTTCTCCCATTCTGTGGGTTGCCTGTTTGTTTTGTTAACTGTTTCCTTTGCTGTGCAGAAGGTTTTTATCTTGATGAAGTCCCAAAAGTTCATTTTCGCTTTTGTTTCCTTTGCCTTTGGAGACATGTCCTGAAAGAAGTTGCTGTGGCTGATGTCAAAAGGTTACTGCCTATGTTCTCCTCTAAGATTTTGATAGATTCCTGCCTCACGTCGAGGTCTTTGATCCATTTCGAGTTTATCTTTGTGTGTGGTGTAAGAGAATGTTCAAGTTTCATTCTTCTACATATAGCTGTCCAATTTTCTCAGCACCATTTATTGAAAAGACAGTCTTTTTTCCACTGGATATTTTTTCCTGCTCTGTCAAAGATTTTTGACCGTAGAATTGCAGGTCCATATCCGGGTTCTCTACTCTCTGCCACTGGTCTATGTGTCTGTTTTTGTCCCAGTACCATGCTGTCTTGGTGATCACTACTTTGTAGTAAAGCTTCAAAACAGGCAATGTGATGCTCTAAGCTTTTTCCCCATTTTTCCAACATTTTCTTAGCAATTCAGGATCTTTTCTGCTTCCATACAAATTTTAGGATTGTTTGCTCTAGCCCTTTGAAAAACGCTGGTGGAACTTTGATCAGGATGACATTGAAAGTATAGATTTCTCTGGGCAGTATAGACATTTTAACAATGTTTATTCTTCTGATCCATGAGCATGGAATTCTTTTCCACCTTTTTGTGTCTTCTTCAATTTCTTTCATGAGCGTTCTGTAGCTCCTTGAGTACACCTGCTTTACTTATTCCCAGGTATCTTATGGTTCTGGGTGTTATTGTAAATGGAATCAATTTTATAATTTCCCTTTCCTTATTTTCATTGTTAGTGTATAAGAAAGCAACTGTTTTCTGTACATTGATTTTGTATCCTGCTTCATTACTGAATTGCTGTATGAGTTCTAGTAGTTTGGGGGTGGAGTCCTCTGGGTTTCCATATAAAATATTATATCATCTGAAAAGAGAGAGAGTTTGACTTCTTCTTTGCTAATTTGAATACCTTTTATTTCTTTTTGTTGTCTGGTTGCTGTCGCTAGGACTTCTAGTACTGTGCTGAACAAGAGTGATGAGAGTGAACATCCTTGTCGTGTTCCTGATCTCAAAGGGAAAGCTGTCAGCTTTTCCCAATTGAGAAGATATTTCTGTGGGATTTTCATAGATGGATTTTATGAAGTTGAGGAATGTTCCCTTTATCTCTATACTTTGAAGAGTTTTAATCAGGAACAGATGCTGAATTTTGTCAAATGCTTTTTCTGCATCTATTGACAGGATCATGTGGTTCTTCTCTCTTCTCTTGTTGATTTGTTCTATCACATGGATTGATTTGCAAATGTTTTATCACCCTTACATCCCAGGGATAAATTCCCCATTTCGTGGTGGATAATCTCTTTAATGTGCTAGGTGCATTCTTGCTAATGTGCAAGATCCTATTAGATATGATCTTGTTAAGAATCTTGGCATCCACATTCATCAGGGATATTGGTCTGAAATTCTCCTTTTGGATGGGATCTTTGACTGGTTTGGGGATCAGGGTAATGCTGGCTTCATGGAAAGAGTCTGGAAGTTTTCCTTCTGTTTCTATGTTTTGAAACAGTTTCAGGAGAATAGGTATTATTTCTTCCTTGAATGTTTGGTAGAATTTCCCAGGGAATCTGTCATGTCCTAGACTCTTGTTTTTTGGGAGGTTTTTGATCACTGCTTCAATCTTGTTACTAGATATTGATCTATTCGGGTTGTCCATTTCTTCCTGTTTCAGTCTTGGAAGTTTATAGGTTTCCAGGAATGCATCCATTTCCTCTAGGTTGCTTAACTTATTGGCAAATAGCTGTTGATCACAATTTCTGATGATTGTTTCTATTTCGTAGGTGTTAGACGTGATTCCTCTCCTTTCAGCCATAATTTTATTATTTTGGGTTCTTTCTCTTTTCTTTTGGGCTTTTTTGGCCAGTGGTTTGTTGATCTTATTCATTCTTTGATAAAACCAACTTTTAATTTCGTTGATGTGTTCTACTGTATCTTTAGTTTCTAACTCGTGATCTCTGCTCTAATCTTGATTATTTCCCTTCTTGTGTGTGGGGTTGGCTTAATTTGTTGTTGGTTCTTCAGTTCCTTAAGATGTAAAGAGAGTTCTTATTAGGGATTTTTCAACTTTTTGAGTGAGGCTTGGATGGCTATGTATTTCCCCCTTAGGAGTGTCTTTGCCGTATCCCATAGGTGTTTGAACCAATGTGTCTTCCTTATCATTTGTTTCCAAGAATTGTTTTAAGTTCTTCCTTGATTTCCTGGTTGATCCAAACATTGGTGAGCACGTTGGCCATACTCTCCAAGTTTTTTAATTCCTTCCAAACTTTTTCTTGTATTTGAGTTCAGTTTCAAAGGACTGTGGTCTGAGAATACACAGGCAATCATCTCAATCTTTTGTTATCAGTTGAGCCCTGATTAGTGACCCCTTATGTGGTCTATTCTGGAAAGTTCCATGTGCACTTGAGAAGAATGTGTATTCTATTCTTTTAGGATGGAATGTTCTGTTTATATCTGTGAGGTCTATCTCGTCCAATGTGTCATTCAAAGCTCTTGTTTCTTTATTGATTTTTTGTTTAAATGATCTGTCTGTTACTGAGAGTGGCGTGTTAAGATCTCCTACTATTAATGTATTCCTATCAATATGACTTTTTTTTCTCCCCAAATATGTTTATTTTACTTTTTTCAGTGTTACAAGATTGATTGTTCATGCTCCACACCCAGTGCTCCATGCAATACGTGCCCTTCTCAATACCCATCACCAGGCTCCCCAACCCCTACCCCCTCCCCTCCAAAACCCTCAGTTTGTTGCTCAGAGTCCCCAGTCTCTCCTGGTTCATCACCCCCTCCAATTTTGCCCCATTCACCCTTCTCTCAATGCCCTCCATGATTTTCTTTGCTACACATGTAAGTGAGACCATAAGATAATTGACTCTCTCTGCTTGACTTATTTCACTCCGCATAATATCTTCTAGCCCTGTCTGTGTTGATACAAAAGTTGGATATTCATTCTTTCTGGTGGAGGCATAATATTCCATTGTATAGATGTAACACATCTTCCTTATCCACTCATCTGTTGAAGGGCATTTTGGTTCTTTCCACAGTTTGACTATTGTGGCCATTGCTGCTATGAACATTGGGGTACATGTGGCCCTTCTTTGTACTACATCAGCTTCTTAGGGGTACACACCGAGTAGTGCAATTGCAGGGTCACAGGGTATCTCTATTTTTAATTTCCTGAGGAATCTCCATACTGTTTTCCAACATGGCTGCACCAACTTGCATTCCCACCAACAGTGGAGGAGTGTTCCCCTTTCTCCACATCCTCTCCAGCATTTGTTGTTTACTGTCTTGTTGATTCTGGCCATTCTAACTGGCTTAAGGTGGTATCTCAGTGTGGTTTTGATTAGAATCTCTCTGATGGCTAAAGATGATGAACATTTTTTCATGTGTCTGTTAGCCATTTGTATGTCTTCTTTGGAGAAGTGTCTGTTCATGTCTTCTGCCCATTTTTTGTTGTGATTATCTATTTTGTGAGTGTTGAGTTTGAGGAGTTCTTTATAGATCTTAGAAATCATTCCTTTGTCTGTAGTGTCATTTGCAAATATCTTCTCCCATTCTGTGGGTTACCTGTTTGTTTTGTTGATCTTTTCCTTTGCTGTGTAGAAGCTTTTAATCTTGATGAAGTCCCAAAAGTTCATTTTCACTTTTGTTTCCTTTGCCTTTGGAGACATGTCCTGAAAGAAGTTGGTGTTGGCTAATGTCTAGAGGTTACTGCCTATGTTCTCCTCTAGGGTTTTGATAGATTCCTGCCTCACATTGAGGTCTTTGATCCATTTCGGGTTTATCTTGTGTATGGTGTAAGAGAATGGTCAAGTTTCATTCTTTTACATATAGCTGTCCAACTTTCCCAGCACCATTTATTGAAGAGACTGTCTTTTTTCCACTGGATATTTTTGCCTGTTTTGTCAAAGATGATTTGACCATAGAGTTGCGGGTCCATCGCTGGGCTCTCTATCTGTTCCACTGGTCTATGTGTCTGTTTTTGTGCCAGTACCATGCTGCCTTGCTGATCACAGTTTTGTGGTAAAGCTTGAAATCAGGCAATGGGATGCCCCCAGCTTTGTTTTTCTTTTTCAACATTTCCTTAGCAATTTGGGGTCTTTTCTGGTTCCATACAAATTTTAGGATTGTTTGTTCCAGCTCTTTGAAAAAAAAATGGTGGAATTTTGATCGGAATGGCATTGAAAGTACAGATTGCTCTGGGCAGTCTAGACATTTTAACCATCTTTATTCTTCCAATCCATGAGTGTGGAATGCTTTTCCACCTTTTTGTGTCTTCTTCAATTTCTTTCATGAGTGTTCTATAGTTCCTCGAGTACAGATCCTTAACCTCGTTTGTTAGGTTTATTCCAAGGTATTCTATGATTCTTGGTGCTACAGTAAGTGGAATCTATTCTCTAATTTCCCTTTCCATATTTTCATTGTTAGTGTATAGGAAAGCAATTGATTTTTGTGCATTGATTTTGTATCCTGAAACATTACTGAATTGCTGTATGAGTTCTAGTAGTTTGGGGGTGGAGTCTTTTGGATTGTCCATGTAAAGTATCATGTCATCTGCGAAGAGAGAGAGTTTGACTTCTTCATTGCCAGTTTGAATACCTTTTATTTCTTTTTGCTCTCTGATTGCTGTCTCTTGTAGCCAGCATATGGACAGGTTCTGTTGTTTTATCCAATCCACAACCCTTTGCCATTTTATGGGAGCATTTAGGCCGTTCATGTTGAGAGTGATTATTGAAAGACACATGTTTATTGACATCATGTTGCCTATGAAGTCCTTGTTTCTATAGATGGAAAATTTCTGTTCTAAGTCACTCATGTGATCTTTCTATATGTATAAAACCCCCTTTAATATTTCCTGGCGTGCCGGCTTGGTGGTCACATACTCTTTTAATCCTTGCTGGTCTTGGAAGGTCTTTATCTCTCCATCCATTTTGAATGTCAGCCTTGCTGGATAAATTATTCTTGGCTGCATGTTCTTCTCGTTTAGTGCTCTGAATATGTCATGCCAGCCCTTTCTGGCTTGCCAGGTTTATGTGGACAGGTCTGACGTTATTCTTTTGGCTTTCCTCCGTATGTAAGGAATCTCTTTCCCCTAGCTGCCCTCAAGACCTCCTATCTAAAATTATAGTTTGCACATTTTAATATTATGTGTCTTGGTGTTTTTCTAGATTTATTGATCCTGGCAGGTGACCTTTCTGCCTCTAGGACACAAACACTTTTTCCATTCCCCAGATAGGTGAAATTCTCATGTGGAATTTGGTCAGCTATATTTTCCAGACTTCTGTCCTTCTCTACCCGCTCTGGGATACCAATGATTCTGACATTGCAATGTTTTATGGCTTCATTTATTTCCCTAAGTCTGTTCTCATGATTCTTGAGCAGTTCATTCCAACTCTCCTCCTGACCTTTCTTCTCAACCATTTTATCCTCTATATCACTAATTCTATCCTCTGTCTCCATAACTCTAGCTGTTAGACTATTTAGGTTGGATTGGATCAAGTTAATAGCGCTTCTTATATCTGCTATACTGGATCTCATTTCTGCCCTTATTGATTCTATAATGTTGTTCTCCATCGTAGCCATTGCCTGGATAATTGCCACCCTGAATTCCCTTTCTGACATACTATTTATGTCCATATCCATTAGTTCTGATGGAGAGGGCATAGTCTCTGGGTTTTTATTCTGTTGGGTGTTCCTCCTCCTAGTCATTTTGATGAGAAGTGGATGAGAGGATGTATAGCTGGATATATCATCCCCAATCCAGGCCGGGTGCATCCTGGGGGGTTTTGGAGCAATTGGGATTTACCACCAAAAAGAAAGAGTAAAGATAAAAAAAAGAGAGAAGGAGAAAAAGAGGAAATCCCAACCAGAATGGGCCCCAAAACTAAGGTTTATAAGGTATGCAAACAAGCACGAACAAACATATAGACCAACACAAATAAATGGCAAGAAGTAAAAGAACCTAGCAGAATGAACCCCAAGAATAAGATTTATGTAATACCAGAACAAAAGCAGATAACATAGAAAGACTAACAGAGGGATAAGATGGGAGGGTGGTTATAACTCCTCCCAGGCGAGGAAGGTTATTTCAGGTCCTCCTGGATTTATAGTTGTATTAAACCTCTCATTGTAATGTTAAGTAGTTAAAAAAAAATAAAAGAAAAAGGAAATGTGAAAGTAAGTGAATACTAAAATAAAATTAAAAAAATATTGAGAGACAGAGAATAGAAAATGAAAAAAAAAACTTGTATCTATGAAATATAAAGGTTTGAGGGTATTACCAGGAGTTTAAAATATTGATTTCCCCTGGCGTTGGGGGTTTAAAATTTTATGGGGACCCTGTGGTTATAGTCCTTTTGTTTTTTGGCTGGTCTTCTGGGGGAGGGGCCTGCCACGTTGTTTTCCAGTCAGTCTTGCTTGGGTTGAGTCACCGTGCCCCAAGTCAAGGGGCTGAGCTCTGTGGAAACCAGTTTCTCAGTCTTTTGCTCTCTGAAGGTTTTTGGCCTTTTATAGCTTTTTCACCTTTTCAGAGAGTCCAAGCAATGAATCTGCCCAGAAGCACTCAGACCTCTGAGTTTCAGGAAGCCCGAGTCTCTGTGCCCCTCTTTGTGTTTCAGAACACACACTCCCCTCCGCGAAATTTCTGCTCACAGCGCAGCCTGTCCGAGGTGACGCGTGACCGTAGCCGAATTTCTGAAGCTCCTGACTGCAGACCTGTGCAGCCTGCGGTGGGCCGGGAAAGTCGTGACCACAGCCGCCTTTCCATGGCTTCCAAGTGCGGACTTGGGAGGCCTGTGGATGGCCGCAAATGTCGGTACCCCAGCCGCCTTTCTGCGGCTCCCATGTGCGGACCCAGGAGGCCTGTGGTGGGCCGGGAAAGTCTCAACCGCAGCCGCAGCCACCTTTGCGGCTCCGCCAGGGGCGCCCCGGAGGTTAGGCCACTTGCCCGAGTTCTCTCTGCAGCCGGTGGGGATCATTCAGGCTCTGTGACAGCCGTGAGTGTCACGGTCGCGGGTGCACACAGAGAAAAGCTGCGGCTCCTGGACTACAGCAGACTCTCTAAAGGCACTTGCAGATGCCAGCCCGGCCCACAGATTGTTGCAGAGAGTGGAAAGGTGCAGGTTCAGGAACCGTGGACTGGATCGCCCCACCAGTCTCACTTTGGGGTGCTCCTTCCCTGGAGTGTGGGTCCACGCCAGTGCCCGCGACCACCCCCTTCCACTAATTACTCCTCAGAACTTTTTGCCCTTTTTAAGTGTTTTTAATGGACTCTACGTTAATGCTGGTCCCCCGCCACCGGGCACTTTCCTTTGGGGTATTACAGTCCTTGGTTAGCTTCTGGTGGCTCCCTCCCCTTTATTTATCCTCCTATATCAGTTCGGATGTTCCCACTTTGCTTTTACCTCTCCACTGCTGTCTTCTGCTCTCGGAGAGATCCTGGAGTGAGAAATCTTGCTCCTCAGGGTGATTTCATGGGTGTTCAGTGTGTTCTGGTAGATTTCCAGCTCACTTTTGGGGAACCGGTTGCTGCAGGATCTCCTACCTCTCCGCCATCTTGCCCCCAATCCCCAATATGACTCTTTATTTTGATTAACAGTTGGCTTATGGAGTTGGCTGCTCCTATATTGGGGGCATAAATGTTTACAATTGTTAGATCTTCTTGGAGGATAGACCCTTTAAGAATGATGTAGTGTCCGGGGCACCTGGGTGGCTCAGTGGGTTGAGGCCTCTGCCTTCAGCTCGAGTCATGATTTCGGGGTCCTGGGATCGAGCCCCGCATGGGGCTCTCTGCTCGGCAGGGAGCCTGCTTCCCTCTTTCTCTCTGCCTGCCCCTCTGCCTACTTGTGATCTCTCTCTGTCAAATAAATAAATAAAATCTTAAAAAAAAAAAAAAGAATGATGTAGTGTCCTTCTGTATCTCTGACTACAGTCTTTAGCTTAAAATCTAATTTATTTGATATGAGAATCACTACCCCAGCTTTCTTTTGAGGCTCGTTGGCATGCAAGATAGTTCTCCATCCTTTCACTTTCAGCCTGGATGTATCTTTTGGCTCCAAATGTGTCTCTTGTAGCCAGCATATGGACAGGTTCTGTTGTTTTATCCAATCCACAACCCTGTGCCATTTTATGGGAGCATTTAGGCTGTTCTTGTTGAGAGTGATTATTGAAAGAAGTTTTTATTGACATCATGTTGCCTGTGATGTCTTTGTTTCTATAGATTGTAAATTTCTGTTCTAAGTCACTCATGGGTTCTTTCTTCTTTTATAGAGTCCCCCTTAATATTTCCTGCAGTGCTGGCTTGGCGATCACATACTCTTTTAAACCTTGCTGATCTTAGAAGCTCTTTATCTCTCCATCCATTTTGAATGTCAGCCTTTCTGGATAAAGTATTCTTGGCTGCATTTTCTTCCCATTTAATGCTCTAAATATATCATGTCAGCCCTTTCTGGCTTACCAGGTTTCTGTGGACAGGTCTGATGTTATTGTGATGGGTCTTCCTCTGTACATAAGGAATATCTTCCCCTTAGCTGCCATCAGGACCTCTTATGTAAAATTATAATTCTTAAATCTCACAATGATGTGTCTAGATTTTTTTCTAGATTCGTTGATCTTGGGGGAGGGGGTTTCCTTTCTGCCTGTAGGGCACGAACACTTGTTCCATTCCCCAGATTGGGGAAATTTTCATCCAGAATTTGTTTTGCTATATCTTCTAGTCTTCTCCCTTTCTCCACCCTCTCAGGGATCCCAATAATTCTGATGTTGGAACATTTCATGGCATCATTTATTTCCCTAAATCTGTTTTCATGGCTTCTAAGCAGTTTGTTCCAGTCTTCCTCCTGATCTTTTTTCTCTATCACCTTGTCCTCTAGATCACTAATTCTATCTTCTGCCTTAGTTACCCTAGCTGTTAGAATATTTAGATTAGATTGGATCTTTTTGATTGCAATTTTTAGTACTGCCATATCCACTCTCAGTTCCACCCTTAGAGATTCTATGTTGTCACTAATGTTTTTCTCCAATCTAGCCATTTCTTGGGTAATTGTTACCCTGAATTCTCTTTCCAGCATACTTTTTATGTTGATATCCAATAGTTCTGAGGGAGAGGGCACAGTCTCTGGGTTTTTCCTCTGTTGTATTTTCCTCTTTCTAGTCATTCTGATGAGAGGTGGTTGAGAGGATGTATAGTTGAATATATCAACCATGATCAAGGCAAGGTGCACCCTGGAATATTTCAGAGCAATTGGAATTCACCAGCAAAAAGAAAGTAATGAGAGAGAGAGAGTGAGAGAGAAAGGGAAAATAAGAGACATCCCAGCCAAAATGAGCCCCAAAAGTAAGATTTATAAGGTATATAAACAAACACGACCGAACAAAAAGACTGACAAAAGTAAATGACAAGAAATAAAAAGAACCCAGCCTAAATAAACCCCAAGAATAAGTTTTATATTATACCAGAACAAAAACAAATACACAGAAACACTGACAGAAGAATAAGATTGGAGGGTTGTGGGCGAGGAAGGTTATTTTGGATCTTCCTGGATATATCTTGTTATCTTTGTTACAGGATTCAACTTTCCAGAGATACAGGGAAATTAAAACTGCTTTATATACAGGGGTAGTATTGAATAGGGAAAAAGGATTACATTGAAACTTATATCTCTATATGTATGGTAAAAAAAAAAAGAAAGAAAAAGAAAAAAGAAAAGGAGACACAGGTATATGTTTGAAAAAAGCTCAAGTTAAAAAGTATTATGGGATATCTGTATTATGGGATATTAAAAGTTATTATGGGATATGTTGTATTAAACCTCTAGTTGCAATGTTAAGTAGTATAAAAATTAAAAGAACAAGAACCGTGAGAACAAATTAAAAAAAAACCAACACCGTGTATCTATGAAATACACAGGTTTTAGGACAATACCTGGAGCTTAACATATATTGTTTTCCCTTAAAGTTAGGGTTTTACAGTTTTAAAGTAAGTTTTCCAGTTAATCTTGCTTGGGTTGTTTTCCAGTCAATCTTGTTTTGGTTGAATCGCCCTACTGGCTCTTAAGGGGCTGGGCTCTGTGGAAACCCATTTTTCAGGCTTTTGCTCTCTGGAAATTTTTGTTTTGGGGTGCTTTCTGTGGTTTTTTGGAGGGTCAGAGCAAAGAAAGGATCTGTCTGCACCCAGACCACCACCTCAGAGAGAAGCCTCAGACTGTTCCCCTCTGGTTGGTCCAGAACACACAGACTCCCCCCTGCAAACTCCGTTGCACACCACAGATACCCACAGGTGGTGTGCTCCCTCAGCCGTTGTCCTAGTGTTCACCTGAGGCCTGCATTCATCTCTGCACCCCCGTGCCACTAAAACCATGAGTGATATTGGTCTGGGAAACCTGTTTCTGGTGGCTGCCATTGCCGGGACTGCTTTCTGTTTCCAGGTCCATTCTGGGTGCGCTCAGGTTCCATGGGTCACACAGGCCATGGAGTGATTCCGACCTGAGATCGCACCTTGTTCTCAGGTGTGGGCTGGGAGCACTCAGACCCCACGGCAGGCCACAGAGGACCAAGGTCCTAGAGCCTGCCAGCTGGCACCCACACCACACTCTCTTAGGCGCTGTGGGAGTGTGCCCACACTGAATGGTGGTGCAAGCAGCAGAAAGTCACTGGCTCATGGACTATGGACTCCCTCACCCTGTTTCTCTTTGACACGGGTGTCGCTTATGGTGAACGTCCTGGGAACATGGGCTTAGGCCCATGCCAGTGACCACCTGATTCCACCAGTTACCCCTTAAGATCTTTTGTTCTTTTCTAGTGTTTTTGACCAGACTCCAAGTTAATGCTCATCCTCAATCACAAGTCACCTTTGTGTTGGGCTTACTGTCCTTGGGTTGCTTCTGGTTGCTCCCTCCTCCTTCTGTTTATCCTCCAATATCAGTCCAAATGTTCCCACACTGATGTACCTCTCCACTGCTGTCTTCTGTCCCCATAGAGATCCAGAAGTGTATAATCTTACATCTCAGGCTGATTTCATGGGTGTTCAAATGTTCTGGTAGATATTTAGCTCACTTTAGGGGACCAGTTAAAACAGGGTCTCCTACTCCTCCACCATCTTGCCCCTACTCCAAATACATAGATGTTTAAGAGCACCCTTACTACAGTATGAATGGGTCTATTGGGAAATTAAGGAAACTTCAAAATTACGTGGCAAAAAATTAAAATGAAAACACAGCAGTTCAGAACCTTTGGGATAGCATGAATGAAGTCCTGAGAGGGAAGTATAGAGCAAAACAGTCCTTCCTCAGGAAATGAAATTCTGAAATACACAGCCTAAATTTCACCTAAAGGACCCGAGGAAAACCAGCACACAAAATGTATACCCAGCAGGAAAAGAGAAATAATAAAGTTTAGAACAGAAATCAATGAAAAAGAAATCAATAGAATGGTAGAACATGTCAAAGAAAAAAAAAGAAAAGTATTTATTTAAAAATAAAAGGACATATCAAGGAAATTAAGAGCTGTTTTGGAAAGAATTCATAAGATCTATAAACCCCTAGCCAGACGTATGAAAAAGAAAAGAGAAAGCACCCAAATAAATAAAATCATAAATGAAACAGGAGAGAGCACTACCAACACCAAGGTACAAATCATTACAACAGCATATTATGAGCAAGTATATGCCAAAAAATTGGCAATTTTGAAGAAAACGGTGCAATGCCAGAAATATATAAACCACCAAAACTGAAACAGTTTGTGTCTGAGGTACAAATGTAACCTTATTGTATTTTCAAATGAGTTAAAGATAATCATGTCAAAAAATTGGCAGAAGACATGAACAGACACTTTCCAAAAAGACCTACAAATGGCTAATAGACACATGAAAAAATGTTCACCATCATTAACCATCAGGGAGATTCCAATCAAAACCACCTTACACCAGTTAGAATGGCCAAAATTAACAGGACAGGAAACAACAAGTGTTGGAGAAGATGTGGAGAAAGGGGAACCCTCTTCCACTGTTGTTGGGAATGCAAGTTGGTGCAGCCACTTTGGAAAACAGTGTGGAGACTCCTCATGAAATTAAAAATAGAGGTACCCTACAACCTTGCAATTGCACTACTGGGTATTTACCCCAAATATACAGATGCAGTACAAAGAAGGGCCACATGTACCCCAATGTTAATAGCAGCAATGGCCACAATTGCCAAACTGTGGACAGAGCCAAGATGTCCTTCAACAGAGGAATGGATAAAGAAGATATGGTCCATATATACCATGGAGTAGTACACACCCATCAGAAAGGATGAATACCAACTTTTGTATCAACATGGACAGGATGGGAGGAGATTATGCTGAGTGAAATAAGTCAAGCAGAGAGAGTCAATTATCATATGGTTTCACTTACGTGTGGAGCATAAGGAAAAACATGGAGGACATTAGGAAAAGTGAATTGGGGTAAATTGGAGGGGGAGACAAAGCATGAGAGACTGGGGACTCTGAGAAACAAACAGAATTTTGGAGGGGAGAGGGATGTGCAGATGGGTGAGACTGGTGGTGGGTATTGGGGAGGGCATGTATTGCATGGAACACTGGGTGTGGTGCATAAACAATGAACCTTGGAACACTGAAATATAAAATAAAAAATAATAAATAATAAAATACAGTGAGTTAAGATATGAAAATATGAGCATGCACATGCCAGGTGTTACATACAACTTACTTAGTGGGAAGGATGTTAAGTGAAGTCTGTTACCTACTGATTTTTGATTACAAAGCCTTTTAAACAATTGGGAGTGTCAGTTGCAATACACAGGGTAGTGACCTTTTTACCAGCAACAATTTCTCCCTGTTGGAAATAATTTCATATTTGCCAATGCAAAGGGACTTGGGGCATACATCCTTTAGGAAAATTTGAGGCCTTTGTCCATGAGTAGGTTTCCTCTCTTCTTGCTTTTTGATTCTCTGGTCTCTATCATAGATTCCCACCTGGTTTTCTATGGTCACCAACATAAGAAGAGAGCTCTATAAGCAGGACATAGCATGATCTGATCTTCCGAGTGTTTTCTTTCTGTAACAGCAGACTGGTCAGGGGAATAGTGAAAGCAGTATATATTCTGGACTCACTCACATGCTGAGGAGAAACCTGGGAGAAGAGAAAGGTAGGGGCTGTTTTGTCGGTTTCATGTTGAGAGCCACCTGATTCCAGCTTTATGCTGGCACTGAGAATAAGGCATGGAGTGATGCAAAGGGGTTTTTCTAGGTAAAGACCTGTGGCCATGGTGTATAGTTCCCAGAAGCAAGTGGAGTAGGTTTGTGTGGAGGGCAATAGGTATGTCAGTATGTGAATCCATGTGCAGTGATTCTAGTTTTGATTGTGCTTTTTGGTGTGTTTCTGTGTGTTATGCATTGTGTGTTTCCCTAGATTTATGTTTCCCTATACATCACAATTAATGGTGTTGACTTCCCAGATAAAAATTTCCATCACCATACATCATGAATGCATAAGAATGTATCAATTAATCAATTTACAATTTAAATCTTTTTCATGATATGCCATGTACACATCCATTAACCAGGAAAACATATCTCATCAGCACCCAGGAAGAGGATAACTGCACAAAATAAACAAAATCAGGCTTCACAATTCCTGTTACAGAGTCAGTGACAATTCCATTTAATAATGACTCTCACCTCATGATAGGTCTTGTGACATTGTAAAAGGTCAGAGTCCCTCAGTCTTTCCACTTTACCCACTCAAAACACTCTTCATCGAAGTGAGTCTTCCCAAGCTCATCTGAAGCACTGAGTGCTGGGGCATGGCTGTTTCCTTCAGCAGGTGGCCCCTGGTACCGCCACTTGCCCACACCCAGGCCTTCTGGGAATCTAGAAAGGAGGAGTCCCAGGAATTGTTGGGGGAAATTCACTCCCTCTTTCCCCATCGAGGTCTAACAGTTACCTTCAGAATAAGGAATAAAAGAATAAAACTCATTCTCTCTTGGAGAATGAGTTTCCCACCACTGATCATTGCTGGGGTTCTGTGTGTTGGGAAAAACAGTATATTATGAAAAGAGAAACAAGAAGTCTTCTTCAGGGACTGAGCATCAGGGTGGGCACTTGCTTTCTAGTTAGAAGGATGAAGGGGGACATTTTGCATAATACAGTGGGGAAAGGGAACTTCAGTAGTGTGACAGGAGTGTCACTATGCATGTCCTATCCATTGGCCATGGGAGATAGAGTCTTCAATTATTCTGAAGACCTCTGCAAATAAACAAGTTAAGTAGTTATTTCAAGTCAATGGCAATGGAAACTGAGCCATGTTATGGTTTAAGTTTTATTTTGGAGCATCAACCCTGTGAGAAATTTGTGTCTTAATAGGATTTGATTTCCATATAGGTATTTTCCCCAAAGAAACAAACAAAAGCATGAGACTGCTTGATTTTCAAATGTTGCTTATTTGCCCCAGAAACAGTCTACTTGATACAAGGGTGTCCTAGAAATCCTAAAGCTGTATATCATAGTTTCCACTGCTAGGGGGTGATTCCAAAGATTCAAGATCAGGACACACAGTAGTACCTGAGCGCACTTTGTGCACACTTTGGATGATATTTAACTCCTTCCTGAATGGAGATGAGAACGGACACACCCTCCAATTCACAACAGCGAGCACTGTGCAGACATCTTTAACACCTACAGAGAGAGCCTTTCTGTCATCTTCTCAGCCCACAGTGTGACCCTTTTGCTTTACTCCCAATCACTACTCTCCTCTCTTCTTTACTCTCTTTTTCTTCTTTCTTTCCTTTTAACACCGCTTTTTCTCTTGTACTTAGGCTTTACTAGTGGAAAAAACCTCACATAACATTACATCTATGCTGTTGACAAATTTTGCAAGTAGACAGCACAGTATTGTTAACTCAATGCACATAGCTGAGCAGCAAGTCTCTACTTCCATCTGGCATGACTAAATCTCCACATATATAGAAAAGCAACACACCCTTTCCTCCTTACCCAATGCTTGGCAGGCATCTGATTCCACGACACTGACTATTTTAGACTGTTTATGGAAATGCAATCATGCAGTCTTTGTTTTTCTGTCTTTGGCTTATTTGACTTAGTTTAGTGTGCTCCAGGTCTCTCATGTTCCCACAAATGACAGCATTCTCTTCTTTATTAAAGCTAAATAATATTCCACTGTATGGATATACTATCTTTCTTCAACATTCAGTGTCAATGAACAATCAACTTTTCCCTGTATCCTGGCTGCTCTGGAAATGCCGCAATGAGAATGAAATTGCAGGTGTATCTTTGAGATACTCCTTTCATTTCCTTTGGATGAATACACAGATATGTGATTGCTGGATCCTCTGGGAGTTCTCTGTGCAATGTGAGGAAACAACACAGTTTTCCATGATGGTTGCACCATTTTTCATTCCCACTAATGGCATACACAGATTTTACTTTTTCACATTCTTACCAACCCCTCTTTTGTTGTTGTTACTGTTGTTGTTAATGCTTGTTTTATATTTTGATAAAAGCCACCCCAACAGATGTCAGGTTTGTTCCAATTACACTTCTTGGATGGCTAGTTAGGTTGAGATCTTTTCACAGGCCTGTTGGCCATTGGTTTATTTCCTTTGCACCCAATCGATTCAAGTTTTCTCCCCGTTCTCAAATTCGGTAAGTTCCTTTTGTTTCCTTTTTCCACATTAACACCTCTTCTGATATGAGGTTTGCAAATATTTTTTTTCTCCTTCTGTAGGTTGCCTTTTCTTCTTTCAATTGTTGAAGAGACTATCCTTTCTTCATTGTGTAGTCTTGGCATCCTTGCCAAAGATCATGTGGCCATGTATGTGTGAGCTTATTTTCAGGCTCTCTCTTCTGGCCCATTGATCTATCTGCCTATTTTTATGCCTGCCACATCCTGGTTCGCTCACTGTAGCTTTCTAAAGTGTTTGAAAGCCAACAAGTATGCAGCCTCCATCTTTGTTGTTTATTTTCAATGTTATTGAAAATAAATGGCTCTTTGGGGTCCTTAGTGATTCCATATGTATCTTAAGATTGTGTTGTTATTTCTATGAATGACATTGGGATCTTGATAGTTGTAGCATTGAATCCGTACAAGATTTTTTTCTAGCATCTGGCTGTTGACCTTACTGTTTTCATTTCCCAAGGCTGCAGGTAATGCCTGACACTTGTGCAAGAACCCAGGAAAAACCTACATTTAAATGGTCAGATCAGGCCAGCAAATACTGTGCAAGGAATAGTCAGGGGAGGAGAGGTAATGTCTTCTTCAACTTGGGTTCTAGAGCTGCACTGTCCAGATTGATAGCTACTAGATAGGTGTGACTCTCTAAAGTTAATTTTGCAAAATCATTTAACTCAATGAACTAAAGTAAAATAAAAATAACAAAATAAAATAAGCTCTTTACCGAGACACACTAGGAAAATTTCATGTTTTCTAGAACAGATGGAATTTCATATTGCTAAATTTGGAGGTGAGAGTTATAATGGTCCTGTAGAACTGACAATACAAATGATGATTCCTTTTGCATCTCAGTCTCATTTGAAGATATGCCACTGTGATCACTGTCTTGCTGAAGGGTTCTGACCCCATCAAGGCCAGCAAAGGTCTGAGAATCTATTAGAAGGATCAGGGAGATGCTCTATGACCCACCATAATCTGAACCAGAGTAGGAGGAATGGTCAGGTCTCACTGTCTAATAACATGTTTGCTCCTGCTTTTGTTTCTAGAGGTTTGCTTGTGGAGAACATCAAGGACTCCAGTAGTGATGTGGGAGACTCTCCAGGTAGGAAGCAACAGTGAGTAAAAATCAATGGGAGAGGGTTCCAGGTAACAGTCAGGTTGCCCCTGATGACCTGGAGACTAAGGAAGGTGATTATGAAATCAGAAAGGAAAGAGAAATACGTGTAGAAGTTGGATTTGTTTATTTGATAATTTCATGACTTAATAGTAAGAGGAATTGCATCCAGGGACTTTGAGTGTGCTGAATTTGTACACATCTTTCCTTGCTCTGTTCTCTAAAAAGTAATCTTTCCCTGCACTTTCCTCCCTTTGCCACTATCAAATGTCAAATCTTGGTTTTGTTGGGGAATTATGCATGAAGGATTGAGGGTCCTATTGTTGTGGACCTATGGCGAATATATTCTCTGGTGACACAAGAACTCTCTCAGAGACACTTGTACATGGAGACTAAGTTCTAGTGTGTACCAGGTGCTGGGTGAGAAGTGAACTTCTACCTCTTAAGTGACAGGATTTGTCACATCACTTCGCTGTTTCTGTACTTCATTTTCTCTTCCTTAAAGACCACTCCCAAAGCTGGATAGGTGAGGGAATATTTCCTCACCTATCCACTGGAAGGAATAATTACATGGGATTTAGAAACCCACACCATCACTGTGTTCATTCCTGGAGGGCTTGGTGGTGCTTTTGTGGGGATGGAAGCTGGAGGCCTGAGAGTAGGCAAGGTGTTCTGAGGATCCCTTGGGTTGCATGGGTAGAAGTAGTTCCCCTTTTTGGAGTACATTTGAGAGAGGTGGCAGGGACACTTTGTGCATAAAGACCAGGCAGGTGTCAACCTGTTTCCCTGTTCATTAGAATAGGATGAAAGACACCAACTGAGGGCAGCAAACTTTGGTGCTGGCTTTTTGATGCTCTTTCCCATAAGCTATCAACCATTTTGTGGTCATGTAACCATTTTTCTGGGACAAACCAGTACCTGGCGATAGTGTGGCTAGACCCTCCCCAGAGAATCTGTGCAGGTCTATGCCACACCAGCCCCTAAAATTTGGGAGTTTTGAAAGCCAGCTGCACCTGACATAAAACACAACAGTACTGTGCCGCTGGCAAGCAGACAGCTTGGATGCAAATGGTAAAGGCAGGAATGCCATGGAAGGTGGAGACACAACAGGGGCGAGTGTTTCCTCTTCTATGAAGGTTTTCTAAAGAGTGGTGGATGTGAACTCCCCTCTCTGGGGACAAGAGAATGAGATGATGCTATTACCTTCCCCACCCATCAGCACTGACCAACACAGAGTGCCACCAAGTGGAGGCCAGAGCCACTTATACAAAGCCCTGACCCCTGTGCCCTACAGGTGCATCTCCACTAAGGCCAGTTTACCTGCGAATCTGTGTGGCTGACCCCTGTCACAGAAGACCAGGACAAATCCCTCACATGCAGCAAATCTACTGAACATAGAGTGCTTCAAAGCTTTAGGTCTAGGCGAAATAAGATCTCACTTCCTTTCTGTTGAACTGTAGCTTCATTTAACAAGCAGACCAAGGCACACTTAATTAAATCTTTCACAGAGCAGACAAGGTCCAGAGACTCTGCATTAGAGGCAAGGAAAAACTATGTAGATGACTGACCTGAGGGAAGGAGGATCAAAACAAAACAGCAGAGTGCACACTCAGAAACACCTCCTAAAGCTTCAGACCCAAGAGGGGGCATTACATCATAATTAAAGGGTCTAAGTATCAAGGAGACCTAACAATTCCAAATATTTATGCTCAATTTTTTTTTATCCTTTCAAAGAACTAGTTTTGGTTTTACTGATTTTCTTTGAATTCCCATTTTCATCAATTCTGCCAAAATTCTTCCTTTTTCCTTTTTTCTTTCTTTCTTTCTTTCTTTCTTTCTTTCTTTCTTTCTTTCTTTCTTTCTTTCTTTCTTTTTTTCAGGGGTTTGCTTGAACCTTACATTGTTCTTTTGTCTAGCTGATTACTTCAGATATTTATTTTTTTAATGTATATATTCAGTGCTCTAAATTTTCCTGAAAGCACTGCTTTCATTGTAGTCCATACATTTTATAAAGGTGTATATTCATTTTCACTAATTGGAAAATATTTGAACATTCTTTTGTGTGTTGTCTGATCCATGTGTTGTGTAGTCTCAACAGACTTTGGACTATTTAGTTATTTTTCCATTTTAGCCTTCTATGGTCACATTTTTTGGGATCTGAGACATAATGTGTATGAAGTATCCTGTTTTAAATTTTATGAGGTGCGGGTTTTTCCCTGCAGAATGTGGTTATTCTGGTGAATGCTCCACTGAGTTTGGGAAGACTGTGTATTCTGCTGTTGCTAGATACATTATTGCATGAATCTCTTTTAGATTCAGTTGAGTGAAGGTACTGTTCAGTTCAACCTTAAAGACTTTATACATTATGCATGTATCAGTTCCTGAAAGAGCAGGATTTTGTGATGGAATAGTGAATTTGAGTATTTGAATGTCAGTTCACTGAGTGGATTTTTCCATTTTTCTTTCCCATTATAAAGAGTTTTGGTGTCACATATTTTGATATTGTATTGTCAGGTGCATACAGATGAAGGATAGTTTATGTCTTATAGGAGACCAGATACCCTACACTTTAGATGATGCCTTTCATTAACCCTGCTAATTTTGCTGAATCAGAAGTCAGCTTGTCTGAAATGAATGTAGCTACTCTGGTTAACGTTTCATTTGTGTTATCATGGTGGCTTAAATTTTTCAACTTCCTTACTTTTAACTGATCTGTGTTCTGATAATTAAAGTTAGTTCTAATGAGTTTCTTGAAGCAGGTTCTTTTTTTTTTCTCCCCAAATAAGTTTATTTTGTGTTTTCTGTGTTACAAGATTATTTTCCCCAAATACGTTTATTTTATTTTTTTAGTGTTATAAGATTAATTGTTCATGCACCACGCCAGTGCTCCACGAAATGTGTGCCCTCCTCAATACCCACCACGACGCTCGCCCAACCCCCTACCCCTCCCTTCCAAAACCCTCAGATTGTTGATCAGAGTCCACAGTGTCTCTTGGTTTTCTCCCCCTCTGATTTTCCCGAATCACCCTTCCTTTACTTCTCACAATGGCCTCCATGTTTTTCCTTATGCTCCACACGTAAGTGAAACCATATGATAATTGACTCTCTCTGCTTGACTTATTTCACTCAGCATAATCTCCTCCCATTCTGTCCATGTTGATACAAAAGTTGGGGATTCATCCCTTCTGATGGGTGTGTACTACTCCATGGTATATATGGACCATATCTTCTTTATCCATTCCTCTGTTGAAGGACATCTTGGCTCTGTCCACAGTTTGGCAATTGTGGCCATTGCTGCTATTAACATTGGGGTACATGTGGCCCTTCTTTGTACTGCATCTGTATATTTGGGGTAAATACCCAGTAGTGCAATTGTAAGGTCATAGAGTAGCTCTACTTTTAATTTCTTGAGGAATCTCCACACTGTTTTCCAAAGTGGCTGCACCAACTTGCATTCCCACCGACAGTGGAAAAGGGTTCCCCTTTCCCCATATCCTCTCCAACATTTGTTGTTTACTGTCTTGTTGATTCTGGCCATTCTAACTGGTGTAAGGTGGTATCTCAGTGTGGTATTGATTGGAATCTCCCTGATGGCTAATGATGATGAACATTTTTTCAAGTGTTTGTTAGCCATTTGTATGTCTTCTTTGGAGAAGTGTCTGTTCATGTCTTCTGCCCATTTTTTGATGTGATTATCTGTTTTGTGAGTGTTGAGTTTGAGGAGTTCTTTATAGATCTTACATATCAGACTAGAAGCAGGTGCTTATATTTTTAAAATCCATTCAGATGCTCTGTCTTTTCAATATTGTATTGAGAAGGCTTGTATTTATTTTTATTGTTATTTCTTTTCAGTTTTACTTATTTTTTTTTAATGTAACACATTTTATTAGTAGAAAAGAGGGCAAAAATATTATCTCAGTAGATGAAGTAAAAGCATATAAAAAACATGGGAAACACTCATGATAAAAACCCTCAACAAGCTAGGAGGATAAGACAATTTCTTCAAAATGATAAAGAGCATTTATTAAAAATCCACAACTAACATGATAATAGTGCAAATCAGATTGCTTCCCCAAATATCAAACAAGAAAAGGACATCCACTATTACCTCTTCTATTCAACATTGTACTGGAATCTCTAACCAAAGTAAGTGAGCAAGAAAAATAAATAAAAGGAATCCATTGCCTTTGGAGACATGTCCTGAAAGAAGTTGCTGTGGCTAATGTCAAAGAGGTTACTGCCTATGTTCTTCTCTAGGGTTTTGATAGATTCCTGCCTCATGTTGAGGTCTTTTATCCATTTTGAGTTTATCTTCATGTATGGTGTAAGAGAATGGTCAAGTTTCATTCTTCTACATATAGCTGTCCAGTTTTCCCAGCACCATTTATTGAAGAGACTGTCTTTTATCCACTGGATATTTCTTCCTGTTTTGTCAAAGATGATTTGAACATAGAGTTTCGGGT
>CM052799.1:52888813-52904511 GCA_028533885.1 Nasua narica | reverse complement strand
TAATCAGGAACAGATGCTGAATTTTGTCAAATGCTTTTTCTGCATCTATTGACAGGATCATGTGGTTCTTCTCTCTTCTCTTGTTGATTTGTTCTATCACATGGATTGATTTGCGAATGTTGAACCACCCTTGCATCCCAGGGATAAATCCCACCTGGTCATGATGAATAATCTTTTTAATGTGCTGTTGGATCCTATTAGTTAGGATCTTGTTGAGAATCTTGGCATCCATATTCATGAGGGATATTGGTCTGAAATTCTCCTTTTGGGTGGGGTCTTTGCCTGGTTTGGGGATCAGGGTAACGCTGGCTTCATAGAAAGAGTCTGGAAGTTTTCCTTCTGTTTCTATTTTTTGAAACAGTTTCAGGAGAATAGGTATTATTTCTTCCTTGAATATTTGGTAGAATTCCCCAGTGAACAGACTGAGGGTTTTGAAGGGGGTTGGTGGGGGGGTTGGGTGAGGCTAGTGGTGGGTATTGAGGAGGGCACATATTTTTTTTCCCAAATACGTTTATTTTTTCCGTGTTCCAAGATTAATCGTTCATGCACCACACCCAGTGCTCCATGAAATACATGTGCTCCTCAATACCCACCACCAGGCTCGCCCAACCCCCCACCCCCTCCCTTACAAAACCCTCAGTTTGTTGCTCAGAGTCCACAGTCTCTCATGGTTCATCGCCCCCTCTGATTTCCCCCCATTCACCCTTTCTTTCCTTCTCACAGTGCCGGAGGGCACATATTGCATTGAGCACTGGGTGTGATGCATGAACATGAATCTTGGAACACTGAAAAAATTTAAAAAAAAGTGAAAAGAAAAGGAAAAAAATCAAATTTTTTTCAAAGTTTAATTTTTAATTTTTATTTTTTCTTATTTTATTTTATTTTTTAATTAATTTAATTTTATTTTTTCTGTGCTCCATGATTCATCGTTCATGTACCACATCCAGTGCTCCATGCAATATGTGCCCTCCTCAGTACACACCACCAGGCTCAGCCAACCCCCCACTTCCTCCCCTCCCAAACCGTCAGTTTGTTTCTCAGAGTGCACAGTCTCTCTTGGTTCATCTCACCCTCTGATTTCTCCCACTTCACCCTTCATATTTAAACTTTAGCTAGGTAGCGTACAGTGCAAGACTGCTTTCAGCAGTAGAATTCAGTGATTCATCACTTGCATACATCAAACACCCTGAGCTCATCATATCAAGTCCCCTCCCTCCTTCATACCTGTCAACCGTGAAGCCCAGCCCCACCCACCTCCGTCCATCAACCCTCTGTTTGATCTCCATTTTTTAAGATTTTAATAATCTTAAAATAGAGCAAGAGGCAGGAGAGAGAGAAATCCATGCAGGAGTGGGAGAGAGGCAGACAGAGAAGGAAAAGCTGTCTCATTGCTGAGCATTAAGTATAGGGCTTGATCCCAGGACCCTGAGATCAAGACCTGACCTGAAGGCTGACACTTAACCAACTGAGCCACCCAGCCACCCCTTGTTCTCTATTGTGAAGAATATCTCATTGTTTGTTTCCCTCTCTCTTTTTTCTTTTCCCCCTTCCCATATAGTGTCTACAGTAGGGATGTCCAGCCTGCTCCAGATCTGAGAGGTGTTTGAGCAGCTGCAGTTCCAGCAGGCAAGGATAAGTCTCCTGGTATATCCATCTGCTGGGACCCCTGATACCCTGGGCTGCATCCTTAAATCCCAAACACACTTTCATATGCAAGGCTCAGTCCTTCTAGCCACCAAGGTGTGCTACACTCTATACCCTGTAAGCTGAGCCACAGGAAAATTGAAACAGGTCTATTTCCCATGCCACCCCTCACCCAAATCAGTCCTCTTGAACCCTTGTTTTACAGAGCACAAGAACATCAGAATCATATAGAGGAACAGAAACAAAGATTTATAATGAGTTCTGGAGGAGATACGGGGGTTCTGGGAAGGAAACAGAGAGAGGAGAAGGGGTCAAGCTCGGCAGAAGGGGTACTGCCACAACCAGGCTTCTAGGGAAATATGAGATGAGTACCTCCATCATCTGCCCTTTAAAGACTGAGGATTGAACAGTAGCCTTAAAACATCCACCTTTGGAGAAAATTGCAGGACAGGGGTTGTGGTTGGAATACTGTATCTGGGGGCACTCAGTTGGCTCCAGGATCACAGGGTCAGGCCTATACATGCATTTCTCTATTTCTAAACGAGGCTCACACATGGCCCTGGGCTGGGAGGAAGAAGGATATTGGGTAATTCTCAAGGAAGCTATTCCCTGAACCAAGCACTTGCACCTTGGGCCCCAAGGAAGACAATCTAGACCTGGAAGGAAACATCATGGTCTATGATCCAGCAGTAGGATCTAACAAGTCCTGAGTAGGGGATGGATGCAAGGCAAACACGCTCTTGCTGTGTTCACCAGAGATAGGACTGCTAGGAAGAGAGGACGGGGAAAAGACTCTTCTATATGCAGCCAGGCAGACAGCAATGCTAGGCTTTTAGCTGAAGTCAGGGAGTTCTTAGAGGATGGGCCCCTGGGAATATGATATTAGGGTCAGTAGTGCCTCGAAACACCGTCGTGTCTATGAGGTTGACATCAGGGTCAGAGGCTGGCTGGGGAGCCATACCTTTATGTATGCAGATAATAGGCTGGAAGTGGCAGCAGTAGTGACGTTTAGGCTGGCCTGAGGTCGGGCATTACTAGGACTAGAGTCGGAGGGGAACTCTACCAGTTGAAAACAGGAGAATCTGGTGGGGACTCCCATTTCAGAAGTACTGAGAGCAGTAGGGCATGTGCTTCAATTGTCACTGAGGCCTTGGGTTGCAGAGAGCCTCCTCCCTTTCCCCCTGAAAGCAGAATCTGGGAGGAACTTCACCATAAATGGGGACAAGGACTTCAGCTGCTTCTGGAGCCGGCCAGTCAGGAGATGGGCCTCTCATGCAGATATTCCTGCCTGGTGAGATGGAGGGGCAGGGGTAGCGGTTTGGGGACCCAGCAGATAAGCCTTGCCTGATACCTGGGAGTGAGCAGGGGACAGTCAGCCAGCTGGTCAGAGCTGGGGACAGTGATTGTGAAGAGGTGACTGGAAGGGGCTCTGACACAAGCTGTGTGCTCTCTAAGATAAAGGATGCATGGAGCTGCCCCTCAGTTAGAATCCAGGGTAGCCACTGGGCCCTGGCAGTTGTGCATCTTCCTGCATCTCTTCTGCTATGTGTTCCTGCTGGGGGCTAGGGGACAGCTGGAGGAGGAGTGGACCCTCCTGCAGGCAGGAAAGAACTGGAAGGCTGTCCAGTGCTGTCATAGAAGATGGCCTCAGTGTCACCTATAGGTGCATTGGGCATGACCTGGAGTCCTGCTTTCTCCTCAGAGGCTAGGTCTTCAGCAGTGATTCTAAACCCACCTCAGGGATGGTGGCAGTCTCAGAGGGTCCCTTTCTCTTGTCTTCAGGAGTCCCCAGTCTTATCTCCAGGTTAGAAGTATATACAGCTTGTTTCTGAGACTTGCAAGTGTCAAGTGTCCCTAAGCAGTTCTTCCTAGTGTCTTTCTGTCCGATGGTTCCAGGAGCATAATTTTAGGCTGAGTCTTCCTCTGGGAAACCACTGAAGCCACAGCTGGACACCAAGGGCCTGTCTGGCTCACTGTTGATGAGGACCTATGAAGAACTTAGGCATCGTATATAGCTAGGGTGTCCTCCTCTGCAGCTGTGAGAAACATGAGGTGGAGCTGTATGAGATCATATGGCATTTTGTTTGGGACAGCCCCTAGAAGAGAGGTAGGATTTCTGGTGGGACATACATTTGAGCTCTGGGGGCTAGACGTATCTCTGTGGGACCCTAGTCTTTTTTTAAAAAAGATTTTATTTATTTGAGAAAGAGAGAGAGAGTGAGAATGAGAGGGGAGAAGGTCCGAGGGAGAAGCAGACTCCCTGTGGAGCTGGGAGCCCGATGCGGAACTCAATCCTGGGACACCAGGATCACGACCTGAGCCGAAGGCAGTTGCTTAACCAACTGAGCCACCCAGGTGCCCAGACCCTAGCCTTTTAAGAAGGAAGAGAAGCTTGCATCAATCCCCAGAAACTGAATCAAGGTGGTGTCTACCATGCCATCAGGGTGCCTTCCCTAATATCCCTGCCTCTTTGTGGCTATGGGTTCTTCTGTTGCTTGGCAGCCCCTTTCCCAGTCTCTGAGTGCCCTCAACATGACTTCTCTGTGTACTGGTCCTGGGTGTATCTGGGTGCTGTGGATGGCATAGTGGTTCCTGGGTGCTCCTGTACTTAAGAGGGAATGAGATTGCACAGTGTACATGCTGAACTACTGGACATATTTACATTGGGAGCAGACAGCACTATTTTTGTCTGAAGGCTTTGACTTACAGTTAAGGCAGAATCTATAGAAGCTCAAAAGTCACATTGGAAAAAGGTGCCATGAGGTTAGGCCCTATCTCCCACAAGGTAAAGGCTCAGGGGGCTGCCTGCCATGAAAAGGTAAAGCGCATGTGGCTCATCCCTTCCCCAACTTACTCGGTGGGTCTACATTGGAATGTAGATGTTGGCCTGGCTGCTATTGCCTGCCACCATGAAGTAGACAACAGCATGGTCATAATCCATGCAGCCCACCAGACTATGCCCTGAGCACATCTCCAAGGGAACCAATACCTAATCTATGCATGCATGTGAGCAGTAAGAGCTATGTCCTCCTGCAGCTGCTTAACTTGGACGCAGGGATCTGGGTACCTGTAGGGCCATCATGGACAGGAGTAGAGGAGGTACATTGGTTAATTTCTGAAGAGTTCCCTAGAGCCCAATGGACCTATACATACGGACAGCTGCCAATGAGATAGGGATCCTACAATGTCCCCTCCACACTACCACTGCCTGCCATGTGTCCAGAGGGATGCAAAGCAGGGAGAGGTGAGGTGTCCTGCTGGCGTGAGTGCTCGAGGGCCTGTGTCTTCACTCATTGGCCAGATGCCTGAATCAGAGGTGGTCACACCCAACCCCATATGTCTCATCACACCTAGATATGAACAGAGGAAAGTCTCTGTTGACTTTAGCAAGTTGGGAGGGCAGGGTTGTGTCCTGCAGAGTGAGAAGAAGAACATCTCCAGGGGCACTCTTCAGAAATAAATCAATGCACACACTTCCTCCATTCCTGTCCCTGGTAGCCCTTCAGGCACCCAGATCCCTGCCTCCAAATTAAGCAGCTGCTGGAGGACATAGCCCTTCCTGCTCATGTGCATTCACAGATTAGGTACTGGTTCCTTGGGATTTGTGCTCAGGGGATAATCTTGTGGGCTGCATGGAGTGTGACCATACTCTTGTCTACTTCACGGTGGCAGGCAATAGCGGCCAGGCCAGCATCATAGTTGATTCCAATGTAGACCCACCGAGTAAGTTGGGGAAAGGATGAGCCCCATGTGCCTTACCCTTCAATGGCAGGCATCTCACGTTTAGAATTGATCTTCATGTTCCTCCTGAAAAACATCACCCTCTGCTCTTTCTCTAGGTTCTGTACTAGAGAAGTTTTTGATATCTGAAAGGAAGGGAAGAGTCAGGCATGACCAGAAACACCCAGGACAGGAAAACACCCATGTGGGATATGACCAGGTCAGGATCAGCCTTCTCTGGGGCCTGTCCAGCTCAGCCCTTCTAACTCGCAGCCTGGCTCACTGCTGGGCCATTCAGGGCTGTTCACTATGAATCAGTGGTGCAGGCCCAGGTTCAGGGCCCAGGGCAGCACTAAGGAAGGGAGTGAGGGGGCTGCAGAAACATATACCTGAAGAGACAAGACCTCAAGTACCTGGATGAGACCAGGTTCCTCAGGGTGAACCTCATAAAAAGAGACAATGGGTGAGAGCTACAAAGAGGAGCTATGCATTGCAGAGAGAAAGCAAAAAGAGATGAAAGGAAGAAATGTGTTACGGGCATCATGTTGCTGTGTTCATCTGAATCCTCTGAATCTGTAAAGTAGTCTTTGAGTGGATGTGGCACTGACGATGTGGGGGTGGCTGTGGGAAAGGAAGTCAGAGTTAGCGGAGGTAGGAATGCAGACCACGCTGCTCCAGGGATGAAGTACCTTGAATTCTGGGTGATTGGCCCTCAGCTCTGAGTCCTCTCTAGGCCCCAACCTTCATGTCTGCAGGGAAGGAGTGTTCTGTTCTCTGACCTTCTTTTCCAGCCTCACGTTCTCTCCATGACCAAGAATGGATGCATGCCTGTGTTCTCCTGTCCCTCCTGCAGGAAATCATTGTCCCCATGAGAGTCTGTTAGTTAACAGCTGGTTATTACCTTCCTCCCTCCTGGCTCCTCTCCTGCTGTGTTCCCCTTCCTTATCCTCTCCTAAGACATGCTTCATTTCCTTTCTACTGTCAAACTCCACTAATCACATTGTTATGAAATAAGGAAGCACTGGAGGAAAGACAATACATGCACTGGCACCCACTCAGTAAATCCACTGATTTTTCTTGTTGGGGAGTTGGGATCTGGCATTGCTGAGGACCTTGAGGGAGAAAGTGTCAACTACCTCCATATAGCCCGTGTCTGTTCTGAGCCTGACATGACCATACTCAGGAGACAACATTACCTGAAACACCCTTCCCCAAATTCTTAGAACCGTTATATAAAGGGTGAGTGAAAATTAGAGGATGTTAACTTGTCCAATTTCCCTTAGTCTTTCAGTGAGGCCCTGGGAAATGGATAGCTGTGTGGCCACATAAACATACCGCATCTGCCAGGGTTTGCCCTGACCATTGGGAGGAAAGCTCTGGGTTTACCTGAGGAAAGGTCACAGAGTGGTCATGACAAGGATGTGATGAGGGCAAGGCTGACACCATATGGCAGGAGCACTTGGCACTAAGAGGAGCAGTGACCCCTGGACCTACTGCCCAGAGGTTCTGCCCTGGGACAGGACAATGACAGGACAATGACAAGTGACAGGTCAGTGGGGCTGTGAATACAAGAGTTTGAAACAGGCCCAGCAGCCCCTCACACAGTCCTCTAGAATGATTGCCCACCACAGAGCTTTTGCAGTGCAGGTAGCTGCACATGGGCCTTTCTTTGATGGAAACACATGCACCTAGATGACTCTGGGATAGGACACTGGAGTATACGCAGTGATGCCAGAGGGAACTTCTATAACAATACAGCTGTGGGAGTGGTCCTTAAGGATGAGCAAGCACCACAGAAATATGGTGTTACAGGGGCACCTGGGTAGCTGAGTCATTAAGCATCTGCCTTGGGCTCAGGTCATGGTTCTGGGGTCCTGGGATCAAGCCCTGCATTGGGATCCCTGCTCCACAGGAAGCCTGTCTCTCCCTCTTCCTCTCCCATGCTTCTATTCCCTCTCACTGTCTCTCTCTCAGTCAAATAAATAAAATCTTTTAAAAAATAAAGAAAAAGAAAGAAAGAAAGAAAGAAAGAAAGAAAGAAAGAAAGAAAAAAAGAAAGAAAAAGAAAGATAGAAAGAGGGAGAGAGGAAGGAAGGAAGAAAATAAGGAAGGAGGAAGGAAGGAAGATGGTGTTACATGTCCTAGAAGTTGAACGGGAGAGAATTACCTCTCATTGACCACCTGGCACACACTAGAACTTTGCCTCTGGGTCAGGTGTCTATGAGAGAGTTGTGTCCCTGTCAGAATACATTCATGATAAGTCATTAACAGAATGGTCCCCTAATCTCTTGGGCACAATTCCCAAGAGGTGCCAAGAAAACAAAACCAATAGCAGACATTCAACAGTGGTAAGGGGAGGAGAATACAGGTTTCATGGGAATGAAAGTTGTAGAGAGCAAAGCAAGAACAGACTTTCTCAAAGACAGCACACTCAAAGCCTATAGACACAATTCCTCTTCCTATTATGTCATTAAGATATGAGCTGAGCAAATCAGTCTTCTACACCTATTTCCCGTTCTGATTTCACATGCACTTTTGCAGTCTCCAATCAGCACTTGCAACCGGACTGTTACCTGGAACCCTCTTCCACTGATTCCTACCTAAGTGCCGTTTGGACCTGAAGAGACTTTCCACCTCTAGATGGAATCATCGTCCAGGATCTCCACAAATAAATCTATAGACAGACTTGCAGTCTCCAGATCAGCAGTTGCAACCGGACTGTTACCTGGAACCCTCTTCCACTGATTCCTACCTGAGTGCTGTTCGGACCTGGAGAGACTTTCCACCTGTAGATGGAATCATCGTCCCCCAGGATCTCCACAAACAAATCTATAGACAGACAGACATGAGCAATCTTGTTATTGGAGAGAAGGGCTCAGCCATTCCTCCTACTCTAGTTGAGGTTGTGGTGAGTCATCCAGCACCTCCCTGAATTTTTCCATGGGTCCCCCAAAATTTGTTAGGTTTGGAGGAATCTGAGCCCTTCAATAAGATATTGATCAGGGGGTGCCTGGGTGGCTCATTGGGTTAAAGCCTCTGCCTTCAGCTCAGGTCATGATCTCAGGGTCCTGGGATCGAGCCCCGCATCGGGCTCTCTGCTCCAAGGGGAGCCTGCTTCCCCCCTCTCTCTGCCTGCCTCTCTGCCTACTTGTGATCTCTCTCTCTCTCTGTGTCAAATAAATAAATAAAACCTTTAAAAAAAAGACATTGATCACAGTTGCGAATCTGAGATGTGATAGAGATGCTACAGGAATCACCATTCATACTCTCCGTTGTTGGAGTTTATTATAGCTCTCATCACCAAACGTAGTGACCCAATTCCAACTCTTAGGGATACACAGGAAATGTGGCTAGTGTGAGTGAACAATCTGATGTTTCTGTTCCTTAGAATTAAATGAGTTAATAAATGATGGAATGAAGTCAGTAATACACAGAAAGATACAGGCTAGTGGCTAGCACCCTGGATAGCAGAGCTGTAGAATCCAAAGATGAAGACACAAGTGCCCATCCCTTCATTGTTCCTTACTGAGTAGTGTTCTGGCTTAGTGGGAATCACTCATTTTCAGATATTTCCTGAGCCCGTGCACATATGCCAGGCACTTTTTGAGGTCCTGTGATGTCAAAACAGTAAGGTCAACACCCTAGGTCTTAATAGAAGCAATATACATTTCAAAGCAACCCTTATCAAAAAATGTCAGCAGCAATGTACATTTCAATGCAACCCCTATCAAAATTAAAAAATCCCAATGTGGTACCTAAGTGCAGTGCAGTATTATTCCAACTTCAAAGAGAAGTGAACTTATCATGTGCAGAACCAGGAATGAGCCTGGAATACCTTATTCTAAGCATAATATGCCAATCATAGAAACAGAAATACCATGTGTTTGCATGACCATGAGTTGTGTAAAATGGTCAAAGTCATAGAAGCGGAGAGTAGAGGATTGGTTGCCAAGCACTGGGGACAAAGGAAGTGGGGAGTTTCTATTATGGGCTTTGGTCCTGCATAAGAATTGGCCCCACCTCTGACAGATGTTGACTAGCATGGTCCTATATGGGACCTACATCCACACCTTTCACAATCTCTGGACTGACCACAAGCATATGGGCTTTCTCTCTGTGATCCTCACTAATGACTAGTCTTCAATGAGTTGTTAAGTGCACATGAGTTGCCCTGGGTTATTTACCCATGGGGGACACTTAAAATGTTGGGCAATGTTGTGACCTTGTAGATGAGCATCTCCAGGTATGTAATGATGTGGGACTTGTTTTGTGACTGATGATAGCTGAGTGATAAGTTCAGATCAGCAGCCCAGAGCTACAGCTTTGGGACATGGGCCTGGGTTCCTAGTTTTGCTTTTCCATATAGTAGGCAAGAGCTTGAAGGGACTCATGTAACCCAATGTTCCTAGCAGCAATGGCCACAATACCCAAACTGTGGAAGGAACCAAGATGCCCTTCAACAAATGAATGGATAAAGAAGATATGGTCCATGTATACAATGGAATATGATCCCTCCCTCAGAAAGGATGAATACCCAACTTTTGTATCAACATGGATGGGACTGGAAGAGATTATGCTGAGTGAAATAAGTGAAGTGGAGGGAGTCAATTATCATATGGTCTCACTTACGTGTGGAGCATAGGAAAAACATGGAGGGTATTGTGAGAAGGAAAGGAAAGGTGAATGGGGGGAAATCAGAGGGAGTAATGAACCATGAGAGACTGTGGACTCTGAGCAACAAACTGAGGGTTTTGGAGGGGAGTGGGTGGGGGGTTGGGTGAGCCTGGTGGTGGGTATTGAGGAGGGCACGTATTGCATGGAGCACTGGGTGTGGTGCATGAACAATGAATCTTGTAACACTGAAAAATTAAAATAAATTTGGGGAAAAAAAAGAAAAAATTAAATAAAAGTATTTGGGGGAAAAAATAAGGTGGCCACTAAGCCATTGTGTTTTACAAAAAAAAATAAAGAAGGCAAGAGCTTGGGCCATTTATCACTACACCATCTCCATCTGAGCAAAGGGAGTTTTAAGCAAATCTCCAGATATGGCTGTGTTGAGAGAGGAAGGTAGTATTGTATGCAATGCATTTATATGCATTGTATGTACGGTGTTGATGAGATTTTCTTTTGTTGTAGAAGTTTGATTGTTGTATTAGTGGGAAATACTTCTTGAGGAAAAAGACACACACAAACACACACACACACACACATTGACCGTTCCACCACACAGATGCACACAGCCAACCCCAACCCTCACCACAAACAACCCCAACAAACCACACCACCTAAATGATCTAGTGCTTCTGGGAATGTAGAACAGGGTCATAGTTCCTTATGGGAAGATTTCTCTCATTACACCTCAACACTTATTCCCAAAATGAATGCAGAATCAGGGTGGATTCCTGCAGACTGAAGCAGACAAGCATGTCTCACCTTCTTCATCGGTGACTGTAGGTTTGTAAAACAAGATTTTGATGAAAAGGGGAGCTTTGCTCTTTTCTGCACCCACCTGTAATTAGTGAAAAGATAACAGTATGAGGAATGCATCACACTATGTAGTGTTTACACAGGTGTTTTGTTCTATTTCAGAAACCAAATGGCAGCCAGGAGTTGAGTCGATGCCCACAGAACAAAACATAGTGGACGTGGATAAAGCTCAAGCATTTCATACAAGATCTTGCAAGACCATTTTGATTAGGAAACAAAAAATTCAAAGACAAACACTTCTGCTGAGCAAAATACTCACTACCATATAGCTTGTAGCTGATGTTGTCATTCATAAAATACCCTATTGTATTTTAGGTAACACACTCCCACTTTAAACTCTCCTTGCTGACGTAATTAGATATGTCATCTGAGATGTCAGGCTCAGAATTTTATAGCTTAGTTCTATAGAAGAAGAAAATAAAATGTCTCTCTCAGACAAAAAGAGCTTACCTTGGAAAGGGTTAGGGCTTCTTCCTGTGGCATCCAGCTAGGAAACTCTTCTACAAGGCACTCTGTGGGAGCTAGAAGGAGACATAGGAACTGTCAGGACCTAGTGATGCTGCTCAGCAACTAGCCAGGAAGCTTTGCTGTATGTGGATACAGTGTGGGAGTGTGCATATGGGTGGTGAGCAAGTATGGACTGCACTGCTGCTGGGACGTCGTCCTTGGTGGACAAAGGAAGGCAGAATGAAGGAACAGAAAGGAAATGAGAAACTGGATCATTGGTTTTCTTGCTATGGGGAGAATATTCGGTATGAAAGAGTCAGTCTAAAAAGAGATAAACCCTAACACGCATGTTATGTTGTAATGACTGGGTCCCATGACCTCTTCTGCATCTTTGAGGTACAACTAAATTGCCACTAACTTCTTTGTATACCAGTCCTTCCTCCAGGATGCCCATAGGCAGCTACTGTACTGATCATGTCTCTGTAAGACTTTCTACTTCACTGGGAAACTAAAATCAATCCTAGGCAAATATCCCATTATAGTTGTTCACAAATAAATCATCCTAAAGTAAACCACTTATGGAAGACTTGAAATACTGACACGCACCATTTAAAAATACCCATTTCAAAAAAAATAAAATAAAATAAAAATTAAAATTAAAATACCCATTTCTATTTTTCTTTTCACTGAAATTCAAGTTTGTTAACATATAATGTAGTTTTGTTTTCAGGAGTAGAATTTCATGATTATCCATCATGTGGTATCCATATTTCCCTTCCAGTATTCCTATGCTATGTAATATATGTGTTTGTGTGTGTGTGTCTGTGTGTCAGGGTGTGTTTGTGTGTGTCCATGTGTGTCCATTGAGTCAGCGACTAATTATATTGTATAGGCCATCGAGCCAGTAAAAAGTTCATTATGAAAAGGAGCCCAGGAGGGTGAGCTAACACTCTAACCCAGCTGTGCAGGAGATTTGCAACAAGGGTGTTAGGCACCAAGCTAACAACTGAGGTTTCCATGGAGTTCTCATTTCCCACTGTCCTTTGGGTGTGTGATTGTAGGAGTTGAGCATTTATAAGGCTTATGGAAATGTCCTCAAATACACTGAAATCTCTCCCTGATTCTTCTCTGCCTCAGCCATGACCAAACAATGACCCCCCAGTACTGACATATGTCACTTGCACCGTCTTGCCTGAGCCCTCTCATCCCTTAGAATCTGTGGGCTGACGAGGACCATGTGGGCTTTCTGGGTGCATTGCACATCAATGTTATGCCCCATCAGCTGTGAAGTGCCCCTAAAACTACTCTGCTTTATGTGGCCACCGAGGCTTCCTTCTAATGTTTTGGCAGTGTGGAGGATCTCTGTAGACTCTGATACTTCCAGTCATGGACTTGGATGCAGAAACTCCCTTGTTCTCTAACGACTCTGTGGCTGAGAGATAAGTGCAGATTAGTATCCCAGAACATCAACAGTGGGACCTAGGCCTTAGTTCACATTGTGACCTGTCCATACAGGAAGTCAAGAGCTAGGGCCATTCATGTTTGTTCCATCTCTGGTCAGGGAAAGGAATACTGAAGCATTCCCCAGATACAAATGCAGAGAAGGAGGAATGAGTCAATGTAGGCAAAACATGCATGTGAGGAGTGTTTTCATTTTTCTCTTTAGAAAGCCAACACTTGCACAGTGCTGGTTAAGTGAGAAAGAGCTCCTGAGGAAATGTGTGTGCATGCACACACACACACACACACATACACACGCATGCATGCAGTCATGTTTACAATCATTCTGCATAGACTCATACATAGACACCCTTCCACCCTCATACACAAAAAACACACCTGAGAGAGGAGCAAGATGGTGGAGAAGTAAGAGGTTGAGATAGAGTTGGATCCCAGAAGTTCATCTAGATAGTTATCAAATCATTGTAAAAGCCAGCATACTCAACAGCAGAGAGAAGAGAGGAAGAAGAGCAATTCTAGGAGCAGAAAATTGGCCACTTTCTGAAAGGTAGGACATTTGGAAAAGTGAATCCAAAGCGACGAGAAGAGAGACCACGGGGGGAGGGGCCGGCTCCCGGCAGCCGCAGAGCCGCAGAGCACAAAATCAGAATTTTTAGAGTCTGCTCCATTGAGGGACATCCCTCCAGAGGCTAAGCCAGAGGTTTAGCCCTCGTGGGAAAAGTGTGGTTTCAGGACCCTCTGGGTAACAAAGAGACCGGGGTGTCTGACTGCAGCAGAGCTCCCAGATATCGGGGTGGAGAAGGCGGCAGCAGAGAAAGAACCACGCAGTGTGTTTCCAACTGGAGCTTACCCTAGACCGTGGCCGCAGCCCAGTGAGCGGGGACCCCACAAGGCATTCCGGAGAGCCCCCCTCCTTCCTCCTCGGGGAGGAGCGGCGCGGGAGTGCACAGCAGGAATCTGCTCAGTTTGGAGACTCCAGTCGGGGCCGCAAGCCAGAGATAGAAACGCTTCGGCACCAGTGGCTGAGATCAGAGCCTGGGTGGGACCCGGAAGATGGGAATGATTGACTGCTTTCCTCTGAGGGCGCGCTGAGGAGCAGGGACTCCAGCTCTCAGCTCCTCCCGCCAGAGACTGGGAGCTGCCATTTGCATTCCTGGCCTCCAGGGCGGTACAGAAAGCGCTCAGGGAACAAAGACTCCCCAGAGCAAACCTAAGCGAATTGCTTGGCCCATCCCCGGGCAAGGGCAGGGCAATTCTGCCTCAGGCAAAGACATTTGAGAACCAAGTTCAAGAGGCCCCTCCCCCAGAAGATCAGTGAGAATATCCAGCCACGCCCAAGTTCATCAATCAGTGAAAACTGTGGAACTCCAGAGTACTTTTCTCTCTCACTCATCTATTCTTAGCTCGATAAAATGACAAGGCGGAAAAACTCACCACAAAAAAAAGAACAAGAGACAGTACTGATGGCTAGAGGCCTAGTTAATACAGACATCAGTAATATGTCAGAAATAGAGTTCGAAATGACTGTTATCAAGGTGATAACTGGGCTCAAAAAAAGCATGGAAGAGATTAAAGAATCCCTTTTGGGAGAAATAAAATCCCTTTTGGGAGAAATAAAAGAAATAAAATCTAACCAAGATGAAATAAAAAAAGGTATTAATGAGGTTCAAACAAGAATGGAGACTCTTAATGCTAGAATAAATGAGGCAGAAAAAAGAATTAGTGACATAGAAGCCCAATGACAAAGAATAAAGAAGCTGAGAAAAAGAGAGACAAACAACTATTGGATGGACCATGAGGGAAGAATTTGAGAGATAAGTGATACCATAAGACACAACAGTATTAGAATAATTGGGATTCCAGAAGTAGAAGAAAGAGAGAAATAGGGGAAGATATATTGGAACAAATTATTGTAGAGAATTTCCCTAATCTCCTGAAGGGAACAAGCATCAAAATCCAGGAGGCACAGAGAACCCCCCTCAAAATCAATAAAAATAGGTCTACACCCCATCATCTAATAATAAAACTTACAAGTCTTAGTGACAAAGAGAAAATCCTGAAAGCATTACCTTGATCCCCAAACCAAAGACTCCATAAAAAGGAAAACGTCCAGTCCAATATCCTTGATGAATACGGATGTAAAAATTCTCACCAAAATACTAGCCAATAGGATCCAACAGTATATTAAAAGGATTATTCACCGCGACCAAGTGGGATTTATTCCTGGGATGCAAGGTTGCTTCAACATCCACAAATTAATCAATGTGATACAGTACATTAATAAAAGAAAGAACAAGAACCATATGAGACTCTCAATTGATGCTGAAAAAGCATTTGACAAAGTACAACATCCTTTCCTGATCAAAACTCTTCACAGTATAGGCATAGAGGGCACATTCCTCAACATCATCAAAGCCATCTATGAAAAACCCACAGAGAATATCATTCTCAATGGGGAAAAGCTGAGAGCTTTTCCCCTGAGATCAGGAACACGGCATGGATGCCCACTATCCCCACTGCTGTTCAACAGAGTCCTAGAAGTCCTAGCCTCAGCAATCAGACAACAAAAAGAAATAAAAGGCATCCAAATTGGCAAAGAAGAAGTCAAACTCTCACTCTTTGCAGATGATATGATACTTTATGTGGAAAACCCAAAAGACTCCACTCCAAGACTGCTAGAACTCATACAGGAATTTGATTGAGTGTCAGGATATAAAATTAATGCACAGTTGCATTTCTTTATACCAACAGCAAAACAGAAGAAAGAGAAATTAAGGAGTCGATTCCATTTACAATTGCACCCAAAACCATAAGATACCTAGGAATAAACCTAACCAAAGAGGCAAAGAATCTGTACTCAGAAAACTACAAAGTGCTCATGAAAGAAATTGAGGAAGACACAAAGAAATGGAAAAACGTTCCATGCTCATGGATTGGAA
>CM052799.1:52845700-52881221 GCA_028533885.1 Nasua narica | reverse complement strand
CTTTTTTCCACTGGATATTTTTGCCTGTTTTGTCAAAGATGATTTGACCATAGAGTTGCAGTTCCATCTCTGGGCTCTCTATTCTGTTCCACTGGTCTATGTGTCTGTTTTTCTGCCAGTACCATGCTGTCTTGGTGATTACAGCTTTGTAGTAAAGCTTGAAATCAGGCAATGGGATGCCCCCAGCTTTGTTTTTCTTTTTCAACATTTCCTTAGCAATTCGGGGTCTTTTCTGGTTCCATACAAATTTTAGGATTCTTTGTTCCAGCTCTTTGAAAAAAACTGGTGGAATTTTGATCGGGATGGCATTGAAAGTATAGATTGCTCTGGGCAGTATAGACATTTTAACAATGTTTATTCTTCCAATCTATGAGAATGGAATGCTTTTCCACCTTTGCGTGTCTTCTTCAATTTCTTTCATGAGTACAGGTCCTTTACCTCTTTGGTTAGGTTTATTCCCAGGTATCTTATGGTTCTTGGTGCTACAGTAAATGGAATCGATTCTCTAATTTCCCTCTCCATATTTTCATTGTTAGTATATAGGAAAGCAATTGATTTTTGTGTATTGATTTTGTATCCTGACACATTCCTGAATTGCTGTATGAGTTCGAGTAGTTTGGGGATGAGTCTTTTGGGTTTTCCATATAGTGTATCATGTCATCTGCGAAGAGAGAGAGTTTGATTTCTTCATTGCCAATTTGAATACCTTTTATTTCTTTCTGTTGTCTGATTGCTGTTGCCAGGACTTCTAGTACTGTGTTGAACAAGAGTGGTGAGAATGGGTATCCTTGACGTGTTCCTGATCTCAAAGGGAAGGCTGTCAGCTTTTCCCCGTTGAGAATGATATTTGCTGTGGGCTCTTCAAAGATAGACTTTATGATACTGAGGAATGTTCCTTCTATCCCTATAATTTGGGGAGTTTTAATCATGAATGGATGCTGAATTTTGTCAAATGCTTTTTCTGCATCTATTGAGAGGAGTATGTGGTTCTTCTCTCTTCTCTTGTTGATTTGTTCTATCACGTGGATTGATTTGCATATGTTCAACTACCCTTGCATCCCAGGGATGAATCCCACCTGGTCATGATGAATAATCTTTTTAATGTGCTGTTGGATCCTATTATCTAGGATCTTGTGGAGAATCTTGGCATCCATATTCATCAGGGATATTGGCCCAAAATTCTCCTTGTGAATGGGGTCTTTGCCTGTCTTGGGGATCAGGGTAAAGCTGGCTTCATAGAAAGAGTCTGGAAGTTTTCCTTCAGTTTCTATTTTTTAAAGCAGTCTCGGAAGAATAGGTATTATTTCTTCTTTGAATTTGTGGTAGAATTCCCTAGGGAATCTGTCAGGCCCTGGACTCTTGTTTTTTGAGAGGTTTTTGATCACTGCTTCAATCTCATTCCTAGATATTGCTCTATTCAGGTTGTCAATTTCTTCCTGTTGCAGTCTTAGAAGATTAAGGGTTTCCAGGAACGCATCCATTTCTTCCAGGTTGTTGAGCTTATTGGCATATACCTGTTGATAATAATTTTTGATGATTGTTTCTATTTATTTCCTTTGGGTTAGTCGTGATCTCTCCCCTTTCATTCATAATTTTGTTAATTAGGGTCCTCTCTCTTTTCTTCTGGATGAGTTTGGCCAGTGGCTTATTGATCTTATTGATTCTTTCAAAAAACCCATTTCTGGATTCATTGATGAGAATGTCAGCCTTGCTGGATCAAGTATTCTTGGCTGCATGTTCTTCTCGTTTAGTGCCCTGAATATATCATGCCAGCACTTTTTGGCTTGCCAGGTTTCTGTGGATGAGTCTGACATTATTCTGATGGGCCTTCCTCCGTATGTAAGGAATCTCTTCTCCCTAGCTACCCTCAGGACTTCCTGTCTAACATTATAATTTGCACATTTTAACATTATGTGTCTGGCTGTTTTTCTAGATTCAATGACCTGGTAGGGGTTTTTTCCACTTTTAGGACACCAAAACTTGTTCCATTCCCCAGACTGGGGAAATTTTCATTCAGAATCTGGTCAGCTATATCTTCTCGTCTTCTGTCTTTCTCTACCCTCTCTGGGATGCTGATGATTCTGATGTTGCACCGTTTCATGGCATCATTTATTTCCCGAAGTCTGTTCTCATGATTCCTGAGCAGTTTGTTCCAGCTCTCCTCCTCACCTTGCTTCTCAACCAGTTTATCCTCTAGATCACTAATTCTATCTTCTGTCTCCATAACTCTAGCTGTTAGACTATTTAGACTGGATTGGATCTCATTAATAGCGCTTCTTACATCAGCTATACTGGCTTTCAGTACTGCCCTGTATAGAAAACATTCTATAATGTTTTTCTCCTTCCTAGCCATTGCCTGGATAATTGTCACCCTGAATTCCCTTTCTGACATACTGTTTATGTCTATGTCCAATAGTTCTGAGGGAGAGGGTGTAGTCTCTGGATTTTTCCTCTGTTGGGTGTTCCTCCTCCTAGTCATTTTGATGAGAAGTGGATGAGAGAATGTATAGCTGGATATATCGCCCACGATCCAGGCAGGGTGCACCCTGGAGGGTTTTTGAGCAATTGGGATTCAACACCAAAAAGAAGGAATAAGGATAAAAAAAGGTAGAAAGAGAAAAAGAGGAAATCCCAGCTAGAATGGGCCTCAAAACTAAGATTTATAAGGTATGTAAACAAACACGAACAAACATATAGACCAACACAAAGATATGACAAGAAATAAAAGAACCTAGCAGAATGAACCCCATGAATAAGGTTTATATAATACCATAACAAAAGCAAATACGTAGAAACACTGACAGAAGGATAAGATGGGAGGGTGGTTATAACTCCTCGCAGGTGAGGAAGGTTATTTCAGGTCCTCCTGGGTTTATAGTTTTATTAAGCCTCTGGCTGTAATGTTAAGTATTTAAAAAAAAAAAAAAGAAATGTGAAAGCAAGTGACTAAAAAAAAAAATAGGAGAGAGAGAGAGAGAGAGAATAAGAAAGAGAAAAAATAATCTTGTATCTATGAAATATACAAGTTTGAGGGTATTACCAGGAGCTTAATATATTGATTTCCCCTGGCGTTGGGGGTTTAAAATTTTATGGGGACCCTGTGGTTATAGTCCTTTTGTTTTTTGGCTGGTCTTCTGGGGGAGTGACCGGCTGCATTGTTTTCTAGTCAGTCTTGCTTGGGTTGAGTCATCCTGCCCCCCAGTCAAGGGACTGAACTCTATGGAAACCGCTTTCCAGAGTCTTTCGCTCTCTGAAGGTTTTTGGCCTTTGGTAACTTTTTCACCTTTTCAGAGTCCAAGCAATGAATCTCCCAGAAGCACTCAGACCTCCGTGTCTCAGGAAGCCCGAATCTCTGCTCCCCTCTGTGTGGTCCAGAACACACACTCCCCTCTGCAAAACTTCTGCTCACAGCCCACCCTGTCCGAGGTGGCGCACGACCCCAGCTGCCTTTCTGTGGCTTCGCAGTGGGGACTGGAGTGGCTAGGCTGCTTGCCCGTGTTCTCTCCCGGGAGGGTGGGGATCCTCGAGGCCCTGCGGTGGGTCGCGAATTTCCCGGGCACCCCTAGAGAAAAGCTGCAGGCTCCTGGACCACAGCAGACTCTCTAAAGGCACTTGCAGGTGTGTGCCTGGCCCAGAGATTGTTGCAGAGAGCAGAAAGCTGCAGGTTCGGGAACCACGAACTGGATCCCCCCACCAGTCTCACTTTGGGGTGCTCCTTCCTGGGAGCATGGGTCCAGGCCACTGCCAGACCACCCCGTTCAACTAGGTACTCCTCAGAACCTTTTGCTCTTTTTAAGTGTTTTTAATCGACTCTATGGACTGTACGTTAATGCTGGTCCCCAGCCACCGGGTACTTTCCTTTGGGGTATTACTGTCTGTAGATCCCTTCTGGTGGCTCCCTCCGCCTTTTGTTTATCCTCCAATATCGATTGGAGTGTTCCCACTTTGCTTTTACCTCTGCACTGCTGTCTTCTGCTCTCGGAGAGATCCAGGAGCGAGAAATCTTGCTCCTTAGGGTGATTTCATGGGTGTTCAGTGTGTTCTGGTAGATATCCAGCCATCTTTTGGGGATAGGTTGCAACAGGATCTCCTACTTCTCCGCCCCCCTCCCACCCTTCTTCAGTTTCTTTCATGAGTGTTCTGTAGTTCCTTGAGTACAGATCCTTTACCTTTTTGGTTATTCCCAGGTATCTTATGGCTCCTGGTGCTACAGTAAATGGAATCGATTCTCTAATTTCCCTTTCCATATTTTCATTGTTAATGTATAGGAAAGCAACTGATTTCTGTGTATTGATTTTGTATCCTGCCACATTACTGAATTGCTGTATGAGTTCTAGTAGCTTGAGTTTTCCATATAAAATATCATGTCATCTGCAAAGAGAGAGAGTTTGACTTCTTCATTGCCAATTTGAAAACCTTTTGTTTTTCTGTTGTCTGATTGCTATCGCTAGGACTTCTGGTACTTTGTTGAACAGAATGGTAATAGTGGGCATCCTTGTCATGTTCCTGATCTCAAAAGGAAGGCTGTCAGCTTTTCCCCAATGAGAATGATATTCACTGAGGGATTTTCATAGATGAATTTTATTAAGCTGAGGAATGTTTCTTCTCTCCCTATACTTTGAAGAGTTTTAATCAGGAACGGATGCTGAATTTTGTCTAATGCTTTTTCTGCATCCATTGAGAGGACCATGTGGTTCTTCTGTCTTCTCTTATTAATTTGTTCTATCACATGGATTGATTAGTGATTGTTGAACCACTGTTGCATCCTAGGGATAAATCCCACCTCTACCTTATAAATTTTGGGGGGGCCCATTCTGGCTGGGATTTCTTCTTTTTCTCCTTCTATCTTTTTTATCCTTATTCTTTCTTTTTGGTGGTGAATCCCAATTGCTCCCAGACCTTCAAGGGTTCACCCTACCTGGATCATGGGTGATATATTCAGCTATATATCCTCTCATCCATTTCTCATCAAAATGACTAGTAGCAGGAACACCCAACAGAAGTAAAACCCAGAGACTGTGCCCTCTCCCTCAGAACTATTGGATATAGACATAAACAGTATGTCAGAAAGGAAATTCATGGTGACCATTGTCTAGGATGGAGAAAAATTTTAATGACAACATAGAATCTCTAAGAACAGAACTGAGAACCAGTATGGCAGATGTTAAAAATGCTATCAGTGAAATCCAATATAATCTAAATAGTCTAACAGCTAGAGTGACAGAGATAGAGGATAGAATTAGTGATCTAGCGGACAAGTTGGTTGAGAAGAAAGGTCTGGAGGAGGGCTGGAATAAAATGTTTAGGAACCATGAGAACAGACTTGGGAAATAAATGACGCCATGAAATGTTCCAAAGTCAGAGTTATTGGAATCGCAGAGGGGGTAGAGAAAGACGGAACACTTAAAGATATAGCTGAAGAAATTCTGGATGAAAATTTCCCCAGTCTGGGGAATGGAACAATTGTTCATGTCCTAGAGCCAGAAAGGATACAGCCTAAGATCAGCAAGTCTAGAAAATCATCTAGGGACATCATTGTGAATCTTGCAAATTATAATTTTAGACAAGAGGTCCTGAGGGCAGCTAGGGGGAAGAGATTCCTTACATACAGAGGAAGACCCTTCAAAATAACATCAGACATGTCCACAGAAACCTGGCAAGCCATAAAGGGCTGGCAAGACATAGTCAGGGCACTAAATGAGAAGAACTTGCAGCCAAGAATTCTTAATCCAGCAAAGATGACATTCAAAATGGATCCAGAGATAAAGAGCTTTTAAGACTCGCAAGGTTTAAAGGATTATGTCAACACCAAGCCAGCATGACAAGAAATATTAAAGGGGGTTCTATATAAGTAGAAAGAACCCATGAGTGACACAGAACAGGAACTCTCAATCTATAGAAACAAAGACTTCACAGGCAACATGGTGTCAATAAAAACTTATCTTTCAATAATCACTCTCAATGTAAACAGCCTAAATGCTCCCATAAAACAGCACAGGTTTGCAGACTGGATAAAACAACAGGACCTGTCTATATGCTGTCTATAAGAAACACATTTGAAACCAAAAGATACATCCAGATGAAAGTGAATGGGTGGAGAACCATCTTGCATGCCAGTGGGTCTCAAAAGAAAGCTGGGGTAGCGATTCTTTTATCAGATAAAATAGATTTTTTAAAAAATATTTTATTTATTTATTTAACAGAGAGAGAACACAAGCAGGCAGAGAGGCAGGCAGAGGCAGAGAGAGGAGCAGGCTCCCCACCAAACAAGGAGCCCGATGCGGGACTCGATCCCAGAACCCTGAGATCATGACCCGAGCTGAAGGCAGTTGCTCAACTAACTGAGCCACCCAGGCGTCCCTCAGATAAAATAGATTTTAAGTTAAAGACTGTAGTCAAAGTTATAGAAGGACACTACATCATTCTTAAGGGATGTATCCTCCAAGAATATCTAACGATTGTAAGTATTTATGTCTCCCATATAGGAGCAACCAACGATATAAGCCAACTATTAATCAAGATAAAAAGTCTTATTGATATGAATGCATTAATAGTAGGAGATTATAACATGCCACTCTCAGTAACAAACAGATCATCTAAACATAAAATAAATAAAGAAACAAGAGCTTTGCAAGAAATTAAAAATAGAGCTCTAAAAATAGAGCTAAAAAAAGGTCTAAATAAAATAGCTAAAATAGCTAAAAATAGGTCTAAAAAAGACCCCGAATTCCTAAGGAAATGTTGAAAAAGAAAAACAAAGCCTGGGGGCATCCCCATTGCCTGATTTCAAGCTTTACTACAAAGCTGTGATCACCAAGACAGCATGGACTGGCACAAAAACAGACACATAGACCAGTGGAACAGAGTGGAGAGCCATGATATGGACCTGCAGCTCTATGGTCAAATAGTCTTTGACCCAGCAGGAAAAAATATCCAGTGGAAATAAAACAGTCTCTTCAATAAATGGTGCTGGGAAAATTGTACAGCGATATATAGAAGCATCGGCCTTGACCATTCTCTTACACCATACAGAAAGATAAACTGAAAATGGAGTTTAAACATCTCATGGAAAGGGTTCTATGTCAGGCAGGAATCTATCAAAACCCTAGGGAAGAACAACGGCAGTATGACTCTGCAGTTATACTACTGGGTTTTACCCCAAAGAAGCAGATGCAGTACAAAGAAGGGCCACATGTACCCAATGTTCATAGTAGCAATGGCCACAATTTCCAAACTGTGGACAGAGCCAGGATGCCCTTCAACAGATGAGTGGATAAAGATATGGTCGATATATACAATGGAATATTATGTCTCCATCTGAAGGGATGAATACTCAACTATTGTATCAACATGGACGGGACTGGAAGAGATTATGCTGAGTGAAATAAGTCAAGCAGAGAGAGTCAATTATCTTATGGTCTCACTTACATGTGCAGCTTAAGGAAAAACATGGAAAGCATTTTGAGAAGGAAAGAAAGGGTAAATATGGGGAAACCGGAGGGGGAGGTGAACCATGAGAGACTGTGGACTCTGAGCAACAGACTGAGGGTTTGGGAGGGGCAGGTGTGGGGGGGTGGGGCGAGCCTGGTGGTGGGTATTGAAGAGGGCATGTATTTTATGGAGCACTGGGTGTGGTGCATGAACAATGAATCTTGTAACACTGAAAAAATAAAAGTATTTGGGGAAAAAAGTAAAGAAACAAGAGGTTTGGGTGATCCATTGGACCTGATGGAACTCATAGTTATATACTGAACCATTCCACCCTAAAACAAAATAATACTCATTCTTCCCAAGTGCACATGTAACATTCTCCAGACTAGACCACATACTGGGTCACAAATAAGGGTTCAACCAAAACGAAAAGACTGAGATGATTCCCTGCATATTTTTGGACCACAATGCTTTGATACTCGAACTGAACTACAAGAAAAAGTTTGGAAGGATTCAAACACTTGGAAGCTAAAGACCAAGCTGCTGAAGAATGTTTGGATCAACCATGAAATCAAAAAAGAACTTAAACATCTCATGGAAACCAATGAGAATGAACATGGGTCCAAAACCTATGTGACAAGGCAAAGGTGGTCCGAGGGGGGAAATACATAGCCATCCAAGCCTCACTCAAAAAAAAAATAATAATAAAAATAAAAACTGAAAAACCCCAAATAAACCAGCTCTCTTTACACCTTAAATAACTGGAAAATCAGCAGCAAATTAAGCCATCCCCACACACAAGAAGGGAAATAATCAAGATTAGAGCAGATATCAATGAGTTAGAAACTCGGGAAACAGTAAACGCATCAACAAATCCAGAAGTTGGTTTTTTGAATCTATAAGATTAATAAGACACTGGCAAAACTAATCGAAAAGAAAAGAGAGAGGACCCAAATTAACAAAATTAGGAATGAGAGGGGAGAGATCACGACCTACCCAAAGGAAATGGAAACAATCATCAGAAATTATTATAAACAATGAATCTTGGAATGCTGAAAAAATAAAATAAGATTAAAAAAACCCTAATATTAACAACGTATAAATCAAAAGAAAATAAATTATCAATAGCTATATGCCAATAAGTTAAACAACCTAGAAAAAATGGATGCATTCCTGGAAACCTATAAACATCCAAGACTGAAACAGAAGAAATGGACAACCTGAACAGACGAATATCTAGTAACAAGATTGAAGCAGTGATCAAAAACCTCCCAAAAAACAAGAGCCGAGGACCTGATGGATTCCTGGGGGAATTCCTGAAACTGTTACAAAAAAATAGAAACAGAAGGAAAACTTTCATGAACCATGAGAGAGTGGATTCTGAGCAGCAAACTGAGGGTTTTGGTGGGGAGAGGATGGGGGGTTGGGCGAGCCTGGTGGTGTGTATTGAGGAGGGCACATATCACATGGAGCACTGGGTGTGGTGCGTGAACAATTAATCTTGTAACGCTGAAAAAGGAAAAGTATTTGGGAAAAAGAAAAAAGAAGGAAAACTTTCAGACCCTTTCTATGAAGCCAGAATTATCCTGATTCCCAAACCAGGCTAAGACCCCATCCAAAAGGAGAATTTCAGACCAATATCCCTGATGAATATGGATGCCAAGATTCTCAATAAGATCCTAACTAATAGGATCCAACAGCACATTAAAAAGATTATTCATCATGACCAGGTGGGATTTATCCCTGGGATGCAAGGGTGGTTCAACATTCACAAATCAATCAATGTGATAGAACAAATCAATAAGAGAAGAGAGAAGAACCACACTGTCCTCTCAATGGATACAGAAAAAGCATTTGACAAAATTCAGCATCCATTCATGATTAGAACTCTTCAAAGTACAGGGAGAGAAAGAACACTCCTCAACTTCATAAAATCCATCTATGAAAAGCCCACAGCTAATATCATTCTCAATGAGGAAAAGCTAACAGCCTTCCCTTTGAGATCAGGAACACAAGGATGCCCACTCTTGCCACTCTTATTCAACATAGTACTAGAAGTCCTAGCGACAGCAATCAGACAACAAAAGAGATAAAGGTATTCAAATTGGCAAAGAAGTCAAACTCTCTCTCTTCACAGATGATATGATACTTTATATGGAAAACCAAAGACTCCACCCCCAAGCTACTAGAACTCATACAACAATTCAGTAATGTGGCAGGATACAAAATCAATGCATAAAATCAGTTGCTTTCCTATACAGTAACAATGAAAATATGGAAAGGGAAATTAGAGAATCGATTCCATTTACTGTAGCACCAGGAGCCATAAGATACCTGGGAATAACCAAAAAGGTAAAGGATCAGTAGTCAAGGAACTACAGAACACTCATGAAAGAAATTGAAGAAGACACAAAAAGGTGGAAAAGCATTTCATGCTCATGGATCAGAAAAATAAACATTGTTCAAATGTCTAGACTGCCCAGAGCAATCTATACCTTCAACACCATCCCGATCAAAATTCCACAGGTTTTTTTCGAAGGGCTGGAACAAAGAATCCTAAAATTTGTATGGAACCAGAAAAGACCCCAAATTGCTAAGGAAATGTTGAAAAAGAAAAACAAAGCCTGGGGGCATCCCCATTGCCTGATTTCAAGCTTTACTACAAAGCTGTGATCACCAAGACAGCATGGTACTGGCACAAAAACAGACACATAGACCAGTGGAACAGAGTGGAGAGCCATGATATGGACCTGCAGCTCTATGGTCAAATAGTCTTTGACCCAGCAGGAAAAAATATCCAGTGGAAATAAGACAGTCTCTTCAATAAATAGTGCTGGGAAAATTGTACAGCGATATATAGAAGCATCGGCCTTGACCATTCTCTTACACCATACAGAAAGATAAACTGAAAATGGAGTTTAAACATCTCATGGAAAGGGTTCTATGTCAGGCAGGAATCTATCAAAACCCTAGGGAAGAACATAGGCAGTAACCTCTTCGGACATCAGCCACAGCAACTTCTTTCAGGACATGTCTCCAAAGGCAAAGTAAACAGAAGCAAAAATGCACTTTTGGGACTTTATCAAGATAAAATGCTTCTGCACAGCAAAGGAAAGAGTCAACAAAACAAACAGACAACCCACAGAATGGGAGAGGGTAGTCGCAAATGGCACTACAGGCAAAGATCTGATATCTAAGATCTGTAAAGAGCTCCTCAAACTCAACACTCACAAAACAGATAATTGCATAAAAAAATGGGAAGAAGACATGAACAGACACTTCTCCAAAGAAGACAGACAAATGGCTAACAGACACTGAACAAATGTTCATCGTCTTTAGCCATCAGGGAGATTCAAATCAAAACCACACTGAGATGCCACCTTACACCAGTTAGAATTGCCAAAATCACCAAGACAGTAAACAACAAATTTTGGAGAGGATGTGGGGAAAGGGAAACCCTCTTCCACTGTCGGTGGGAATGCAAGTTGGTGCAGCCACTTTGGAAAACAGTATGGAGATTCCTCAAGAAATTAAAAATAGAGCTACCCTATGACCCTGCAATTGCACTCCTGGGTATTTACCCCAAAGAAGCAGATGCAGTACAAAAAAGGGCCCTATGTACCCCAATGTTCATAGCAGCAATGGCCACAATGCCAAACTGTGGAAAGAGCCAAGATGCCCTTCAACAGAAGATATGGTCCATATATACAATGGAATATGATGCCTGCACCAGAAAGGATGAATACCCAACTTTTGTATCAACATGGACGGGACTGGAAGAGATTATGCGGAGTGAAAGCAGTCAAGTCGGGAGAGTCAGTTATCATATTAATTTGTTTTTCACTTAAGTGTGGAGCATAAGGTAAAGCATGGAGGACATTGTGAGAAGGAAAGGAAGGGTAAATTAGGGGAAATTGGAGGGCAAGATGAACCATGAGAGACTGAGGACTCTGAGTAACAAACTGAAGGTTTTGGAGGGTATTTGTGGGTGGTTGGGTGAACCTGGTGGTGGGTATTGAGGAGTGCACGTATGCATGGTGCACTGGGTATGGTACATGAACAATGAATCTTGAAACACTGGTAAAATAAATGTAATTTTTTTAAAAAAGCCAAAAATAAATTGAGTTTGCAGGAAACCATGTGGAGCAGTCACTGAGTGAGGGGATGTTGGACAGAAGGGCTTGAGGCTTTACAGGGCTTCAGCCCCAGAGGGATCAGGAACTCTACTGAACAGCCCATGTTGCTTTGTTCTCCCAGGTTAAGCCTGCCTGGGTCTCAGCTCTGCTTACATGGAAGGGACAGAGACCCGACAGCGGCGGCCAGAGGAGCTGGTTCTGCTACACACTCTCAGTCCTGGAAGACTCTCTGCAGCCTCTGAAGATGGATCTCTGAGTGTGCCTGAGAGCCAAGGAGGGGTCCCTAAACCACTGGGGACTGACCTTAGCAGAGAGACTTCCTTGTCCATTGGCCTTCAGGTGATAGTCCCCTTCACTTTTGCAGGACTGGGACTCTCTGGGGCTGGTGTACTTTTGAACTATTTCCAGGTAAGAGGGAGATAAATGGTAATAGTGCTGTCGGTGGCATTGTTGAATGTCATGCCTGAAGAGTAGGCAGCTACATGTTGAGTCCAGCTTGAGGGACAACGGGCAGGGCCTTCACTTCTCAAATACCATTTTTCTACAAATTGCACAGGATTCTTTTAGTTACTTATGATGGAGACTAAATTTAACCCAGGTTAAGCTTAAAAAAGACAATTTATTGGCCCTATAATTGAAATATCTAAGGGGTGGGTTTCAGGCACTGCATGATCCAGGTGCTTAAATATCATAATACAGGCTTTTTCTCTGTCACTCAGCTAGGTTTTATTTTCAGGCAGAATTCTGTACCTAGAAATGAGGATGGCCTTTGGCAGTTAATCCTTAGTACATGTGTTCTTAGAAAAAAGAGAGACCTCTTTGTCAATGTCCACATCAGTCTCTGAAAATTGATTCTGATGTCAAGCATCCACTCCTGTTCCAGTCACTGTTCCCTGAGGGAGGACATTCTCTGTCTGGCTAGCCTGACTCACAGTTTTAATCGCTCTTTGAGGGGAGGCAAGGCCCTTTGATTTGCAGCCCTACCAGAATGCCACATAGTGGAGAACTAGGAGTCATCCATCAGACAAAAATGTTACCAATATACCGTGCCTTTCCTGTTCTGATACTGTCAGAACCTTAATCAGTCCTCTCTGAAAAGACATAATTCCTAAGAATATTCTAAGTCATGACTGGTCAGATCTCTCCTATCAGCAACCAGCAGAGAACAAAGATTTTCTAGAGTGGGGCAGGCTTGGAGAAGCAGGGCTGCCCCCTCTGACAGCTCTCAGCCCATGCCTCGCTCAGTACTCCAGGGTCTCTGCACTTGGGGTGGGGTCTCTATGCTTGGTAACTTGGGCCCTGCCCCTCACTCATTCAACTCCAAGTTCTGCCATGTAGCTATAAGGCTGATGGTTTAAAAAAATTTTTTAAACCAACACTAAAATCAGATTTCATGTAAAAGTCTGAATTTCTGTTTTCTCTTGAAAACCTGGCAACTCTTAACAATGTTGGACCCACATTCTCTCAGGGCTGCAGTTAGTGGTTGCTGTCTCTAGGTAGCTGTTTTCTCTGGTTTGCCACAGTCCGCACCACTGCCTCTTTTTACACCATCCTATTTCACTCCATCACCTCCCTGGCCTTGCCCCAGTCTGGGGTTCTCAAAGACCCTTCCAATACCTAGCTGTCCACTTTCTCATAACATCACAACACCAGTGACCAGCCCCACTCCTAAGACCCACCTAGACCTGTCAGGCCCCAGGATGGGCTTCTCTTAAACTGGAGTCCCTATCCCAGTTGGATTTAGCCCATTCCCCATGTTTGGTCTCTCTCTGACCTCTCATCTCTCTCCTTTCTCCCAGTGACCTGTGTCCTCTGGCCCTACATCTTCTTTTAAGCCATGGTCAGTCAGCACTGTCATAACCTCTGGAGCACCTCAGTGCCTGGCTTCTGTAACCTGGAGATTCCTGTCTACCCTACTTCTGCCTCCTGCCCCTGCCTCTTCACTGCCTTCAGGTCCTCCTCCCTGCAGTCCTAGAATAGATTAAATAAGAAGGAAATCTGTCATGTCCCAAAATGGAATTTCCAAGATAGGGTAATTCTGGGTTTGGTAAGTGTTACCATCACCAGCCAAAGATGCCTCCAAGGAACCAGGACCTTTTCCAAGTACCTGCCAAGTCAGCACCCAAAGTTGGCTTTGTTCTGCAGCCACATCATATTCAGAGGGAGAAGAATGGGCCATGTGTTCTGGTTCCTCCTTCTTAAGCACAGGGAACCTTTCCTAGGCACTCCCAACAGAATTCCCCAGCTTCTTGCTCGCAGATTTGAGGCACATCCCATTTTGAAACCAAAAATTGGCACAGGGAATGGAATGGCCTTGATTGATTTGGTCTGCTTGAAGTGAGGAGAAGAGTAGGTCCCCTGCCCTGTGGGAAGGGGACTGGGTTCCTGTGTATAGTTAGGTTCTGTGGGGAAGGCTGGAAAGGGGCAGTGGTGCCACGCTGGCTCAGGGCTGCTGAGGCTCCAGTCCTACAGCTATGTCCAGTGGTGCTGGCTTTAGTCTCAGCTGCATGGTAGCCTCCACCCTTACTTAGACTGTCCCCTCCCTGTGTCTGCCCTCCAACCAGCCCCAAGTGAAGAAGCTCCCATCTCCTTCCTGCCCTGTTTCACATAGGCAGTCTTTCATGGAGCCCTTCCTGAGGCGCCAGCCCCACTGACCTTTCACCTTCACAGACAATGGGATATTTTCCATTTCCTTTTATCTTGTGCATTAATCTCGTGTCTCCTTGGTTTAAATGTGAACTCCCTGAGAATAGAGGTTACACCTTTTTTTTCTAGAAAAAGTAAAATATCCATGTGGTTCAAGGTTCAATAGGTTCACCAATGTGCACAGAGACCAGGCTCCCCAGTCTACACAGAGGGAGCCAATGGGTCCCATTGGTTGTATTTTCTCCTAAAGATATTTTAAAGCATGTACAAACAAGTATCTATATCTGTTCATCTGCTTCTATATATTTTTCTCTTTTTTCAAGTTTTAGCATATAAAGACTATTGAGTGTCTTGCTTTTTTCTCTTTACAATGTAAGTGTATGGTATTTTAACTATACAATATATTCCCTTAACAATATTCTTTTAGGTATATTAATAGTTTCCTTTTTTTAATGGTTGTTCAGTGTCCCATTATACAAATATACCAGAATTTATTTAGCCATTTCCCTTCTGATGTGCTTTTAAATTTAATAGTTTGCTAGGGCTGCCATAATAGTACCACAGAATGGGTGACTGAAATGTCAGAGACTTCTTTTCTCACAGTTATGGAGGTTGGAAGTTCAAAGTCAACATGCCCTCAGGGGTGGTTTTTCTCAAGGCCTCTCTCCTTGGTGTGCAGATGGCCACCTTCTCCCTGTGTCCTCACATGGTCATCTGTCTATGCATGTCTGCATTCCAATTGTCCTTTTCTTGTAAGGACACCAGTCATATTGGATTAAGACCTACCCTTATGACCTCATTTTAATTTAATACCTTTTTAAAGGCCCAATTTGTTGGCACCAAATGCAGTCATATTCTGAGGTATGGGGTGGGGGGGGAGGGTTAGAACTTCAGTTTTGGGGAGGGGAGACAATTCTGCTCATAACAACAATTTTTTCCCCAAATATGTTTATTTTATTTTTTCTGTGTTACAAGATTGATTGTTCATTCACAATTTAAAATGGTAAATTTTAAAGCTGCAGTGAATCATCTTGATATTTCATACGTGCCTGAGTAAATGAGTAGGATAAATTGTTGCAAGTAGAAGTTGCTAGATCAAAAGGTGCATGCATTTGTGACTCAGACTGATATGCCCAAATCACTTGCCTGGGGGGTGGGACCAGAACAACAAAACTAGAAGCTGGTTCTTTGAAGGAATTAATAAGATTAATAAACCTCTGGCCAGACTTATCCAAAAAAAGGAAAGGACCGAAATCAATAGAATCATGAATAAAAGAAAAGAGATCATGACTAACACCAAGGAAGTAGAAAACATTATTAGAAATTAGAGGGAGCAAGATGTCGGAGAAGTAGGAGACCCTGTTACAACCAGTCCCCTAAAGTGAGCTGGATATCTACCAGAAAATGCTGAACACCCAGGAAATCAGCCTAAGAAGCATGATTTTTGATTCTGGATCTCTGCAGAGCAGAAGGCAGCAGTGGAGAGGTACAGCAGAGTGGGAACACTTGAACCTCTATCAGAGGATAAAAGGAGGGGGAGGGAGCCACCAGAAGCGACCGAAGGAAAGTAATACCCCAAAGGAAAGTGCCCTGTGGTAGGGAACCAGCATTAATTTAGAGTCTGGTTAAAAACACTTAAAAAGAGCAGAAGATCTTAAGGAGCAACTAGTAGAAGTGGGTGGGCATGGGCATGGGCCTAAGCCCACATTCCCAGGAAGGACACCACCCGCATCAAAGAGAGACTGCCCGGGGAGGGGGGGGGGTCCAGACCATGGTTCATGAACCTGCAGCTTTCCGCTCATTGAGCCATTTCATGGGCGGGGTGCACTCCTGCAAGTGCCTTAGAGAGCCTTGTATGGTCCATGATCCTGCAGCTTTTCTCTGTGTGCAACACTCCATGAACTGGCTGCACTCCCGCAAGCTCCTAAGAGACTGGGTGGGAGCCTTGGCTGGTGGTCTCTAGGACCTCAGGACATCCGCTGCCTGCCACAGGGACTGAGTACTCCCAGCCAGTGCTAGAGAGAATGCGGGTGGCCTGATCTCAAGCTGGAATCTGAGCACACCCAGCATGGACATGGAGCCCAGAGAGTAGTCCCGAAAAGGCAGCCACCAGAAGTGAGTTTTCTAGCCCAATATTGCTTGTAGCTTTGGTCATGTGTGAGGCTAATGAGGGCCTCGGGGGGCCACTGAACTGTGGCTGCAGGTGTGCACCACCTATGGGAGGCTGTGGGGTGAGCAGAGTTGGCAGAGAGGAGTCTATGTTCTAGACCACCCAGAGGGGAGCAGACTGAGGCTTCTGCGGAGGTCTGGGTATGGGCAGATTACTTGATTGGACTCTCCAAAAAGGTGAAAAAGCTACAAAAGATCAAAAACCTCCAGAGAGCAAAAGACTGAGAAACCAGTTTCCACAGAGCTCAGCCCCTTGATTGAGGGGCAGGGTGATTCAACCCAAGCAAGACTGACTGAAAAACAATGGGGCAGGACCCTCCACCAAAAGACAAGTAAAAAAACAAAAGGACAATAACCACAGGGTTCCCTTATATTTTAAATCCCCAACATTAGGGGAAATCAATATATTAAGCTCCTGATAATACCCTCAAACCTGTATATTTCATAGATACAAGTTTTTTCTTTCTTATTTTCTTTCTATATTTTTTAATCATTCATTTTTACATTCCTTGGGTTTTAAAATTTTTTTTTAAACGACTTAACATTACAACTAGAGGCTTAATACAATGAAAACCCAGGAAGACCCAAAATAACCTTCCTGCCTGCATCGAGGAATTATAACCACCCTCACATCTTATCCTTCTGTCAGTGTTTCCCTGTATTTTCTTTTGCTCAGGTACTATATAAATCTTATTCTTGACGTTCATTCCGACTAGGAACTCATATTTCTTGTCATTTACTTGTGTTGGTATTTATTTTTGTTCGTGTTTATTTACATACCTTATACATCTTATTTTGGGGGCCTATTCTGGCTAGGATTGCTTCTTTTTTCTTTCTCTCTCTCTCTCTTTTTTATCCTTATTCTTTCTTTTTGATGGTGAATTCCAACTGCTCCAAAACCTTCCAGGGTACACCCTTCCTAGATCGTGGGTGATACATTCAGCTATACATCCTCTCATCCACTTCTCATCGAAATGACTAGGAGGAGGAACACCCAACAGAGGAAAAACCCAGAGACTGTGCCCTCTCCCTCAGAACTATTGGACATAGACATAAACAGTATGTCGGAAAGGGAATTAAGGGTAACAATTATCCAGGCAATGGCTAGGATGGAGAAAAACATCAATGACACCATAGAATCTCTGAGGGCAGAACTGAGAACCAGTATAACAGATGTTAAAAAATGCTATCAGTAAGATCCAATCTAATCTAAATAGTCTAACAGCTAGAGTTACGGAGACAGAGGATAGAATTAGTGATTTAGAGGACAAGATGGTTGAGAAGAAAGGTCAGGAGGAGAGCTGGAAAAAACTTCTTAGGAATCATGAGAACAGACTTAGGGAAATAATGCCATGAAGCATTCCAATGTCAGAATTATTGCAATTGCAGAGGGGGTGGAGAAAGACAGAAGACTAGAAGATATCGCTGACCAAATTCTGAATGAAAATTTCCCTAATCTGGGGAATGGAACAAGTGTTCGTGTCCTAGAGAAAGAAAAGACACCCGCCAATATCAAAGAGCCTTGAAAGACACCCAGACACATAATTGTAAAATTCAGGAATTATAATTTTAGACAAGAGGTCCTGAGGGCAACTAGGGTGAAGAGATTCCTTATGTACGGAGGAAGACCCATCAGAATAACATCAGACCTGTCCACAGAAACCTGGTAAGCCAGAAGGGGCTGGCATGATATATTCAGGGCACTAAACAGGAAGAACATGCAGCCAAGAATACTTTATTCAGCAAGGCTGACATTCAAAATGGATGGAGACATAAAGAGCTTCCAAGACTGGCAAGGATTAAAAGAGTATGTGACACAAAGATAAACTCGAAATGGATCAAAGACCTCAACGTGAGGCAGAAATCTATCAAAACCCTAGAGGAGAACATAGGCATTAACCTCTTTGACATCAGCCACAGCAACTTCTTTCAGGACATGTCTCCAAAGGCAAAGGAAACAAAAGCGAAAATAAACTTTTGGGACTTCATCAAGATAAAAACTTTCTACACAGTGAAGGAAACAGTCAACAAAACAAATAGGCAAGCCACAGAATGGGAGAAGATATTCACAAACGATACTACAGACAAAGGGCTGATATCTAAGATCTATAAAGAACTCCTCAAACTCGACACTCAAAAAACAGATGATCACGTCAAAAAGTGGGTAGAAGACATGAACACACTTCTCCAAAGAAGACATACAAATGGCTAACAGACACATGAAAAAATGTTCATCATCATTAGCCATCAGGGAGATTCAAATCAAAACCACACTGAGATTCCACTTTACACCAGTTATAATGGCCAAAATCAACAAGACAGTAAAAAACAAATGTTACGGATGATGTGGAGAAGGGGGAACCCTTCCACCAACAGTGGGAGCACTATTGGTGGGAATGCAAGTTGGTGCAGCCACTTGGGAAAATAGTGTGGAGATTCCTCAAGAAATTAAAAATAGAGCTACCCTATGACCCTGCAATTGCACTACTGGGTATTTACCCCAAAGAAGTAGATGTAGTACAAAAAGGGGCCCTTGTACCCCCATGTCCCTAGCAGCAATGGCCACAATCACCAAACTGTGGAAAGAGCCATGATGCCCTTCAACAGATGAATGGATAAAGAAGATATGGTCCATATGTACAATGGAATATTATGCCTCCATGGACGGGACTGGAAGAGATTATGCTGAGTGATAAAAGTCAAGCAGAGTGAGTCAATAATCTCATGATCTCACTTACGTGTGGAGCATAATGAAAAACATGGAAGATGTTGTGAGAAGGAAATGAAGGAAGGAAGTGAATTGGGGGAAATCGAAGGGGGAGTTGAACCATGAGAGACTGTCAACACTGATGATTTTGGAAGGGAGTGGATGAGGGGTTGGGCGAGCCTGGTGGTGGGTATTGAGGAGGGCATGTATTGCAGGGAGCATTGGGAGGTTTACATGAACAATAAATCTTGCAACACTGAAAAAATAAAAGTATTTGGGGAAAAAAAATAATTTTCATGAATTTGCCAGGGTGGTTAGCTTTGCCTACATGTGGAGTCATGGCTCATCCTCTCTTTGTGAGCTCCTTTGTGAGTATTTGGATGTCCTTTTTTTTTCCCCCCCAAATATGTTTTTTTTTTCTTCAGTGTTACAAGATTCATTGTGGTGGCAGGAGTGTCATAGAGCACATGCCAGATACAGACTGCCCCTTGAAGGCACCTCCTGCCGGGATACGGCCTATTGGCAATCGTTCTTGACTTGGTGCGAGAAGGGGTGGCCATGCACAGGAGAGACTGTGAGTGGAGCGTGGAGCAGGCTAACACACAAGCGGGCCAGCAGTTCATAGCTCCATCCCAGGCAGCTCTGGTCATGTCAGCATCTAGTTAGCAAAGAGCAGCTGTTGAAAGCTGACCAGGGTTGGACTGTCCTATTCCTGATGCCAACTGTTGGAGTCACCTCCCCCTCGCTCCAGTGGTGAGGGGGGGGTTCCCCCCCTAGCATTATGGAGATGGCCTAAACACACAATGACCCCAACACTGAACAAAGGAAATCCCTGAATTTATCAGTCACATGTACTGACAGCCCAGGGGAGGAGGACACTGCCTACCACCCAGAGACACACAGGGTTGCTCTAGGGAGCAGAGTGAACCTCCAAGAGCTCCAGGAGGCAGGCTTTGTAGTAACAGTAGGATGAGGTGCCCCTCGTTCCCTTGGGAAGGTGTGAGCTGGCAGGAACTAAAACCCCTACTTGGGGATAAGCAGGAACTGTGCCTGGTCCCCTTGATAAGGAGGGTTGCTTGACTAGAGGACCTTGTCTCTTGGAGCAGAGTGGGGAAGGGAAGTTGCTGTTGGACCATTTGAGGTCCTCCTGGTTTCACCAGATGTCAGGGGAGCAAATTATCATAAGTTTAGGCCTTACACCACTCAACCTATAGAAGGATGATGGGGTTTCTTTTTCTGTTTGTTTCTATGATTCTATCTATTTGTTCATTTGTTCACTCATTCATGCAACATGTGTATGTGTGTGCGTGTGAGAGAGAGAGAGACAGAGACAGAACAGCACTGTCCTTGATGCTATGGAGGATCCAACAGTCAGGCCCTGCTCTCACAGCATCATAGTCAAGCAGGGAGAGACAGACAGCAGATGCATAAGTCAGTGTTGGAAAGCAGAAAGGGGTATGAAGACAAGCAGGCCAGCTGTGCCTCAGCCTTGGAGTGGGGAGGCCGGAGGAGGCCTGAGGACTACTAAAGGCTAGAGTGAGGCCCGAGTGACATGAGGGAGCTGCCTGGAGAAACCGTGCATGAGAATAGCTGGCCCTGGGTAGGAGGGCATGCTCTGGATCTATGTTTTCACCTGTGGGTGGGTTCTGCCAGGCACAGCAGAAGCAGGAAATAATGGAGAACCCCTCCTGTTATTGAAAATGTAACTGGCTAGATCTCTGAGACCTTAACAAGGTGGGGAAGAATTCAGGTCTTTTAACCATGACCGCTGGGCTCAGAACGAGCTCAAGGTGACCATGAAAGGAATAGAAGACCATTCAGAAGGTGTGCTGCTGGGGGTGCCTGGGTGGCTCAGTTGGTTGAGCCGCTGCCTTCGGCTCGGGTCATGATCTCAGGGTCCTGGGATCGAGCTGTATCCGGGGCTCTCTGCTCAGCAGGGAGCCTGCTTTCTCCTCTCTCTCTGCCTGCCTCTCTGCCTATTTGTGATCTCTCTCTCTGTATCAAATAAATAAAATCTTAAAAAAAAAAAAAAAGAAGGTGTGCTGCTGGGAAGATAACCAGTTCCCACTGAAGAATCAGAAAGGAAAGCTAAGAATGGTGGTGTGCATTCCAAAGCCTTCTGCCCACCCTCTGCAGGCCCTCCTAATTGTCCTATAAAGACACATCCCCCCAGAATTGAGAGGATTAGAATAGATGAGGGATTCATGCTGTAGGCCTAGGGATCCTGATTCATTGGTCCATGCCTGGGCCTGAGTTTCAGTCGTTCTGATGGCGGAATAGACTGAAAACCACTGATGGTATCCCACCCCTTATGATTAGAAGTTAGAGGCCCAAACAGGGATGGGGACTCATTCAGGGTCACCCAGGAAACCACCTGATGCTTGACCTGGATTCTACCCTGCTGTCCAGCGCAGCTCCAGAATCTAGTTCAAACTCTTTGAGATTTTCTACTGTGCTACTGAACTTTTTAAAATCACATTTTTATTTTCTGGATTATGACCCAATAAACCATGTTGACAGATTTTGTACTCAAATAGCACAGGAAAGTAATTTTTTTCATGTAATGGCACCTTTTATTTATTTTTGGTGACAGTTTATGTTTTGATGGTTATGAAAGCAAGTAACTACAATAGAATGTACAGAAAATTATAAAATAAAGGTCACTTTTTTTTTTAGAGATTTTATTTATTTGACAGAGACACAGTGACAGAGGGAACAAAAGCAGGGGAAGTGGGAGAGGCAGAACAGGCTGCCTGCTGTCACTTTTAATTTGACCATTCAGAAGTAGCCACTTTTAGCATCTTGATGTATATCCTCCTGAACTTTCACTGCTTGTGTTCACTGCTATGTGCGTTTGTTATGTTATGAAAAAAAATTTCTCATTTTCTTTTTAAACACATGAGAAACATTTTCCTAATGATTAAGAACTTGCTTAATCAGAAATCTCTTTCTGTGTGAAACTCTGTAAATGATTGTTTCCATATCTTCTGTACTGATGAGAATGGTTCAAGGCCCCACTGTGTATAACGATACATTGTATTAGGATGTTTGACCAAATTCAAAACTATAAAGAAATCGAGGGTTACTGAACTCAGAAGAAAGTGACTGCTTGTTGGGGGCCCCTCAAGCTCGGTGCCATGGGAGCAGCGTGATCAATGTTCCCAGGAAACCAGGGTCCCGAGAAACCAGACGAGCTCTGAGCTGTTCTGTTATAAACCAGTTAACTTCTGTTTGTATTGTTGACTGTTTCGTTCGCTGTGCAGAAGCTTTTTTATCTTGATAAAGTCCCAAAAGTTTATTTTCGTTTTTGTTTCCTTTGCCTTTGGAGACATGTCCTGAAAGAAGTTGCTGTGGCTGATGTCAAAGAGGTTAATGCCTATGTTCTCCTCTAGGGTTTTGATAGATTCCTGCCTCACGTTGAGGTCTTTGATCCATTTTGAGTTTATCTTCGTGTATGGTGTAAGAGAATGGTCAAGTTTCATTCTTCTTCATATAGTTGTCCAATTTTCCCAGCACCATTTATTGAAGAGACTGTCTTTTTTCCACTGATATTTTTGCCTGTTTTGTCAAAGATGATTTGACCATAGAGTTGCGGGTCTATCTTTGGGCTCTCTCTTCTATTCCACTGATCTATGTGTCTGTTTTTCTGCCAGTACCATGCTGTCTTGGTGATCACAGCTTTGTAGTAAAGCGTGAAATCAGGCAATGGGATGCCTCCAGCTTTGTTTTTCTTTTTCAGCATTTCCTTAGCAATTCGGGGTCTTTTCTGGTTCCATGCAAATTTTAGGATTCTTTGTTCCAGCTCTTTGAAAAAAACTGGTAGAATTTTGATCGGGATGGCATTGAAAGTATAGATTGCTCTGGGCAGTATAGACATTTTAACAATGTTTATTCTTCTGATCCATGAGAATGGAATGCTTTTCCACCTTTTTGTGTCTTCTTCAATTTCTTTCATGAGTGTTCTATAGTTCCTCGAGTACAGATCCTTTACCTCTTTGGTTAGGTTTATTCCCAGGTATCTAATGGTTCTTGGTGCTACAGTAAATGGAATCGATTCTCTAATTTCCCTTTCCATATTTTCATTGTTAGTTAATAGGAAAGCAATTGATTTTTGTGCACTGATTTTGTATCCTGACACATTACTGAATTACTGTATGAGTTCTAGTAGTTTAGGGGTGGAGTCTTTTGGGTTTTCCATATAAAGTATCATGTCATCTGTGAAGAGAGAGTTTGACTTCTTCATTTCCAATTTGAATACCTTTTATTTCTTTCTGTTGTCTGATTGCTGTCGCTAGGACTTCTAGCACTATGTTGAACAAGAGTGGTGAGAGTAGGCATCCTTGATGTGTTCCTGATCTCAAAGGGAAGGCTGTCACCTTTTCCCCATTGAGAATGATATTTGCTGTGGGCTTTTCATAGAAAGACCTAATGATGTTGAGGAATGTTCCTTCTATCCCTATACTTTGAAGAGGTTTAATCAGGAGTGGATGCTGAGGTTTGTCAAATACTTTTTCTGCATCAATTGAGAGGACAATGTGGTTCTTCTCTCTTCTCTTATTGATTTGTTCTATCACATGGATTGATTTGCGAATGTTGCACCACACCTTGCATCCCAGGGATAAATCCTGGTCATGATGAATAATCTTTTTTTTTTTTTAATTTTTTTAAAGATTTTATTTATTTATTTATTTATTTATTTATTTATTTATTTATTTATTTGGAAAGAGAGAGAGTGAGAGAGAGCATGAGAAGAGAGAAGGTCAGAGTGAGAAGCGGACTCCCCATGGAGCTGGGAGCCCGATGTGGGACTTGATCCCGGGACTCCAGGATCATGACCTGAGCCGAAGGCAGTCGCTCAACCAACTGCACCACCCAGGCGCCCTTGATAAATAATCTTTTTAATGTGCTGTTGGATCCTATTAGCTAGGATCTTGTTGAGAATCTTGGCATCCATATTCATCAAGGATATTGGTCTGAAATTCTCCTTTTGGATGGGGTCTTTGCCTGGTTTGGGTATCAGGCTAATGCTGGCTTCATAGAAAGAGTCTGGAAGTTTTCCTTCCATTTCTATTTTTTTAAACTGTTTCAGGAGAATAGGTATTATTTCTTCTTTGAATGTTTGGTAGAATTCCCCAGGGAATCTGTCAGGCCCTGGACTCTTGTTCTTTGGGAGGTTTTTGATCACTGCTTCAATCTCATTACTAGATATTGGTCTATTCAGGTTGTCCATTTCTTCCTGTTTCAATCTTGGAAGGTTTTGGGTTTCCAGGAATGCATTCATTTCTTCTAGGTTGTTTAGCTTATTGGCGTATAGCTGTTGAGAATAATTTTTGATGATTGTTTCTATTTCCTTTGGATTAGTCGTGATCTCTCCCCTTTCATTCATAATTTTGTTAATTAGGGTCCTCTCTCTTTTCTTCTGGATGAGTTTGGCCAGTGGCTTATCGATCTTATTGATTCTTTCAAAAAACCAACTTCTGGATTCATTGATGTGTTGTTCTACTGTTCCTTTAGTTTCTATCTCGTTGACCTCTGCTCTAATTTTGATTATTTCCCTTCTTGTGCATGGGGTTGGCTTGATTGTTGTTGATTTTCCAATTCTTTAAGGTGTAAAGAGAGATGGTGTATTTCGGATTTTTCAATTTTTTTGAGTGAGGCTTGGATAGCTATCTATTTTCCCCTTAGGACCACCTTTGCCGTATCCCATAGGTTTTAGATCGATGTGTTTTCATTCTTATTGGTTTCCATGAATTGTTTAAGTTCATCTTTGATTTCCTGGTTGATCCCAGCATTCTTGAGCAGGTTGGTCTTTAGCCTCCAAGTGTTTGAATTCCTTCCAAACTTTTTCTTTTCGTTGAGTTCCAGTTTTAGAGCATTGTGGTCTGAGAAAATGCAGGGAATCCTCTCAGTCTTTTGGTATCGGTTGAGTCCTGATTTGTGGCCCAGTATGTGATAAAAACAAGCAGGCAACCCACAGAATGGGAGAAGATATTCGCAAATGACACTACTGACAAAGGTCTGACATCTAAGATCTATAAAGAACTCCTCAAACTCAACACTCAGAAAACAGATAATCACATCAAAAAATGGGCAGAAGACATGAACAGACACTTCTCCAAAGAAGACATACAAATGGCTAACAGACACATGAAAAAATGTTCATCACCTTTAGCCATCAAGGAGATTCAAATCAAAACCACACTGAGATACCACCTTACACCGGTTAGAATGGCCAGAATCAACAGGACAGTAAACAACAAATGTTGGAGAAGATGTGGAGAAAGGGGAACCCTCCTCCACTGTCGGTGGGAATGCAAGTTAGTGCAACCACTTGGGAAAACAGCGTGGAGATTCCTCAAGAAATTAAAAATAGAGCTACCCTATGACCCTGCCATTACACTACTGGGTATTTACCCCAAAGAAACAGATGCAGTACAAAGAAGGGCCACATGTACCCCAATGTTCATAGCAGCAATGGCCACAATGGCCAAACTGTGGAAAGAACCAAAATGCCCTTCAACAGATGAGTGGATAAGGAAGATGTGGTACATCTATACAATGGAATATTGTGCCTCCATCACGATTATCAACTTTTGTATCAACATGGACAGGACTAGAAGAGATTATGCAGAGTGAAATAAGTCAAGTGGAGAGAGTCAATTATCTTATGGTCTCACTTACGTGTGGAGCATAAGGAAAAACATGGAGGGCATTTTGAGAAGGAAAGGAACGGTGAATGCGGGAATTGGAGGGGGTGATGAACCACGAGAGACTGTGGACTCAGCAACAAACTGAGGGTTTTGGAAGGGAGGGGGTGGGGGGTTGGGTAAGACTGGTGGTGGGTATTGAGGAGGGCACATATCGCATGGAGCACTGGTTGTGGTGCATGAACAATTAATCTTGTAACACTGAAAAAATAAGCATATTTGGGAAAAAAATAAGAAAAGAAAAAAATATATTAGGCCCTTGGTACTAATTTTGGGGGTAAATGAATGAATACTTTCCCCAGCTCTGAAGACTGCAGCAGTGAGTCGGGCAGACTCTGTCTCAAGGGGAGCGCACTCCAGGATGGGAGAGTCAATTTGTGTGCTTTTCATGCTGCCACCCAGTAAGTGTGGCCTTGCCTTCAGAGGGGTTCAGAAAAAGCGCTTGGGAATCCTGGGCAAGATATCAGGCTCTGGCCAGGAAATTGGGATGGCCTCAAAGATGAGAAGGCACTTCAGTCGGCCCTGAGGTATGGCAGGTGTGAACAGTGTGTGGAACCTGCAAAAAGAGCAGTGTGAACATAGGCACGGCCCACGTGAGGGTCCACAGGAAGTTCTTTCTAGGCCATGCAATGTATGACTATGTTCTAGAAAGAGAGAGGCCTCAAATGGATGCTCCCCACCCCCTAAGATTGTGAGGGGCCTTGAATGTATGGCCGCAGAATCTCAACTTTCTCAGGTAGTGAGTTGACAGCTATTGAGGATATTTGGCAAGCAGGTGACTTGGAGATTTCATATAAAATGTTAATGTGAAGACCATGTATTACTTCTGGTGGACAGATGGGTTAGGAGTAAAGACCCTGGTGAAGGTGGTGTCCATGAGCTGGAAAGGAGGGGACAGTCATGGGAAAGATGTGGGAACGAGCAGATTGGATGTGGAGTTGAGGTGGTTTGGGGATGGGCATTCAGAATGGGTTTTGGGTTTCTGACAGAACCATTCACTGAGGCAGGAGGTTTGAGAGAGAGGTTGGAAGGAATGATCATGGAGAACTGATCGAGTTACACAGGGGTTACATGGAGCCTGAAAGCTCAGGGGAAGCTTGGTAGTTGTTAGTTTATCTGAGATGAGAAAAATAAAGAGTCGGGATGAGGCTCCCTTGATGTCCCTGTTACCTATTGCCATGCAGCACACCGCTCCCAAATTTAGTGGCTTGTTTCAAGCCAGTCATTCAGTTTTTTTTTTTTTTTAAAGATTTTATTTATTTATTTATTTGACAGAGAGAACACAAGTAGGCAGAGAGGCAGGCAGAGAGAGAGGGGGAAGCAGGCTCTCCGCTGAGCAGAGAGCCCGATGCGGGGCTCGATCCCAGGACCCTGAGATCATGACCTGAGCTGAAGGCAGAGGCTTCAACCTACTGAGCCACCCAGGCACCCCCAGTCATTCAGTTTGATCATGAATCTGAGGTTTGGGTAGGACTTTGTGAGAATGGATGTCTGCTCCGTTGCTGCGTCTGCTGTGGTGGCTTGCTATGCGTTGTAGCAACACAGGCTAGCTCACTGGTGACATGACAGTTGCTGCTGGCTGTCACCTGGAGTCACAGCAGGAACACCCATAGGGGGCCACTCCGTGTGACCACTTGGGCTCCTCACAGTGTGGTGTCTGGCTTTCAGGCATGAGCATTTTGGGAGATGGGAATTGGAGACTCAGTCCTCAGGAACCAGACTGGGTTGGTGTCTCTTCACAAATCAAAGGGAGGAATGCCTAAGAAGGTTAGAGCTCCTTATGACTGACTCCAAGGAGAGGCTTAAAAATACTTGTTGCATGAATGAGTAAATGAATTGTGTGAGGACAGATGCAGAGAGAAGAATATCTGGGGCTTGAGGGAGATAGTTGTTGGAGGGCTTAAGCTGGAGTTGGTGAGGAGGTGGATGGACTGGAGGAGGTCAGTAAGTTCTAGATTGGTGAGGACCATGAATTCCAGGCTAATGGGATGGGATCTGAGTATGGGATAGACTATCCAACACAGGGGAACCAGCTAAATTGCCCGAAAGGAACAGGAGCAGAAGTTGAGGCCCAGATCAAGGGCCTGGTCCAGGTGAAGTCCTCTCGGGTTAGTAGGTGAGTGTGCTTCTGACCTTGGGCTTCTTTTGGCTGTGGCCTTGGCCCTTGTTCCAGCCAGCCCTCAGGCCTGCCATTCTGTCCCTGGTACATGTGGAATGCACAGGGCACTGCCAACAATAGAATTGCTGGCAGTCAGAGGTGATGTCCTAGCTAATTCTCTGGGTCGGGGCAGTCAGCGGACAGGGTTGGTCTAACCTTTGTAGTGGGTGAGAGTGGGGGCGGGGTTCCTTTGGAAGCGTGCCAAAAGCCTTCGGAGCCCTTGAGAGAGAACAGGACTGTGTTTCCTTTGTGAACACAGCTTCTTCATATGGCCATGAGCCTTTGGACTCTGAAGTCAAGGTAATCGTAGGACATGGCTTCTTTCTTGGGTACCCGCAGCCCTCTTGACCTTAAGGAATGAACTCCATGGGGGCCTGTAGGTGTGGGTCCTTTATACTGAGATTTCTCCAGGCCCTTCTCTGTCGAGAGTAGAAGCAGCCTTGGGTGTGTGTGCAGAGGCGGGCAGGATTCTTTGTAGCCCTCACCAAGGCCAGGCTTCATGTGACTGTCTCCCTGGGTCCAGCCCACGCCAGTATGGGCTGGATCCTCTCAAGGTCACTGAGAGAGGCTGAGTCTCCTTATGACAGTCCAGTTGAGGGAGGTCCCAGCTGACACAGCAGCCACTCTCTGAGGAGAACCTGATCTGCAGGGAGTGGACAGACGGGAGGAGCTCGCCGAGGCCCCAAATGAGACTCTGAGTCACACTGGCTTTTGTTCCCTGCTTGCTCTCACCCTTGGCTGAGGGGTAGTCAGGGAGCCTTCCAGCAGCTCAGGACGTTGGCAACATTACCTGTGTGGACCTCTTAGGAAACATATCCTGGTGTGGGCGAGGAGGAGAGAGGACAGACCTGGACATCTTGCTCCTGTACATGTGGTTCACGGCCTGACCATGGTGGTCACCCAGCTGAATCTGGAGTTTCGCTTCCACGGCAAGAAGCTGCGAGGCTTCAGCTGTGAGCTCACCCGGTCTCCCCATGGGGTCTTGCCTGAGACTATCTTCACTATCATTTGCCAGATTGTGGTGCCCATTCTCCTCTCAGGCGTGGGCATGTTGACAGCCGGCCTGGTGATGAACACCATCCAAGTGCGTACTGGGCATATGAGAGCCAGCGTGGGGCCCTGGGCAGAGGGGGATGGGAGCCAGGTACTCTGGGCAGCTCAGATAGCTCAGATATTAGGGTGGGGGACAGTAGAGGCCCTGAGTGGGGCTGCAGCCCTCAGCCTGGCCCAATGCCCGGGAGTCCCAGGCTCAGTGGTGCCGACTGGAGCTTCCTCCAGGGGCCTCAGGTCTGAGATCCATCGAAGCTTCTGATGACCCTCTCCAAGGTCAGCCCATATGAACCATATTAGCCTGGGGAGCTCAAACCATTTTCCTTCCAGGGGATGCAGGTTCATCAGGCAGGGCCTGGAGGAGTTCAGATCCTCTGCTGTTCGCTCACTACCTGAGGGAATTCATTAGCCTCCCCTGCATCAGCTTCCCCATCCACAGACAGGGTAAATGAATATGTGTACGTCACAGGATTGTGAGGATGGGCACCTGAGTATGCCTCATGTTGTGGCCCTGAGGATGATGGGGCTATTCCCTCCACCCCCAGAATCTCTGTCTAGAGCCTGGGCTGGAGTCTGGGCAAGCACAGGGAAGTGGTGGTCTCTCGTGGGTGTTGGCATTTGCGGGAGGCCCTCAAGTGAGCCCACACTCTAGCACTCACTTCTCCTGGTCTGTTTATGCCCTGGGATTAGCTCAGGTAATGCTGTTTGAATCACTGAAGGTTTGCTTTGTCTGCCTAAACATTTTTATAGAGTTAGTCTGTGATTCTAGACAGTATATGTAAGTGAAGAAGAGAGGGTGTGTATCTGTCAAGATACACATTTGGGTGTGTCAACATTTGGGTATGTATGTCAAGAACATATGGGATCATACTATATGATTTTTTCCTGATTTTTAGTCAGTGAAATTAAGTTTAAATTTAGTTTTACAGCCCATGGGGACATCCCAGCTAGTGTGTGCCTTCCTCAGTTGGACCCAGCATCTCTTTCTCCTGTCTCCCGGTCTCTGGATGAGGCTCATGAAACCTCCTAGGTGGCCTCCACTTGCACGGCTTGTCAGATGGCACACTCACCCCTCCTGGGGCTGGGACAGCCCATTGTGTACTGGCCAGTACCGTTAGAAAGCATTCATTTGGGGGGCTTGCAACCTATATACCCATCTCTCCCACCTCAGAACTTCACCCCTTGAGCTGCTGCAGTAGTGTCTCACCCCTTCCCTAAGACCCTCTTGGGGATACTGGGGAGAAAGACTCTGCTCTGGGTCTCTCCTTTTTGACCTTCCATGACCTTCTCGCAGAGCATAGGTTTGAGCCCCTCTACCACACTGCATGTCCCTTAGTTGCTGCAAGCTGGGAGACTATTGATCAATCAGATGGGGGGATCTCGGAAGAGTCCAGAAGATTCAGTGGCATGTGTGGGAAAGACAGGCTTGGGATTGTGCCTGACCACCAGCGGTGGTAGTGCAGAAAACCAGTCCAGGAGGAAGTCCAGCTGGAGGGCAGCACACCTTTCTGGACCTCTGTGTTAAGGTGCCATCCAAGAAGCTAGCATGTAGAAAAAGGGGTGTCTTGTGAGGCAGGCCCAGAGCATACTGGGGTAAGGCTTTCTTCAAATCCAGGTCTTGAACCATCCAGCTTTGGGAGACCCAGCAGATGGGAAAAAGCCCTGGAAGACACATCTCATTCCTTCTTCTCACTTTGCAAACCTGCAGTGCCTCCCAGGTATGGTGAGGTTCAAGGGCACTCAGGTTTGTGTGGCTCCTGTGTGTATACTACCACCTCCCCACTCACGGCCACTCAGTGGTGCAGGAGGCAACCTTGCCAGCACCGTTTCACAGGGTAGTCCTGCAACACAGGATGGTGACCTGGCTCCAGCTATTCCCAGGCTGCTGCATGTCAAGGCCTCAGGGCTTATGAGCCTGCAGTAAGGGTGACCACCTGGCAGGGGTGCCTTGGGGATGTCTCTGGCACAGTAGGCTGGCCTTAAGGGTACTGGCCAGGTGCTGGCTTTACCTCCTCTAGATTTGGGGCCAGGGGTCTGGGTTCAGTCTGTCATTGGGCCCAGGGATTGAGGCCCAGTAAGTGGCCAGAGTATCAATTCTTTTTCTTTTTTTTCCCCAAGAATTATCCTTTTGTTACACAAGGAAGGAAGGTATAAATATTTCTCTTTTTCATAAAATAAATATCGCAGTTGAGGTTAAGACCTCAATTTCAGTTTATTTGTGGAGGAAGCCTCTATTATCAGTTCACATGTGTCCTTCAGACCTTATAGGGGGTGCACCCAGGGACAATGACAGTGGTTTTAATTGTTAGAGTGTATGTGGTCTTTCTGCACTGAATCAGACATAAATCAGAGAGGATGTAGCCACATGCAGAGTAGGTTAGAAGAATTCCTTCATTCATGTGTTTCCTCATTTATTCACTTAGCATATTTTGTTGAATTCTGTACCAGCTGCTCTTGGGCCCTGTGGGTGCAGTGGTGAACAGAAATAGGCCTATCCCCGCCTTCCTGGTATATGTATCCTAGTGGATGAGGCAGGTGCTCATCTGATCATCCCACGAACAAGTATCCAGGAGTGGAGGCAGGGAGCAGACATTTGCCTATAAAGAAAGAGGGAAGGTTCATTCTTCCTAGAGGTATCAAAGGATCCGTAGTTAGCAGGACAGCTGGAGTTGGACCTTAAAGGATAATATAACAGCTTCTAGGTTGATGTGAGAGATAGCAAACATTCCAAGAAAAGGGATCAGTATGTGCAGAGTTATAGGTGAGTGACTGGGCATTTTCAAGGAGTGAGGAATGGCACACAGCCATGGTCAGGGTACTGAACAGGCAGGAAGGGGACCGGTCTGCTCTTCTCAAGTTGTATGCCGAGTACAGAGGAGTTGTTTGGATGTTGATGAGCCTTCTGTGGCAGGGGATGCTGGGAGGGGGGGTGTTATTTTACTCTTGAGTTGGTAGGTACTCAGATTTGTGTGTCAGCCAAAAAGAAAGTGCTCGGGAACAGGCCAGCTTGCTGGGGAGGCGGGAGAAGGCTTCGGGTAGAGGACACCAGCCTCAGGGGAGGCAAGAGCCTAGGGAAGAGGGCCCTTCTAGGAACTGGATGGCAAACTGACCTCTCTGGATGGGATGGGATGCACCGATAGGACAGCTGCACAGGGGACTGAGGCTGGATGCTTCTAGAAGACCAGGAACTGCTGGAGGCTGCCAACAGACAGTGGGAGCACCTCCTTGCCTGGTGACAGAGTCTTCTTCTGAACTTTCAGGGGAGGGCAGATTCCTAACTCCATTAGAGCTGGGAATGGATTCTGAATTCCCCAGCTTTGCAGATAAGGTAAAAGGAGAAAGGGGGCTGTCAGCCATGGGTGCTTTTTGTCCATCTGAGAACCTGAAGGAGGCCTGACCCCTTTCACTTCAGGCCCTGTAAGATGTTCTGTTGGGCTGCTTTAGACGACTCTTCTGGGCCCCTACAGTAAGTGGGTTTGCACATCTTCGATCTCAGGGAACAGGGACCAGACCCCAGGCCTCCCGCCTCCTACCTGACAAGGTAGGAGGGTGTTTTAGGTCTAGAATTCTAAAACTAAGAGGAGTCTTTAATGTAGGAATCACAGATATCTATAGGGGCCAGAGAGTTAAATTAAGTCAGTGGGACCAGATGGGGTTTTGAAAATTGGTGGAGGGGGTACAGGCAATCTAATTGCGTATAAATAGGTAGGAATCATTTTCACTTCACAAATAAGTTTTTTCCCTTCCAGTTTTCTTAATGTATGTGCCCCTTTCATTCTTTTTTATGTTATTTTATTTTGAAGATTTTATTTATTTATTCGAGGTAGAGTGAGAACGAGTGAGAAAGAAGAGGGAGAGCGTTAGCATGAGGTGGGGGGGGGGGGACAGAGGGAGAAGCAGGCTCCCTGCAGAGCAGGAGCCGGATGTGGGACTCGATCCCAGGACCCCAGGATCATGACCTGAGCCAAAGGCAGGTGCTTAACCGACTTGAGTGACTCAGGGACTCTTTTATTTTTAATTTTTCACTTGATAGGACCTGGATAGAGACATATTCTGTCTGTTTTGACAAATCCAGAGCCCATATGCGATGTTCTTGGGGCCACTTGGCCTTGGTATCTGGGGGTCACCTGAGAATCACTGTCCCCGGTAGAACAGGGCCACTCCTCAGTCCTAGCTGGACTCGCCAGCTCTCCCATTCATGAGAAATCTCCCAGCTTTGAAATTGGTGACTCGTTCCTGTTGCTACAAACACATGGGCCACACTGAACACAGCGTGTTTGCAGGCTGGACCCAGGCAGTCGGCCTCGGACCCCAGCTTGGCCCCCAGTTTTCCCAGCTGCTGAAGGCCAGAGAAAGAAAGGGACTATCCTGAGGCCACAGTGCTGTTCACTGAATAGTATTCAGAAATTTTCATGGCTTCCTTATTCTGCATTTAATTTAAAGCCACTTAAACTACTTAGTCTTATTCATGAGAAGTAACTTGCCACAACTTCTTTTGAGAAATTTTGAAGATATGCCAATATGTGTACTTGAATTGATCTCCTATTCTTTCCCTACCAGCACTGGCCTGTGTTTGTGGAGGTTAAAGATCTATTGACGTTGGTGCCGCCCCTGGTGGGCCTGAAGGGGAACCTGGAAATGACGCTGGCATCACGACTCTCCACTGCTGTAAGTCAATATCTGAGCATCTGGGGCACCTGCCCTCTGTAGGGATGGACCCACAGGCACCTTCCAGGATCCCCTCATAGCTTGTTAGTTGGCGGGTTGGACTCTGGAAAAATGAGTGTCGTGAGGTTCTGTTCTGTCATGATGCTCCACCTGGTCACTCCTCCCAGTCTGCCATGCTGTTTCTCCATGGCCCAGCTGGACTGCTGGCAAAGGCCAGGCCCAGCCCCGTGTCCCTTGGTTTCTCTTCTAGCCCCAGTGTCAGGTGCTACTCTGTCCCCAAGCCCAACTCCACACATTCACGGACAAGCTGTAATGAGCAACGCAGGCTTCCTGGAGGGTTTGGGAGAGGAGACAGAGGGTTTGAATCAACATGACACACACCTCTGTTGGAGGATTTTGTTCTCTAGAATGGCTCCTTGAATTCTCCATCAGCAGAGGGGTCTTCTCAGGGCTCTGTGGCTCATACTGTCCTTGCCTTGTTCCACCTCTCCTGGCTATCCTGGGAACTGATGTTCTCTTGTTATGCAGACTGGTCTCTTCCCTCCTGTGAACCAGTGTGTGAACGAGGCCTGTAGTAAGAGGAGGTGTGGTACAGCCAAGAGCTGAAAGAAGAGCAGTGTAGCTGGAGTAGGGCAGGCGAGGGGAGTGAATGCTGGGAGAGGGGGTGTGGGATGGTCAGCCCGACAGTGGCCTCTCAAGAGCCACAACCTAATCAGTCGGGCCTGTGCATGGTTTCTTATGTGGACAGGGTCTTTGCAGGTGTGATTAATCGAAGGACCTAGGAGATGATCCTGGATCATTCAGGTAGGGCTCAGTGTCAGCACAAAGGACAGGGAAGTTTCAGAAGAAAAGGCCATGTGAGGGAAACCTAAGGCAGAGAAGATGCTATACCATGGCATCTGAAGATGGAGGAAGAGCCAGGAAATGTGCCTCCACCTGCTGGAAAAGGTGAAGAAACACATTCCTCCCTAGAGCTTCCAGAGGCACTTTGAGTTTTGCCCCAGAAGACTCATTTCACACTCAGCCTCCAGAACTGTAGGAGAATGTATTTCTGTTGTTTTAAGCCGTGAATTTGTGATGATTTGTTACAACAGTAATAGGGAATTTACAGGTAAGACTAGATCATTTACAGACCCATAAGGCCATTGAAATGTTTTAAGCAACAGATAACATGATACAGACATGCATATGTATGATGTCACTGGTCAGTGTTTGAGAGGGAAAAAAGTGTTCTTTACAACCTCTGCTGTGGTGGCATTTCACGTGTAAGCATTTTTGGGTTTTTTTGTTTGTTTTTTATCCCAAATATGTTTTTTATTTTTTCAGTGTTACAAGATTGATTGTCCATGCACCACACCCAGTGCTCCATGCAATATGCGTGCTTCTCAATACCCACCACCAGACTCGCCCAACCCGCCCACGCCCTCCCCTCCAAAACCCAGTTTGTTGCTCAGAGTCCACAGTCTCTCATGGTTCATCGCCCCTTCCAATTTCCCCCATTCACCTTTCCCTTCCTTCTCACAATGCCCTCCATGATTTTCTTTATACTCAAAACGTAAGTGAGACCATAAGATAATTGACTCTCTCCGCTTGACTTATTTCACTCTGCATAATCTCTTCTAGTCCCGTCCATGTTGATACAAGAGTTGGATATTCATCCTTTCTGATGTAGGCATAATATTCCATTGTATAGATGTACCACATCTTCCTTATCCACTCATCTGTTGAAGGGTCGTCTCTGTTTTCTTCTGGATGAGTTTGGCCAGTGGCTTATCAATCTTATTGATTCTTTCAAAAAACCAACTTCTGGATTCATTGATGTGTTCTACTGTTTCTTTGGTTTCTATCT
>CM052799.1:52823679-52845600 GCA_028533885.1 Nasua narica | reverse complement strand
TCCAGTTCTTTAAGGTGTAAGGAGAGCTGGCGTATTTGGGATTTTTCAATTTTTTTGAGTGGGGCTTGGATGGCTATGTATTTCCCCCTTAGGACCGCCTTTGCCATGTCCCATAGATTTTGGATCAATGTGTCTTCATTCTCATTGGCCTTCATGAATTGTTTAAGTTCATCTTTGATATCCTGGTTGATCCCAGCATTCTTGAGCAGGTTGGTCTTTAGCCTCCAAGTGTTTGAATTCCTTCCAAACTTTTTCTTGTGGTTGAGTTCCAGTTTTAGAGTATTGTGGTCTGAGAAAATGCAGGGAATCCTCTCAGTCTTTTGGTATCGGTTGAGTCCTGATTTGTGGCCCAGTATGTGGTCTATTCTGGAGAAAGTTCCATGTGCGCTCGAGAAGAATGAGTATTCTGTTGTTTTAGGGTGGAATGTTATGTATATATCTATGAGGTCCCTCTGGTCCAATGTGTCATTCAAAGCTCTTGTTTCTTTATTGATTTTCTGTTTAGATGATCTGTCAGTTACTGAGAGTGGCTTGTTAAGATCTCCTACTATTAATGTATTCCTATCAATATGACTCTTTATTTTGATTAACTGTTGGCTTATGAAGTTGGCTGCTCCTATTTTGGGGGCATAAATGTTTAAAATTGTTAGATCTTCTTGGAGGATAGACCCTTTAAGAATGATGTAGTGTCCTTCTGTATCTCTGACTACAGTCTTTAGCTTGAAATCTAATTTATCTGATATGAGAATCGCTACCCCAGCTTTCTTTTGAGGCCCGTTGGCATGAAAGATGGTTCTCCATCCTTTCACTTTCAGTCTGGATGTATCTTTTGGTTCCAAATGTGTCTCTTGTAGACGGCATATGGACGGGTCCTGTTGTTTTATCCATTCTGCAACCCTGTGCCATTTTATGGGAGCATTTAGGCCATTCACGTCGAGAGTGATTACTGAAAGATAAGTGTTTATGGACATCATGTTGCCTGTGAAGTCCTTGTTTCTATAGATGGAAAATTTCTGTTCTAAGTCACTCATGTGTTCTTTCTACTTTTATAGAACCCCCTTTAATATTTCCTGGAGTGCCGGCTTGGTGATCACATACTCTTTTAATCCTTGTCCATCTTGGAAGCTCTTTATCTCTCCATCCATTGTGATTGTCAGCCTTGCTGGATAAAGTATTCTTGTCTGCCTGTTCTTCTCGTTTAGTGCCCTGAATATATCATGCCAGCCCTTTCTGGCTTGCCAGGGTTCTGTGGACAGGTTTCTGTCTGACATTATTCTGATGGGCTTTCCTCCCTATGTAAGGAATCTCTTCCCCCTAGCTGCCCTCAGGACCTCTTGTCTAAAATTATAATTTGCAAATTTTACAATGATGTGTCTTCCTGATTTTCTCAACTCATTGAGCTTGGCTGGTGTCCTTTCCACCTCTAGGACACAAACACTTGTTCCATTCCCCAGATTGGGGAAATTTTCATTCAGAATTTGGTCATCTATATCTTCTAGTCTTCTGTCTTTCTCTGTCCACTCTGGGATTCCAATAATTCTGACGTTGCAACGTTTCATGGCATCATTTATTTCCCTAAGTCTGTTCTCATGATTCCTGAGCAGTTTATTCCAGCTCTCCTCCTGACCTTTCATCTCAACCATTTTATCCTCTATATCACTAATTCTATCCTCTGTCTCCATAACTCTAGCTGTTAGACTATTTAGATGGGATTGGGTCTCATTGATAGCGCTTCCTACATCAGCTATACTGGCTTTCATTTCTGCCCTTAGAGATTCTATGTTGTCATTAATGTTTTTCTCCACCCTAGCCATTGCCTGGATAATTGTCACCCTGAATTTCCTTTCTGACATACTGTTTATGTCCATGTCTAATATTTCTGAGGGAGAGGGTGCAGTCTCTGGGTTTTTCCTCTGTTGGGTGTTCCTCCTCCTAGTCGTTTTGACGAGAAGTGGATGAGAGGATGTATTCCTGGATATATCACTCACGATCCAGGCAGGGTGCACCCTGGAGGGTTTTGGATCAATTGGGATTCACCACCAAATAGAAAGAATAAGGATAAAAAAAGATATAAAAAGAAGAAATCCCAGCCAGAATGGGCCCCCAAAATAAGATTTATAAGGTATATAAACAAACACGAACAAATATATAAACTGACAAAAATAAATGACAAGAAATAAAAGAATCTAGTCAGAATGGACCCCAAGAATAAGATTTGTATCATGCCGTAACAGAAGCAAATACGCAAATACGTAGAAACACTGACAGAAGAATGAGATGGGTTGTAACTCCTCGCAGGCAAGGACGGTTTTCAGGTCTCCCTGGGTTTATAGTTTTATTTAGCCTATAGTTGTAATGTTAAGTAGTTTTAAAAAAATTTAAAAAACCACAAGGAATGTGAAACAAGTGAATAAAAAAACTAGAAAGTAATTAAGAAAGAAAAAACATATCTATGAGATATACAGGTTTGAGGGTATTGTCAGGAGCTTAATATATTGATTTCCCCTAATGTCGGGGATTTAAAATTTTATGGGTACCCTGTGGTTATAGTCCTTTTGTTTTTTCACTTGTCTTCTGGCAGAGGGACCTGCTGCGTTGTTTTCCAGTCAATCTTGCTTGGGTTGACTCACCCTGCCCCCCCCAGGCAAGGGGCTAAGCTCTGTGGAAACCGGTTTCTCAGTCTTTAGCTCTCTGAAGGTTTCTGGCCTTTGGTGACTTTTTCACCTGTTCAGAGAGTCCAAGCAAGGAATCCGCCCGAAAGTACCCAGACCTCTGGGTCACAGAGAAGCTTTCTCCCGTCTGAGTGGTCCAGAACACACACTCCCCTCCGCAAAATTCTGCTCACAGAGCAGCCTGTCAGAGGTGGCACGTGACCCCAGACACCTTTCTGCAGCTCCATGAATGCTCACCGGGGAGATTAGGCCGACCCCCCGTGTTCTCTCTGGGGCCGGCTGGGATCGCCCAGACCCTGTGGTGGGCCTTGAATGTCACTGTAGCAGCTGCACTTAGTCCAGACAGCGGGCACACAGAGAAAAGCTGCCAGGCTCCTGGACCACAGCAGACTCTCTAAAGGCGCTTGCAGGAGTGTGCCCGACCCACAGAATGGTCCGGAAAGAATCTTGGTTGCTCTTGAAAACAACGCAGCAGAACCCACAGAATGGAGTGGAAAGCTGCAGGTTCAGGAACCATGGACTTGACCACCCCACCAGTCTCACTCTGGGATGCTCTTTCCCAGGAGTATGGGCCCAGGCCAGTGCCCGGGACCACCCCTTTCTACTAGTTGCTCCTCAGAACCTTTTGATCTTTTTAAGTGTTTTTAACTGGACTGTATGTTAATGCTGATCCCCAGCCACCGGGCACTTTCCTTTGGGGTATTACTGTCCTTGGATCGCTTCTGGTGGCTCCCTCCCCCTTTTGTTTATCCTCCGATATCGGTTCTAGTGTTCCTGCTTTGCTTTACCTCTCCACTGCTGTCTTCTGCTCTCAGAGAGATCCAGAAGTGAGAAATCTTGCCCCTCAGGGTGATTTCATGGGTGTTCAGTGTGTTTCTGGTAGACATCCAGCTCACTTTTGGGGACAGGTTGCAACAGGATCCCCTACTTCTCTGCCATCTTGCTCCCTTCCACTTTAGCATTTCTTAAACAGGATGTTTAAACAGAGGTCATGTTGGGGTGGTTAGTGGTCATCTGAGATGTGACTTGCTGGACAGGAGAGAAGGGAACTGTAGGTGTTGGGTACAACGTGGCTGAAAGCCTAGCTGAGGGCACAAGCCAGCCTCTTAGAGGAGTCCTTCCCATGCTGCCTGTGGATGAGCCTGAGAGTCAGGTGGCCCTAGAATTGTTCATGACACTTAACTCTGTGTGCTTTCATATTTGAGAATCGGAGAGATGGTCTATGACACCATCTTACTCTCAAAGGAACTTGGGTCCTTACCTTTCCCACCCCCAGTCAATTTTGAAAGCTGGGCAGAATAATTTGTTCTAACATCAGTGAAATTATATTTGCTGATTTCTCTCCTGAGAGACTGCCTTTTCTAGGAAAGCTTAACCTGGCTTTGTGACCACCCAGACTTACCTTTTGTCCTTTTCTCTCCATCCTAGGCCAACACTGGACAAATTGATGATCCCCAGGAGCAGCACAGAGTTATCAGCAGTAACCTCGCCCTCATTCAGGTGACTCTTTCCCGTTTGTCTGATCGATGAATCTCCTCCTTGCTTTCGAATCTGCAGCCAGGCCTCCTCCAGGTAGGGAGGGTGAAGACTAAGTGAGCCTGTCCCTGCGCTCCAGACTGAACTTGGGAAATGGGCCACCAATACACTCTGCACCCACCAGTCCACACTTATAGGGCAGCTGGAGGCTCAGCCCAACTATAGGGCACCAGCATATCCACCTAAAAATAGATGTCTCTTCTGGGTCTCCAAGGTCCCTGCAGCGCCCCCAGTCCCTTCTTTTCAAGGCAGGCTTTTTTTTTTTTTAAATGTTTTATTCATTTATTTGTTTGTTTGTTTGTTTGTTTGTTTGTCAGAGAGAGAGAGAGAACACAAGCAGGCAGAGCAGCAGGCAGAGGCAGAGGGAGAAGCAGGCTTCCCACTGAGCAAGGAGCCCGATGTAGGACTTGATCCCAGGACCCTGGGATCATGACCTGAGCCAAAGGCAGCCACTTAACCAACTGAGCCACTCAGGCATTCCTTCAAGACAGGTTTATTGAAAAATTCACCTATACTTGCTTCACTTCTCTTTCTCATAGTCTGGACAGAGCTAACAGCTTTCTCTTCCCACTATCTTAACTCCAGCTGTGCTTGCCAAGGTCACTGACATCCTAATTGATATACCCTCTGATTGCCTCTTACAGGTGATCCTACTTGTTCTCTCAGGAGCATCTGCGATTCTTCCTGCCTGATGTTCCTCCATGGCTGCACTCCTTCCTCTTAGCTTCTTTTTTATCAACCTTTGCAGGACACTCCACTGCCCCCCCCCATGCCTTTGTCCCTTAAATGCTTCATGCTCATTCAAATTTGTACCTAGAACCTTCTAGCAGACCATCATTGGGCTAAGTTCTCATCCTGGGTGTCTCAGAGTATTACAAAGTTAGCAAGCCCAAGGCAGGGAGAGACTGGGAAAAGATTGGGTCAAAGTAAGAGAGGAAGTGGCTTCATCCAGAACCTTTGCTTCTCTGGCTGGGGGTAGCCTGTGGCCACACAAAGAACCTGGACTCTGAGATAAGACAGGCCTGGAGTTAAGGCTATCATTTATCAACTGGGTGGCCTTGGGCAGGACACATAAGGCTTGCTTAGCTGTATCTCCTTATTCATCAAATTAGAAGGATATCCACTTTATCTCTCATCTAGGTTCCAGAGCCCGTGTTTCTAGCTCTCCACTGAGTATCTCCATCTACCTGTCCCAGAAGCATCCCCGAGACAACTTAGCCAGATCTGGCCTCATCACCTCATCTCCTCACACTCACCTCTTGTGAAGTCCCCAACCCCAAAGAGTTTGATGGTTGAAAGCTCATTCTGGGGGTCGACCAGCTGGAGACCCTTGGGCAAGTCACCTCAACTTATCTATAAGATGGGCCATTGTGAGGTTTCAATCATGGAAGGCTGTGACACCTGGCCATCATGTGGTAATCTCCCAGCGATGGTCACTGTGCCCATTAATCAGGCTAGAGACCAAGTCACCCTCAGCATCTCTCTGCTCCTTATCCTTATGTCCAGTCTGGAAGTCTGCCTCTAAACTGTGCCTGAATCAGCCCTACTTCTCCTCCTCCTTGCCTTGGCCTCTTGGTCTCTGACCTCACTGACTACAAACCTCTTTACTGTTCTAACTGCCCCAGACTTCTTCCTCTCCAGCTCTTGTCTGCATGGCCACCTGAGTGACCTTTTCTAAATTCTAAAGCTGGTCAGGTGTCCTCCTCCTGAAGCTCCTTTGTGGGTTCTTCTTGTCCAAGTGTGGGCCCATCCCAGAGGCACTCTTGGTCTGGTCCTGTCCTCCTTCAGTCTCATGTCCCCCATCCCTGCTGCCTTTGCATATGCAATTGTTTCTCCATGGAATGTCCTTTCTGTTCTTGTTCTCCTGGCAATGAAGCTCCAGTCTGTTCCAGCCCAACACCAGGTACTCTCTGGGGCCTTGTAAAAGCTGCTGGGGCTGCCCTGGTTGCAATTCTGTGTTTAGATGTCTGCCTTCTCTATTTGAACTGAGTCACATGGGCAAGGAGGCTTCTGCTCAATAAATTATACTGCAATGAAATTATTCTTTTTTTGCATGAATTTCTTAAGAGAAGTCTCCACAAGTTCACAAGGTATGAACACTTTGAAGTTCTAAATTTTTTCCAAAAGGATTATAAAATATTTGAATTCTTAGTATCAAATAATAGCACCAGTTTTTCTGAATGACTTTCTGCATTTGACATCTATATATGTATGTGTCCGTTGACAATATATGATACAAATTTCTGTGGTTTTTAAGCATTAGAAGTATTGTACTGTACATATAATTCTGTAAATTGTACTTTCAAGAGTGACTTAATAAATGGAAATCACTGAGAATAGGAATAGTAAGCACTCAGTAAATATCAGCTCCAATCATCATTATTACATCATTCTTTGTTCACATGTGCACATTTTTCCTGGGAAAATGCTAGATCATAAAGTATATGGATAAATTGTAACCAAATCTCCTCCCCCAAAATTCCTGTACCAATTTTACCACATCTATATTTAAGAGAACTATTTTCCCATATATTTGTCAGTGTGTATTTTATGTTATCAGCCTTTTAAATTTTAATTTTATCTAGTCTGATGGATAAAAATAGTGTATCCCATCAATTCATTGATTCATTCATTGATTGGATGAGCACAGATGAGGGCTGAGCACCTGCTGAGGGACCCCAGCAGAAACTAAAATGGCACTGACCTTTTAGTAGAGAAAAACCAACATCAGTTACAAAGAAACAAGATACCTACTATCAAATTGGGATTTTATTTTAAATTTTCCTGATTATTCAGGATGTTGGTCACATTTTTGTTTGTTTCTTAGCCATTTGGATTCCTTTTCTGTGAATTGTCTATCCATACCCTTGTACAGTTTTCTATTGGGTTCTTCAAAGTTGCCATTGATTCGTAAAATGGACTTCATTATTTTGATCATTAACGCTGTATTAGTTGTAAATGTTGGAGATATTTTCTCCAACTCTCTCTTCATCTTTGAATTTCTGGTATCACATAGAAGTCATACTTGGATTTACATACATTTATCTCTCTTTTTATTTATAGATTTTACATGTTATATCTTCAGATGGAGTCCTTCTCTAATCCAAAATCTAAAACATATTTTCTATATTTTCTTCTATTTCACACTTGAGGTTTTACGTTTAGTGGTATGTCTATGTGTATGTGTGTGCACAATATAAAGTAGGAATATATTTTTCCCCCAGACAGATATCCACTTTCTCTTTCCTTGTTTATCCAGTACCCACCCTTTCCATACTGATTTGAAATGCCACCTTTATCATTATTAAATTTCTATATATTAAATTTTCATATATTCATATACTGTTCCTGGATACCAGCCTGTCCTGCTGATCTATTTGTCTGTTTCTCTGCCAGTACCACCATGTTTTAATTACTATGGCCTTAAAACTATGTATTGATAATGAATGTGCCAAAACTTCCTCTTGATCTTTTTATTCAAATTGTCTTGGCAATTTTTGCACATCTACTCATTTTTGTGAAACTTAAGATGAGTTGTCAAGTGCCATGAAAAAGTTTGCTGGGACTTTGATTGGAATTATATGGGTTAACTTGGGGAGCATTTTTCATCCATGTATATGGTGGAGTTCTCAGTTTATTCAGCCTTCTTTAATAACACAGCATGTTTCTGTTTCCATTAAGATATTTGAATTATAGTTAACCCTTGAACAACACAGGTTTGAACTGTGCAAGTCTGCTTCTATGCAGATTTGTTTCAGTAAATAGAGTACTGTAAATATATGATTCCTTATGATTTACTTTTCTTTTCTCTAGCTTACTTTATTATAAGAATACTGTACATAGCATACATAACATACAAAATATGTGTTAATTGACTTTATTTTATGGGTAAGGCTTCCAGTCAATAGTAGGTCATTAGTAGTTAAGTTTGGGGGAAGTCACAAGTTATCCACAGGTTTTCATCTGTACAGGATGTTGACAGTCCAACACCTGTGTTGTTGAAGGGTCAACTGTACCGTGAACAGGTGCCAGGATTGATACTCAGACCTGGGCACCTCATGTTACTGGCCTGAGTGAGCATCAGAGATGTGTCCCCACTGAGATGAAATGGGAACTGTAGCTGGGATTGAGGAGAATGTAGAGAAGGGAGCACCAGCATGCAGAGCAAGTGCTGTGGAAAGAAGGCAGAAAGAGAGATGGAAAGTGTGCATAGAAGCTTCCAAGGTGTAGTTGTGGATCATGGAATGTTTCCATATTGCAGGGGAGATTGGTTGTGTAGCAGGAGACTACAGAGTACTTCTGCCTAGAGCTGTGAGAGGAGCCACAAGCAAGAGACTGGTGGCCCTTGGCCAAGAGCTGAGTAGAAGATGAAGATTTCTTGAAGCAAATGGCAATGAACTAGTTGCAGAACAGGAAAACTAGTTTTCCAAGGAGTTTAATTGAAGCAAGGTGTTAGTCTTTGTTTTTCCCAAGTTGGAGGAGCCATTGGAAGATTTTAGGGTAATGGAAGAGAGGTAGTGGTGAATGGCATAATGACCTCTCAAGGTCAGAGAGGAGGCGGAGTGAAAGGCCAGGAGGAGTGATGGTAGTCAGAGGCACGTTTCCTCATGTTTCTGATTTCTGCCCTGACAGGTGCAGGCCACCGTCGTGGGGCTCCTGGCTGCTGTGGCTGCCCTGCTGCTGGGCGCTGTGTCTAGGGAGGAGTTAGACTTTGCAAAGGTGGAGTTGCTGTGTGCCAGCAGTGTCATCACTGCCTTCCTCGCCGCTTTTGCCCTAGGTGAGCTGTGCCCCCACCCCAGTGACCACCTGCTCCTGGCTCTCTCCGCCCTCATTCCTCATTGCTTTGCTCTTAGCTCTTTGTGTTTCAATTCCTTGAGACGAGAAAGATAGGAGCACTAATGATGGAGCCTCACATACCTGCCAGGGGATGGGGGACAGCCTATTGGGTTACCAAGATGCACCTTAAAGGTAGGCAGGGAGGATGAGTCCCCTCCTAGGTAGGGTATGTGTGCCAGAGCGAGATGCTGACTCCACTTCCCTTCCCTCTGTTTAGAGAACAGGCCTTTGCTCAGTAGACACATTCATCTCTCCATCCATCCATCCATCCATCCATCCATCCCTTCATCCCTTCATTCACTTACTCATTCAGTCTTTAAACATTTCTTGAGCACAGCTTGTATATGGGCTTGTGGTGGGTTCTGGAGCCTGCAATCATGGTGGAGACCAAGGCTCAGGTTTTAACTTCAATTTCATCTCTGCAGAGAGGTCTTTTCTGATGGCCCTTGCGCAGGTTCAACCCTCCACCCTTCTCCCCAGTTGCCACCACGTTCTTCTGCAGCATGCACCTGTTTTCCTTATAGAGCACTTGTGAAAATCTATAACTGTCCACTTTCTTCATTCATTTTCTGTCTCATCTCCTAGCTAAAATGTTAGTTCCTCAGAGAGGGGCCCTGCTTCTCCAGTTCTGTTCCTATCATCATACTGCCTGCCACACACCAGGTGCTTCCTACATGTCTGTAGAAGGCAGGAAGACACGAGTACTGTCAGACATCACCCTGTCTTCAGGGAGCTCACACATGTCAGTAGCAGCTGTTACTGTAGAACGTCACCCGTTTGCTCATGACTCAGTACTTACTGGGCGTTTGCTGTGCTCTAGGCACTGTCGCAGTGCCAGGATGCTCTGGTGTTACTTCACTGTTTTGTGATGTTGGTGTTCTGCTGCAGGGTGAGACACCCATCCACGAGCATGTAGAATTTCAACAAAGTGCCAAGTGTTTCCTTTCTGAGCCCTCTCTGATCAGCTCTCTAGGATAGCCCCCCATTCATAGCCATGCTTTGTTTTCATGTCCTGTTTGTTTACTTCACATGCTGGTTCACTTGTTTGTGCATTGTCCGGTCCTGTACCTGACAAGCATTTACTGTGTGAGTACAGAGCCTGATGGTTATTTTCATTGCCTAAAATAGGCATATTACCAGCTCCTAAATGTTTGCTGAATGAATGGGCTTTATTCTGGTTCTCTTCCGGACTGCGTGTCTGAGTATCTCTTGCAAACCATTTGCAAGTACAAGAAGGAATAAGTGAAAACTATAAATAGGATTTGCATTTACACTTCTGTCTGCCATCTGACTGCTCACAATACCCCTTTGAGCTCAGCATTCTGTAAGATGACGTGGAAGATGAAGGAACCATCTTCCATTCCTTCCTATGCTAGTGTATATAATTAGGAGGGAGGATAAAAGTGAAGAAACCCAGAAGCAAATTCACAAACTGTTGTTCCCTGGGTAGGAAGTGTGCTCCTGGCCAGGTACCTGTTCCAGTCAGGCCAAAGGAAGAGCAGGATGAGTATGCCACACCTTCTGGAGAATTAGAGCCTTGGAGATCCTTCACATGAAGTCTCCTCTGAAAACCACACAATCAGATGATCCAAGAGGCCAGTCCTGTTCCTGTGGGGACCTGTAGAGAATGCCATGCCTAGCTCCCCATTTTATAGATGAGGAAACCGAGGCTCAGAGAAGGTGTGGAGCTCAGCAACATGGGCATAGCTGGTTTGTCCAGAGAGGTGTACAAGTTCAGGAACATTGCTGATGGCTCGTCATATGACCCCTGCACGACTCTGTTGTAAAGCTGAGGGGTAGTGGTGGTAGCTTTTCATAAGTTCTCTCAAACTGGTGGTGTCTGTGTGGTCCCTGGGGCATTGCTGTCATACCTCCAGCTGTGCAGACTCAACTTCACTTAAACTGACCTTTCAAAAGGGGGGAAGTAGCTCTGACCTGGTCATGAAACAGGGCACAAACTATGGCCAGTTATGGCTGCATTAGTATGGCCTGGAGGTGATAAGAATAATTTTATTTAGAGTTACAGAATACTGGGTAAAATGTTAAAACACCAATAGCCAAGATACAAAGTGTCTTCTTAAAGACCCACATGTGACCCTGCTGGATTAAGTCCTAGGCAGTGGCTGAGGGCTAGAAGATGACCCATGACTATCGCCTCAGAACACAGGGTCAGGATGGAAAGGAGGATCCAGGAAGGTCTCCAGTGTGGCACCTGAAACTCCACTCCCAGCCTCACTGGTGGAGGCCACCTGCTGCGTGCACCCAGAGGTGGCTTTGGTGGGCTCCTGAGATGGGCCAGTTCCCCAGAAATGTGGCCCCGCTGACAGTACTATAGTGCAGTCCACACCTGCTTCCGTTACCCTCCCTTCCCCTCTCCCACCCTGGGCGACCTGGCTCTCCTAGCACCCCTTTCCCCCCAACTCCCCCTTCCAGCCTTTGCCCCTGACAAATCCCTCACATGAACAGTCGCACCAAGGAACCTGTTTCCCTGGGAACTCCAATGGACACAAAAGGCCGTGCTCTGCCCCTGGAGCTCCATTGTTCAGAGCAGTTTTGGTGTTGTCTTCCCTGAAGTGAGGGGCTGTGTGCTTCATGTCTGTAGCTCCAGGTGGTGTGGGAGCCCAGGAATCATCTCCGTGCTTTCTCCCCCATGGATTTGAGTGTATCATCACAGCTTTCAGGCTGCTTCTTGATATCATACCTGCATGTCAGGGGGTCCACCCTCCCCAAAGCCGTAGCCTTCTTAGGCTCCAGCATAGCAGTGAAAGTGAGTGTCAGGGCAGCCTGGTTTCAGGCTAGGTCTGTGTAGATAGAGGTGAGCAGCCTCCCGGTCACCATCTCATCCTGTGCTTTGAGTCTCCTCTGTCTCCTCTCTGCAGGAATGCTGATGGTCTGCATAGTAATTGGCGCTCGGAAGCTCGGGCTCAACCCAGACAACATTGCCACACCTATTGCTGCCAGCCTGGGAGATCTCATCACATTGTCCATTCTGGCTTTTGTCAGCAGCTTCTTCTATAAACACAAAGGTAGGGGGTGCCCCAGGGAGGAGGGGCCCATGAGCAGGGCTGGGTCTGACATTCACACCCAGCTTGCAGCATTCAGATCAGGCACCCAGCACACAGAAAGGAACCTATGGGGTCTGTTGTGGGGTTAGAAATCCTACTTTTCCAGAGGCAAAGCCTGAGGTCATTCAACAAATTTGAGGTATCCTCCAGCAGGTACCTGAAACTCTCCCAACCACTAAGTACATTGTCAGTCTCCCCCTTAGGACAGCAGTGCACAAGGAGGCCAGGGAGGGCTGGGGGCTAACAGAGCTCCATGGGAAGGCAGTTCACATTGGACACATACAAAACACCTGGGAAGGGACTCTCAAAGAGGAATGCCACAGCTGTGGGCAGCAGCAGCAGACCCAGCATAGGCTCTCTGTACAGGTGTGAGGCAGGAGAAGCCCCAAGCTCCTCAGAAGGTGGCCCAGTGTCCTGGTCAGCAGCCAAGGGAAGCACTCACACAACTTATATGACAGGCCCTTATGGCCAGAGGCCCTCCCTCTACCAGAGGTCTCCCCGGGTCTGCCCTGGGAGCACAGAGGTTTGCTTATGTCCTGGGCAGTGTGGACAGGCAGCATCCCCCTTGCCAGAGGGTTCTCACCTTCCAGCTTTCCACAGCTGACCACTCCCCTCTGAGCCTCACAGTTGTTACCTTCCACCTCAGCTGACCACTGCAATTGTTTGGATCTCGTAATTATGGATTCTGAGCATGGTCACAGGCCTGAGTGCTGGGGGGCAGGGGGCATCAGTGAGTGGAGTGGATGGTGAAAAGGACAATGGGGAGCAGTGAGGTATGTGGTGACACTCAGTTGGAGGAAATGCCTGGAGAAAGGCACAGCTGCATCGAAGCCCCAGCTTAGCATTGCCCTGTGGGAACATGGACCCAGGACCATGAGAGATCACCCAGCTCTCCATGCCAGCATCTGAAGCATACTGACTGGGTACCTGCCCCATACAGTGCTCAGGCTCTGGGAACCTTTCCCTGTCAGCTCTGGGCCTGGCTCCTTGCCACCCCGGGATCTGCTTGCCACTGATATTTAATGGTTGGGAGATTCTCAAGGTTCCTGTATGTGGCAATCAAGATCTAATAACAAGATGACCTAATTTTCTTTTTAAACAAAACTGAATTTAAAACAAGATTTGTGTATGGATTGGTTCATCAAGTTTTAATTGTAAAACAAATACAAGTCACAGGTGTCCCTAGACCCTTGCTCTCTGCCCTGCTGTACCCCTACTGAAATAGTGCATGTTTCAACACATAACCAACTAAGCTGTTGAATAGTGTTGGGCTGTACTCTCTCACACTGCTACCTTTCACTCGACCTCTCTCGAATTAGACTATGAAGATACCTTAGGTGTGCTTGGTGGGGGGGGGGGGGGAGCGGTTCACTGGGCCTGGCATGTATCAAATAAATCTTCACTCAAAGAGTGAGCTGTCAACCATGTCACCTGTCAGTGTAGTTTGGAAGACAAGCTATATGCGGTGGGATGTATTCATCATGGTGGCGGGTAAGTATGAGGTGGAACCTTTGCCAGGGCTTCCAAGTCATTCTAGAAAAATCAGACTGCAAAAATGTCCCGCAAGTAGTACTCCTGTAGACTGCTGCCTCCCAGAGCCTTTGAGATTTGCTTAGAGCCTGCTGGGTCTGTCTCTCATCTCCTGGGATGGTGAAGAGGCTGGCCACTTCTTCCATGAAGCACTTGGTCTGTAGCCCACTATGGGTGTGGCCTGCCCTTCCTCGTAGTCAGTTGTTTCAGGAAAGGAATGGACCAAAATTGCTTAGTGCAGAGAAAGACAAGAGAGAGATGCTCCTAATGATGCTGGTCAGAGAAAGGGGGTATGGGGCACAGACCCACCTGCACACCTCTGAGTGTGAGGCCCACTCTGCAGAGGGGCATGCACCACCCTGAGCCTGAGCCTGCCCTGAGGCTCCCAGGACACGGGGCTGGGAGTGATAAGACTGTTCTAGAGAAAGCTGGTGTCTTGTTCTGTGTGCATTTGGAAGGTGACACATAGATTATAAGCAGGAAGAGAGTGTGTGGGACTGGCACTGGTGTGTGTTGGGCCCTGGCCTGGCCTTAGGTACAGTCAGGTGTCCCAGACCCAGGTCTGGGTTCATGGCTCATGCCACCTCAAGAAAATGACACAGGGGCAGGAGTGGTTGCAAAGGTGGCCGTGTTCTGGGCCCTGAGACCCATGGATGCCAAGAAGGTCACCTTGGACTGGTCTCAGCCAGGAGTAGGATTGGCATCATTAATGAACTCTGGCTTTAGCCCTGATTTCTGCATGCTGGCCCGAGTCCCGGTGGGCCATCTCTTCGCACTGTAGTCTCTCCTATGCCTATCTGAAAGGTTGTTGAGAACATGAAGTGAGTTTGTGCTTGGGAAGTGCTGAGCACGGTGCTGGCCCATGATCACAAGCCTATAAATGCCACGATTAATAATAATAATTAGGTTGGGATGGGAGGAGATGGAAGAGGGTTCTTATGTCAGGAAAATAGCAAAAAAGAGAAGTGAAGGGGACTGTGTCAGGAATTGAGGACAAAGAGGAGCTTTTCCAGTTGGTTCATAAGACAGTACAAATTCTTGAGAGGTACATTAAGTTTGTACACCCTAAGCTGCTGGGGACAGAAGTGTCCTCTCAGACCTCTGGTGCCCTTAGCTCTCAGCCCACCTCTCATCTTCGTAACCCAGGCCATTGGCCCAGCAGGCCATACTCATGTGCCCTGGCATGCATCCCATCTCTCTCCCTGCAGACAATCGATATCTGACGCCACTGGTGTGTATTGGCTTCACTGCCCTGATCCCCGTGTGGGTCCTCGTTGCCAGGCAGAGCCCACCCATCATGAAGATATTGAAGTTCGGGTGGTTCCCAATCATCCTAGCAATGGTCATCAGCAGGTGAGCATGAGCGAGGGCCGCCACTGGCCTCTCCCTTCTCAAGCAACCCCCTGGCCTCTGTGGACAGGGTGAGTGGCCTGAGACTCACGGTGCCTCTGGAGTGAGGGCAGCACTCATGGTTGCGGTGGGCTCCTCCACTAAGTCCTGGTGCTGGTTGAGTCATGCCCCTTTCTTCTTCATATCTTTGCCTCTCACCAGGAACCTTAGGCCTTACTTACTCTGAGAGGCAGCCCTATTTACAACTGCAGGAACCAGAGAGCCAGGAAGAGCTGAACCTGGGAATATGAGATGAACACACAAGTGCCTTAGGTCCCTGTCCCTTTATGGTACTGCAAGACACCGGGTCTCCCCTCCCGTGCTGCTCTGGCAGCTCTGGACCCCTGCTTACACTGCAGGGAGCCCCTTCCCTGGTTCTGTGAACACCATATCTACAGCATGGCTGCTGGTGGGACCTGGGGGCGGCTGAGAGATTAGTGGCCCTGGGGCCTTTAGCTCATCTGGGGTCTTCCATCCTCAAAACCTGATCCTCCAGAGCCCTTTCTGTTAGTAGACCTGGATGGGGACCACCCCAAGTCTTTTCTGAGCTGCTTTCCTAATTTTGAATTTCAGGGAGAGGCCATTATGCTCTAAGTGTCTGTGCTTCCAGAAAGCTCCTGGGCTCCGTATACAAACTGATCTAACTTTTCTAGGGCTGTAGGGTCAGGGAAGCCTTTGCTAAACTACAGGGGCTGGTGAGAGTGAGATCTTGTGGCATCTCTGAGAACAAGCAGCATGGGACGATACCCATATACGTTCCATTTTCTGCCCAAGAAAATAGCATTTCAGTTACAGTTCAGGAGCAGTCATGTGGCAGAGCCTAGCCAGCTAAGTGGCCTTGGAGGGGAGTTTGTCATTTGTTTCTAGTGGGCTGACACTATCTGACGGGTCTTCTGGAACAGCTGACGCTCAGAATGGAGATGGAGAAGCAAGCGTGCATAGTGCAGAGGATACTGGGGAGACCAGCTTGGCTACAACAGATATTTTGTGTGGGGTTCAGGAAAGTGTTTGCTAAGCTGGGAAGGTAGGCTGATGAGACATTTTGTATAGAGGTGTGCCATGTCACCTACAAGGGTAAACTAACCATTTGCCCTCTATTCTCTCTCCAGTTTCGGAGGGCTCATCTTGAACAAAACTATTTCTAAACAGCAGTACCAAGGCATGGCCATATTTACTCCCATTATATGTGGTAGGTATCGGCAGCGCCGTCACCTGGGGCCTCTGGGCTGTACTGGCCCCCAGGGCTGGGGCAGTGGGATCTGGACAACAGTGACTTCAGAGATCTGGCCCCAGCCCCTCAGAGCCATGGCCATTCTTCTGCTGGGCAGCGGCTGCTGGGCTGGTTTGCCTCAGGTGGAAGGAGACCCTTGGGGAGAAAGCCCTGCCCACTGCTCCACCAGCTCACACCCTTTTCCTCACAGTCACCACGGAGACTTGAACCTTCTCCCAGAGTTAAATCCCACCCACTGAAGGCACACAGTGTGTAAGCCAGGATTCACTGGCACCTGCAGATGGACTGTGGCCTTCAGAACTGGGGTGTTAGCTTCTCATGGTTTTGTTTTGTTTTTAAACTTAGATTCATTGATGACATTTAAAACTGAGACATTTGTACATAAAAACGTGGATTTCTGTCTTCTTAAAACAAGGCTGCAACAGTACTGAATTTATATTCTGGGTGAGGTGAGAATTGGCTGCCAATGAGACAGGGCTTGTGCTGTTCCATTGACCTGAATCCCCTACACTCCCTGTTTTTCTTTCACCTGACCCTTCACTGATTCACCTTAGACCCTATGACTCTATGGGCATAAAAGGACCCCTTTTTTAACCAAAATTTGGGCATAAAAGGACCCCTTTTTTAACCAAAATCCAGCTTCTGATAAGGATCTGTAAATGAGACCGACCAGTCAGGAGAGGAACCAAATGTGATAACTTATTGCACACTTCACTTGGTCCCAGGCCCTGGTGTTCTGGGGCTGTAGAAACAGGCTTCAGGAGCGCCTGGGTGGCTCAGTCAGTTAAGTGGCTGCCTTTGGCTCAGGTCATGATTCTGGGGTTCTGGGATCAAACTCCGCATCGGGCTCCCTGCCCAGCAAGGAGCCTGCTTCTCCCTCTGCTTGCTGTTTCCCCAGCTTGTGCTGTCTCTCTCTGTCAAATATATAAATAAAAGGAGAAAGAAAGAAGAAAGAAAGAAAGAAAGAAAGAAAGAAAGAAAGAAAGAAAGAAAGAAAGAAAGAAAGAAAGAAAGAAAGAAAGAAAGAAAAAGGAAGGAAGGAAGGAAGGAAGAAAAAGGAAGGAAGGAAGGAAGGAAGGAAGGAAGGAAGGAAGGAAGGAAGGAAGGAAGGAAGGAAGGAAAGAAAGAAAGAAAGAAAGAAAGAAAGAAAGAAAGAAAGAAAGAAAGAAAGAAAGAAAGAAAGAAAGAAATAGGTTTTAGAGGCCCTTGGGCACCCCTTTCCCTCTGCTTTCATGGGACCCTAGGTGATTGTTCGTTGTATGTCAGTGAGCCAACCCCGCAGGTCTGCTCCCAACAGGGGTAGGACTGGCCCCTCACACAATGGGCCGGCCACCTAGAGGACTGCAGCAGCTAAGTAGTTCCCAATGTTTAACTCTTGGAAAGATTTCCTCAGATGTCACCAACTCAGATGCCTCTGGGGCCATGAAAGCAGTTCGAATGAGTTCAGCAGGTGTGACAGTAACTGGGTGGTAAGGAGTGGCACGGAACGGTCATGCTGCAGAGCATGTTCCTGGTATGCAGCAAGCAGGGCCTGCTCAGCTCTCGCCAGTTGCTGCCTGGCCAGTTTGGAGGTCTGGAGTTGCCTCAACGGACTTGTTAGGAGAAGCCAGCAATTAATTTGAGTTGCTTTTTTAAAAGTTTTTTCCTTTTTTTTAAATCATGTGCATAACACCCAGTGCTACGCAACTATTGAATCATTGAGCACACTACATCAAAAAGTAATGATGTACTATATGGTGGCTAACTGAACATAGTAAAATCAATCAACCAGTCAGTCGCATGGGTCTAGCAAAATAGATCTGCAGCTGTCCTCTGCCCACAGACCATTCTTTGTATCCAGGGTAGTTGGTTTCTCCCCCTGGAGATCACTGGGGCACATCTGGCCCAGTGAGGGGTTTATCCCCAGGGGGCTGAGGAAATATAATGGGGGCAGCCCACCCAGCCTCTAAAGGAGATGGCCATGGGTAGACCACGTCCTCTGCCAGCCCCAGATCCTTGCCTTGCAGAGGGAGTTCAGTATAGCCTTTGTCGCCTGGGCCCTATGGTCCTGGCAGGGCTGGGCACAGTCCACTTCCTGTGGAAGCTGGGGCCTCATCAGCAAGCCCCAGGCCTGTTGTTCCTCTTCCCTCACTGCTGTCCCCCACTTTCTCTTCTGTCTCCTTCCCACCTTAGGGGAAAAAAAACTTTCATTTTCTCATATGTTCCAGTCTGTAATCTGATTCCTGTCACATCCTATGGCTTATCAAGATACACTCCCATAGACCTTTCTGTCACTGCCCTCCCTCACTTCCTCCTTCTTCCCACCTCCTCCCTCCCTCTTCCCCAACCCCTCCCTCTACCCAACAAATATGTATTAAAAACCTACTTTGCCAGTCACACTTCCTTCACCATAAGAGATAGCTGTCAAGGTGACACCTCACTCGCAGGGTCCAGTTTACCTATGCTTGGGGCCGAACAAGGTCTGTTATAAAGTGGGAGGGAAGGAAGAGAGATCCAGTGCTGAATCAGTCAAGGAAGGCTTCCTGGAGGACATAGACTTAAAAGAAGAGATATAACTTGGAAACAGGCGTTCTTTTTTTTTTTCTCAGGTGTTGGTGGCAATCTGGTGGCCATTCAGACTAGCCGGATCTCCACCTACCTACACATGTGGAGCACACCTGGTGTCCTCCCCCTCTGGATGAAACAGTTCTGGCCCAACCCATGCTCCACATTCTGCACCTCAGGTGGGTCTGGTGTCTTCCAGAGGCCATGTGGCCATTTCTTTACACAAGTAAAAATTGTCATCATTGGAATCTTCTTGGGAGCAATAGATGTCTAAGACCAGTGCTGACCTCAGCCCACATCATCTTCAAGGACACAGCTCCTCTTCCCAGAGACCTGACTCCCCACCACTGTCTCTAGTTGATTCATCCATTCATTCAGATATTTATTGAAGGTCTGCCAGATACTAAGTGTCAGGTTGCAGTGATGAGTCAGAGAACACTGATTCTTGCCCACATGGATTTACACAACCCAGAAGAGCAGATAAACACACCAAAAAAGGAGCATTTAACTACAAATTGAGACATGCTTTAAAATAAAAAATATTTTAAATATTTTAAAAATATTTAAATAATGATCATTATAAGGCCTTGAAGCTTGAGGAAGGGAGACTGGATTCTATTCCAAGAACCACTGGCAATCATTGGAGGTCTTTTTTCTCTTGGTTACTTTTAAAATTGGATCTTTTCTCCCACGGCATATTCTTTTAATCATTTCCTTCCTGTTTCAAGAACTACCTTCAGCCATTCTTTTAGGGTAGGTTTGCTGGCACATTCCTGAAAGATATTTTTGCGAGATATAAAATTCAGGGTTGATGGTTCTTTTCACCACATGAAAAACATGCCACTTCCTTCTGAATTCCCAGATTTCTATTTTTTTTTTCCAATTGCTTTTCTTTTATTTTTACAGTGTTACAAGATTCATTTCATTGTTCATGTACCACACTCAGTGCTCCATGAAATACGTGCCCTCCTCAATACCCATGACCAGGCTCGACAAAACCCCCACTCTCATCCCTTCCAAAATATTCAGTTTGTTGCTTGGAGTCCACAGTCTCTCATGGTTCATCTCCTCTCCAATTTCCAACAATTCACACTTTCATTCCTTCTCAAAATGTCCTCCATGTTTTTCCTTATGCTCCACACATAAGTGAAACTGTATAACGGTTGACTCACTCTGCTTGACTTATTTCACTCAACATAATCCTTCCAGTCCTGTCCATGTTGATATAAAAGTTGGGTATTCATCCCTCTGATGGAGACATAATATTCCATTGTATATATAAACCATATCTTCTTTATCCATTCCTCTGTTAAAGGGCATCCTGGCTCTTTCCAAAGTTTAGTGATTATACCCATTGCTGCTATGAACATAGGGGTACATGTGGCCCTTCTTTGTACTGCATCTGCTTCTTTGGGGTAAATACCCAGTAATGCAATTGCAGGGTCATAGGGTAGCTCTATTTTTTTCCCCAAATATGTTTATTTTATTTTTTCAGTGTTACAAGATTGATTGTTCATGCACCACACCCAGTGCTCCATGCAATATGTGCCCTTCACAGTAACCACCCAAACCCCCACCCTCGCCCCTCCAAAACCCTCACTTGTTACTCAGAGTCCACAGTCACTCATGGTCCATCTCCCTGTCTTATTTCCGCCCATTCACCCTTCCCTTCCTTCTCACAATGACCTCCGTGATTTTCTTTATGCTCCACACGTAAGTGAGACGATAAGATAATTGACTCTCTCAGCTTGACTTATTTCACTCCGCATAATCTCCTCTAGTCCTGTCCATGTTGATACAAAAGTTGGATATTCATCCTTTCTGATGGAGGCATAATATTCCATTGTATAGATGTACCACATCTTCCTTATCCACTCATCTGTTGAAGGGCATTTTGGTTCTTTCCACAGTTTGGCGATTGTGGCCATTGCGGCTAGGAACATTGGGGTAAATGTGTCCCTTCTTTGTACTGCATCTGCTTCTTTGGGGTAAATACCGAGTACTCCAATTGCAGGGTCAAAGTGTAGCTCTATTTTTAATTTCTTGAGGAATCTCCACACTGTTTTCCAAAGTGCCTCATCAACTTGCATTCCCACCAACAGTGGAGGAGGGTTCCCCTTTCTCCACATCCTCTCCAGCATTTGTTGTTTTGTGTCTTGTTGATTTTGGCCATTCTAACTGGTGTAAGTTGGTATCTCAGTGTGGTTTTGATTTGAATCTCTCTGGTGGGTAAATATGATGAACATTTGTTCATGTGTCTGTTAGCCATTTGTATGTGTTCTTTGGAGAAGTGTCTGTTCATGTCTCCTGCCCCTTTTTTGATGTGATTATCTGCCTTGTGAGTGTTGAGTTTGAGGAGTTCTTTATAGATCCTGGATATCAGACCTTTGTCTGTAGTGTCATTTGCAAATATCTTCTCCCATTCTGTGGGTTGCCTGTTTGTTTTGTGGACTGTTTCCTTCACTGTGCAGAAGCTTTTTATCTTGATAAAGTCCCAAAAGTTTATTTTCACTTTTGTTTCCTTTGCCTTTGGAGACATGTCCTGAAAGAAGTTGCTGTGGCTAATGTCATAGAGGTTACTGCCTATGTTCTTCTTTAGGGTTTTGATAGATGACTGGCTCACGTTGAGGTCTTTGATCCATTTTGAGTTTATCTTTGTGTCTGGTGTAAGAGAATGTTCAAGTTTCATTCTTCTACATATAGCTGTCCAGTTTTCCCAGCACCATTTATTGAAGAGACTGTCTTTTTTCCACTGGGGATATTTGCCTGTTTTGTCAAAGATGATTTGACCATAGAGTTGTGAGTCCATCTCTGGGCTCTCTATTCTGTTCCACTGGTCTATGTGTCTGTTTTTGTGCCAGTACCATGCTGTCTTGGTGATCACAGCTTTGTAGCAAAGTTTTCAATCAGGCAATGTGATGCCCCCAGCTTTGTTTTTCTTTTTCAACATTTCCTTAGCAATTTGGAGTCTTTTCTGGTTCCATACAAATTTTAGGATTGTTTGTTCCAGCTCTTTGAAAAAAACTGGTGGAATTTTGATCAGGATGGCATTGAAAGTATAGATTGCTCTGGGCAGTATAGACATTTTAACAATATTTTCTTCCAATCAATGAGCATG
>CM052799.1:52798367-52823179 GCA_028533885.1 Nasua narica | reverse complement strand
TATCTTTCAATAATCACTCTCAACGTGAACGGCCTAAATGCTCCCATAAAACGGCACAGGGTTGCAGAATGGATAAAACGACAGGACCCGTCCATATGCTGTCTACAAGAGACACATTTGGAACCAAAAGATACATCCAGACTGAAAGTGAAAGGATGGAGAACCATCTTTCATGCCAATGGACCTCAAAAGAAAGCTGGGGTAGCATTTCTCATATCAGTTAAATTAGATTTTAAGCTAAAGACTGTAGTCAGAGATAGAGAAGGACACTACATCCTTCTTAAAGGGTCTATCCTCCAAGAAGATCTAACAATTGTAAACATTTATGCCCCCAATATAGGAGCAGCCAACTACATAAACCAACTGTTAATCAAAATAAAGAGTCATATTGACATGAATACCGTAATACTGGAAGATCTTAACACGCCACTCTCAGTAACTGACAGATCATCTAAACAGAAAATCAATAAAGAAACAAGAGCTATCACATGGATTGATTTGCGGATGTTGAACCACTCTTGTATCCCAGGGATAAATCCCACCTGGTCGTGACGAATAATCTTTGTAATGTGCTGTTGGATCCTATTAGCTAGGATCTTGTTGGGAATTTGGCATCCATCTTCATCAGGGATATTGGCCTGAAATTCTCGTTTTTGATGGGGTCTTTGCCTGGTTTGGGTATCAGGATAATGCTGGCTTTATAGAAAGAGTCTGGAAGTTTTCCTTCTGTTTCTATATTTTGGAACAGTTTCGGGAGAATAGGTATTATTTCTTTCTTGAATGTTTGGTAGAATTCCCCAGGGAATCCATCAGGTCCTGGATTTTTGTTTTTTGGGAGGTTTTTGATCACTGCTTCAATCTCCTTCCTAGATATTGGTCTATTCAGGCTGTCCATTTCTTCCCCTTTTAGTCTTGGAAGAGTATGGGTTTCTAGGAATGCATCCATTTTTTCTAAGTTGTTTAACTTATTGGTATACAGCTGTTGATAATAACTTTTTAAAGATTTTATTTATTTATTCATTTGACAGAGAAAGAGAGATCACAAGTAGGCAAAGAGGCAGGCAGAGAGAGAGAGGGAAGCAGGCTCCCCACTGAGCAGAGAGCCCGATGTGGGGCTCAATCCCTGAGATCATGACCTGAGCTGAAGGCTGAGGTTTTAACCCACTGAGCCACCCAGGCACCCCTGTTGATAATAATTTTTGATGACTGTTTATATTTCCTTTGGATTAGTCGTGATCTCTCCTCTTTCATTCATAACTTTGTTAATTAGGGTCCTCTCTCTTTTCTTTTGGATTAGTTTGGCCAGTGGCTTATCGATCTTATTGATTCTTTCAAAAAACCAACTTCTGGGTTCATGGATGCATTCTACTGTATCTCTACTTTCTAACTTGTTGATCTTTTCTCTAATCTTGATTATTTCCCTCTTGTGTGTGGGGTTGACTTAATTTGTTGTTGATTTTCCAGTTCTTTAAGGTGTAAAGCGAGCTGGTGTATTCGGGATTTTTCAGTCTTTTGGGTGAGGCTTGGATGGCTATGTATTTTCCCCTTAGGACTACTTTTTTGCTGTATCCCATAGGTTTTGGACTGATGATTCTTCATTCTTATTGGTTTTCAAGAATTTTTTCAGTTCTTCTTTGATTTCCTCATTGATCCCAACATTCATGAGCAGGTTGGTCTTTAGCCTCCAAGTGTTTGAATTCCTTCCAAACCTTTTCTTGCAGTTGAGTTCAGTTTCAAAGCATTGTGGTCTGAGAATATGCAGGCATGTCAATCTCTTGGTATCCGTTGAGCCCCAACTAGTGACCCAGTATGTGGTCTATTCTGGAGAAAGTTACATGTGCGTTCAAGAATAATAAATATTCTGCTGTTTTAGGGTGGAATGTTCTGTATATATCTATGAGGTCTATCTGGTCCAAAGTGTCACTCAAAGCTATTGTTTCTTTATTGATTTTCTGTTTAGATGATCTGTCAGTTACTGAGAATGGTGTGTTAAGATCTCCTACTGAAAATGTATTCATGGCAATATGACTTTTTATTTTGATTAACACTTGGCTTATGTAGTTGACTACCCTATATTGGGGTGTAAATGTTTACAATTGTTAGATCTTCTTGGAGGATAGTCCCTTTAAGAATGATGTAGTGCCCTTCTGTATCTCTAACTATAGAATTTAGCTTAAAATCTAATTTATCTGATACGAGAATCTCTACCCCAGCTTTCTTTCGAGGTTCGTTGTCGTGAAAGACGGTTCTTCATCCTTTCCCTTTGAGTCTGGATGTATCTTTAGGTTCCAAATGTGTCTCTTGTAGACAGCATATGGACGGGTCCTGTCATTTTATCTATTCTGCAGCCCTGTGCCATTTTATGGGAGCATTTAGGCTGTTCACATTGAGAGTGATTATTGAAAGATAAGTTTTTATTGACATCATGTTGCCTGTGAAGTCCTTGCTTCTGTAGATGGCAAATTTCTGTTCTAAGTAACTCGTGTGTTCTTTCTACTTTTATAGAACCCCCTTTAATATTTCCTAGAGTGCCGGCTTGGTGGTCACATACTCTTTTAATCCTTGCCCATCTTGGAACCTCTTTATCTCTCCATCCATTTTGAATGGATATCCAGCCAGCCTTGCTGGATAAAGTATTCTTAGCTACCTGTTCTTCTCATTTAGTGCCCCGAATATATCATGCCAGCCCTTTCTGGCTTGCCAGGTTTCTGTGGATAGGTCTGACGTTATTCTGATGGGCCTTCCTCCGTATCTAAGGAATATCTTCCCCCTAGCTGCCCTCAGGACCTCTTGTCTAAAATTATAATTTGCAAATTTTGCAATTATGTGTCTGGGTGTCTTTCTAGACTCATTGATTTTGGCAGGTTTCCTTTCTGCCTCTAGGACACGAACACTTGTTCCATTCCCCAGATTGGGGAGATTTTCATTCAGAATTTGGTCAGCTATATTTTCTAGTCTTCTGTCTTTCTCTACCCCCTCTGGGATTCCAATAATTCTGACATTGGAATGTTTCATGGCATCATATATTTCCCAAGTTCATTCTCATGGTTCCTAAGCAGTTTGTTCCTGCCCTTCTCCTGACCTTTCTTCTCAACTACCTTGTCCTTTAGATCACTAATTCTATCCTCTGTCTCTGTAACCCTAGTTGTTAGACTATTTAGATTAGATTGGATCTCACTGATAGCATTTTTAACATCTGCCATACTGGTTCTCAGTTCTGCCCTTAGAGATTCTATGTTGTAATTGATGTTTTTCTCCATCTTAGCCATTGCCTGGATAATTGTTACACTGAATTCCCTTTCTGACATACTGTATATGTCCATATGCAATAGTTCTGAGGGAGAGGGGGAAGTCTCTGGGTTTTTCCTCTGTTGGGTGTTTCTCCTCCTGGTCATTTTGATGAGAAGTGAATGAGAGGATGTATAGCTGAGTATATCACCCACGATCCTGGTAAGGTGCACCCTGGAAGGTTTTGGAACAATTGGGATTCACCTCAAAAAAGAAAGAATAAAGATAGAGAGAGAAAGAGAAAAGAAGAAATCCAGCCAGTATCGGCCCCAAAATAAGATTTATAAAATATATAAGCAAACACGAACAAACATAAATACTGACAAAAGTACAGGACAAGAAATAAAAGAACCTAGTCAGAATAAACCCCATGAATAAGATTTATATAATACCAGAACAAAAGCAAATACACAGAAACACTGACAGAAGGATAAGATGGGAGTGTGGTATAAATCCTCAATGTGGGTGAGGATTGTTATTTCAGGTCTTCCTGGATTTATCATTGTATTAAGCCTTGAGTTGTAATGTTAAGTGGTTTAAAAAAAATTAAAAAAACAAGAAATATGAGAAGGAGTGAAAAAAAAGGAAAGAAGGAAAAAAAACTTGTATCCATGAAATATACAGGTTTTAGGGTATTATCAGGAGCTTAATATATTGATTTCCCCCAATGTTGGGTGCCGCCTCCTGATGGCACACAGAAGAATGAGGCACCAACAAGTCAGCTGCAAGAGAAAGGGAGCAGGTGACGACAGAAGAAAAGACTGTTGCCCTGAACAATTCCTCAGTCTCATATTTATTAGAAAGTAGTTAACAACCAACAGAGAAGCCAGAGTAGGTCACACATTGACCACAAGTTTTGCAGATAAGTAAGAAGAAAGGCAAAATATGTCTGGTCACATAGTGCATGACCTATAGTGAGCAAACCCAAACAAGAGGGTCATCTAACTAACTGCAGGTGCTCTCTGGGGAAGGGGAGATATCAGAAAAATGAAGCAGGTAGCATTCCGCCCTGAGCCAGCCGGGCGTTCCCAGCTGCTGGGCTTCCATGAAGCAGGTGGCGTTCTGCCATGAGCGAGCCAGGCATCCCCAGCTGCTTGGCTTAAAGATGTATATCGTCCTCTCCTCCAGAGGCTCATTGCCAGTATATGTTTTTCTTAAATCTATATCTAAGCATGCTTGGTAACTAGTATAATTTCTCATAGGTTATATTTTAAGCAGTACATTGTTCTGAAGGATGGTTACAGTTGGAGTTTTATAGTTTTATGAGGATCCTGTGGTTATTGTCCTCTTGTTTTTGGCTTGTCTTCTAGAGGAGGGGCCTGCCACATTGTTTTCCAGTTTATCTTGCTTGGGTTGAGTCAACCTGTGGGCTAATTGGGGGCTGGGCTCTGTGGAAACCGGTTTTTTAGGCCTTTGCTCTCTGGAGGTTTTTTTGGGTTTTTGTGTGTGTGTGTTTTTCCCCAAATACTTTTATTTTATTTTTTCAGTGTTACAAAATTAATTGTTCATGCACCACACCCAGTGCTCCATGCAATATGTGCCCTCCTCAATACCCACCACCAGGCTTGCCCCACTCCCTACCCCCTCCCCTCCAAAACCCTCAATTTGTTGCTCAAAGTCCACAGTCTCTCTTGGTTATCTCCCCCTCCGATTTCCCCCAATTCACCCTTCCTTTCCTTCTCACAATGCCCTTCATGTTTTTCCTTATGCTTCACACCTAAGTGAGACCATAAGATAATTGACTCTCTCTGCTTTACTTATTTCACTCTGCATAATCTCTTCCAGTCCTGTCCATGTTGATACAAAAGTTGGGTATTCATCCTTTCTGATGGAGGCATATTCCATTGTATATATATGGACCATATCTTCTTTATCCATTCATCTGTTGAAGGACATCTTGATTCCTTCCACAGTTGATGATTGTGGCCATTGCTGCTAGGAACATTGGGTTACATGTGGCCCTTCAAGCTCTTGCCTTCTATATGGAAAAGCAAAACTAGGAACCCAGGCCCATGTCTCAAAGCTGTAGCTCAGGGCTGCTGATCTGCACTTATCACTCAACTATCACCAGTCACAAAGCAAGTTCCACATCATTACATACCTAGAGATGCTCATCTACAAGGTCACAACATTGCCCAACATTTTAAGTGTCCTCCATGGGCAAATAACCCAGGGCAACTCATGTGCATTTAACAACTCATTGAAGACTAGTCATTAGTGAGGATCACAGAGAGAAAGCCCATATGCTTGTGGTCAGTCCAGAGATTGTGCAGGTGGCAGACATCCCAAGGTCCTAGAGACCACCAGCTAGGTCTCCCACCTGGTCTCTTAAGGGCTTGCAGGAGCGCGCCCAGTCCGGGAGGTGGGGGGTGGTCACACAGAGGAAAGCTACAGGCTCATGGACCACACCAAGCTCTCTAAGGCGCCTGCAGGAGTGCACCCAGCCCACGAAATGGTGCAAGGAGGAAAAAGCTGCAGGTTAATGAACCATGGACTGAACCTTCCCCCCTGACAGTCTCTTTGATGTGGGTGGTTTCCCGTGGTTGTGTCCTTCCTGGGAACGTGAACTTAGGCCTGTGCCCGTGACCACCCACTTCTACTAGTTGCTCCTTAGGATCTTTTGCTCTTTTTAGTGTTTTTAACTAACTCTAAGTTAATGCTGGTCCCCAACCACAGGGCGATTTCTTTTGGGGTATTACTTTCCTTGGGTCACTTCTGGTGGCTCCCTCTCCCTTTTGTTTATCTTCTGATATGGGTTCGAATGTTCCCACTCTGCTTTACCTCTGCAGTGCTGCAGTGCTGCCTTCTGCTCCTGTAGAGATCCAGAAGTGAAAAATCTTACTTCTCAGTCTGGTTTCATGGATGTTCAGCATGTTCTGGTAGATATCCAGCTCACTTTAGGGGACTGGTTGTAACAGGGTCTCCTACTTCTCCACCATCTTGCCCTCCTCTTCCCTGAATTCCCTGGTTTCTGATGAGAAGTTAGTCATTTGAATTATTTTTATCATGTACGTAAGGTGACATTTGTCTTTTGTTTATTTCAAGACTTTTTCTTTACTTTTTAGTTTTTGAGTTATGATGCACATGGGTGTGGATTTCTGTGGGTTTTCCATGTTTGGGGTTTACTCAGCTCCTTGAGTACATGGATTTATCTTTTGCCAAATTTGGGAAATTTTAAGCCATGATTTATTCAAATATACCTTCAACCCACAGTGTTCTTCCTTTCCTTCTGGTATTCTGATGACATGAATGGTGGATCTTCTGTTACTGTCCCACAAACCCCCCGGAGGCTCTGTTCAATTTTTCCCCAAACCTATGTTATTCTCTCTTACTCAGATTCGCTTATTTCCATAGGGTTTTTTTTTTTTTTTTTCAAATTCATAGGTTCTTTCTTCTGCCCTCTCCACTCTGCTATTCATCTTTTTCATTGAGTTGTTTGGGGTTTTTTGGCTACTGTATTTTTTTAAGTTCTAAAATTTCCACATCAGTCTTCTTTGTATCTTCTGTTTCTTTTCTGAGACTTTTTTTTTTTTTTTAACCAGAACACTCTGGTGTTTGTTTCAAGTATATTTGTAATTGCTGGTTGAAGCACTTATATAATGGATTCATTAAATTGCTTTCAGATAATTCTACCATCTGTGTCATGTCATTCTTAATGTCTTTGGTTATTTTATCTAGTTGAAATTTTTTTCTTTTTCTTTTTTTTTTTAAAGATTTTATTTATTTAATTTTAACAGAGAGAGAACACAGGCAGGCAGAGAGGCAGGCAGAGGCAGAGAGAGAGGAGCAGGCTCCCCGCTGAGCAAGGAGCCCGATGTGGGACTCGATCCCAGGATGCTGGGACCATGACCTGAGCCAAAGGCAGCTGCTCAACCAACTGAGCCACCCAGGCGTCCCGAAATTTTTTTTCTTTTATAAGAAGTGATTTCGGATCGAATTCCAGTCATTTGGGGTATATGTCGTGAAACTCTGGATCTCATTTAAGTCTTTTTCAGCTACCTTTTCTGACACTACACTACTGAAGGAAAGGGAACACATTGCTTCCTTAATGCCAGGTTGGGTAGAAGCCCCAGTTTCCCCCCACCCCTCCATCCCCACCATCTCTGTTCATACACTGGGGGAAGAGGAGCACTTCATTGCTGATGGGCTAGGGAGGAGTCCATGTTCCTTTGACACCATCCTGGCTGAGAGAGAGAGGGATGATTTGTTATTGCTGCCCACATGGCCTTCACAGACATGGTTGTGTGGGGAGCTCATTACCACCAGGCAGAGTACCACTTACTCTCCAGTCAGCCTTCTCTATCCCACCTTAACCAGAAGGGGGAGTGCCACATTCCACCTAGATTTGGTCAGAAGTCCAGGCTCCCACTTGGCCTTTGCCGATGGAAGTGGAGCTGTAGTTTTTCCTGCGATGTTTGGCTGGAAAAGAGAAGTTGTCTAAAAGTTCTGTTTTGCTAGGCTGTCCCTCTTTTGGGCCTTTGGCTATAGAGAGCAGGCTTTTGTTGAGTTGTTTTTTGGTTTGGGGGTTTTTTTTTGTCTGTGCCCATTGACTTATCTGGGTTGCTCACTTTCTTAGCATCTTGTCTGGGATATATGTGGCAAAATTCTCACAAAATACCAAAAGAACAACTCAGCGAGCTCACTTCTGTGTTGACTAGTTCCCTGGCCAGCCCACCTTTTCTCTCCACCTTTTCAAATCTTCTTATGTTTGTTTTATATATAATGTCCAGGGTCCTTTTTAGTTGTATATAGTGTGAGTAATAGGAAGAAATATGTCTAGCCATCTTGTCTTGAAGGGGAAATTCCCATTGTATTTTCTGATTTGTCATTGATGTATAGGAAATCTACTTCTATTTCTCTGTTATTTATGTACCTGTCTTAGTTCAGGCTGCTATAATGGAAGTATAGAATAGGTGGCCCATTAACACAAGAAACTTATTTTTTTGTAGTTGTGGTTTGTGGAAGTTCAAGGTCAAGGCACTAGCAAATTTTGTCTGGTGATGGTCTATGTCCTAGTTCATAGACAGCTGTCTTCTCACTGTGTCCTCACATGGTGGAAGGGGTGAAGTGTCTGAGGTATCTTTTATATGGTTATAAGCATTAATGGCATTCATGAGTGCTGTACCCTTATGACCTAATCATCTCCAAATACCATCACATTGAGGGTTAAATTTATAACATATGGATCTGAGGGGTGAGGGCACCCAGATGCTATAGGAGCATCTGAGTATTTTACTGAATTCTTATTTATGTAGTGTCTTTATAGCTTTTCTTGAATTTTAGTGCCAGCTGCCAATAGCAATTATTTATTTTGTTTCTACTTTTTTTTTTCAAAGAATCTTTTCATACCTTGTCTAATTTTTCATCTTTTTTGGAGCTCTTGAGTGTTCTCACCCTCTCTCTACCTATTATTTTATGGTACTGTTTTTAGCTTCTAAGCTGTACTATTGTTCCTCCTTTTTCTCATTAGTTTGATGACCTATATTAACTCAGAGATTAATGGAGACCTTTTTTTTGCATTTACTTACATTACTTTTTATTTTTATAGATAACAATAGTGAAGCACTATATATTTTTAAATTAATTTATTATATTTTATTCTCTGTGTTCCAAGATTCATTGTACCACACCCCGTGCTCCATGCAATACGTGCCCTCCTCAATACCCACCACCAGGCTCGCCCAACCACCCACCCACTCCCCTCCAAAACCCTCAATTTGTTGCTCAGAGTCCACAGTCTCTCTTGGTTATCTCCCCCTCCGATTTCCCCCAATTCACCCTTCCTTTCCTTCTCACAATGTCCTCCATGTTTTTCCTTATGCTCCACACGTAAGTGAAACCATAAGATAATTGACTCTCTCTGCTTGACTTATTTCAGTCAGCATAATCTCCTCCCATCCTGTCCATGTTGATACAAAAGTTGGGTATTCATCCTTTCTGATGGCTGTGTACTACTCCATGGTATATATGGACCATATCTTCTTTATCCATTCATCTGTTGAAGGGCATCTTGGCTCTTTCCACAGTTTGGCATTGTGGCCATTGCTGCTGTGAACATTGGGGTACATGAGGCCCTTCTTTGTACCGCATCTGCTTCTTTGGAGTAAATACCCAGTCGTGCAATGGCAGGGTCATAGGGTAGATCTATTTTTAATTTCTTGAGGAATCTCCACACTGTTTTCCAAAGTGGCTGCACCAACTTGCATTCCCACCACCAGTGGAAGAGGGTTCCCCTTTCTCCACATCCTCTCCAGCATTTGTTGTTTAGTGTCTTGTTGATGTTGGCCATTCTAACTGGTGAAAGGTGGTATCTCAGTGTGGTTTTGATTGGAATCTGCCTGATGGCTAAAGATCATGAACATTTGTTCATGTGTCTGTAAGCCATTTGTATGTCTTCTTTGCAGAAGTGTCTGTTCATGTCTTCAGCCCGTTTTTGACATGATACTCTGTTTTTTGAGTGTTAAGTTTGAGTAGATCTTAGATATCAGGCCTCTGTCTGTAGTGTCATTTGCGAATATCTTCTCCCATTCTGTGGGTTGCCTGTTTGTTTTGTGGACTGTTTCCTTTGCTGTGCAGAAGGTTTTTATCTTGATGAAGTCCCAAAAGTTCATTTTCTCTTTTGTTTCCTTTGCCTTTGGAGACATGTCCTGAAAGAAGCTGCTCTGGCTGATGTTGAAGAGGTTACTGGCTGTGTTCTCCTCTAGGATTTTGACAGATTCCTGCCTCGCGTTGAGGTCTTTTATCCATTTTGAGTTTATCTTTCTGTATGGTGTAAGAGAATCATTAAGTTTCATTCTTCTATATATAGTTGTCCGATTTTCCCAGCACCATTTATTGAAGAGATTGTCTTTTTTCCACTGGATATTTATTTCTGTTTTGTTGAAGATTATTTGACCATAAAGTTGCAGGTCCATTATATGGACCATATCTTCTTTATCCATTTATCTGTTGAAGAGCATCTTGGCTCTTTCCACAGTTTGGTGATTGTGGCCATTGTTGCTATGAACATTGAGGTACATGTGGTGTTTTTTGGTACTACATCTGCATCTTTGGGGTAAATAGCCAGTACTGCAACTGCAGGGTCATTGGGTAGCTCTATTTTTAATTTCTTCAGGAATGGAGACTTTTTACTGCAACTCTGTTTCTGTTTGAGAAGTCAGTTGCATTCACATGTACAGTTTCTAAAAGTATGTGTGGTTGGGGCAGGAAAGTCACCCTTTTTGCAGTCTCTAGTTTTTAGAGTACTGAAGCCAAAGGAGAATGTGCTAAATGGTCCCAGGGGCTTAGCGTGAGGAAGGGGCTGCCTGAGGCTCCCAATGGGTGTGCCACCCTTCCCTGGATTACTGATTCCACATGCTGAGACTTCATTTGTCCACATTCCACCTTGTCTCTTCCACCTTCAGCCCCTTGCATGTTCTCTTTCCTTTGCCCAGTGTCCTCTCCTCCAGATTCATATCTCAGCCTAGATATCATCTTCTCTCGAGGGCTTCTAAGTCTCCAGTATTCATCCTACTAATACATACTTTGTTCTCTACCACATTATCTTGTTTCATTTGCATCCTAGCTCTAGTCAGTTTGAAATAACTTTTCTTTTTGTTTGTCTCTGCTACTCGATTCTGGTTTTATTTTTTCTCTTCCCTAAAATGTCAGCTCCCTGAGGAAAGAGACAGGAGTTTATCCCTATATATAAGAACAAGCCTGCCACAGAGCAGATGCTCAGTAAACATCATGTATTAGATAAATCAATGTGGATGCCTCACTGGAGACTGTCAACATGCCAAGGTGGCCTCTACTGCCCAGGAGGTCACACAATCTCCTTGGTTTTATTTTTTCCAGAAATTAATTCCGTATCAGCTCGAGTCCTGCTCTTTTTGGTGGTTCCAGGCCATCTGATTTTCTTCTACATCATCTACTTGGTGGAAGGCCATTTGGTCCCAAACAGTAGGATCTTTGTGGTGTTCTATCTGCTAGCAAGCCTGATCCAGGTAAGGATGACTATAGCAGTATCAAAACAGCATTCAGTGGTTAGCCATCAAGATTTGTCTCCCTGTCCTGGGAAAGATGCTGGGGAGGTAAGGTTCGGGGGTTCCTGGACATAGCAGGGTACAGATCCCATCTTCCAAGAGTCAACTTGTTCAAGCCCAAGGGCATGATCCAAACAGATAGGCCACTCCACACTCTGTACTGCACACTTCCCCCTGCACACTCCACACAGCACATGCTGCACTGCACACTTCATAGGGTATACCCCCCCCAAGGTACACTCCATACCATGTATAGAACACTGCATACTCCTCAGCAGAGGATCAGAGGATGGTCCTGAAATTGCAGCAAGTTTCCGTGAAACAGGTTGATGAATAGGTACAGCTGAGGAACTGGGCCGTGCACATCATCCATCACAGATAGGGTGGGCAGAGACCAGCCCCCTGCTGGAGTGTTGCTAAAAGGCATGCATGGACTTCAGTTAGACCAGGATGGTAATAAGTACATGATGAAAGAGATTAAGCTGGTGCCTGCCTCTGGGTAGTACTCAGCAGACTGTCTGCCCAGACTAGCTGGTGATGTCCTTCATGGGCCCAGGTTGTCAGCAGAGAGAACTGTGGGCACTGATGGGCAGTTCTAGGAGGGCAGTGCTACAACTAGGAACTGACGTGTTCAAATCTCCCTTGAGTTAGTGTATTTGTAATCACAGCATGTCCTTGACCCTGAAGGGTGGGCTGGGACACTCTGAGAAACTGTCTTGAGCAGGAGAAAGGCGGGGGGAGATGAGTCTGCCTGGGACAGGGGACCAAGGAGCCCTGAAATGAGGCCAGGACTGTGCTTACTACCCTGTGGCACTTTCAAGAAAGGTTTACTGTCCAAGTAAACCTGCCCGTACAAGGGCCTCCAGCAAATCCAAATTGAAGTCCCAATAAAGCCTATGTCTTGAGTTTCCAAGAACAGTGTGAGGAGCTGGTGTAGCAGAGATGGTCTGTCTGGCACCTCAGTTTGCCACAAGCAGGGCCTGACCACAGGGAAGGAGGCTAGGCAAGTATGGGTAAAGGTGGACTTCCTTCCTCTGCATGAGTTCAGAGTTGGACATTGACCCCAAGAAACGCTGGAGGAAGGGAACTTCTTGGAGTGGACATGTCCACCTTGGTATCTGCCTTTGAAATTTGCTAGTGTTTCTTAGTGATGCTTGGCTTTCTGACTTAGTTGTAATTTTTTCTCTTATGCCAGGTGACAGTTCTGCTCTACCTGGCAGAAGTGATGGTTCGGCTGACATGGCACCAGGCCCTGGATCCAGACAACCACTGCATCCCCTATCTCACAGGGTTGGGGGACCTCCTAGGGACTGGCCTTCTGACACTCTGCTTTCTTATCAACTGGTTATTGAAGAGTGAAGCGGGGATGGATGGCTTCTCAGAAACAGCATCTGGACCTCCCTAGTGAGCCCAGGCAGCCCAAGTTTCTCAGTAGAATTTTCCTTCACACCACCAGGATACAGAATATAGTTTCTCCTTGGCTGGGTCCTCTGGAAGGGTGGTTGACACCCTGCCTCTGCAGTGACCCTTTGTCAGTCTGCTAAGAAAACTAACACACATCTTGACTCTGGAGTTGAAACCTGAGCCTATGAGGGTGAGGCAGGACTGAAATCAGAAGCATTGTTTGTGTGTGAATGTGACTGCATGTTCCTGGACATAAGTATGCACCCATGTGCTTGATGAGTGCAAATGAGTGCGGATATGTGTGTAGAGAGCAGGGGACTCTGGCCTGAAGATGCTGAAGGAAGAGACATTTACACTGCACATGGGAGATATGCTGGCACTGTTCTGTGCCCGTGCAGGCTGGATTGGGGAGGAGCAGGAATGAGATGCCTTCAGTGCACAGCCCCAGGACTGAGCTGTGGCTTAAGCACAGCCTTCGCCAGGTCCAAGTGTTCTGGGCCATTCTGCTGGTGTGCATCCAAATGCACAGCCCTTCCCAGGACAGTCTTTTCTTACACACCCTTCATCTGCTCCCAGTATTTAATCTTATTGATTTTTTTCTCTTTTTCTTCTTTTTATGTTTAAGCAAAACTTCTGTTTAGAGTTTAATGATCAGAGAAGTATAAAATAAAATATACATTATATTATACCTGGCCTTTATGTCCTTAAAGATAGTTCATGCCACCATGAGACTTGGAGTCTATAGGTAACAAAACCTTTGGTGTTTCTCAGGTCTGTTTCTCAAACTGTGGTCTCCAGCATAGAAGGATCAACATCAAAGTAAAACTTGTTAGAAATGCACTGGCTGTGGTGCATGAACAATTAATCTTGTAACACTGAAAAAATAAAATAAAAGTATTTGGGGGAAAAAATTAAAAAAAGAAAGAAAGGAGAGGGGGGCAAGATGACGGAGAAGTAGGGGATCCTGTTGCAACCTGTCCCCAAAAGTGAGCTGGATGTCTACGAGAAACACACTGAACACCTATGAAATCACCCTGAGGAGCAAGATTTCTCACTTCTGGATCTCTCTGAGAGCAGAAGACAGCAGTGGAGAGGTAAAGCAAACAGGAACACTAGAACCAATATCGGAGGATAAACAAAAGGGGGAGGGAGCCACCAGAAGCGATCCAAGGACAGTAATACCCCAAAGGAAAGTGCCCGGTGGCTGGGGATCAGTATTAACATACAGTCCAGTTAAAAACACTTAAAAAGATCAAAAGGTTCTGAGGAGCAACTAGTAGAAAGGGGTGGTCCCGGGCACTGGCCTGGGCCCATGCTCCCAGGAAGGAGCACCCCAAAGTGAGACTGGTGGGGTGGTCAAGTCCATGGTTCCTGAACCTGCAGCTTTCTGCTCCCCGCACCATTCTGTGGGTCGGGCACTCTCCTGCAAGCGCCTTTAGAGAGTCTGCTGTGATCCAGGAGCCCGGCAGCTTTTCTCTGTGTGCCCGCTGTCTGGACTAAGTGCAGCTGCAACAGTGACATTCAAGGCCCACCGCAGGGTCTGGGCGATCCCAGCCGGCCCCAGAGAGAACACAGGGGGGCGGCCTAATCTCCCCGGTGAGCATTCATGGAGCTGCAGAAAGGTGTCTGGGGTCATGTGCCACCTCTGACGGGCTGCTCTGTGAGCAGAATTTTGCGGAGGGGAGTGTGTGTTCTGGACCACTCAGACGGGAGAAAGCTTCTCTGTGACCCAGAGGTCTGGGTACTTCCGGGCGGATTCCTTGCTTGGACTCTCTGAACAGGTGAAAAAGTAACCAGAGGCCAGAAACCTTCAGAGAGCTAAAGACTGAGAAACCGGTTTCCACAGAGCTTAGCCCCTTGCCTGGGGGGGGGCAGGGTGACTCAACCCAAGCAAGATTGACTGGAAAACAATGAGGTCCCTCTGCCAGAAGACGAGTCAAGAAACAAAAGGACTATAACCACAGGGTACCCATAAAATTTTAAATCCCCAACATTAGGGGAAATCAATATATTAAGCTCCTGATAATACCCTCAAACCTGTATATTTCATAGATACAAGGTTTTTTCTTTTTTTTAATTCACTTGCTTTCACATTCCTTGGTGTTTTTTTTTTTTTAATTTTTTTTTAAACTACTTAACATTACAACTAGAGGCTTAATACAACTATAAACCCAGAAAGACCTGAAATAACCTTCCTCACCTGCGAGGAGTTATAACCACCCTCCCATCTCATTCTTCTGTCAGTGTTTCTACGTATTTGCTTTTGTTCTGGTATTATATAAATCTTATTCTTGGGGTTCATTCTACTAGGTTCTTTTATTTCTTGTCATTTATTTGTGTTGGTCTATATGTTTGTTCGTGTTTGTTTACATACCTTATAAATCTTATTTTGGGGGCCCATTCTGCCTGGAATTTCTTCTTTTTCTCTTTCTCTCCATCTTTTTTTATCCTTATTCTTTCTATTTAGTGGTGAATCCCAATTGATCCAAAACCCTCCAGGGTGCACCCTGCCTGGATTTGGGGCGATATATCCAGGAATACATCCTCTCATCCACTTCTCGTCAAAATGACTAGGAGGAGGAACACCCAACAGAGGAAAAACCCAGAGACTGCACCCTCTCCCTCAGAAATATTAGACATGGACATAAACAGTATGTCAGAAAGGGAATTCAGGGTGACAATTTTCCAGGCAATGGCTAGGATGGAGAAAAACATTAATGACAACATAGAATCTCTAAGGGCAGAAATGAAAGCCAGTATAGCTCATGTAGGAAGCGCTATCAATGAGACCCAATTCAATCTAAATTGTCTAACAGCTAGAGTTATGGAGACAGAAAATAGAATTAGTGATATAGAGGATAAAATGGTTGAGAAGAAAGGTCAGGAGGAGAGATGGAATAAACTGCTCAGGAATCATGAGAACAGACTTAGGGAAATAAATGATGCCATGAAACGTTGCAACGTCAGAATCATTGGAATCCCAGAGGGGGTAAAGAAAGACAGAAGTCTAGAAGATATAGCTGACCAATTCTGAATGAAAATTTCCCCAATCTGGGGAATGGAACAAGTGTTCGTGTCCTAAGTAAGGGGATCTGACACTCATGAAAAGGAAGCTAGGGTAGTTACATTAATAAGGGACAAATTTGACTTCAGAATAAAGAATACTGTCAGGGTTAAAACAGGATATTACTTGGTAAAACAGGGTCAATTCTCTAAGGATGTATAAGAATAATAAGTGTGAAGTTATCTCACAGCATGGTATCAAAATATATGGAGTAAAACATATGGAACTAAAAGCAGATGTTCATATGAAGGAAAAAATGACCTTAATACATGTATCACACCACTTAAAAATTTTTTTTTAATTTTTTCCAAATATGTTTATTTTATTTTTTCAATATTACAAGATTGATTGTTCATGCACCACAACCAGTGCTCCTTGCAATATGTCCCCTTCTCCATACCCACCACCAGGCTCGCCCAACCCCCCCACTCCCGCCCACCAAAGCCCTGTTTATTGCTCAGAGTCCACAGTCTCTCATAGTTCATCGCCCCCTCTGATTTCTCCCCATTCACTCTTCCCTTCCTTCTCACAATGCCCTCCATGATTTTCCTTATGCTCCACACGTAAGTGAGACCGTAAGATAATTGGCTCTCTCCACTTGACTTAATTCACTCTGCATAATCTCTTCCAGTCCTGTCCATGTTGATACAAAAGTTGGATATTCATCCTTTCTGATGGAGGCATAATATTCCATTGTATAGATGTACCACATCTTCCTTATCCACTCATTTGTTGAAGGGCATTTTGGTTCTTTCCACAGTTTGGCAATCGTGGCCATTGCAGCTATGAACATTGGGGTACATGTGGCCCTTCTCTGTACTGCTTCTGCTTCTTTGGGGTAAATACCCAGGAATGCAAGGTCATAGTGTACCTCTGTACCCTTTTTAATTTCTTGAGGAATCTCCACACTGTTTTCCAAAGTGGCTGCACCAACTTGCATTCCCACTGACAGTGGAGGATGGTTCCCCTTTCACCACATCATCTCCAGCATTTGTTGTTTACTGTCTTGTTGATTTTGGCCATTCTAACTGTGTAAGGTGGTATCTCAGTGTGTGTTTTTTTTTTTTAAATTTTTTATTAACATATAATGTATTATTTGCCCCAGGGTACATGTCTGTGAATCATCAGGCTTACACATTTCACAGCATTTGGCATAGCACATACCCTCCCCAATGTCCATAACCCTACCCCCCACACACACCCCTCCCAGCAACCCTTAGATTGTTTCGTGAGTTTAGGAGTCTCTTATGGTTTATCTCCTTCCCCATCCCATCTCGTTTCATTTCTCTTCCCCACCCCCCAACGACCCCCTACCTTGCCTCTCAAATTCTTCATATCAGAGTGATCATGTGATAATTGTCTTTCTCTGACTGACTTATTTCGCTTAGCATAATACCCTCTAGTTCCATCCATGTCGTTGCAAATGGCAAGATTTCGTTTCTCTTGATGGCTGCATACTATTCCATTGTATATATATACCACTTCTTCTTTATCCATTCATCTGTTGATGGACATCTCGGTTCATTCCATAGTTTGGCTATTGTGGACATTGCTGCTATACATATTCGAGTGCATGTGACCCTTCGGATCACTACATTTGTATCTTGAGGGTAAATACCCAGTAGTGCAATTGCTGGGTCATAGGGTAGCTCTATTTTCAACATTTTGAGGAACCTACATACTGTTTTCCAGAATGATTGTACCAGATTGCATTCCCACCAACAGTGTAGGAGGGTTCCCCTTTCTCCACATCCTCGCCAACATCTGTCGTTCCCTGACATTCCAATTTTAGCCCTTCTGACTGGTGTGAGGTGGTATCTCACTGTGGGTTTGATTTGAATTTCTCTGATGCCAAGTGATGTTGAGCATTTTTTCATGTGTCTGTTGTCCATTTGGATGTCCTCTTTACTGAAATGTCTGTTCATATCTTCTGCCCATTTCTTGATTGGATCATTTGTTCTTTGAGTGTTGAGTTTGAGAAGTTCTTTATAGATTTTGGATACTAACCCTTTATCTGATAGGTCATTTGCAAATATCTTCTCCCATTCTGTCAGTTGTCTTTTGGTTTTGTTGACAGTTTCCTTTGCTGTGCAAAAACTTTTGATCTTGATGAAGTCCAGTGGTTCATTTTTGCTCTTGCTTCCCTTGCCTTTGGAGATGTTCGTAGGAAGAAGTTGCTGCGGCTGAGGTCGAAGAGGTTGCTGCCTGTGTTCTCCTCCAGGATTTTGATGGAGTCTTGTCTCAGATTGAGGTCTTTGATCCATTTTGAGTCTATTTGTGTGTGTGGTGTAAGGAAATGGTCCAGTTTCATTCTTTTGCATGTCCAGTTTTCCCAACACCATTTGTTGAAGAGGTTATCTTTTTTCCATTGAATATTCTTTCCTGCTTTGTCGAAGATTACTTGACTATAGAGTTGGGTTTCCATTTCTGGGCTCTCCATTCTGTTCCATTGATCTATGTGTCTGTTTTTGTGCCAGTACCACACTGTCTTGATGATTACTGCTTTGTAATAGAACTTAAAGTCTGGAATGTTGATGCCGCCAACTTTGGTTTTCCTTTTCAACATTCCTCTGGCTATTCGTTTTCTTTTCTGGTTCCGTATAAATTTTAGGATTATTTGTTCCATTTCTCTGAAATAAATTGACAGTATTTTGATAGGGATTGCATTCAGTGTATAGATTGCTTTAGGTAGCATAGACATTTTCACAATATTTGTTCTTCCAATCCATGAGCATGGAACGTTTTTCCATTTCTTTGTGTCTTCCTCAATTTCTTTCATGAGCACTTTGTAGTTTTCTGAGTACAGATTCTTTGCCTCTTTGGTTAGGTTTATTCCTAGGTATCTTATGGTTTTGGGTGCAGTTATAAATGGAATCGACTCCTTAATTTCTCTTTCTTCTGTTTTGCTGTTGGTAATAGTTGTATAGGAATGCAACTGATTTCTGTGCATTAATTTTCTATCCTGACACTTGATTGAATTCCTGTATGAGTTCCAGCAGTCTTGGAGTGGAGTCTTTTGGGTTTTCCACATAAAGTATCATATCATCTGCAAAGAGTGAGAGTTTGACTTCTTCCTTGCCAATTTGGACACCTTTTATTTCTTTTTGTCGTCTTATTGCTGAGGCTAGGACCTCTAGGACTATGTTGAACAGCAGTGGAGATAGTGGGCATCCCTGCTGTGTTCCTGATCTCAGGCGAAAAGCTCTCAGCTTTTCCCCATTGAGAATGATATTCGCTGTGGGTTTTTCATAGATGGCTTTGATGATGTTGAGGAATGTGCCTCTATGCCTACACTGTGAAGAGTTTTGATCAGGAAAGGATGTTGTACTTTGTCAAATGCTTTTTCAGCATCAATTGAGAGTCTCATATGGTTCTTGTTCTTTCTTTTATTAATGTACTGTATCACATTGATTAATTTGTGGATGTTGAAGCAACCTTGCATCCCAGGAATAAATCCCACTTGGTCGTGGTGAATAATCCTTTTAATGTACTGTTGGATCCTATTGGCTAATATTTTGGTGAGAATTTTTACATCCTTGTTCATCAAGGATATTGGTCTGTAATTTTCCTTTTTGATGGGGTCTTTGTCTGGTTTTGGGGATCAAAAACCTGGCCTCATAAAATGAGTTTGGAAGTTTCCCTTCCATTTCTATTTTTTGGAATAATTTCAGGAGTATAGGTATTAATTCTTCTTTAAATGTTTGGTAGAATTCCCCTGGGAAGCCATCTGGTTCTGGGCTCTTGTTTATTGGGAGATTTGTGATGACTGTTTCAGTCTCCTTACTGGTTATGTGTCTATTCAGGTTTTCTATTTCTTCGTGGTTCAGTTTTAGTACTTTGTGTGTCTCTAGGAATGCATCCATTTCTTCCAGATTGTCTAGTTTGCTGGCGTATAGCTGCTCATAATATGTTCTTATAGTTGTTTGTATTTCTTTGGTGTTGGTTGTGATTTCTCCTGTTTCATTCATGATTTTATTAATATGGGTCCTTTCTCTTTTCTTTTTGATAAGTCTGGCCAAGGGTTTATCAATTTTTTTAATTCTTTCAAAGAACCAGCTCCTAGTTTCGTTGATTTGTTCTACTGTTCTTTTGGTTTCTATTTCGTTGATTTCTGCTCTGGTCTTTATTATTTCTCTTCTGCTGTGTTTAGATTTTCTCTGTTGTTCTTTCTCCAGCTCCTTTAGGTGTAGGGTAAGGTTATGTATTTGAGATGTTTCTTGTTTCTTGAGAAAGGCTTGTATTGCTATATATTTTCCTCTCAGGACCGCCTTTGCTGTGTCCCAGAGATTCTGAACAGTTGTGTGTTCATTTTCATTTGTTTCCATGAATTTTTTTAATTCTTTAATTTCCTGGTTAACCCATTCATTCTTTAGTAGGATGCTCTTTAGCCTCCATGCATTTGAGTTCTTTCCAACTTTCCCCTTGTGATTGAGTTCTAATTTCATGGCATTGTGGTCTGAAAATATGCAGGGAATGATCCCAATCTTTTGGTACCAACTGAGACCTGATTTGTGTCCCAGGATATGATCTATTCTGGGGAATGTTCCATGTGCACTAGAGAAGAATTTGTATTCTGTTGCTTTGGGATGGAATGTTCTGAATATGTCTGTGATGTCCACCTGGTCCAGTGTGTCATTTAGAGCCTTTATTTCCTTGTTGATCTTTTGTTTAGATGATCTGTCCATTTTGGTGAGGGGGGTATTAACGTCCCCTACTGTTATTGTATTATTGTTGATGTGTTTCTTTGACTTTGTTATTAATTGGTTTATGTAATTGGTTGCTCCCATGTTAGGGGCATAGATGTTTACAATTGTAAGATCTTCTTGTTGGACAGTCCCTTTAAGTATGATATAATGTCCTTCTTCATCTCTGATTATATTCTTTGGCTTAAAATCTAATTTATCTGATATAAGGATTGCCACCCCAGCTTTCTTTTGATGTCCGTTAGCATGGTAAATTGTTTTCCACCCCCTCACTTTAAAGCTGGAGGTGTCTTTGGGTCTAAGATGAGTTTCTTGTAGACAGCATATCGATGGGTCTTGTTTTTTTAACCATTCTGATACTCTGTGTCTTTCTATTGGGACATTTAGCCCATTTACATTCAGGGTAACTATTGACAGATATGAATTTAGTGCCATTGTATTGCCTGTATGGTGACTGTTAATTGTGTATTGTCCTCCTCTTTTCTGGTCTATGTTCCTTTTAGGCTCTCTCTTTGTCTTTCAATATTTCCTGTAGGGCTGGTTTGGTGTTTGCAAATTCCTTTAGTTTTTGTTTGTCCTGGAAGCTTTTTATCTCTCCATCTATTTTCAGTGACTGCCTAGCTGGGTATAGTATTCTTGGCTGCATATTTTTCTCCTTTAGTGCTCTAAATATATCATGCCAGTCCTTTCTGGCCTGCCAGGTCTCTGTGGATAGGTCTGCTGCCAATCTAAAATTCTTGCCTCTGTGTGTTACCGATTTCTTGTCTCGAGCTGCTTTCAGGATTTTCTCTTTGTCACTAAGATTTGTAAATTTTACTATTAGATGATGGGGTGTAGACCTATTTTTGTTGATTTTGAGGGGGGTTCTCTGTGCCTCCTGGATTTTGATGCTTTTTCCCTTCAGCAGATTAGGGAAATTCTCTACAATAATTTGTTCCATTATACCTTCCATCCCTTTCTCTCTTTCTTCTTCTTCTGGAATCCCAATTATTCCAATATTGTTGCATCTTATAGTATCACTTATCTCTCGAATTCTTCCCTCGTGGTCCAATAGTTGTTTGTCTCTATTTTTCTCAGCTTCTTTATTCTTTGTCATTTGGTCTTCTATGTCACTAATTCTTTCTTCTGTCTCATTTATTCTAGCATTAAAAGCCTCCATTTTTGTTTGAACCTCATTAATAGCTTTTTTTATTTCATCTTGGTTAGATTTTATTTCTTTTATTTCTCCCGAAAGGGATTTTATTTCTCCCGAAAGGGATTCTTTAATCTCTTCCATGCTTTTTTCGAGCCAGCTAGCACCTTGATAACTGTCATTTTGAACTCTATTTCCGACATATTACTGATGTCTGTATTAACTAGGTCTCTAGCCATCGGTACTGTATCTTGTTCTTTTTTTCTTGGTGATTTTTTCCGCCTTGTCATATTATCGAGCTAAGAATAGATGAGTGAGAGAGAAAAGTACTCTGGAGTTCCACAGTTCTCACTGATTGATGATCTTGGGCATGGCTGGATATTCTCACTGATCTTCTGGGGAGGGGTCTTTTCAACTTGGTTCTCAGATGTCTTTGCCTGAGACAGAATTGCCCCACCCTTGCCCAGGGATGGGCCAAGCAATTCACTCAGGTTTGCTCTGGGGAGTCTTTGTTCCCTTAGCGCTTTTTGTACTGCCCTGGAGGCTGGGAATGCAAATGGCAGCTCCCAGTCTCCGGCCCAGGGCCGGGAATGCAAATGGTGGCTCCCAGTCTCTGGCGGGAGGAGCTGAGAGCTGGAGTCCCTGCTCCTCAGCACGCCCTCAGAGGAAAGCAGTCAATCATTCCCATCTCCCGGGTCCCACCCAGGCTCCGACCTCAGCCACTGGTGGCAGCGCATTTCTATCTCTGGCTTGTGGCCCCGTCTGGAGTCTCCAAACCGAACAGATTCCTGCTGTGCACTCCCGCGCGGCTCCTCCCCAAGGAGGAAGGAGGGGGCCTCTCTGGAATGCGTTATTTGGTCCCCACTGGAAGGGCCGTGGCCACAGTCTAGGGTAAGCCCCAGTTGAAAATGCACTGTGTGGCTCTTTCTCTGCTGCTGCCTTCTCTGCCCTGATATCTGGGAGCTCCGGCACACTCGGACACCCCCGGTCTCTTTGTGACCTTGCGGGACCTGAAACCACTCTGTTCCCGTGAGGGCTAAACCTCTTGCTTAGCCTCTGGAGCGATGTCCCTCAGGAGAGCAGACTCTAAAAGTTCTGATTTTGTGGTCTGGGGGTCTGCAGCTGCAGGGAGCCGGCCCCTCCCCCCATGGTCTCTCTTCCCGTCACTTTGGATTCACTTTTCCAAACGTCCTACCTTTCGGAAAGTGGTCGATTTTCTGCTCCTAGAATTGTTATTCTTCCTCTCTTTTCTCTCCTGTTGAGTATGCTGGCTTTTAGAATGATTTGATCCTATCTAGATGAACTTCTGGGATCCGACTCTATCTCAACCTCCTACTTCTCTGCCATCTTGCTCCTCCCTCTCCCCTATACAAAATTAACTTAAAATGGATCATGGATATAAATATAAAATGTAAGACTGTAAAACTTTTAACTTCTCTAGTAAAATATAGGAGAAAAGTCTGCATGACTTTGGTTGGCTTGGCAAATTTTTTTAAAATTCTGAGATATAATACCAAATATAATCCAGAAAGAAGAAGTATATAATAATAAAATGCAGCTATCACAATTTATAACAATTATATTTCAAAAGAATCTATTAAGAGAATGGAAGATAGCTTCAGACTAAAAGAAAGTATTTATAAAGCATGTATCTGATAAAAGAGTGTCTAGAATATGTCAAGAACTCTAGGAAGACGATTTAAAAAAAGAAATCTGAACAAAAAGACCTGTACACAAACAGTTGATGAATTCATTTGCAACAGGATAACAATGATCAACTATGGAACTGCTTTTTATTTACCCTATATTTGAATGGGTACATACATATGTGACAGAGAATGACAGCCTGTTTTCTCACCTTCAGAGAATGAAGTTAAAACAAAAGGGGACAGGAGGAGAGGACCAAGGGAGACTGCTAAGATGGTCCCTTGAAGTGCTGGTTGGAATTGGAGGCATCTGCATGAACTCATGTAATACTTTTTGGTTTTTTAAACATGTATGCTTATTGATACATATAGAAATAAATATACTTATGTGTAAAAAAAAAAAAGTTTGTCTCTGAGAGGCAGAAAGGACAACCACCAAGATCAATGAGCCTAGAAAGACACCCAGACACATAATCATAAAAATTTGCAAATTATAATTTTAGACAGGAGGTCCTGAGGGCAACTAGGGAGAAGAGATTCCTTACATATGGAGGAAGGTCCATCAGAATAACATCAGACCTGTCCACAGAAACCTGGCAAGCCAGAAAGGGCTGGCATGATATATTCAGGGCACTAAACGAGAATAACATGCAGCCAAGAATACTTTATCCAGCAAGGCTGGCATTCAAAATGGATGGAGAGATAAAGACCTTCCAAGACTGCCAAGGATTAAAAGAGTATGTGACCACCAAGTCGGCACTCCAGGAAATATTAAAGGGGGTTCTATAAAAGTAGAAAGAACACACGAGTGACTTAGAACAGAAATTTACCATCTATAGAAAAAAGGACTTCACAGGCAACATGATGTCCATAAACACTTATCTTTCAATAATCACTCTCAACATGAATGGCCTAAATGCTCCCATAAAATGGCACAGGGTTGCAGAATGGATAAAATGATAGGACCCGTCCATATGCTGTCTACAAGAGACACATTTGGAACCAAAAGATACATCCAGACTGAAAGTGAAAGGATGGAGGACCATCTTTCATGCCAACAGACTTCAAAAGAAAGCTGGGGTAGTGATTCTCATATCAGAAAAATTAGATTTTAAGCTAAAGACTGTAGTCAGAGATACAGAAGGACATTACATCATTCTTAAATTTGTATGGAACCAGAAAAGGCCCCGAATTGCTAAGGAAATGCTGAAAAAGAAAAACAAAGCTGGGGGCATCACATTGCCTCATTTCAAACTTTACTACAATGCTGTGATCACCAAGACAGCATGGTACTGGCACAAAAACAGACACGTAGACCAGTGGAACAGAATAGAGAGCCCAGAGATAGATCTGCAACTCTATGTTCAAATAATCTTTGACAAAACAGGCAAAAATATCCAGTGGAAAAAAGACAGTGTCTTCGATAAATGGTGCTGGGAAAACTGGACAGCTATATGTAGAAGAATGAAACTTGACCATTCTCTTACACCATACACAAAGATAAACTCGAAATGGATCAAAGACCTCAACGTGAGGCAGGAATCTATCAAA
>CM052799.1:52779179-52797867 GCA_028533885.1 Nasua narica | reverse complement strand
TTTGATAGATTCCTGCCTCACGTTGAGGTCTTTGATCCATTTCGAGTTTATCTTTGTGTATGGTGTAAGAGAATGGTCAAGTTTCATTCTTCTACATATAGCTGTCCAGTTTTCCCAGCACCATTTATCGAAGACACTGTCTTTTTTCCACTGGATATTTTTGCCTGTTTTGTCAAAGATTATTTGAACATAGAGTTGCGAGTCTATCTCTGGGCTCTCTATTCTATTCCACTGGTCTACGTGTCTGTTTTTGTGCCAGTACCATGCTGTCTTGGTGATCACAGCTTTGTAGTAAAGCTTGAAATCAGGCAATGTGATCCCGCCAGCTTTGTTTTTCTTTGTCAACATTTCCTTAGCAATTTGGGGTCTTTTCTGGTTCCATACAAATTTTAGGATTCTTTGTTCCAGCTCTTTGAAAAAAACTGGTGGAATTTTGATCAGGAAGGCATTGAAAGTATAGATTGCTCTGGGCAGTATAGACATTTTAACAATGTTTATTCTTCCGATCCATGAGCATGGAATGCTTTTCCACCTTTTTGTGTCTTCTTCAATTTCTTTCATGAGCATTCTGGAGTTCCTTGAGTACAGATCCTTTACCACTTTGGTTAGGTTTACTCGCAGGTATCTTATGGTTCTTGGTGCTACAGTAAATGGAATCGATTCTCTAATTTCCCTTTCCATATTTTCATTGTTAGTGTATAGGAAAGCACTTGATTTTTGTGCATGGATTTTGTATCCTGACACGTTACTGAATTTCTGTATGAGTTCTAGTAGTTTTAGGGTGGAGTCTTTTGGGTTGTCCATGTAAAGTATCATGTCACTTGCATAGAGAGAGAGTTTGACTTCTTCATTTCCAATTTGAATACCTTTTATTTCTTTTTGTTGTCTCTTTGCTGTTGCTAGGACTTCTAGTACTATGTTGAACAAGAGTGGTGAGAGTGGGCATCCTTGACGTCTTCCTGATCTTAAAGGGAAGGCTGTCAGCTTTTCCCTGTTGAGAATGATATTCGTTGTGGGTTTTTCAGAGATAGACTTTATGATGTTAAGGAATGTTCCTTCTATCCCTATACTTTGAAGAGTTTTAATCAGGAACAGATGCTGAATTTTGTCAAATGCTTTTTCTGCATCTATTGACAGGACCATGTGGTCCTTCTCTCTTCTCTTGTTGATTTGTTCTATCACATGGATTGATTTGTGAATATTGAACCACCCTTGCATCCCAGCGATAAATCCCACCTGGTCATGATGAATAATCTTTTTAATGTGCTGTTGGATCCTATTAGCTAGGATCTTGTGGAGAATCTTGGGATCCATATACATGAGGAATATTGGTCTGAAATTCTCCTTTTGAGTGGGATCTCTGCCTGGTTTGGGGATCAGGGTGATGCTGGCTTCATAGAAAGAGTCTGGAAGTTTTCCTTCTGTTTCTATTTTTTGAAACTGTTTCAGGAGAATAGGTATTATTTCTTCCTTGAATGTTTGGTAGCATACCCCAGGGAATCCTTCAGGCCCTGGACTCTTGTTTTTTGGGAGGTTTTTGATCACTGCTTCAATCTCATTACTAGATATTGGTCTATTCAGGTTGTCAATGTCTTCCTGTTTCAGTCTTGGAAGATTATGGGTTTCCAGGAATGCATCCATTTCTTCTAGGGTGTTTAGCTTATTGGCATATAGCTGTTGAAAATAATTTTTGATGATTGTTTCTATTTCCTTTGGATTAGTTGTGATCTCTCCCCTTTCATTCATAATTTTGTTAATTAGGGTTGTCTCTCTTTTCTTCTTGGTGAGTTTGGCCAGTGACTTATCGATTTTATTGATTCTTTCAAAAAACCAACTTCTGGATTCATTGATGCGTTCTACTGTTTCTTTAGTTTCTAACTCGTTGATCTCTGCTCTAATCTTGATAATTTCCCTTCTTGTGCGTGGGGTTGGCTTGATTTGTTGCTGATTTTCCAGTGCTTTAAGGTGTACAGAGAGCTGGTGTATTGCGGATTTTTTAATTTTTTGGAGTGAGGGTGGGATGGCTATGTATTTTCCCCTAATGACCGCCTTTGCCGTATACCATAGGTTTTGGATCGATATGTCTTCATTCTCATTGGTCTCTATGAATTGTTTAAGTTCATCTTTGATTTCCTGGTTGATCCCAGCATTCTTGAGCAGGTTGGTCTTTAGTCTCCAAGTGTTTGAATTCCTTCCAAACTTTTTCTTGTGGTTGAGTTCCAGTTTTAAAGCATTGTGGTCTGAGAAAATGCAGGGAATCATCTCTGTCTTTTGGTATCAGATGAGACCTGATTTGTGGCCCATTATGTGGTCTTTCTGGAGAAAGTTCCATGTGCTCTAGAGAGGAATGAGTATTCTGTTGTTTTAGGGAGGAATGTTCTGTATATATCTATGAGGTCCATGTGGTCCAATGTGTCATTCCAAGCTCTTGTTTCTTTATTGATTTTCTGTTTAGATGGTCTGTCAGTTCCTGAGAGTGGTGTGTTAAGATCTCCTAGTATTAAGGTATTCATGTCAATATGACTCCTTATTTTGATTAACAGTTGGCTTATGGAGTTGGCTGCTCCTATTTTGGGGGCATAAATGTTTACAATTGTTAGATCTTCTTGGAGGATAAACCCATTAGGAATGATGTAGTGTCCTTCTATATCTCTGACTACAGTCTTTAGCTTAAAATCTTATTTATGTGATATGAGAATTTCTACCCCAGCTTTCTTTTGAGGTCCATTGGCTTGAAAGACGGTTCTCCATCCTTTCACTTTGAGTCTGGATGTATCTTTTGGTTCCAAATGTGTCTCTTATAGACAGCATATGGACGGGTCCTGTCGTTTTATCCATTCTGCAACCCTGTGCCATTTTATGGGAGCTTTTAGGCCGTCCACATTGAGAGTGATTATTGAAAGATAAGTGTTTATGGACATCATGTTTCCTGTGAAGTCCTTTTTTCTATATATGGCAATTTTCTTTTCTAAGTCACTCGTGTGTTCTTTCTACTTTTATAGAACCCCCTTTAATATTTCCTGGAGTGCCGGCTTGGTGGTCACATACTCTTTAATCCTTGCCAGTCTTGGAAGCTCTTTATCTCTCCATCCATTTTAAATGTCAGCCTTGCTGGATCAAGTATTCTTGGCTGCATGTTCTTCTCGTTTAGTGCCCTGAATATATCATGCCAGCCCTTTCTGGCTTGCCAGGTTTCTGAGGACAGGTCTGACGTTATTCTGATGGGCTTGCCTCCAAATGTAAGGAATCTCTTCCCCCTAGCTGCCCTCAGGGCCTCTTGTCTAAAAGTATAATTTGCTTATTTTACAATGATGTCTCTCCCTGATTTTCTAGACTCATTGATCTTGGGGGGTGTTCTTTCTGCCTCTTGGACATGAGCACTTGTGCCATCCCCCAGATTGGGGAAATTCTCATGTAGAATTTGGTCAGCTATATCTTCTAGACTTCTGTCCTTCTCTACCCCCTCTGGGATGCCAATGATTCTGATGTTGCAATGTTTCATGGTGTCATTTATTTCGCTAAGTCTGTTCTCATGATTCTTGAGCAGTTTGTTCCAGCTCTCCTCCTGACCTTTCATCTCAACCATTTTATCCTCTAGATCACTAAGTCTATCCTCTGTCTCCATAACTCTAGCTATTAGACTATTTAGATTGGATTGGATCTCATCAATAGCGCTTCTTACATCTGGTATACTGGATCTCATTTCTGCCCTTAGAGATTCTATAATGTTGTTCTCCATCGTAGCCATTGCCTGGATAATTGTCACCCTGAATTCCCTGTCTGACATACTGTTTATGTCCATGTCCAATAGTTCTGAGGGAGAAGGTGAAGTCTCTGGGTTTTTTCCTCTGTTGGGTGTTCCTCCTCCTAGCCATTTTGCTGAGAAATGGGTGAGAGGATGTATAGCTGGATATATCGCCCCCCATCCAGGCAGGGTGCACCCTGGAGGGTTTTGAAGCAATTGGGATTTAGCACCAAAAAGAAAGAATAAGGATTTAAAAAGACAGAGACAAGGAGAAAAAGAAGAAATCCCAGGCAGAATGGGCCCCAAAACTAAGATTTATAAGGTATGTAAACAAGCACGAACAGACATATAGACCAACACAAATAAATGACAAGAAGTAAAAGAACCTAGCAGAATGAACCCCAAGAATAAGATTTATGTAATACCAGAACAAAAGCAAATACGTAGAAACACTGACAGTGGGATAAGATGGGATGGTGGTTATAACTCCTTGCAGGCGAGGAAAGTTATTTCAGGTGTTCCTGGGTTTATAGTTGTATTAAACCTCTCGTTGTAATGTTAAGTAGTTAAAAAAATAAAAACAAAAAAATGTGAAAGCAAGTGAATAATAAAATAAAATAGAGAGAAAGAGAGAATAAGAGAAAAAAAAAACTTGTATCTATGAAATATACAGGTTTGAGGGTATTACCAGGAGCTTAATATATTGATTTCCTTTGGTGTTGGGAGTTTAAAATTTTATGGGGAACCTGTGGTTGTAGTCCTTTTGTTTTTTGGCTGGTCTTCTGGGGGAGGGGCCTGCTGCGTTGTTTTCCAGTCAGTCTTGCTTGGGTTGAGTTACCTTGCCCCCCAGTCAAGGGGCTGAGCTCTGTGGAAACCGGTTTCTCAGTCCTTCACTCTCTGAAGTTTTTTTGGCCTTTTATAGCTTTTTCACCTTTTTAGAGAGTCCAAGCAATGAATCTGCCCAGAAGCACTCAGACCTCCAAGTTGCAGGAAGCCCAAGTCTCTGCTCCCCTCCGTGTGGTTCAGAACACACACTCCCCTCCGTGAAATTTCTGCTCTCAGAGCAGCCTGTCCGAGGTGGCACGCGACCGTAGCAGCCTTTCTGTGGCTCCGCAAGTGTGAACCCTGAGGCCTGCGGCAGGCCGCGAAAGTCGCGACCCCAGCCGCCTTTCTGTGGCTCTACGAAGGGGACCCCAGAGTTTAGGCCGCTTGCCCGCATTCTCTCTAGGGCCGGCAGGGATTGCTCAAACTCTGTGGCATTCCTTGAATATCACGGTCGTGGGCACACACAGAGAAAAGCTGCTTTGTGTGGACCACAGCTGACTCTCTAAAGGCGCTTGCGGTGCACGTCGGCCCACAGTGTGGTGCAGAGAGCGGAAAGCTGCAGGTTCAGGAATCGCGGACTGGATTCCCCCACCAGTCTCACTTTGGGGCGCTCCTTCCTGGGACCGTGAGTCCAGGCCAGTGCCTGCGACCACCCCCTTCCACTAGTTACTCCTCAGAACTTTTTGCTCTTTTTATGTGTTTTTAAGGGATTCTACGTTAATGCTAGTCCCCGCCACTGGGCACTTTCCTTTGGGGTATTACAGTCCTTGGTTAGCTTCTGGTGGCTCCCTCCCCCTTTTGTTTATTCTCCGATATCAGTTCGAGTGTTCCCACTTTGCTTTTACCTCTCCACTGCTGTCTTCTGCTCTCAGAGAGATCCTGGAGTGAGAAATCTTGCTCCTCAGGGTGATTTCATGGGTGTTCAGCGTGTTCTGGTAGATATCCAGCTCACTTTTGGGGACCGGTTGCAGCACGATATCCTACTTCTCCGCCATCTTGCCCCCCTCCTCTCCAGGTCCGTGTTTCTTATGTAAGATACTTATGTACATATTTTTCTTGAGATGATAAATCAAAAAGTTAAAACAGAAATAACTGTTAGACAAGATTAAATTTGTAGAGTGCAGTAGGGATGTCCAGCCTCCTCCAGGTCAGAGAAGTGTTTGAGCAGCAACGGTTCTAACAGGCAGGGATGAATCTCTCTATGTATACCTCCACTGGGACCTGTGTTATCTTGGGCTGTATCCTTAAACCCCAAAGGATTGTCATATGCAGTGGTCAGTCTTTCTAGCCATCAAGGTGTGGTACTCTATCTACTCTGTTAGCTGGTCCATAGGAAATTTGAAACAGGTCCAGCCCCCATATCATCCCTTATCCAAATCAGTGCTTTTCACACTTGGTTTACAGAGCATAGGCATATGAGAATTATGCAGAGGAACAGGTACAGGGTTTTATAATAAGTTTTGGAGAAGACACATGGGTTCTGGGTAGAAAATAGGGAGAAGGAAGGGGACAAACTTAGGCAGAAGGAGTCCTGCCACATCCAAGTCCAGAGGAAAATGGGACATGAGCACTTCCATCAGCTGCCCTTTGAGGACTGTGACCACAGGGATTGAACAACAGCCTTAAACCACCCACCTTTCGGGAAAATTGCAGGGCAGGAAATGGGGATGGAATGCTATATCTATGGACACCCAGTTGGCTCCAGGATTACAAAGGTCAGGGCTAGATCTTCATTTCCCATCTAAACAAGCCCCCATACATGGTCCAGCCTGAGAGGAAGATAGACATTGTCCTGTTTCAAGGGAGCTATTCCCTGAGGCTTAGCAGATCCAGCCATGAAGGAAAATATGGTCAATGGTCCAGAGGTTTTTGGTCTAACAAGCCCGGGATGGTGATGAGGGATCCTACTGGTGAGGCTGTTTCTTGTTATGTCCACCACAGTGGTAGGACTGGGACCAAGGAACCTCACCTGAGAGTGCTTCCATTAAAGCTTGCCTCTATTCTACTTGCCTGGCTCCTCTTTTCCACCGCTGATTCAAACCTGACATTTGGTGCCGAAACCTGGGAGGAGATTGACGCCCCACTCCCATGGAAGGCCTCCCTCCTATCATTACCAGGACCTCAACCGGGCTCAACTTCCTGAGACTTTGGGTAAGTTCCCCTGATTCCATGCCTCCATTCCGGGTGATCCTGCCTTAAATCATTGGCCGCATCAGGACACTCCTCCGAGTGACTCCCCGGCATCTGAGGATCAGGAGATGTCCTCATCCTCATGGTAGCCCACCTCAGTCTGTCCAGGGCCCAAGACTGTAAATGGGGACGCCTGTTTTCAGCCTCTGGGCCTCCTGGCAGGAATCATGGGAACTACTCATTCCAAATTTAGCCCCAAGACTCCACTGGGATGTCTTTTGGGTAACTTCAAGACCTTGGGTCTCTTCCAGGACTTGAAGAGGCGCCACCTCATCCATTACTGCACTGTGGCCTGGCCACAATACCAATTGGACAATCAATATCAATGGCCCCCTGAAAGCACCTTTGATTTCCATATCTGAACCGATCTGGATAATCTCTGCAAGCGCCAAGGCAAATGGTCCGAAGCCCCTTACATGCAAGCTTTTTGGACTCCGTGCTCTTGTCCCTCTCTCTGTTCTTGCTGTTCTACCCCACAGGTCCTCTTAGCCCGTTCACCTCCTCCCACTCTCTCATCTGGCCTTCCCCGTCCCAAGGACCCTGAATCCTTTCCCCCTTCTCTTCTCTTGGAGCTCCCTGAAGCTTTGGCCTCCCTGCCAACCCAGGACCCGCCGGCATCCCCCCTCCCAACGCCTATTCCAACGCCTCTTCTGCTCCTTCTGCTCCTCTGGCACCTACACATGACTCACGCCAAACACATCCTAACAACCCTTCCCCTCCTGCCTCCCCTCCCATCTCCACCTGTACCAGATCCCAGAGGGTTTCCCCCTCTCTGTATCTGGTTTGCCCCCTTAGGGAGGTCACAGGGGCTGAAGGGGTCATTCAAGTCCCTGCACCCTTCTCACTCCAAGACCTATCTCAAATTGAAAAATGACTCGGTTCTTACTCAGCCAACCCGGATAACTATATCAAGGAATTCCAATATTTGGCCCAGGCATATGACCTAACCTGGCATGACTTACATGTCATCCAGACTACCACCCTCCTGGCAGAGGAGAGGGAACACATTCAGCCTGCAGCTCAGGAACATGCAGACCAGGTCTATTTGACTGATGCCACCATGCCAATTGGTGCTCAGGAGTTCCCCCAGCAGACCCGGGGTGAGACTACCAAGATGGCCAAGATGGCCACTGGCGCCATGACTGCATGGTCCAGTGCCTAATCGCTAGAATGCGGTCAGCTTCCAACAAGGCCATTAACTATGATAAGCTGAGAGAAATCATCCAAGGCCCTGATGAAAACTCTGCTGTTTTCCTTAACAGGCTTACTGAGGCCTTAACCCAATATACCCACCTAGATCCCACCTCCCCAGCAGGGGCCACTGTCCTGGCCACCCACTTTCTCTCAGTCAGCCCCTGATATCCGTAAAAAAGCTTAAAAAGGCTGAGGAGGGCCCTCAAACTCCCATTCCCAACCTGGTAAGAATGGCTTTTAAAGTTTTTAATACCCGAGAGGAGGCAGCCGAATTCAAACAGCAAGCCAGACTCCAGCAGAAGGTCCAGTTCCAGACCCAAGCCTTGGTGGCAACCCTGCGGCTGGCTGGCTCCAGGAGTCAACAGAAAGGGGGAGCTCACTGCACCCCTCTGGGGGCCTGCTTCAAATGTGGAGCCAAGGGACATTGGGCCTGTCACTGTCCCAATCCAAAAGAGCCAACCCATCCATGCCCTCAATGCCAGATGATGGGCCATTGGAAATCTGACTGCCCCGGCATTGGAGCATCCCCGGTGCCTCAACGTGGAGGAAACTTCAACCCAGTAAGTCCTGCATTCCAACTGCTTGGAATGGACAATGACTGATGGCACCCAGACTCAGACACCCCCCAACCCATGCTGAGCCCAGGGTCATGCTCCAGGTAGTGGGTAAGTCCATATCCTTCTTGTTGGACATGGGGGTTACCTGTTCTGTTCTGCCTTCCTACTCGGGTACCAGTCTCCCTTCCCCGGTAGCAGTCACGGGAATTGATGGCACCTCCTCCAGCCCACGTACCACCCCACCCCCTTCCATGCAGCCTGGATAGGTTTCCCTTTTCTCACTCCTTCCTAATAATCTCCTCCTGCCCCATTCCCCTCCTTGGTTGGGATATCCTCCACAAACTCCAGGCCACTATCCATCTCTCCCCCTCACCCACTGTCTCTGCCCGTCTTATCCTGCCCCTAACCTCTCCCGATCCTGATCCCTTACCACCCCCTAACCTCACCCTACCAGTGAACCCCCAGGTCTGGGACACTTCCAAGCCTGTCATAGCTACCACCACCCCCCAGTAAAAATACAGTTCAAAAATCAGACCACCTTCCCTTCCCGTCCCCAGTTCCCTGCTTCAGAAACCCACCGGCAGGGACTTTCAGTTCCCAAGGACTCTACCTTGGAGTGCTTTTTTAACCCCCTGGAAATAATTTGGATTGCAACTTAGGAAAGGACTGAGCTCCTGTAAAAGTGCATGGCCTCAGTGGGATCTATGAGTTAGATCTCCTCTGCAGGAAATAGGGCAAATCGGACCTAGGACACCTTCATTGCTTATATCTAGGCCTTCATTGCTTTAGGCCTTCATTGCTTTACCCTAAGACCCCGACCTAAGGGCCTTTTGTAGAATGTGTTTGCCCAAATGGGTCAACTAGTAAACTCCTTCCTGACATATTGGATGATAATTATCTAAATAAGCCTCCTCCTAGTAAACCCAGATTGCTGGAGGATACACAGGCCATCCCTAGGAAAGGGGACTCTGACTTTATCTCTCTCTGTTCCTCCTAATAGATGTGGGGGGGGGGCTTCTCCCTCACTCATTTCCCAGGGTAATGGCTATAACTGGAGCCAACTGTGGTTAGTCTTCCTTGGGATGGAGACTTTAAGGAATATTCCCAGGCAGTTGCTGAAACTCCCTTTGTTTCAGGGAAATTCCTTGTCTTCTCTGGCTCAGCGTGGACTGCCTAACCCATCCCCCCTTGTTGGTGGGAAAGCATGGCATCTGCTCCTCTGTTGGAGCTAATGAGCTCTAAAACCAGGGACTCTTTATCTGTCTTCCAGCAGTGCTTTGTCTCTTCTGTCTTCCCCTTCTCCTATTTCTATACCAACTTGGGTGCAGCCTGCATAACTGGCCTCTAGACCATCCTCAGTACCTCCTGCACCATGACTCCGCCTCTCTTCCCTGTCAAGGAGTCAGAAAAGAACACCCTGGACCCAACACCTTCCACTCCAGTTTTTCTCACCCGTGTCTCAGGAAAAAATTGAAAATGGGGTGGGCCCAGGTGGACCATAAATCAGTATTTAAACTAAGTTAAGTTTGTTGGTGTAACTAACATAGGCATGTCTTTTAAGTTATTGGCAGTAAATGTGAAACTTCTATCAGGGATTTCTGAAGGTCACATAAGCTCATGTTCTTTCTGTTGGAATTTGTCAACAAAAAGATGACTAAAATGTTGGTTAGTTGTGTGTCTCAAAAGTTTTCATGGGTAATTGTTGAGATAGCTTTCAAAGTCTTTGGTAGCCTGAACCTTTAAAGTTTTACTTGGATGATAAGTGGAATTAAATTCATTGGACATCTAGGTTTTTTTCCAAATAAAATAAAGTGCTAAGTCATTAATTGCTGAACATAAGTTTGTGCTTTTGACTTCTTACTGCAAAGAAGCTAAGAATATTTAAATCTGTTGGTAAACATGGTTTGAGCTTAACTGATTCATAAATTTGCCATCTAAAGAATCCTGGTATAACAGTTCACAATGCTTAACATTTAGTCGTTGCTGGAGACCAAGGTTTCTAAGAGTGCAAAATTCTGCTAACTGCAACTAAGATTGATGGAAATAAGGGAAACAACTCTGTATGTGGAAAAGTAGGAGATATGTAAGAAAGATATAAGGAATGGGAATGCATTTTTGTTGAAGGTAAAAGAAGGTAATTTTGTCCTAAATGAAATGGTTGTTTGGAGAGAAATGGCTTCGGACAAAATTTGAATGCAAAGGAAATTTGTAGAAGATTTATGATGGAAAACTTTGGAACAGAATTTTAGGTGTGGTCAGGTTGGACTAAGATCGAAATAAAGGGATTTTAAAGTACACTGGTATAAGATTGAAAGCCTGCTTTCTCTCTGCTCAAAAAGACAAAGTTTTCTTAGATTAATTGATCTGTTGTTAAGAAAATGTAAATAGTTTTCTCTTTGCCTGTCCAGAAAAACCAGTTTCTATGTTTTGTTTTATCAGATTTTTAACATCCCTAATCCCATTTAGGCTTGTGCTTTAAAACTTCCTAAGGTTTTGGGGCGCCTGGGTGGCTCAGTCATTAAGTGTCTGCCTTTGGCTTAGGTCATGATCCCGGGGTACTGGGATCGAGGCCCGCATCAGGCTCCCTGCTCCGCGGGAGGCCTGCTTCTCCCTCTCTCCCTCCTCCTGCTTGTGTACCCTCTCTCGCTGTGTCTCTCTCTGTCAAATAAATAAATAAAATCTTTAAAAACAAAAACAAAAACAAACTTCCTAAGGTTTTAACAAACTTCCCCAAAATTGAAGTCTTGAACAAAGTCTTGACTAATTAGGCTTGCTTGTTTGGTATGTTACGTTCTATTCTGGCTATTGAAATATTATGTGTCAATGTGTCACAGAATCACTGAGTTTCCTTGTCTATAGTATCATAGTGAACTCTCCTATCAGATCGTTAACAATGTCCATTTCTGAATGTTTTTTGTCATTTATAATTGTTCTAATTCTCTTGTGAAATGAGTTTTATCTTCAAAGAGATTCATATAAAGGGCTTTCAGGACAAGTACAGGTATTCAATATATTGAAAATCCTAAAACTGAAATAGGTAAGAATTTCCAGAACTAACTAAAGCTACACTCAAACTAAACCCTGCTACTCTCTTGCCTGTTCCATCCACTCAGTCTGAACCCTCTCACTCTTGCCCTCAACTCCTCAACAGCCTAACTGCCTCTCGTCCTGGACTTCATGACCAACCTCTCTCCTAACTACTTCTCCTAGGGAAAGACAGAAATGCACAGTGTTCCTTCCCCTAGTTATCAGGGTCTCCTTGGCTTCTTTTTTAATGGCCACTGTCTTAGGCACTGGTGCTCTGGTCCACTCCATAGATAGTTTGAGGGACTTATTGGAAAGACTGCAAGTGGCAATAGAGGCCTCAGCTGAATCCCTTGCTTCCCTCCAATACCAAATAACCTCAGTTGCTCAGGTTGCTTTACAGAACCTGTGGGCTCTGGATTGTCTCACCGCAGATAAAGGCAGCACCTGCATATTACTGAATGAGGAGTGTTGCTACTACATCAATGAGTCAGGACTTGTGGAGACCAACATCCTTACTTTAACCAAGATACTAGACAGCCTAAACTATAATCATATGTCTGCAGACCCCACTTCCCAATGGTGGCAGTTCTCACTGGTAACATGGCTTGCCCCCATCATCCTCTGCCTCCTGTTATACTAAACCCTTTGCCTGCTTCGTTTTATTCAGGACCGCATTCGCGAGGTTTCCCGGGTGACAGTCAACCAGCTCTTGCTGCATCCCTATACCCACCTCCTTTTTTTTCTCCCCAAATATGTTTATTTTAATTTTTCAGTGTTACAAGATTGATTGTTCATGCACCACACCCAGTGCTCCATGCAATACGTGCCCTTCTCAATACCCACCACCAGGCTCGCCCACCCCCCACCCCCTCCCCTCCAAAACCCTGTTTGTTGCTCAGAGTCCACAGTCTCTCCTGGTTCATCACCCCCTCCCATTTCCCCCCATTCACCCTTCCCTTCCTTCTCACGATGCCCTCCATGATTTTCTTTATACTCCACACGTGAGACCATAAGATAATTGACTCTCTCCGCTTGACTTATTTCACTCCGCGTAATCTCTTCTAGTCCTGTCCATGTTGATACAAATGTTGGATATTCATCCTTTCTGATGGAGGCATAATATTCCATTCCTATACCCACCTCCTGACCACAGAAGAACTCTATGAGGCCCCTAATTCAGCAGGAAGTAGCCAGACTCCAGTCGTCACCCTATAATATCAAAAAGGTCAGAATGTTAGGCTGGCGGGCCCGGGACACCAAGAGCAGACAAGATGGCCACTGAGTTTCACAAGATGGTGACTCGGGACTTTCCGCCACGGGGCTTCCTGTCTCAGACACTTTCCAGATCACTCCACAACTACAACAAACAATCTGACTGGTCGACTTTGCATTCCTTTTTCTGTGCAATGAGCTGACAATTGATTGGTGTATTTTGTATCCCTCATATACATAAACCGCAGTCAATCAGATACCCAGCAAACCCTCCACACCTTAAGGCCCCTAATTAAAAACCCCTCAGCCCTACCCCTCAGCGCCACTTCCTTGGCCCTGTCCTAACTGGGACTAAGGAACCTCACCCGAGAGCACTTCCATTAAAGCTTGCCTCGATTTTACTTGCCTGGCTCCTCTTTTCCACCCCTGATTCAAACCTGACAGTTATCCACAGGGCTTCTGGTCAACAGACTTAACAATAGTTAAGTTTCAAGGGAGTCAAAATGTGGATATGTGTATTTTCTTTTTACTCTCAGGGTCACTGTCCCTAACCCCTACATTATTCAAGGATCAAATGTATATGCAGAACTGTTTTTCACCATGTCCATCATTTCTAAGCTATCCAAGCCACCATCATTCTCATCTGGAATACTGCGATGGCCTCTTAATCTCCCTGCTTCTACTCTCACCCACCTTCAGACTGTTCTCAACAGAGCAGCTAGAGCAAACTTTTAAAATGTTATGTCACCGACTGAAACTTCCATGTGTGTTTTTTTTCAGAATGACCAGGGACTATGACAAGAAATCCACAGAATTTGTAGAACAAGTTTCTTGGTTACTTTTGTATCTAATCGCTAATAAACTTTGGATATGTGGCAAGCAAAGAAAAAGGTAAGATCATGTCACTCCTCGGTTCCATAACCCTCCAGTGTTATTTCTGACACATCCAAAGCCTTTGTGGTCTATAAGGTCTGAAATGTCCCCTCCACCTCCCTCCTGATTCAAGGACTTTGCTCCTGATGTTCCGTTAGGAATACTCTTCCCCCAAATGTATTAATTTTATCATTGCATCCCCTGACATGAAAGGAAGCCTTATGAGGCAGGGAGTTAATTTTCTTCACTACCTCATCTGCAGTGTCTAAAACAGTGACTTACTAGGCACCCCATACGTGTTTTTATGTGCTGCCGGTAAATAGGAACTGATTCTGGCTTTGAGGCTGAAAGGCGCAGCATCTGTGGAAGGAAGGCTGACTGTTCTGGAGCAAGGAATGTGACTTCAGGGAATCTCTGAAAGATGGACAAAGGCCTCCTGGCCGCCTAGTTGATTGATTCCTCTTCCCGCCCTAAACAGGTCTCCTTCCCAGGCTCCACCCCTTCTAGAGCCCTATAGAGTCGATTGGCTGAACTCTCCGAGCCCTTTCATCCTCCTAGCCAATGATAGGACAAAAACTATGCGAGAGGCGGGACCAGAGTTCCCGCGAAGCTGACGGACTCCTGAGGGGGCGGGAGACTCCAATCTCCAGGGCACAGAGATTCCAAAACCTCCAGATGCCTAGAAGGGCCCGAGGGTAAAGTTGAGAGTTGGTGGGGAGTCAGTGACGCAGTTCCTTCTGCGCTGTGTTCCGAGATGTGAGTCAGGCGCTTTCGAAGAGGGGTATGTGGCCACCTGGTGTGGGGGTTCGGTCCGTGTTCTGGGAGAGGGTGGGTGACACCAGCCAGGACGCAGGCCTCCTTCAGCGCAGCCCGACGCGGCGATGGGGAGGAGATCTCTCTAGATGTAGTCGAGGGCCTCTCCCTCGCCTGGTTCGGTGCTGTCCCTTTGTCTGGGGTCTCATCTCCCACACCGCATACCCGCTGGCTCTGACAGGGCTGATAGTGGTTATAGAATTTTGCCATCCCCGCCCCTAGCCAGCAGGCCACCCTTGGTAATAGCGCTCTAGATCCCAGCCAGGCTCAAAGGACTCCACAACCCCAATTTGAATTGGATCAACAATCCAGTCCCATTGTGTTCCCAGTGAGCCACAGAGTTTTGCAGGAGGTTATTCATTCATTCATTCATTCATTCATTCATTCAATACTTACTGAGCACCTACCACTAAGTGCTAGGTCATGGGGTTACAATGTGTACAAAGCAAAGGTATTTTCTGGTAAGGAAGAAATGGAACAAGCTTGAAGAGCTAGAAGCTAGCTTGAAGAGCTAGAAGCTGAGTCTGAAAATCTGGAGAGCTTGAAAACACAAAACAGATTTTGAGGGCTCGTAATGCTAAGAACTAGGTAATCATTAAAAATAAAGAAAAAGGAAAACATCCACCTTCTATCCTCCCTTTAAAGACTTAGTTTTTCTTGGAACACTGAAAAAAATAAAATAAAAGTAATTGAGAAAAAAAATAAAGACTTAGTTTTTCCTCTCCTAAGATACTTGACTCAACAAAGTTCCTTCTCAACTCCCTGCTGCAACTTTGGCTGAAAAGCAGGATTGCAGTCGGAATGCATTTTGCAGTTAGAGAAAAATATGGAGACTTAGATATCAAACAGAACAAGTGAAAAGGAACAGCTGTAGTTTAATGGATTAGGATTACCTTCAGACATAGAAGATTATCTCTTACCAGCCATACAACCTTTGGCATGTCATTTAATCTGGGAGCTGCATTTCCTCATCTTCACAATGGGAATGATCATCCTTCTCATAGTTCTATAGGAAAGGAAGTTACCCAGGGATCGGACACTGTCCTGAGTGTCTGCTTGGAGTTCCTCGGAGAACGCAATCATCTCTCTGTTTACAGCGATACAACTCCCCTTTAGGAACTTCCTCACCAAACCCAAGGAAGGGATCAGGCAAGATTTGTGCTGGGCAGATTCTTTGGAGGGAGGCTGCGCTGGCCAGGTGAGACCTATACTGTGAAATTAGTTCTCTGGGGACAGGAATCCTGCTGACTCGAGGAAGGACCATGGCTGAAAGGGAGCATTTCTGGATGGCTATTTATTGAGGACGAAAGAAGTGGGAGTGGGGCCTCTGGACCTTGAGGAGTACAGTTTGGGAATGGGAGGAAAGGTAATATAGTTGAACTCAAATTTGGGTTTCAGGAGACTTGAATTTGAGTTGCAGCTTTCTTTAAGTTTGTTTCCCCATCACTACATTTTGATAGAAGACACTGGGAGATCTGGGTGATCCTTCTAGTTCTGACATTCTAAGAATCTCTGAGGAGTTAGACTAAGTCAATCTAGAATTGGGGCCTGTGGATGGCCCTGTTGAGATAACATTGCCAAGATTGTAAATATACTGTTATGGTGTTCAGCTAATAAGTACAAAAGGGATGAACAAGTGGAAAAGGGATGGTCATGTGTGAAGAGTACAGTTCTTATCATCCCTACACCCAGATAGAATTAGAATCTTGAACTTGTTTAACATTTTAAATCATACAACATTTACTGAACCCTCTTTGTGCTAGGCACTTTGTGGAATTCCACCCATGAATACCATGGGCCTTGCTCTCAGGGGCTTAGAGCTTAATGTGTACTTGTGAGGAGGAGAGACACATACACCCAATTATAGTATAAGACAACCCTAGTTTATATTACAGATTTGTTACTGTGTTCTTTTTGAAGTACAGAAATTTCTGTTTGGTCAAGTCTCTCTGCTCTTGTTATGATGTCAGGCTTTGTTTTATGCTCCTGAGATCAAGCAGGCTCCTGATATTTTCTTCCAGTTCTTTTTTTTCTTTCTTTCAAATTTTTATTTTATTCATCTGTCTCTTTGGAATTTTTCAGGTATTCCCTCTTACTCGTCACTCTGTTGGAGCTAATCAGTAATCAAGGACCATGTGTTTACTGCTCACAGAAACCTGAACAGGCAGGTGATGCTGGTGAGGAATACAACCTCCCAAGGTAAAACCTCTTTCTTTCTCTTTTTGGGAATAGGACTCTGCCCTTTGTGAGTTTCTCACACCCTGAAGTGAATGGTGGTCCTAAGATCAGAACACTCACCCAACACTCTCAGGGATTTGTAGGTCAGAAATTTATGGGGCCTCATTTGTTCTCATCCATTTTCCAGTTGTCTCTGAGATTATGCTTTTATTCACAGTTGCGTGGATATCCCTAGTGTCCCTGCTGGCCTCGTCATCTCATCTGTCCCTCCTTTTACTTCTCCAGCCAAGAGTTCACCTTCTCTCCTAGTCCCTGAGAATTCTTTCAGGCTTTCTGAGGGAATTTCCCATCCAATGAGGCAGAGGACAAACCGTTAGGTTTCCTTTTGCCCGACTTCTCCTCAGACTGGCGGTCCCTGATCTGATAAGTCCTGCTTCCCTCTCAGTTTCCCCAGAACCACCTTTGGCTTCCTTAGGCACATCCTTGTGCATTTCTCTTTTTCCCTTCCTGCTCTTCTAGCCAAAATCTCTATCGCAGGCTTATATATATATTTACACAACTTCCTCTGTCCCCTCTGTCTTATTCTCAAATTTGCATTCCTGACATATTCTTCCTCTTCTCATCTAAAGTGTTTTCCTGCATCTTCATCTTTCATAGTGACATTACCATTGTTGATATTCAGACTTGGATCTGATAACCTTGAATTCTTTCTTTCAGTCATCCTCTGTATCCAGTCTGATACAAGTGTATGCTTTCTTGGAAATTGTTGGATTTCATCGTTCTCATTCCTATCATTATCCCAGACTAGGGTGTCATTCATTTGTTCATTCATTCAACAAACACTTATCCAACACCTAGAGAGTGGCAGACCCTCTAATGGTCACCTATCCTGCATTCCTAAAGTTGTCTCCCAACTCATTTCCCTTCCTCCATTCTTTTTTTTCACCTCTAATTCATCTGGGCTAATCTTCCTAAATCATTTTTTTAAAAACATGTTTAATTGAAGTATAGTTGATATATAACATTATACCCTAAAGCATTCTTTTCCTAATTCCACTTTTAGATAGGGTGATATGAAATATATTATCCAGACTAGAATATTTTCATGACGTAAGGGGGCCACTATTAATAACGATGCTGGATTGATGCTGGAAAATATTCTTGACATGTGAAAGTGAGAGAGAACAGCAAAGTAGAAAACAGAATATAGAGTGGGGAAAGAAAATGAGGATGGTAAATACTTGTTACCCATTGACCAAGAGATTATATCCTTATATGCCCCTATAATTTCAGTGTACTAGCTCATATCGCTTCATGCAACTTAATTCTTTCTTTGTTCATACAAAAAAAATTTTTTTTGGTGCCTTCTATGAGCTTGCAACTGTGCTAGATACTGGAAAGACAAAGGTAAACAAAATGGACAAAATCCCCACCATCATGAAGCTACATGATAGTGTAATAGCCCACTTATTTATTTTTTTTCACCAAATATCTTTATTTTACTTTTTTCAGTGTTACAAGATTGATTGTTCATACACCACACCCAGTGCTCCACGCAATACTTGCCCTTCTCAATACCCACCACCAGGCTCGCCCAACCCTACACCCCGCCCCTCCAAAACCCTCAGTTTGTTGCTCAGAGTCCACAGTCTCTCCTGGTTCATCACCCCCTCCAACTTCCCCCCATTCACCCTTCCTTTCCTTCTCACAATGTCCTCCATGATTTTCCTTATGCTCCACACTTAAGTGAGACCATAAGATAATTGACTCTCTCTGCCTGACTTAAATCACTCCGCATAATCTCTTCTAGTCCCGTCCATGTTGATACAGAAGTTGGATATTCATCCTTTCTGGTGGAGGCATAATATTCTATTGTATAGATGTACCACATCTTCCTTATCCACTCATCTGTTGAAGGGCATTTTGGTTCTTTCCACAGTTTGGCGATTGTGGCCATTGCGGCTATGAACATTGGGGTACATGTGGCCCTTCTTTGTACTGCATCTGCTTCTTGGGGTAAATACCAAGAAGTGCAATGGCAGGGTCATAGGGTAGCTCTATTTTTAATTTCTTG
>CM052799.1:52746573-52778679 GCA_028533885.1 Nasua narica | reverse complement strand
ATGAACATTGGGGTACATGTGGCCCTTCTTTGTACTGCATCTGCTTCTTTGGGGTAAATACCGAGTAGTGCAATTGCAGGGTCATAGGGTAGCTCTATTTTTAATTTCTTGAGGAATCTCCATACTGTTTTCCAAAGTGGCTGCACCAACTTGCATTCCCACCAACAGTGGAGGAGGGTTCCCCTTTCTCCACATCCTCTCCGGCATTTGTTGTTTACTGTCTTGTTGATTTTGGCCATTCTAACTGGTGTAAGGTGGTATCTCAGTGTGGTTTTGATTTGAATCTCTATGAGAGGTTATTTTTTGAGCTTTTACTATTACCAAGCAAAGTTGTCGATACTTCCTATGTTGCCAAGCAGGTAGTCTGTGACATTTTCCTATCACTGTCTCATAGTGTCTGAGATTCTTCTTTCAAATAGGCTTTCTTTTTCATCTTAAAAGATTTTTGTGATCTTCAAGAGTAAATACCTTCTGGAAGGATACTGTGTCATCTCAAACCCAGTAATCTGAATACAGATCTTCACATATCTTGCCCCAGGCAAGGCAAGATGATAAAACCTCACCCATTTTCTAGGCGGATACTTATCTTGAGTTGCAAGAGTAAATGCTGATAACTGGTCCCCATGCCCTTTCAGATAAATATTCTACAATATAATTTGAACTGATTATCCACCTTCCTCCAGGGACTTTTTCAAGACCACCAGCTGTTAACTTCAGTCAGAGTTTAATTATACAGTTCTTACCATACTTTCAGGCCTTTCAAGATGCACTCTGGATTCAGGGTCTCTTTGTGTTTTTTCCAGCTTCCTGTGCTAATGGATACCTGGTTGTTCCTTAATAGCAGTGCTTCCTCTGCAGCCCCTCAATTGTTAGTTTTTGTCTCCCTCAATCCATTTACCTGTCTTTATTGCTATTTTTTCTCTATCCTCCATCAAAAACCCAGCTCTTTTGACATATACATCGCTGGACTACTGTGTATTGTTATCTGCTGGCTTCCTGTGCACTCACACTTACTCATTTATGTTTTTAGTATCCTGAATATTCTGGAGGAATACAAAGGTGATATTCTTAGCCATAGACATCCTGGTTGTGTATAATTGCTCTTGTGTGGAATAGAGATATATATGTCCCCTTTTAGTTGAGATACTGTGAAATAAAATTTTATATAGCCCTGATAAGGAGAAATATGAAGGACAAAGAATTAAGCATAGAGAGAAGAATGTCTTCCTAGGTTTAGAGATATTTTTTATTGATGGTGTGTACTGTATTAGTTCTTACTTGGAACTAAAAAGAAAAGCAAAACCAAAAAGGGCTTTAAATAGCTGAATAATTCTGTTGCATTCATATCCCATAAGACTAAATTTGATTTCAGTTCTGTATCCTCAGTGACAGACTTCTTTTTTTTAAATTTTTCCATTAAATATAAATAATTCTATTTAATATAAATCAGTAGACTAGTATTCTTGTATTGTTAGATTGTTTTCAGAAACTAGACTGTCTTTAATCATCTGATGTTATAAAACTGTTTTTGCAGGACATAGTTATAATTCCTCCAATAAATCTGTTGTTTACTCGTTATAAATACCACTGAATTCATTTTCTTGTTGTTTCCTTTGTTCAGAGTGGGAAGAAAACAGTTCAGTTTGCTTTTCTTTAGGCAGCTGTTTTTGGAATGAAGTGATTTGGCTTATTTCTGATTTAAACGCAACATGTAGTTTGTTATTCTCATACTCCTACTACATAAACGAGAGCTGTCTAGCCTACAGAAAGTGTCCTGTAATTTCCTTAGAGGACTTGTACAGCCTGTTATTGTCCCAGCTCCTTTCTCTGGCCCCATCTGTGTTTCAAATCTTTACTGTTATGTAGACCTCAGATGGCTATATAAAACCAGCCATGTTCCCTGGTGTCTGTTTCTGCTCCAGAAAGTACGTTTGTGAGTGGTAGAAAGGAGATCGCAGACTCATTTCTGGGCAACAAAGATAAAGACCTGTCTAGTTCCCACTTTTCCCACTGACCACTTAAATGTACATGGCACAATTTGACCACACGGATGGTAGACTTCCAAAGGCTGTAACCAGTCTCTGAAACAGACCAGTGGACTCCAAATTTGGGAACTACAAGTGGTAACAGCACACATACAGATCAATTTCTGAGGCCCACCAAATCTGGACCAGGGTCCAAGGATCTATATAAAACAATACTTTTGCAGTGGGAATTGAAGAAAATTTTTCATTAGGATCCTTGACTCTTTACATGACTACTGTGGTGATTTTCCATTTTTTCCCCTCAGAAGGACCTATAAATTACAAAATTATTGCAGCTTGTATAACCATGACAAATTAGCAACCAGTTTACAGAGTATGAAATAAAATGCTATCACATTTGCAGTGTTTGTTTTATCATGGAACTGAGCAAAGATTCATGTCTTTAAAAAGTATAATAGAACAGTATGGCAAACTAGATAATTGTAAAGCCCTTTGGCTACAAAACAACCTAGAAATTCTGGGTAAAATTTAAACATCCTTGTAAAGGGCTTTTGAAAAGGTGAAATAAATGCACAGAGCCTAAAATAAAGAGGAGGTCGAAGCCAGCAAGGTAAGTTGCTGGTGGTACCTTGGGTGCTGTGAGGCAGCTTGGTGATATTGGTCACCAAGGAACGTAGATTTTATCTACTACAGGGCAGGGTTTGAATCTGTGAGCTTGTAAGAGGTAGAGAATTGGAAGTGAGATTTCTGTAAGAAGCCCAGATGTTATAGGGCTATACCCTCAGTGAAAGCATGCCTTAGAAAAAAGTCAACTAGGAGCAGAGGAGTACATTAAGGAAGCATGTGAGATTTGTCATGGGCTTTAAGTGGAAAATAAAAGTCTTGCTAATAATTAATAGTCATGAGTCAATCCTCATGATAATTTAGGGCTCAAATTTGGGAAACACTAAACCAATAAAGTAATATAAAATTAGATATGCACATTTATAAGTATTCATGGGACAGTTATTTAAAACTTAACAAATAGATGTTTTAGGTTGAGCTTTTTAGGAAGTATACATAGATAAAGGATAACATGCAGCAAATTTATTGGAGAGTATTCTTGGGATAAACAGAGAACACCAGGGAGAACACCAGATTATCAGTAGGAGAAGTCATTTGAGTTGCTTCAAACTCGGTCAGACCAGGCTGCCTTTCAGAACTGTGTAGACCAGAGGTGAAAGGTCTCGGCCCTTATACTCCTTCATCAACCCATCACTGAGTACAAGCTCCATCACACCACCCTAAAGGGAACCACAATCTTGGGTAAGGTAGACTTCTTCAGCTGAGGATAGTTTCTGGAGAGAACTGACAGTTGAGGGCTTTCAGCCTGCCCCTCAAGTGGGTGGAAGGCAGGGAGACAATTCAGGGAAATCCAAACAGTGCAACAAAATGTCCTCTACATTTATCATAATGGAGTTAGAATAGAAATCAACTAACAAAACCACATACCTTTGAAAATTAAACACATTTCTAAATAATTCATGGGTTGAAGAAAATGTAATGAAAATGAGAAAATACTTAGACATGAATAAAAACTGAAGGAGAGACTTCCTCTTCTGGCCATATGAGAATTAGAGGGACCAGAATTACATTCCTGCCTGAAACAAAAGTCCCAGACATAATATATGAAACAATGGAGTGCCTGGGTGGCTCAGGCTCATGCTCTGAGCCCTGCTCATGCTCTCTCTTATTCTCTCTCTCTCTCAAATAAATAAATAAATAAAATCTTTTAAAAAATATATATTTGAAACAATGATTTTTTAAAAAGATTTTATTTATTTGAGAGAGCATGAGAGGGGAGAGGGTCAGAGGGAGAAGCAGACTCTCCTGGAGCTGGGAGCCTGATGCGGTACTTGATCATAACCTGAGCAGAAGGCAGTTGCTTAACCAACTGAGCCACTTAGGTGCCCTGAAACAATGATTTTAACCCATCGATATCGGCAACAAAAAAACAAGGATCCCTGATAAGAGAAACAAATGATGTGAACCCTTATGTGTCCCAGTTTATTGCTGTAAGAAAGCCCCCGGGCAGTAGCATAGGGAGGAGGAGCCAAGTGGAGTCTGGTTAATTTTTGAGTTGAAGAGAGAGCTGAGAATCCAAGGAGACTGAGGTAGGTGGGGTTCACAAGATAGTACTGGAGGAGAGAACTACACAGAGATTTCTGGGTATCTGTGAATGGTCCCCTCCTCCCTCAGGATATTCAGCAGAGTACTTAAGGGCACATTACATGAGAAAACATATCTAAGGCCAGTTGGGAAAAACATTCCAAAGGATTTGAGAGAACAGTTACAGGCACAAAAACAAGACCAAGAATATTGTCTTCCCACAAGTCAGGCTGAAAAAATGCAATTCCTTTGTGCATTGGGTAAAGTACTCAGAAGGAAGAACCTCAGTACCTCAGTAGTGGAGAACAGTAAGCCTAGAATAAATCTGAAAAAAACTACTCCAAGGTACATCGCAAATTCCTTAAAACCAGTCAAGAGAAAAAATTATAAAAACAGCCAGAGGAAAAAACATGCACAGAGATAACAGATTTCTCTTTGTACTCTATGCAAGCATGAAGACAGTGAAGCAGCATCATTAAAGTACTGAAAGAAAAACCTGCCATCCTGGAATTCTAGACCAATCAATGTATCATTCAAGCACAAACCAAGGCACATCTTCAGACATTAAAAAGCTAAAAGAGGGGCACCTGGGTGGCTCAGTCCGTTAAGCATCTGCCTTTCGCACAGGTCATGATCCTGGAGTCCTGGGATCAAGCCCTTCATTTGGCTCCCTGCTCAGTGGGGAGTCTGCTTCCCTCTCTACCCCTCACCCCACTTGTGTTTTTCTCTGTCTCTCAAATAAATAAATAAAATCTTAAAAAAAAAAAGCTAAAAGAATTCATCAGTAGCCGACCTTTACTACAAAAAATGTTAAAATCCTTCAGGAAGAAGAAAAATTACATCAGATGGAAATGATGGGGGGGGTTTTCCGACGTTTGTCTTACATGTTTTTAAAAGTTTAGTTAAGTAATTTCCAGTGTGGGGCTCAAACTCACCAACCTGAGATGAGGAGCTGCACACTTTTGAGCCAGCCAGGTGCCCCTGTCTTACAATTTCAGTTGTTGTGTTGGGCTGTCCTGTGCCCAGGACAGGACATTTAGCAGCACCCATGGCTTCTACCCTCTAGATGCTGGTGTTTCAAAAATATCTCTAGGTATTGACCCCAGGGGAGAACCACTACTAAGAAAGTTGAAAACCACTGGTATACAGAAAATGGTATAATGTTGTTTGAAAGTAGACTGATAAAGATACATACTATAAATTATAAAGCAATCATTAAAATAAAACAGTTATAGTTAATAACAAAAAGATAAAATTGCATAGAGTTATACACCCATAAATTCGCATATGCAAAATTGGTGAATTTCAGTAAGCCCTGTAGATTGTACCATTCACTCTCCTGGTTGAACTGATATTGTGCTCTAGTTAGGCAAGATGTGACCACTGGGGGAAACTGGGTGAAAGATACATAGAAATTCACTGTACTTTTTTTTTAACTTCTAAAATTTTAGAAAAAATAAAATTGATAAACTTCCAGCAAGATTAATTAAAGAGGAGACACAAAATACCAATATCGGGAATGAAAGAGATGATATCAATTAGATGAGATTCTACACGAATTAAAGGGATAAATTATTGTGATGGTTAACTTTATATTGCACTTGACTGAGCTAAGAGGTGCTAGATAGTGATATTTCTGGGTGTGCCTGAGGTTATTTCCAGAAGAGATTAACATTTCAATTGGTAAACTCTGGGAATTAGGAAGAGTTCTAACAGTTTGGTTGACTGGCTGAAACACAAACCAAAAGATACCCCTCCATCCCATGAATGAAATGGAAATGTCCAACCTCGTTTTCTTCAATTTAGAGAAAATAATTTAAAGGCTGAAAGATTGCAGTGTTCAGAGTGGATTTGTCATTTAAGATGTACTCACCATCCTGGGTTGGTCCATAAGACATACTTGTTGTCTTTCAGATTCTGTAAAAGACATAAAATCATATAAAGTAATAATTATAATAGCACAAAAAGGAGGGAAAGGAAATAAAGCTATGCAGGCAGGAGCTACACAGGAGTTCTGTATCTCACTGGAAGTTACTATAAATCTGAAGTAGAATGTCATAACAAGATATATATTAAGAACAACCACTAAGTAATAATGTATAAAATGCAATGAATAAATCACTAAGGGAAGGGGCGCCTGCGTGGCTCAGTGGGTTAAGGCCTCTGCCTTCGGCTCGGGTCGTGGTCTCAGGGTCCTGGGATCAAGCCCCGCATCGCATCGTGCTGTCTGCTCAGTGGGGAGCCTGCTTCCCCCGCCTCTGTACCTGCCTCTCTGCCTGCTTGTGATCTCTCTCTCTCTCTCTGTCAAATAAATACATAAATAATCTAAAAAAAAAAAAAAACCACTAAGGAAATTAACAGAATAGTCACTCAATGCAACTGAAAGAAGTAAAGGAGGACAAGAGAAACAAGACATGAGATGTATGAAAAATAAAAGGTAAAATGGCAAATATATATCAAACTATACCAATAATGACATTAAACATTTTTTAATTTAAATTCAATTTAGTTAACATGTACTGTATTATTAGTTTCAGGAGTAGAATATAGTGATTCATCAGTTGCACCCAGTGCTCATTAAATCAAGTAATCTCCTTAATGTCCATCACCCAATTACCCCATCCCCCCACCTCCCCTCCAGCAATCCTCAGTTTGTTTTCTACAGTTAAGAACCTCTATAGTTTGCCTCCCTCTCTGTTTTCATCTTAACTTTATTTTTCGTCCCCTTTCCCTATGTTCATCTGTTTTGTTTCTTAAATTCCACATATGAGTGAAATCATATGGTATTTGTCGTTCTCTGACTACTTTTGCTTAGCATAATGCCCTCTAGTTCAATCCATATTGTTGCAAATGGCAAGATTTCATTCTTTTTGATGACTAAGTTCCACTATATATGTATACATACATACATACATACATACACACACACCTCTTCTTCTTTATCTGTTCATCTATTGATGGACATCTGGGCTCTTTTATTTTGGTTATTGTGGACATTGCTGCTATGATACATTGATGCATGTGCCCCTTCAAATCACTATTTTTGTATCCTTTGGATAAATACCTAGAAACCACCAATAATGACATTGAATGTGAATGGGGTAAGCAATCAAAAAAGGAGAGAGGTCATATTTTATAAAGAAACAATATATGTATATATTTCTAGAGGAGATGCTATTTAGGTTCAAAGATACAAACAGATTAAATGTAAAAGGATAGAAAAATATCTATCATGTGAAGAGCAACCATAAGAAAGCTGAATTGGTTATGCTAATATTAGACAAAATGGACTTTGAAACAGGAAAAAAGTCATTGGAGATGAAGAGGTACATCTCATAATAATATGAAATGAGATGAGTTAATCCATCAGGAAGATTAAAACAGTTATATATGCATCTAATAAAAGACCCCCAAAATATATGAAGGAAAATCTGATAGAAATGAAAGGAGAAATAGAACAATAGCTGGAAATACCAATACCCTCTTTTCAAGAGCAGATAGAAAAATCAGAGATCGACAAGGAAATGGAGGACTTGAACATTTTATTCAAAGAGACGTTACATTTCTAGGACACTCCATCTGAGAATAGCATAATATACATTTCTCTCAAGTGCACACTGAACATTCTCCAGGATAGACCATGTAGTAGGCCATAAAACAACCTTCGATACTTTTAAAAGGATTAAAATAATAAAGTATGTTCTCTGACCATAATGTAACTTAACTGCATCACTCTCTAAAAAAAAAAAAAAAAAAAAAAAGCTTAAGAATATATATAGGAACAAAATATATCCAGCTCCCAACAAGGTAAAATTCAAAGTATCTGGCCTACACTTATTACCAGGCATGCAAACAAATAGGAAATACTGCCTGTATTTACAGACACACAAAATCCATCAAAACTGACCCAGAACTGATACAAGTATTAGAATCAACCAAGGACATTAAAGCTGTTATAACTATATATCATGTAATCAAAATCCCAGAGTAAAGATTGAACTTTCAGGCATAGAAGAAATAAAAAAGACCTAAATTGAACTTCTAGACATGAAAATTACAATGTCTGAGATAAAAAATACATTGGATGGAAAGTTTTGTGTGATGGTTTCACCACACTTATTACATTCATAGGGCTTCTCTTTCAGTGTGGCTTCTCTAATGCCCAATGAGGGGTGATTTCTGCTTGACAGATCTGCCATTTTCACCACATAGATAGAATTTCTACGCCTTCAGAACTCCTTGATGTTAAGAAGGACGTGTTAGGATGTTCCCATATTTCCTTACATTCAGCTCATCCACATTTTTTGTGTTTTTAAGATTCCTCCTTGTTTATTACTTCTAAGAAAGCAGTTTCCAATCTACTTCCTTCTTCAAGGTTGGCTTCTAGTTTCTCTAAAGTATCTTTACAGGCATCTAGCTTCTGATCCCCCAGGAACCACCCCACAGAGTCCTCCTGATGTACCATTAGATGATTTTGATCTTTTAGAAATTTTCTTCTTTGGAGTCAACTCTGAACTCTGCATCTTGTTCCCATTTGCTGCCAAAAGATAGAAGAAAACTTCTTTTACTAATTTTTGTCCTGTGATGGAAACAGGATCATCAAGAAACCTATACATCTAAACAAAAACAAAAACCTTCACATTATGGGTCAGGAATGAGGTGACACATTGAGAATAGGAGGGGAAATTGAAAAAAGCTCAATTTTTTTTCTTTAGTGGCAGAAAAAAATGGAAAAGGGGAAGTTGATCAAGTCAGGGGAGTAGAAGAGATTTCAGGACAGACAAATGTTGAACCATCACAGTCAAGTTAGAAGGGAACTGAAAAGGAAGAGACAAGTTTGTGGTGTTATGTTACAGAAGTAAGATACTTGGTAAAATGATTAACTCTAAGGTCCTTTCCAACCATGACATCATATGGTACCATGGCTCTCAGAGAACGTGTTGGGGAGACAAATAGGTGGCAAGTACTTCAAGTCAAATCGGAGTAATCACGATCATGATCATGATTACTAAGCATGAAAATGTTGATGCTTTTCAATCTAGTTTTAACCAGGGCCATAAACTATCATGCCATTTTAGTATGTGAGAAGTCTGAGTCCCTGACTGTTAAACACACCTTCTCCACAATTGACTACTGTCCTCACCTAATCAATCACAGAAACTGCGTTGCCAAAAGGCCTCTCCCAGGAGGCTTTCCTGACCCAGTTTTGGCTGAGGGGGAAGCTGAGGTAACCATATTTTTTGCTGAGTGACCCTACTTAGTCCAGAGCCATTCACTAGACCCATCTGTAGCTTATCTCTAGGTTAATTATCATCCTCTGCTATGGCTTGGTGGGGGGAACAAAGCTCTGCCCAAACAGAAATGATAGTTAGTGGCCAAGCCAACTGGAATACCTCTCTATGGAAATTCTGAATTATAAGTAGGGCAAAGACAAGAGAATTAAAAGCAGGAACTGAAGGTAGAATGATGTATGGAAAGAAGCAAAGCCATTAGGAGCCACAGCAAATAAAGTATGATGGAACAGACATTGAAATGAAGAAGAAGCTATGAGGGGGACAGAAGATTCTTCTTCACGACTAAGAGACCATGAGAAAGGTAGAGAGTAAACACATGGAGCAACTAAGTTATATTCACAGTGTGACACTGGGGTAAAAATTCATTTTTTTTTTTTTTTTTTTTTTTTTTGCTCTTGAGGCTCCCAGAATGCCACCCATCGAGGACCTGTTTCTCACAGTCTCTTGTAGCTGGTTGGGCTTGGCTTCCTTCTCATAGTGGTAAGAAATTTTAAACATAGACCCCTCTTTGACCAGGGATGCTTCCTTTTCCTCATTATTGTGTCGTTCAGGAGGATGAGATGTGTTAATAAAGCTTGATAATGTGTCCCTGTGTAAAGTCCTATCTAACTTAGAAGTTAAAGAATTGGCTCCTGGATCCTCTGGAATAAGATAATTAGTCTCCAATCGGACTGATACATGAGTGTTCACAAAATTGGGCATTGTGGAAGGACACATTCTTATTTGAATATAAGATGTTGATTATAGAGATGAACCATGAGAAACTGTGGACTCTGAGCAACAAACTGAGGGTTTTGGAGGGAGGGGGTGGGGGGGTGGGCGAGCCTGGTGGTGGATATTGAGGAGGGCAAGTATTGCACGGAGCACTGGGTGTGGTGCATGAACAATTAATCTTGTAACACTGAAAAAATAAAATAAAAGTATTTGGGAAAAAATGTTGATTATAAGTTTAGCTTTCTCCAAAAGCAGAGCCTGACCCAAATCCCTAGGGGTAGGTAGGTTATTTGGGAGGTGATTCCAAGAAGCAGAAGGGAGGCAGCAAGCAGAATAAGGCTGGTAATAGAGGACAAGTCAATAAAGTGTGCATGATTGAGTAATTCTACTGTGTGCTGATAAGGCTCAATCTCACTTGGGGCGCCCTAAGGATCCAAGTAGGACGTAGCTGAGAATTTTCTTGTCTAAGTACAGGAAGCTTGGGCATTTATGCACCAATTGTTATTTGTCATTCTTTTAAGTTTGCCCTTGGGGCTGTTATTCTCACCACTTCTTCCAGGCAGTGCCTGAGACCTGGCTGGTTAGAGAAAGTCCTAAAGCAAAAAAAAAACTGAGTTGTCATAGTACACACTACAAATGAAAGGTTGTTGGGATAGAACTATTCCACAAGAGTTGCACAAAAATCATGGGTCAGCAGAGGTGACTGTGGTATAGAGCACAGATGGCATATTTTTCAGGTAACAAGCAAAAGCTGCTTTTTAATATTTGACTCAAAGAATTTAGTGTCAAGATATAATCCCTTCATCTGTGTAGTAACTACTTCCATTATTTTCCAGTACCCCCCCCCCCCAAAAAGTATCTGCACAATCCCTTGCACTGGGAAGGGCCTCAAAAGTTACTTTTTGTTCAGCTTCCCAGCCACTTCTAAGGCTAGGACATAGTAGATCAATTCACGACTACAGCCTTTGGGCCTCTCCAAAGCATAGTGTGTTCAAGAGCCATGACCATATATATAGAAGTCCAGGTGGTACAAGCTAAGATAGCAGGTCTAATTCATTTAGGAGGTAACAAGCGTCCTGAAGCCCCGGGCCATGTTATTCACGTACACATCTTTCAAGTCTGGAATGCAACAGCTTCCACCAGTTTATTGGGAAAAATGAGAACCCAAAAGCCCAGGAACTCCGCGGTTCTCTCCTCCGGTGAAAACAAGGAATCATAGAGATGTGGCTTCCCAGAGAGCCAGGGATGGGAGGGGTTGGTGAGCAACCGGAAGTAGCGGTATCCCCAGGTCAGCCATTATTCTGAGCCTAGGCGGCCGTTGCTAGTGTCATCTCTCGGCGTCCTGGTGCCCGGGCGGAGGTACCCAAAGCCGGAGGCGCAGCAGGAATCTCCGGTGAGCTGGGTGGGCTAGGGTAGGGTGGGCAGGTGCGGGGGCGGCCCAGGGTAGGAGCTTAAGCTCCGTAGGGCTGTGCAGTCCTAGTCGGCCCGTCCTCGGCACTGACCCCCAGCATGGTCCCTCCTTAGCTCCGTGTTGGCGTGGACGCCCTGGCCCCCACTTTGGCAGATGCCGGCTTGGGGAAGATAGTAAGGACAGCACATCTGAGTCCGTGTGTGTCTGTAGTGCTGAAGTCAAACACTGAGGATAGTTGCCTCAGTAACCAGGCCTTTCTGCTTTTCCTCAGTTTTTTTTGAGGTTGATAGAAACAGCTTGAGACTTCCTAGAGCTGTGGCAACCAGACTCCTAGGGACTTGTTTTTTTGGTAGGGGTGGGATAATTTCCATCTCTTAATTTTGTATTATAATGATATTTAAAAAGCAAACTTACACCACCCATACCAGCATTACTTAAGGGAGTATATTTTTTTTAATTTTATTTATTTATTTGACAGAAAGGAGAGAGATCACAAGTAGGCAGAGAGGCTGGCAGAAAGAGAGGGGGAAGCAGGCTCCCCGCTGAGCGGAGAGCCAGATGCAGGGCTCAATCCCAGGACCCCGAGATCATGACCTGAGCCGAAGGCAGAGGCTTTAACCCCCTGAGCCACCCAGGCGCCCCAAGGGAATATATTTTAACTCTAAGTACTGACACTGTAAATTAAGAATAAATGCCATTCTTGCAAAAAAGGTCATTGCCAACCTCTATCAGTGACTGTGTACACTTACTGTATTTTTTGTTTCACAGTTTGCCAGATTAAATCTTTATAACGAACTAGTGTTTGGAAACAATTGCTTTAGAATGAATGCTGTTTGGCTTTCAGAAGTCTTTAGATGGAAGTATTTTGGACTTTTGAAATTCAGTTCCGTGATTTCAGAATCTGCTGCCACAACTCAACCAGCCCTTGAACTGCTTAGTTCCTCTGAGCCTTCTTTTGTTCTTTCTAACTTACAGCTCACAACGCTTTCGTGAGAAGCAAACAAGCTGTTTTTTTTAGGATTTATTTGTATCTGTGGAGTAGAGTAAATAGAATTCAAATAATTTACTGTAGAAAATCCTTTTTCCCCAAGTTTTATTTATCTCAAAATAAACTTTATTCTTTAGAGCAGTTTTAGTTTCACCCCAAAATTGAGCAGAAAACACAGAGATTTTCCGTATACTTCCTACCCCCATTCATGCGTAGCTTTCCTCACTAATAACATCCCCCACCAGACTGGTACATTTGTCAAAATCAGTGAATCTAGAATGACATATCATAATCACCCAAATTCTATAATCATTACATTAGGACTTACTCTTGGTGTTATACATTACATTTGTTTTGGACAAATGTAAAATGACATGTGTAATAATGCTATATAATGGTAGCCACTATTATAGTATTGTGCAGAGTGGTTTCACTGCCATAAAGGTCCTCTATGCCCTGCCTATTCAGTCCCTCTCTCCTCCCAAACCCCAGCCGCTATTGACCTTTTTACCGACTCCAAGGTTTTACCTTTTCCAGAATGCCATGTAGTTGGAATTGTACAGTATATAGTCTTTTCGGATTGGGTTCTTTCACTTAGTAATAGGCATTTTAAGATTCCCCCATATGTTTTCATGGCTGGACAGTCCTTTTCTTTTCAGTGCTGAAAAAATTCCATTGTTGCGAAGGACCGCAGTTTATCCATTCACTTACTGAAGGACATCGTGGTTACTTCCAGATTTTGGCAGTTATGCATAATGTTGCTATAAACATCTATGTCCAGGTTTTTGTATGGACATGTTTTTAACTCCTTTTAATAAATACCAAGGATCACAATTGCCAGATTGTATGGTAAAGATTATGTTTAGCTTTGCAAGAAACTGCCAAACTGTCTTCCAAAGTTGGCTGTACCATTTTGCATTCCTACCAGTAATGAATGAAAGTTCCTGTTGCTTCACATCCTACCAGCATTTGGTGTTGTGTGGATGTGTTCTTTTTTTTTATTCCCAAATAGGTTTATTTTATTTTTTCAGTATTACAAAATTAATTATTCATTCACCACATCCAGTGCTCCATGTAATATGTGCCCTCCTCAATACCCACCACCAGGCTCGCCCAACCCCCCCCCCTCTCCCCTCCAAGACCCTAAGTCTGTTGCCAAGAGTCCACAGTATCTCATAGTTCATCGCTCCCTCTGATGTCCCTCCATTCACCCTTCCTTTCCTTCTTACAATGCCCTCCCGGTTTTTCCTTATGCTCCACACATAAGTGACATCATAAGATTATTGACTCTCTCTGCTTCACTTAATTCACTCCGCATAATCTCTTCCACTCCCATCCATGTTGATACAAAAGTTGACTTTTTGTCCTTTCTGATGGAGACATAATATTCCATTGTAGATATGGACCATATCTTCTTTTTTTATTTTATTTATTTATTTATTTATTTATTTATTAGGAGAGAGAGAGAGTGAGAGAGAGCATGAGAAGGGAGAAGGTCAGAGTGAGAAGCGGACTTCCCATGGAGCTGGGAGCCCGATGTGGGACTCATTCCCGGGACTCCGGGATCATGACCTGAGCTGAAGGCAGTCGCTCAACCAACTGCGCCACCCAGGGGCCCCTGGACCATATCTTCTTTATCCATTCATCTGTTGAAGGGCATCTTGGCTCTTTCCACAGTTTGGTGATTGTGGCCATTGCTGCTATGAACATTGGGCCCTTCTTTGTACTGCATCTGCTTCTTTGGGGTAAATACCGAGTAGTGCAATTGCAGGGTCATAGGGTAGCTCTATTTTTAATTTCTTGAGGAATCTCCACACTGTTTTCCAAAGTGGCTACACCAACTTGCATTCCACCAACAGTGGAAAAGGGTTCCCCTTTCTCCACATCCTCTCCAGCATTTGTTTTTTACTGTCTTGTTAATTTTGGCCATTCTAACTGGTGTAAGGTGGTATCTTAGTGTAGTTTTGATTTGAATCTCTCCGATAGCTAAAGATGATGAACATTTTTTCATGTGTCTGTTAGCCATTTGTATGTCTTCTTTGGAGAAGTGTCTGTTCATGTCTTCTGCCCATTTGTTGACGTGATTATCTGTTTTGTGAGTGTTGAGTTTGAGGAGTTCTTTATAGATCTTAGATATCAGCCCTTTGTCTGTAGTGTCATTTGCAAATATCTTCTCCCATTCTGTGGGTTGCCTGTTTGTTTTGTGGACTGTTTCCTTCACTGTGCAGAAGCCTTTTCTCTTGATGAAGTCCCAAAAGTTCATTTTCGCTTTTGTTTCCTTTGCCTTTGGAGACATGTCCTGAAAGAAGTTGCTGTGGCTAATGTCAGAGAGGTTACTGACTATGTTCTTCTCTAGGGTTTTGATAGATTCCTGCCTCACGTTGAGGTCTTTTATCCATTTCGAGTTTAGCTTCATGTATGGCGTAAGAGAATGGTCAAGTTTCATTCTTCTCTATATAGCTGTCCAGTTTTCCCAGCATCATTTATTGAAGAGACTGTCTTTTTTCCACTGGATATTTTTGCCTGTTTTGTCAAAGATTATTTGACCATAGAGTTGCGGGTCCATATCAGTGGTGAGAGTGGCCATCCTTGTCATGTTCCTGATCTCAAAGGGAAGGCTGTCAGCTTTTCCCCATTGAGAATGATATTTGCTGTTGGCTTTTCATAGATAGACTTTATGATGTTGAGGAATGTTCTTTGTATCCCTATACTTTGAAGAGTTTTAATCAGGATTGGATGCTGAGTTTTATCAAATGCTTTTTCTGCATCCAAGAGAGGACCATGTGGTTCTTCTCTCTTCTCTTGTAGATTTGTTCTACCACATGGATTGATTTTCAAATGTTGAACCACTCTTGCATCCCAGGGATAAATCCCACCTGGTCATGATGAATAATCTTTTTAATATGCTGTTGGATCCTATTAGCTAGGATCTTGTGGAGAATCTTGGCTTCCATATTCATCAGGGATATTGGTCTGAAATTCTCCTTTTGGATGGGGTCTTTGCCTGGTTTGGGGATCAGGGTAATGCTGGCTTCATGGAAAGAGTCTGGAAGTTTTCCTTCTGTTTCTATGTTTTGAAACAGTTTCAGGAGAATAGGTATTATTTCTTCCTTGAAAGTTTGGTAAAAGTCCCCTGGGAATCCATCGAGTCCTGGACTCTTGTTTTTTGGGAGGTTTTTGACCACTGCTTCAGTCTCCTTACTAGATATTGGTCTATTCAGGTTGTCCATTTCTTCCTGTTTCAGTCTTGAAAGAGTATGGGTTTCCAGGAATGCATCCATTTCTTCTAGGTTGTTTAACTTACTGGCATATAGCTGTTGATGATAATTTTTGATGATTGTTTCTATTTCCTTTGGATTAGTCGTGCTCTCTCCCCTCTCATTCATAATTTTGTTAATTAGGGTCCTCTCTCTTTTCTTCTGGATGAGTTTGGCCAGTGGCTTGTCGATCTTATTGATTCTTTCAAAAAACCAACTTCTGGATTCATTGATGTGTTCTACTGTTTCTTTTGTTTCTAACTCGTTGATCTCTGCTCTAATCTTGATTATTTCCCTTCTTGTGCATGGGGTTGGCTTGATTGTTGATTTTCCAGTGCTTTAAGGTGTAAAGAGAGCTAGTGTATTTAAGATTTTTAAATTTTTTTGTGTTAGGTTTGGATGGCTACGTATTTCCCCGTTAGGACTGCCTTTACTGTGTCCCATAGGTTTTGGATTGATATGTCTTCATTCTTATTGGTCTCCATGAATTGTTTAAGTTCATCTTTGATATCCTGGTTGATCCCCAGCTTTCTTGAGCATGTTGGTCTGTAGCCTCCAAGTTTTGAATTCCTTCCAAACTTTTTTTTTGTGGTTTAGTTCCCGTTTCAAAGCATTGTGGTCTGAGAAAATGCAGGGAATCATCTCAATCTTTTGGTATCGGTTGAGTCCTGATTTTTGACCCAGTATGTGGTCTATTCTGGAGAAAGTTCCATGTGCACTCAAGAGAAATGATTATTCTGTTGTGTGAGGGTGGAATGTTCTGTATCTACCTACAAGGTCCATCTGGTCCAATGTGTCCAATTCAAAGCTCTCGTTTCTTTATTGATTTTCTGTTTAGATGATCTGTCAGTTATAGAGAGTGACGTGTTAAGATCTCCTACTATTAATGTATTCCTATCAATATGACTCTTTATTTTGATTAACAGTTGGTTTATGTAGTTGGCTGCTCCTCTATTGGGGGCATAAATGTTTACAATTGTTAGATCTTCTTGGAGGATAGACCCTTTAAAGATGATGTAGTGTCCTTCTGTGTCTCTGACTACAGTCTTAAGCTTGAAATCTAATTTATCTGATATGAGAATTGCTACCCCAGCTTTCTTTTGAGGTCCATTGGCATGAAAGATGGTTCTCCATCCTTTCACTTTCAGTCTGGATGCATCTTTTGGTTCCAAATGTGTCTCTTGTAGACAGCATATGGATGGGTCCTGTCGTTTTATCCATTCTGCAACCCTGTGCCATTTTATGGGAGCATTTAGGCCATTCACGTTGAGAGTGATTACTGAAAGATAAGTGTTTATCGACATCATGTTGCCTGTGTAGTCCTTGTTTCTATAGATTGTAAATTTCTGTTCAAAGTCTCTCATGGGTTGTTTCTACTTTTATAGAACCCCCTTTAATATTTCCTGGAGTGCCGGCTTGGTGGTCACTTACTCTTTTAATCCTTGCTGGTCTTGGAAGCTCTTTATCTCTCCATCCATTTTGAATGTCAGCCTTGCTGGATAAAGTATTTTTGGCTGCATGTTCTTCTCGTTTAGTGCCCTGAATATATCATGCCAGCCCTTTCTGGCTTGCCAGGTTTCTGTGGACAGATCTGACGTTATTCTGATGGGTCTTCCTCCATATGTAAGGAATCTCTTCCCCCAGCTGCCCTCAGGACCTCTGTTCTAAAATTATAATTTGCAAATTTTACAGTTACGTGTCTGGGTGTCCTTCTAGACTCTTTGATTATTATCATATCATATTACTATCAGGAGCTTAATATATTGATTTCTCCTGATGTTGGGGATTTAAAATTTTATGTGGACCCTGTGGTTATTGTCCATCGTTTTTCGACTTGTCTTTTGGGGGAGGTGCCTGCTGCATTGTTTTCCAGTCAGTCTTGCTTGGGTTGAGTCCTCCTACTCCCCAGTCAAGGGGCTGTGCTCTGTGGAATCCTGTTTCTCAGTCTTTCGCTCTCTGATGATTTTTCTCGCCTTTTGTAGCTTTTTCACCATTTGGAGAGTCCAATCGAGGAATCTGCCCCTAAGGCCCAGACCTCCATGTCACAGTGAAGCCTCAGTCTGCTCCCCTCTGGGTGGTCCAGAACACACACTCCCCTCTGCAAAATTCTGCTCACAGTGCAGCTTGTCAGAGGTGGTATGCTCCCCTAGCCACCGTTCAGTGACTCCATGAGTGCTCTCTGGGCTCCAGGCCTGAGCAGGGTGTGCTCAGATTCCTGCCCGAGATAAGGCCTCCTGAGTTCTCTCTGGCACTGGAGCCCCAGAGCCTTCAGCAGCTGCAAATGTCTTTTGGTCCTAGAGTTCGCTGGCTAGGGCTTTCACTCTGTCTCTTAGGAGTTTAGGGGGTGCACCCAGTCCAGGGAGTGCTGCACACAGAGAAAAGCCACAGGCTCCTGGACCACACCAGACTCTCTAAGGCACTTTGCAGGAACACGCCCCGTCCATGAAATAGTGCAAGGAGTGGAAAGCTGCAGTTTCATGAACCATGGACTGGACCCCTGCCATTCTCTCTCTGAGGGGATTGGTGTCCTTCCTGGGAAGGTGGGCTTAGGTCGTGCCCACGATCACCCACTTCCATTTGTTGCTCCTCAGTACCATTTGCTCTTTTTAAGTGTTTTTTTTAACCTTTTTTTTTTTTAATTTTAAAGATTTTATTTATTTATTTGACAGAGAGAGAGAGATCACAAGTAGGCAGAGAGGCAGGCAGAGAGAGGGGGAAGCAGGCTCCCTGCTGAGCAGAGAGCCCGATGAGGGGCTTGATCCCAGGACCCTGAGATCATGACCTGAGCCCAAGGCAGAGGCTTTAACCCACTGAGCGACCCAGGTGCCCTTCTTTTTAAATGTTTTTAACCGGACTCTAAGTTAATGCTGGTCCCCAACCACCGGGCAGTTTCTTTTGGGAATTACTGTCCTTGGATCACTTCTGGGGGCTCCCTCCCCCTTTCATTTATCTTCCGATATAGGTTCGAGTGTTCCCACTTAGCTTTACCTCTTCACTGCTGTCTTCTGCTCCTGTAGAGATACAGAAGTGAAAAATCTTGCTCCTCAGGCTGATTTCATGGGTGTTCAGCGTTTTCTGGTAGATATCCAGCTCACTTTAGGGGACAAATTGCAACAGGGTCTCCTACTTCTCTGCCCTCTTGCCCCCAAATCCCCAAATTACTGGATGTGTTCTTATGTATTCTGGATTTTGGCTATCTTAATAGGTGTGTGGTGATATCTTATTGTTTTAACTTGCATTTCTCTGCTGACATATGATGTGGAGCATCCCTTCATGTTTTGTTTAGAATTTGTATATCTTTTTTGTTGTGGTGTCTGTTAAGGTCTTTGGGCCATTTTTTAATTGAGTTGTTTGTTTTCTTATTGTTGAGTTTTAAGAGTTCAGTTCTTTATCAAATATGTATGTCTTTTGCAAATATTTTTCTCAGTCTGCGGCTTGTCTTTTCATTCTCTTGACCCTGTCTTTCACAGAGCAGAAGTTTTTAAATTTTATCAAAGTCCAGCTTACTATTTTTTTCATGGATCACACCTTTTGTGTTGTATCTAAAAAGTCATCACCATAACCAAGATTATTTAAGTTTTCTCTTCTGTTATCTTCTAGGAATTTTATAGTTTTGCATTTCACATTGAGATCCATCCTGAGTTAATTTTCGTGAATGGTGTAAGATTTGTCTAGGTTGATCTTTTTTTTTTTTACATGTGAATGTCCAGTTGTCTTGGCACCGTTTGCTGAAAAGACTTTGTTCCACTGTATTGCCTTTCCTCCTTTATCAAATAAGTTTTATTTATGGATATATTTCTGGACTCTGTACTCTCGTCCATTAATTTATTTATTCTTTCACCAATACCACACTATCTTGATTACTATAGTTTTATCATAACTTTTCATGTGTGGTGTTAGTCCTTCAACTTTGTTCTTCTCCTTCAGTATCATGTTGGGTGTTCTGGGTCTTTTGCCTCTACTGTAAACTTTAGAATGAGTTTGTTGGTATCCACAAAATATCTTAGCTGAGGTGGTAATTGGAGTTGCACTGGTAAAGTAGGGAAGAACTGGCACTTTGGCAATATTGAGTCTTTCTGTCTGTGAATGTGGGATAGAAATCCTTTTCAAATGTTCCTTTCCATCACCCCCAGATCAGTTACCAAGAACTGTTCAGTTTTTCTCAATTATTTTATCCCAGTGCTACTTAGTTTAGAAATTAATCATTTGTTTAGACCACTGTAAAAACTTTACTGGCCTTCCTGAGATGTAGTCCTCCCTCCCCCATCATTCCTCTCAAAAAGATTTTTGACCCTGTTAATTAATACTTCATTCATGCTCAGAGTGAAAAAGGCCTTTCTAACTATGACACAAAACCTAGAGAATTAAGAAAAAGATTGGTTGCATGGCAAAACAAATATAAACAAAGTCACATGAGGTGTATGACAAAGACATGAGAAAAGGAAAAATTTTCCACCCCCACTATAACAAAGGACCAATTTTTTTTATAATGTAAAGAGTGTGTACACATTAACAAGACCAAGCATCCCAATAGGAGCATGAGTAAAAGATATGAGTAAAAGCATGAGTAAAAGATACAGAAAATAAAATATAAGTGATTCTTAAAATACATTCATTCACTTAAAATGCAAGTTAGATTTGGTGAAGGAGTGAGGAGAAAGGCACTCCCATACTGCTAATGCTTGGAGTGTAAATTGTAAATTAGTCCAGGTCTGAAAAAGGCTAATTGGGAATATCAAAATGATAAAGTCACAGGGCACCTGGGTGGCTCAGTCAGTTGGGTGTCTGCCCTTGTCTCAGGTCAGGATCCCAGAGTCCTGGGATCGAGCTCCATGTCAGGCTCCCTGCTAAGCTTCTCCCTCTCCCTTCTGCCCCTCCCCCTGCTTGTGCGCACACACTTTCTCTCTCTCTATCAAATGAATAAATAATATCTAAAAAATAATTACAAGGTCATATAAATTTTAATCCAGCAATTCTTTGAGGAACTTTTCATGTATATGCCTACACACATGCAAATTGATGTATGCTCAAGGTTTTTAATGATACTATTGTTTTTAATAAGAAAAGACTGAAATCTGCCCATCTGTGATGGAGTAGGTAAATAAATTATGATACACCTGTGTAGTGATACCATGCATCAGTAAGACAGGAGGGCAGGAGGGGCTGTGTGTGACAGGAAAGATTTCTAAGATACATTTTTTTTAAGATTTTATTTTTAAGTAATCTTTTAAGTAATCTCTACACCTTCCCTCCCTCCCTCCCTTCCTTCCTTCCATATAAAGGACATTTCTAATAGAGCTGTATATACTATTATTCCCACGCTTTTGAAAATATGGTTCTTTCTTCCTGGAATGGCTTGCCTAATACACCAGTGGTCTTTTTATTTTTCTTTAAAGTCCAATCCAAAAGAGCCTTTCGTGAATTCTTTCTGTGCTGGTATGACCTCCTATTAATTTTATTTATATACTATATTGAAATTGTGTTTACATTTCTGCCTCCTCTGCTTAGTTATGAACATGCTCTGTAAGGGTCCAAGTGTTAAATAAAATTAGTGAGGGTGCTTTCATATGTCATTGACCGTAATGTAACCTGTTATAATCTCAAGAGCTTAAAACTATTTGTACCTTCCAACTCAGCAATTTTTTTTTCTGGGAATTTTTCCTGAAAAAATAAGCATAGATGTAACAAAAAATTCATTAGCAAGGATAGTCCTTGTGGCTTAATTTATAAGAGGAAATTATAAATAATTTAAATGTCTAACAACAGGGGCATACTTAAGTATGAATGGGCTCATAATGGTGAGGATTATATGATATATGTTTACAAGATACATGTGAAAAGCAAGTTACCGAGATGTACTGTTGGTTCCAGTCTTATGATACAAATTGGTTCAGATGATCAGAAGAAGATAGTACAAAACAATAGCAGTGATTATTCTCTGGTTTTGTATTTTCTCCCAAATTTCTCCAAAAAATTTGATTTTACAAATTTTCTGTTTGTAATAAGAAAAATAAGTGTTATTTAAAAAAAAAAAAAGATTTTTAGAGAGCCACAAGCCTAAATTTTAAGTCAAATTTATCTAAGTATTTTGATTGATGTAATGAACAATTTTTGGAGAATTCAAAGTATGTACAGTAAAGCTAAGTTAGTTTAGCCTTTCTGTGTTAATTGAGAAAGTGTTAGGATTTTGTCTCACATGTATCAGGTTTAAGACCTTACTTGTTGACTGTAAGGAACATAGGAAAGAGTTTAGTTATAGAAAGATAATAACTAACATTTGAGTCCATATGCCAGGTACTGTTCAAAACTTGAAATGTATGTAAATATCAATTCTTACACAAGGCTATATAGTAGGACCTTTTATTACCCCTATTCTTCAGGTTAAGAAACAGACTCAATAGTGAGGTAACTTGTTCAAGATCACACGGGAGTAGCCAGGATGCCCATTGTTAGAGTGGTAGATAAAGATTTATTATAATTAGGTGGAGAAGACATTATGAATAAAGACTAAAAGGACTTCATGACTTTGGTTGCAACAGTGGTCTGGGTAACATGAGTGTCTGTGTCTTTAGAGCCTTGGGCAGGGGCTTCTGTCAGAGGAGGCACTGCCCAGGGCCTAGGAACTTTACATTCCGGGAGCTTCTCTTCATCACTGGAAACTGACTGGGGTCTGGAAATTTTGGTTATTGCTGTGGGTTAACTTTATCAATGATTTCTTGAGGTCTTCTAGATGATGTTCTCCAGGCTTTAAGGAAGAAGTCAAGCAAGGATTGAGGGCGCCTTTCTTAAATAACGACAATGACAAGAGAAAATTGGGCCCACAGTGCTCTGAGACAAGAGGGTCTTGTTAAAGGGAAGGACGATACCTGGAAATGGGGAACCAGCTTCCAAGGAAGCAGCTCCTCTGTTTGGGAGACCTCCCACCTGCACTTTAGACAGTTACGTTACCATGAGACATCTGGACCCCAGGAGGCACTGAGCCGGCTCCGGGAACTCTGTCGAAGGTGGCTAAGGCCAGAAGCACGTACTAAGGCCCAGATCCTAGAGCTGCTGGTCCTGGAGCAGTTCCTGAGCATCCTTCCTGGGGAGATTCGGACCTGGGTGCAGATCCATCGCCCTGGGAGTGGTGAGGAGGCCGTGGCCCTGGTAGAGGAACTACAAAAAGACCTTGATGGACCGGCACTAAAAGTGAGAAAGGGGGAGGGGAAAAATTGGGGAGGGAAGGAAAGAGAGAATTAAGGCAGGGCAAACTGGGCTGGAGGGTGATCCTGTAATTTTCATAAACAATTAATAGCTCATTAGCAACCGTAATGCTTATTTACAGCAGATTCATGAGTTATTTCAGATCATAGAATATCTACAGAGAAATGGATTTATGATTGGTGTCTTGGGCCTAATTCAGAATTAGCATAAAGGCATTGACTGCATTTTATCACTCTGGGTGATGCCTGCTAATTCAGAATTAGGTTGAATAACCTGAGGAACATAATGTTTCTAAGGGTTCCCCTAAACAGAAGCATCTGTACTGTTTGTATAAGTTTGTTAAGAATGATGATGCAGGGGCACCTGGGTGGCTCAGTGGGTTAAAGCCTCTGCCTTCGGATCAAGTCATGATCTCAGAGTCCTGGGATCGAGCCCTGCATCTGGCTCTCTGCTTGGCGGGGAGCCTGCTTCCCCCTCTCTCTCTGCCTGCCTCTCTGCCTACTTGTGATCTCTCTCTCTCTGTCAAATAAATAAATAAAATCTTAAAAAAAAAAGAATGCTGATGTAAGCTTGGAGTATTAAAGTCAATGGGACAATAAGAACGAAGCTTTCTAAATCTGGCAGGACCTCCCTATGTTGTGCCCCTACAGGGGATTCTGTAGGCCAGGGGATTGGGTTGAGATATTTACTTCTGGAAAGATTTTATTATTCTTGACCATTCAATTGGGACCTTAATATATTTCCTAGTGTGTGTGAGGTGTCTTTCTGTCAGTCTGTAGTCCACTAGAAACATTTGTATATAAAAAGTCTGAAATATAACTTAAAGTTTGAGTGGTACCAGGGATGGGCTTATTTATTTTAATCATAAAAGTGAAGAATTTTAGAGCTGTGTATTTCATTCCAAGGCACTAATCCATCCTCATTTGAGAGATGGGAAGGTGGAGGCAAAGAAAGATTCACTGGATTGCCTTATGTCATATATCTAGCTAGCAGCAAAACCATGTGTTTAGACTCTTGGTGTTCCTTCTATTGGAGGAGGAAGGGCTAATAAAGGGGTAAATAAGTAGAAAAGTGTATTGAACTCAAGTCTGATGTAAAACCAGGTCTGAAACTAAAACTCATACTCTTAATTATTACTCGTTACTTCCCATTCCCTCCTTAGCCCACACCCAGATCTCACTTCTGTTTCTACCGTTCTGTTCAGTCTCAGTGAGAGAGGTCAGCAGTACCATGAGCGGGGCTAGAGGGACAGCTCCATTGTTCTCAAGGCAAAGCTTTACTGCTGTTTTGATGCTTGATTCTCGAGGTGGGTCTCTGATATCACAGTTCTAGACTGGGCAGAAAGAGGTCTATAGTGGTTAGGTGAGTCTGTTTTCTGGAGGTACAAGAAGAGTCAGCTTATTTTGTTTTGCTTGTTCTAGGTTCCAGTTCTTGTTCAGGACCAGGACCTTCTTCAGGAAGGGATGAGCACTCCAGGAACAGCAGTTCCTCATGCACCCATTGGCAGCCACATAGCAACTGAAATTTGCCAAAATCCTTTTACTGACCCAGTGATGTTCAATCTCCAGGATCCTCAGCATGGTACTTAGTGATCCTGGCTTTGGATTTTCTCGGGATTGTTATTATGGCTCCTTCCACAACTAGCAGTTAGTTGTCTCCTCTTCTGTCTTGTACATGAAACCCTTATGGTACCAAGTTCTTTCTCTTATTCCCCCACCTATCCTTTCCTGGGTCTCTGTGGCCTTTTATCCATTCTTACTGCTGTTCTTTTATTATTCCAGTCCCGTACATGGAGGTCATTCAGAAGAGGTTTGTAAGTCATTTTATAGCCATCATTGTCTAGTCCTGGGAGTTCTGGGTCTTTCTGAATTCCTTGTTTGTAGAAGAAGTGGGAACTTGGATTAGTAGTCAGGAACAGCAGTGATTTCACATGCAGCTTTTGCTCCTTCCTCAGATTCTCCTGCCCCTGAAGCTTCTGCCCTTTCCCAGGAAGAGAACCCAAGAAATCAATTAATGGCCCTCATGCTCCTAACAGCCCAGCCCCAGGTAGGTTTGCATTCTCGTTCCTTCCTAAGGCCCTCTCTGCACTACCAAAGTGTGGCTGAGGTGTCCTCTGTCATCCTAGTGTTTGGGGCCCAGTCAGTTTCTATCTGTTAATCACAGTCCATGCGATTGGAAGGTAGACTTTATGTGGGGTTTCCTTATGTCTCTCTGATAGCCCTTGCTCACCTCATGGCTTCATAATGTGTCCTTTCCTAGAAGTGAAAGGAACTTTTCAGTAGGGGAGCTCCTGGGCATGGATAATCTCACACATACCTGTTATTCCAGGAGTTGGTGATGTTTGAGGAGGTGTCAGTGTGCTTCACTTCAGAGGAATGGGAGTGTCTGGGTCCAATTCAGAGGGCTTTGTACTGGGATGTGATGTTGGAGAATTATGGAAATGTGACCTCCCTAGGTAAGGATTCTTTTTCTGTCTTCCCATCATTCTTACCTTTATTTCATCAGCCTTTTTTTTTTCAGCCTTTGTTTTCTGATTATGAAAGTAGAATATACGTATTTTGGAAAGCATGCAATATTAGAAAGAAGAAAATACAACTTAAACCCAGTCTTTGTAGACAGCTGCTATCAAAATTTTGACATATTACCTTTCTGTATTTTCCTGTGTGGGTTTTTTATTGGCTACATAATTTGTGCCATAATTCAGCCATTTCCTTATTCTAGATAATTTCTGTAATAATCATCTGTCCCAGTAGTTAAGGTCTTTCTTTATTTCTCATTATTTTTTAGAAGTAGAATTACAAGGCCTAAGTGTTTGAGTTGTTTTAAGGTTCTTCTCTCATACTGCCAAATTGCTTTCCTAGGTGATCTCTGTCCTCATGGAGAGATACTTTTTTTGTATCATGGAGAGATACTCTTTTCGCTCTGCCTTTATTGCCACCGCATAATCCCATTCTTTTAAATTGTTGCTGATACAATTTTTTAAAAGTTGCAATATCTTTATTGTCTAGTGGATTTTTATGACTAGTAATAAAGTAAGAACATTTAAAAGTGTTTAGTAGCCGTTCGTGCTTCCAACAAACATGAAAATATCTATCATGTGATAGCAACTATGGAAATGATTCTGCCCTTAAGTAGCTTATCATGGTTTGGGAGATGAGCATAGAAAGAATAAATAAGGCAAAGTAAAATAATTAGTGTAAGAGTGTGATAAACCTTTTAAGATGGAAATGAAGAGGACCAAGTAACCAGTACCATTCCTGAGATTAGGAAAGTCCATAAAGGAGGTAGCTTTGTGCTAGACTTTGAAGAAAAAGGAAAGAATTTTGTTTGGACAAATATACATTAAAAATTGAGGAATCAACTAATGCACTGATCTAATTTGGACTGAAATACAGGTTTAAAGTATCAGTTTAACTAGCTGCATACTATCCCATTGTCTATGTATCATGCTCTACATTGATAGCTTTATCATACAGAATTTCTATTCAGGAACATTACATGCCTTTCCATGTGTTCAGCACTGCTTTTATGTTTCAGGCCTGTTTTAAAATTATCTTCATCTGGATCTTGCATATTTCAGGTTATGTTGATTCTTTGAAATTGGAATCTTTTCTCATATTTTCTAGTTGACTATAGTTTACATATATGAAAATACTGACTTTAGGGGGTATGTTGCATCCTTATTATTTTATTGTTCACAGTAACTTATACTGTAAATTTTTACACTTAATGAGAATATATCATTTACTATCTTAGATGTGCCGATAGTGGGCCAAACATTCTGTAGATTTTGTATTTTGATACATGTTACCAAACTGCTTTCTACCAATGATGCACCAACTTACCTTCCCATGCAAAAAGCAGAAGACGGTCCATCTCCCTTATATGTGTTTATGATTTGGTCAGTGTTTTAAATCTCTGCTAGGTAGATGACAAATACTGTTTTTTGTTTTTCATTTTTTTGATTATTAGTGTGGTTGAAATCTTTTCACATTTATTGGTTATTTCACTTCTATTCATAGCCCTTCTATATATTTATTTTATTTATAAGAACTGCTGGCCCTTTGCCAAGTATTGTGTATGTTTTTCCCATTTATTTGCCTTTCAGCATTATTTATGAACTGTTATTTTTAGTATGTGCTGCCGAAGCGAGCATTATGAACTGTTATTTTTAAGCCTTAGGAAATCTTTTATGTAGTATTAAATTTAGCCATATTTTCCCTTATGGTTTTTGTGATCTTCTCAGTAAAATTATTTTATTTACTTATTTAATTTTTTTTTATTGAGAGAGTGTGCAAGCAGGGGAGAGGGAGGGGCAGAGAGAGAGGAAGAATCTCAAGTGGACTCCATGTTGGCCACAGAGCCCATTGTGGGGCTCAGTCCTGTGACCCTGAAATCATGACCTGAGCCGAAATCAAGAGTCAGACACTTAACCGACTGAGCCACCCAGGCACCCCAGTAAAATTATTTTCCTTTTAAAAGTCACTTGTATTTTTTTCAGATACTTTTATTGTTTCATTTTTATTTTTATGTTTTATTCCATCTAAAATTTATTGTGATATATAGAATGTTGTATGAATCCAATTCGTTTCTTTTTTTTTTTTTCCCAAATTTATTTTAATTTTTCAGTGTTACAAGATTGATTGTTCATGCACCACACCCAGTGCTCCATGCAGTACGTGCCCCTCTCGATACTCACCACCAGGCTAACCCCCCCCACCCCCTCCCCTCCAAAACCCTCAGTTTGTTGCTCAGAGTCCACAGTCTCTCCTGGTTCAACACCCCCTCCGATTTCCCCCCATTCGCCCTTCCCTTCCTTCTCACGATGCCCTCCATGATTTTCTTTATACTCCACACGTAAGTGAGACCATAAGATAATTGCCTCTCTCCGCTTCTTTGTTTTTTAACCCAAGTGACTTTTAGGAGTTGTAATGCTAATTACTCAATAATCTGTGCTTTCTAAGAATTTAAAAATATGTTTTATGAGTAAATTGGTGAATTTTATGAAAAACACTCACTATGGGCGCCTGGGTGGCTCAGTTGGTTAAGCGACTGCCTTCGGCTCAGGTCATGATCCCGGAGTCCCGGGATCGAGTCCCATATCGGACTCCCGGCTCTGCGGGAAGTCTGCTTCTCCCTCTGACCTTCTCCCCTCTCATTCTGAGTCTCTCTCTCTCTAATAAATAAATAAAAAATCTTAAAAAAAAAAAAAAAACTTTAAAAAAAAACACTCACTATGGATCTATATAACTCATGCTATAAGCCAAAATAAATTCTTGATGGGTCTGAATTAAACTGAAAAAAAGAGAAGAAAATGGAATTGCTTATTTAGTCTAGCTCTTTGAGAAAAGAGAAGTTTGAATCAATTTTAACAAATAGGATATGCTTCAACTGCAATGTTGTTGGGACTTTAACAAGCAGATACCCAAGGGTTTGTGCCCTGTGACCTAGTGATTTTCATTTGAGGATGAAAGGTTAAGGAAAGGTTTAAGGAAATGATTCAGAAAGAGGAAAATAAGTAACATGTCTAAGGATAGTACCAGCGAAGTATTTACAATGGTTAAGTGTTGGGCACAACCTAATCCCCCGAGATAAAGTACTAAGCAAAGCATGGTTCTTTGACTTGGAGTTACATTCTGACACTCTCAAATATGACAGTTCTGTGCTCTCAGTTTCCATTCATTGATAAATTATTTGGTAGAAAAGCAGATTCTCAGATGGCTTGCGTACACTGTTTCAGTATGTAAAAGATTTGTTTATGTTTACTTAAGGGTTTGGAATAGAATTAGAAGGAAATTCAGGTCATATTGAGTACTTCCCATATGTTAAGCTTAACCCCTGCCTTCAAACATTCAAGTTGGAGTGGTAGACATTTATACTAATAATTACAATACAGCGTGACAAATGCTATGTAATAAAAGTGTGCACAAGTGTGGGAGCCCACAGGAGCTTAGGATAGTAGGACTAGGAGGGTGGGTAGCTAGGGTAAGATTTACAGAGAGGGTGGCTTTTATTCTAAAAACAGTTTTATTGAGATATAATTCACAAACCTTACAATTCAGCCATTTAAAGGTTACAGTGCAGTGGTTGTTATTAATACACAGAACTGTGTGACCATCACCACAATTACTGTTAGAATAGTTCATTACCCCAAAAAGAAGCCTTGTACCATATAGCAGTCACATTCATTTCAGCCAGTTGCCCCTCCACCTCAGCCTTAGGCAACCATTAATCTGCTTTCTGTCTCTCTAGATTTGCCAATTCTATGGACATTTTATATAAATAGAATCATACAGTACGTGGTCTTTTGTGACTGCTTTTACTTAACATAATGTTCTTGAGATTCATCCATATCATGGTGTGTATTAATACTTTATTCCTGTTAATGCCAAATAATATTCTCTTGTGTGGATATATATCACATTTTATTGATTCATCAGTTGATGGACATATAAAAATTTTGTTTCCACCTTTGAGCTATATAAAGGTGCTGTGAATATTTGTGTGCAAGTTTTTGTATGGATATATGTTTTCATTTCTCTTGGATAGATACCAAGGAGTAGAATGGCTGGGTGTTCTGTAAAAAGATTCACAACAGCTGTGTTTTGGTTTCTAAAGGGAAAGAAAACTTTATTATTATAGAAACCTAATAGAAACAGAAGAGGAAAGGAATCTACACATAAATGAGAGCAATAGTAAGCAGTAAATGAGAATAAGACAAGCTACATCAAATCAGGTACACAACATCTGACCTCATTAGCTGGGGAAGCCCTGTGGAGACAGCCTGGTTAGAGTCCAGATTGAGAGGCTTGGGGTGGAGCATCCTCCTCTCAGGTGAGACTTCCAACAAGTTGATCATCCCCATAAGGGCCATATTTATAGGGCAGATGATGGGGTCTGAAGTTAAACATTTGTTCCCCTATGTGTGGTTTGGAGTGAGCTGTGTTTCTGTTTATCATGTTTTTATATTTTCAAGGAGCCAGGGCTATTTGTGTTTGCCTCCCCTCCCGGGTTATATGCTTGGGGAGCCAGGCCTGCCTGTAGGAGGAGGGCATGTGAGGCAAGGTTTATAACTCTTGGCATCCAGAAGGGCCAGTTCTGACCTGGAGGCCAGATAATATATTTTAAATAATGAGGCTGCCAAGGTTATTCACATAGCCTGAGTCTTACAAACAACATTCTGTAGCCTGTCTGCGCACATGCGGTGTAGGTGGTTGGTTATGCAATACAAATCACAGAACCATCCATCCATTATAAAACACTGGTCATAAGGTAACTATGTTTAATCATATGAGGAGCTGACAGACTGTTCCTGAGTTGCTGCACCATTTTACGCTCTCACCAGTAGTATGTAAGTGTTCCAGTTTCTCCGGATCTTTTTTTTTAAGATTTTATTTATTCGAGAGAGAGAGAGAGAGAGAGAGAGAGAGAGAGAGAGCCCAAGAAGTGGGAGGGTCAGAGGAAGAAGTAGACTCCCCGCTGAGCAGGGAGCATGATGAAGGGCTCCATCCTGGTACTCCAGGATCATGACCTGAGCTGAAGGCAGATGCGTAACTGATGGAGCCACCCAGGTACCCACAGTTTCTCCAGATCTTCCCCAGCATTTACAATCTTTAATAATTTATAATCTTTCTAATTATAGCCATCCTAGTGGATCTAAAAAGATAACTCATTGTGGTTTTCGATTGCATTTTACTGATGACTAAAGATGTTGTGCAACTTTTCATATGTTTATTGGCTGTATGTCTTTGAAGAAATATCTTTTCAGATTCTTTGCCTATATTTTAACTGGGTTGTCTTTTTATTGTTGAGTTGTAAGAGTTTATATATTTTTGATACAAGTACCTTATCAGATATGGGACTTTCAGGTATTTTCTCTCATTCTGTTTCTTTTCACTTTCTCAGTGATATCCTTTGAAACACAAAAGTTACTAATTTTGATGAATTTCAATTTATCTTTTCTTTTGTTGCTTATGGTTTGCTGTCATATCTAAGAAACTATGGCCTAATTCAAGGTCATGGAGATTTGTATATGTATTTTCTTCTAAGAATTTTATAGTTTCAGTTCTTATGTTTAGTTCTTTGATCCATTTTTTTAAAAAGATTTTATTTATTTGACAGACAGAGATCACAAGTAGGCAGAGAGAGAGGGGGAAGCAGGCTCCCTGCTGAGCAGAGAGCCCTACGCGGGGCTCTATCCCAGGACCCTGAGATCATGACCTGAGCTGAAGGCAGAGGCTTTAACCCTCTGAGCCACCCAGGCACCCCCTTTGATCCATTTTGAGTTAATTTTTGTATGTGGTGTGAGTAAGGGTCCAACTTTATTCTCTCCATGTCTCAGCCCCATTCCATTATCTCAGCAGCATTTCCCCCCCATTGAATTGTTTTGGTGCCTTTCGAGAATCAGTTAACCATATATGTGGAGGCTTGTTTCTGGACTATCAGTTTTGTTCCTTTGACTATATTGCCTATCCTTATGCCAGTGGAAACCTGTCTTATTGCTGTCGCTTTGAAGTACATTTTAAAATTGGCAAGTGTGAGCTTTTCAATTGTGTTCTTCTTTTTCAGTATTGTTTTAGCTATTCTAGGCTTGTTGAGTTTCCATATCAATTTTTAGTATTAGCTTGTCAATTTTTGTGAGGAAGCAAGGGGATTTACGATAGGGATGATTGCACTGAATTTGTAGATCAGTGTGGGGATTATTGCCCTTTTTTTTTCCTCCCCATATATGTTTATTTTAATTTTTCAGTGTTACAAGATTGATTGTTCATGCACCACACCCAGTGCTCCGTGCAATATGTGCCTTTCTCAATACCCACCACCAGGCTCGCCCACCCTCCCCACCCCCTCCCCTCCAAAACCCTCAGTTTGTTGCTCAGAGTCCACAGTCTCTCCTGGTTCATCACTCCCTCCGATTTCCCCCCATTCATCCTTCCCTTCCTTCTCACAATGCCCTCCATGATTTTCTTTATACTCCACACGTAAGTGAGACCATAAGATAATTGACTCTCTCCACTTGACTTATTTCACTCCGCATAATCTCTTCTAGTCCTGTCCATGTTGATACAAAAGTTGGATATTCATCCTTTCTGATGGAGGCATAATA
>CM052799.1:52714781-52746473 GCA_028533885.1 Nasua narica | reverse complement strand
CATTGGGGTACATGTGGCCCTTCTTTGTACTGCATCTGTACATTTGGGGTAAACACCGAGTAGTGCAATTGCAGGGTCATAGGGTAGCTGTATATTTAATTTCCTGAGGAATCGCCATACTGTTTTCGAAAGTGGCTGCACCAACTTTCATTCCCACCAGCAGTGGAGGAGGGTTCCCCTTTCTCCACATCCTCTCCAGCATTTGTTGTTTACTGTCTTGGTGATTTTGGCCATTCTAACCGGTGTAAGGTGGTATCTCAGTGTGGTTTTGATTTGAATCTCTCTGATGGCTAAAGATGATGAACATTTTTTCGTGTGTCTGTTAGCCATTTGTATGTGTTCTTTGGAGAAGTGTCAGTTCATGTCTTCTGCCCATTTTTTGATGTGATTATATGTTTTGTGAGTGTTGAGTTTGAGGAGTTCTTTATAGATCTTAGTTATCAGCCCTTTGTCTGTAGTGTCATTTGCGAATATCTTCTCCCATTCTATGGGTTGCCTGGATTATTGCCCTTTTAACAGTATTAAATCTTCCAAGCCATGAACATGGGATATGTTTTCATTTATTTAGTCTTTAACTTCATTTGATAGTGTTTTGTAGTTTTCAGAGTATAAGTTTTGAACTTCTTTTTTAAGTTTATTCCTAAGTCTTTTATTCCTTTTTATGCTGTTATTTCTTAATTTCCTTTTAGTATTGTTCAGTGCTATTGTGTAGAAATCCCACTGTTTTTTGTTTATTGATCCTGTATCCTGCAACCTTGCTGTATTTCCTTAGTTTTAACAGTTTTTTGGTAGAGTCTTTAGGATTTTCTCCATATAAGATCTTGTCATCTGCAAATAGAGGTAGTTTTACTTCTTCGTTTTCAATCTGGATGACTTTCTATTGCCTAATAGCCCTGGCTGAATCCCGTAGGCTATGTTGCATAGAAGTGGCAAGAATAGAAATCTTTTTCTAGTTAAGGGTTCTTAGAGAGAAAGCATCAATTGTTCACATTAAGTTTAATGTTGGCTTTGGATTTTTTGGTACGTCTTCTTTATCACACTGAAGAAGTTCCCCTTCTATTCCTACTTGATGCAAGTGTTTTATTCATGAAGGGGTATTGGATTTTACCAGATTCTTTTTCTGTATCTATTGAGATGATTATGTGATTTTTGTCCTTTATTACATTGATATGGTATATTACATTAATTGATTTTCCAATATTATAGCAAATTGTATTCCTGTGATAAATCCCACTTGATTGTGGTATATAATTTTTTTTCATGTGTTGCTGGATTATGTTGGCTAGTATTTTATTGAGGATTTTTCTGTCTATATTCATAAGATCTACTTGTAGATTTCTTTCTTTTCTTTTTTTTTTTAATTTTTTTGTGATGTCTTTGGTTTTGGTATCAGGGTAATACTGGTCTCTTAGAGTGAAGTGTTCCCAACTGTTCTATTGAGGAGTTTGTAAAAAATTGGTATATTTTAATGTTTGGTAGAATTCATCATTGAAGCACTTTGGGCCTGGGCTTTTCTTTGTGGGTGGTTTTTTGATTACCGACTCAATTTAGAGATCTATTCAGATTTTCTGTTTCTTCTTGAGTCAGTTTTAGTAATTTGTGAACTTCTAGGAATTTGCCCATTTCATCTTAAATTGTCTATAATTTATTTGCACAGAATCATTTCTAGAATTCCCTTAGAATCCTCTTTTTATTTCTGTAATATTTGATAATGTCTAGAGGGTTTATTTTTAAGGGTGTAGGTATTAGGCTTGTAGTGAATTGGGAAGAGGAAGAACAATTCAGGAAGAGAAGAGAGCATGCACAGTGATAGAGAAGCAAGCAAAAACATGACGTGTGTGGGCATCTGCATGTAGTTCTCTCTGACTAGAGTCTAGGGGCATAAAGAGTAATGGCAAGAAGTGAAACCAGAAAGATAGGCAGACAGCAGACGAGGGCATCTCTTGGGCTATGCTGGTTACTTGTGCTTTATCCTCTAGGCAATGAAGAATCATTTGTTTTGAGCAGGTGAGTGACATGATCAAATTTACCTATTGGAAAGATATTGGCAATGGAATGGACATGTATTAAAGAAGAGGCGAGGGATTAAAGAAGGAAGGAAGCCTGTTTGTTTCTCACAGCCTTCATCAAAGATAACAGAAAGTAACCAGCTTCCTCTATCAATCTGACATTTTTCCACTAAGTCTGCTAAAGCTCAATAGGCCTACACATTGTATGATTTCTATACTAAAATTTCTGTACCAAAATTGGTTAAAATAGTTTAGCTAATGACTGTGTATATAAGAATTGCTAATTTCTCTATTTTTAAGAATTTTATTTTATTTTTTAAAAGATGTATTTATTTGAGAAGACAGGAAGAGAGAAAGAGAGCGCAAGCAGGGAGAAGCAGAGGGAGAGGGAGAAGCACACTCCCCACTGAGCAGGGAGCCCGATGTGGGACTCGATCCCAGGACACTGCAATCATGACCTGAGCCAGAAGCAGACACTTAAACTGACTGAGCCACCCAGGCGCCCTCTTTTTTAAAGAATTTTAATTATTTTTTTCCTTTCAAGACATTTAGAATATTGAATATGTATTTTAGGGCATTTCTGTCTTTCTCTTTTTGTTTTTTGTTTAAAATAAACTCTGTGCCCAATGTGAGTCTCAAACTCACAATCCCAAGATCAAGAGCTGTATGCTCTACGACTGAGCCAGCCAGGTGCCCCAAGAATTGCTAATTTCTTACCATTTTTCATCTCAATTAACCACTTGCAGCACTTCCACTTCCTAAAAGCACTTCTACTTCCTTAAAGAGAACTTTCCTGAAACCAGCATCCTGCTTAAACTGTGAAACCACTCCTTCATCCAATCACTGTGGACAAGGAAACTGGAGTACCAATATTGGATAGGACACATGCCCATCCCTATAGTCAGGTGAAGCAGTGTGATTGGCAATCCTGCCTGAATCCTGGAGAAAGGGGCAGTTGAGATATGTAAACCTGACCTAAGAATGTAGTTCAAGTTGACATTTATTAGGTATTTTCTATCCTTACCCTCTCATAAATTAAATTTATAATGGAATAAAATAGCTATTTCTTTCTTATGTGTTTTCTCTCTATTTGAGTAGAACACTGTTGTTATCCACTAACAGAAAATAATACCTCTATTATTCACATTATTTTACTTACTAGATAATTTGGGAAGTAAGTTCATAATTTCTCCTTATATTTGAATGGCGAAAGTAAGTTGCCAAAACATTTTCAAAAAGGTAATTTTCTCATTTTTATGAAAATTATCAAAAGATAATTTTTCTCATTTTATAATATTCGCATAATATTTGCGAATGTTGGAGTAGAAAGGGACTGGCAGTTAGTAGTTCAGCCACATCATTTTATAGATGTATTATGTTTTTAAAATGTCTCTTTCTATGGTTTTTTTTCATTCCGTATTTCTTCGTATATATTAAGATTTCATTTATTTCTTAGAGAGAGAGCAAGCAGGGGAAGGGAGAGGGACAGGCAGACTCCATCCTGAGTGCAGAGCCGACGTGAGGCTCAGTCTCATGACCCTGAGATCATAACCTCAGCTGAAATCAAGAGTCAGATGCTTAACCAACTGAGCCATCCAGGTGCCCCTCTTCCTTTTTATATTTAATTGAATCTAATTCAGTCCTGATGCTTTCCATTTCTCAATTTTAAAAGGAATAGTGGGAGTATAGATGAATTCTAAGCATTAAGTTGCTTTTTAGCAACTTAATTCCAAGTATTAAGTTGCTTTTTCCCTGTAGGTTACTTGCTTTCAAGTAATTAAAGAATGTTTACTTGACTCTTCAAAAATTAAAGATTGTTTTCAGGTCCTGAGGTATATTTTCTCTCCATTAGAGTTTCCATCTTGCTAGCAAAAAGAAAATAAAGAGACAATCCTTTATAAGCCAAATGATTCTCCCCGTTCCATCCAGATTCCTGAGCCTCATGTCTGAACCACCTACACATGATCCCATGTTCTCTCTCTGGTTCTTCCTTACATCTGTTTACTCAATATCATCTATATTTTTCCATCTGCTCCCTGATGACAAAGAGCTTAGAAGTGTCTGAGTGAGTTCTGTGTTAAAACACAACCTTGTCAGTGTATATTCTGCTTTGTGCTTTCATTTAATGAAAAGCGTCTTCTTTTTATATTCATATAAAAATGTACCCTAACGTTTGCATTTTTAATTCCTTTTACCAGAATGGGAGACCATGACTGAGAATGAGGAGGTGACACCAAAGCCAAGCATTTCTCAAAGAGCTGATTCTCAGAAAGGAACATCCAAAAGACTTCACGGAGGTGTTCCTCAGACCTTTGATTTTGAGGAAGCATGTGAATGGCAAGTTTTGGCAAGTCATTGGGGAACTAAAACAGGGGAAAGAGATACTCTAAAGAAAGTTTCTGTCTGTGAAAGAGATAAGAAGAAAAGGACTCTACCAGAAAAACAAGGCCAAAAGTGGAAGGAATTTGGAGAAAGCTTGATTTCAGGTTCCGTTCTTTCTGAAAGTTTAATAGGTACTGAAGGAAAGAAGTTTTATAAATGTGATATCTGTTGTAAACATTTCAATAAAATCTCCCATCTTATAAACCACCGGAGAATCCACACTGGTGAGAAACCTCATAAATGTAAGGAGTGCGGGAAAGGCTTTATTCAGCGCTCAAGCCTTCTAATGCATTTACGGAACCATTCTGGGGAGAAGCCTTATAAATGTAATGAATGTGGGAAAGCCTTCTCTCAGAGTGCTTACCTTCTAAACCACCAGAGAATCCACACTGGGGAGAAGCCTTATAAATGTAAGGAGTGTGGAAAGGGCTTCTATAGGCATTCAGGCCTTATTATACATCTAAGGCGCCATTCTGGGGAGAGACCTTATAAATGTAATGAATGTGGGAAAGTTTTCTCTCAGAATGCTTACCTCATTGACCATCAGAGGCTCCACAAAGGGGAAGAACCTTATAAATGTAACAAGTGTCAGAAAGCTTTCATTCTGAAGAAGAGCCTCATTCTGCACCAGAGAATCCACTCTGGGGAAAAACCCTATAAATGTGATGAATGTGGAAAAACCTTTGCTCAGACCACTTACCTTGTTGATCATCAGCGGCTCCACAGTGCAGAGAACCCATACAAGTGTAAAGAGTGTGGAAAAGTTTTCATTCGAAGCAAAAGCCTCCTCTTACACCAGAGAGTACACACAGAAAAGAAGACTTTTGGTTGCAAAAAATGTGGGAAGATTTTCAATTCAAAGTCAAACCTCATTGACCATAAGAGGATGCATAGCAGAGAGAAGCCCTATAAATGCACTGAATGTGGGAAAGCCTTCACTCAGAGTGCTTACCTTTTTGACCATCAGAGACTCCACAATGGAGAGAAACCTTATGAATGTAATGAGTGTGGGAAAGTTTTCATTCTAAAGAAGAGCCTCATTTTACATCAGAGGTTCCATACTGGTGAGAATCTCTATGAATGTAAAGACTGTGGGAAGGTCTTTGGTTCTAACAGAAACCTGATTGACCACGAGAGACTACACAATGGGGAAAAGCCCTATGAATGTCGAGACTGTGGGAAGACTTTTATCATGAGCAAAAGTTTCATGGTCCATCAGAAACTACATACACAGGAGAAATCCTACAAATGTGAGGATTGTGGGAAGGCTTTTAGTTATAATTCAAGCCTGCTCGTACATCGGAGAATCCACACCGGAGAAAAGCCCTTTGAATGCAGTGAATGTGGAAGAGCTTTCAGTTCTAACAGAAACCTCATTGAACATAAGAGAATCCACAGTGGTGAAAAACCCTATGAGTGTAATGAGTGTGGCAAATGCTTCATTTTGAAGAAAAGCCTCATTGGACATCAGCGGATTCACACAAGGGAAAAATCTTATAAATGCAGTGACTGTGGGAAAGTCTTTAGTTACCGCTCAAACCTTATAGCCCATCAGAGAATCCACACTGGTGAGAAGCCCTATGCATGCAATGAGTGTGGGAAAGGCTTTACTTACAACAGAAACCTTATTGAACATCAAAGAATTCACAGTGGGGAAAAAACCTATGAATGTCATATATGTAGAAAAGTTCTTACCTCTAGTAGAAATCTTATGGTACATCAAAGAATCCATACTGGAGAGAAGCCTTATAAATGTAATGAGTGTGGAAAAGACTTCAGTCAGAATAAAAACCTTGTTGTACATCAAAGGATGCACACTGGGGAAAAACCATATGAGTGTGAGAAGTGTAGAAAATCTTTTACTTCTAAGAGGAATTTAGTTGGGCACCAGAGAATCCATACAGGGGAGAAACCATATGGGTGTAATGATTGTAGTAAAGTTTTTAGGCAGAGAAAAAACCTTACTGTACATCAGAAAATTCATACAGATGGAAAACTTTGTGAATGTGATGAGTCTGAAAAAGAATTCTCTCAGACTTCCAACCTTCATCTTCAACAAGAGATCCATACTGTGAAGGAATTCTCTTGGTTCCAAAATGCCAATGAATCCAAGACAGAGATTCAGAAAATCTAGTGTCATTTGTAAAATGGGATAGAATCCCTGCCTACCTAAGTAACTGTTAGACACATGCCAGTATATGGTCCTTGCAAGGAAAAAAATCATGATTGACCCTTTTATAGACAAGCGATTTTCATGTGAAAGGAAGTTAATCTAGACTTTCAAGACTATAAAAACATAAACCAAATTCTAGTTAAAGAATACTATGTCTCAGACCATTTGTTATGACTGCAAAGGGACCTTAGAGCACTTGAAGACTGAAAAAGCTTATGAGATGTAATGATGTAGTTGTAAATGATAGCAAAAATATCTTTGTATTAAAAAATGGACATTGTTTCTGAAAATGTGTATATTGTACATTTTAAAAATAGCATCACTGCTACAAAAAGTCTCTACTGTATGATCAAGACATGTCAGACATGGAGTTGAGTGGGCAAGAGTCTGCTGTTTGAGGACAACTTCTTAGTAGTAGATTTGGAATTAGAAGACTGAGGTTTAGGTCCTGGCTCTTTCTCTCACTAGCTATGTGATGTTGTTAAGTCAGCCTCTAGGCCTCAGTTTCTCTGTCAGTCAAATGTTAACATAATGCCTACCTCAAAGGGTTTGAGGGTTAAGTGAAAGGCTGTTTGTGAACATACTTTGTGAAATAATTTAGTTGTTGATGAAGTTGGGTAAAGGGTATGGTCAAAATCTAGAACATGGCATAATGTAATGTTCGTTCATTATGTCAATATTAGAACTCTGGGAACTTCAAAAATATTCATTTTTATGGTAAAAAGAAGTATGGTAAATAGCCAACTTTGGATTTAATAGTCTAAGAAGACTTTTTAAAAAGATAGCTTTCAGAATTTTGATGGGATTGATAGATAATATGCCTAGTTTGTTTTGATGGTAAAATACTGGCTTTCCATGAGGAAAAACAACATTATGTCCAGCTGTTAACACTGATGCCAAGGAAAACTATTTTTCAAACTTCAGATTTGAAACCTGGCAGATACAGAATGTCAAAATGGAAGGACAGTCCTATGTTGCTTTCCTTGTTCAAAGGGGAAAATCCTCTACTCTAACCCCTGAGTTAATGATCCCTGCCACTTTATTCTCAGTTCTAATCAACATTTCACCATTGCTGACATATGAAAGGTTGTTACTCAAGAAACATTCTGTTCCAATATTCAACTGATTGCATAAGTTTCACACAGAACCAAGTCCTTAAAGCTCTAATTAAATCAATTCAGAATCCACCTCTTGAGTTGTCAGGCCATTACTGCCATTCATTCAGTCTGTTCTCTTTTGTACATTTATAGATTTAATTTCATCGTATTATATTCTTGGGTTGCTAATTTTATATTGTAATTCTCAAAACTCCCAATTCTATAGCTGGATTATAAATACCTTATTATCCAGTTTGTGTTTCTAATAGTAGCATTGAGTTGATGTGTTGATAAATGTTACTAATCCAGCCTGAGTTTCTTGAGGGCTGGTTCCTCATTAGACAGAAAGGTAAACAAGAGTGAAAAATGGAAAGACCCAAGATTTAAAGTCTTAAAACCCAGGTATAAGTCAGCTTCTGCCACTTTCCTTGGGCAGAGGCCCTTATTAATTGGAGCCTTGATTTCCTCATCTGCATAACAGGAAGGAGAATATCTACCTCACAAAGTTGTTATGAGGTAATGTATATGGAGATGCTTTATACCTGTGCTACAGAAGAATCACTACAGATTATGTAATTACAGAGGGAAAGATGTACTTTAACAGAGAAACTGGCATTCACCTCTTAACCATCACTAAAACTGAGACAACCTACATTATGTGCCTCCTCATGTGGTGCAATAAGCCAGAAGTGTAACCTGAATTTACTAAGCTTCTTGGACCTAATCGCCAGTTTACAGGAAGTAAAGGAAGCAGACAAACAGGGTAAATGACACCACAAGAAACAAATTATAACAGGGTATATGGTATAAGAAAACTGCACTGGACTCTTAAAAAAAATGTGGTGAAAAAGGAAGAGGTGATAATTGACGAAGCTGGCTGAATATTGGGAGTTCGTTGTACTGATCTCCGCTTTTATATATGTATTAAAATTTCCAGAATGAAAGGTATAAAAAGAGGGTGAGAGAGGTTGCTTTTAAAATATATTAAAGAACTATAAGACGTTAAGTGCCAGAGATAGACTCACACAAATACCCAGTTGGTTTTTGGAAAGGTACAACAGTAATTCCATAGGAGAGGGATAGCTTTTTCAACAATTGCTACTGGTGGAATTTGATATCCACAGGCAAATATCCATTCATCCATTTATCCATCCATCCATCCATAGTCAGGATCTAGGACTAATCAAAGAACTCTTAGACTGACATCAAAAGCAGGCTCCATAAAAGGAAAAATTATAAATTGGACCTCATCACAAAATAATTTGCGCTGCAAAAAAATCCAAAAAACAAACAAAAACTTTTGAGTGATAAGACATTACAGACTTGGGGAAAATATTTGTAAATCATATACCCAATAGGATTTGTATCTAGACTATATAAAAAAAATCTCAAAACTCAATGATAGATTCATTCAAGTAGAAAATGGGCAAAAGACCTGTAAAAACATTTCTCCAAAATAGAGATAGAAAATAAATGAAAAGATACTCACCATCATTAGTCAGTAGAGAAATACAAGTTAAAAATGACTGCACACCAACAGAATAGCTTTAAAAAAGAAAAAATAAATAGTGTTATTAAATCTTGGCAAGGATGCAGAGAAACTGGATTTTATCTGTTACTGGGAATGTTAAATGGTACAGCCACAGTTTCGGAGTTGCTTACAAAACCAAACATGCACTATTATTATGACCCAGTATTTGTATTCTTGAGCATTTACCCCCCAGAGAAATGAAAACTTAACTCAGACTTAACATAGCAGTTTTATTTGTAATAGTCAAAATCTGTAAGTAACCCAAATAGCTTCAACAAGTGACCAAAACAATATATTATTATTATTATTAATTTGAGGGGCGCTTGGGTGGCTCAGTGGGTTAAAGCTTCTGCCTTCTGCTCAGGTCATGGTCTCAGGGTCCTGGGATTGAGCCCCGCTTCAGGCTCTGCTCAGCAGGGAGCCTGCTTCCTCCTCTCTGCCTGCTTGTGATCTCTCTCTCTCTCTCTCTCTGTGTCAAATAAATCTTTATAGATTTTATTTATTTGACAAGAGACAGCGAGAGAGGGAACACAAGCAGGGAGAGTGGGAGAGGGAGAAGCAGGCTTCCCACTGAGCAGGAATCCTGATGCAGGGCTCAATCCCAGGACTCCAGGATCATGACCTGAGCTGAAGACAGCCGCTTAATGACTGAGCCATCCAGGCACCCCTCCAAAACAGTATTCTATTTATACCATGAATACTTACTACTCTGCAATAAAATGGAATGACTCATTGCTGCAATGACAAGTGAATTTCAAGAAAATTATGCTGAGTGTGAAAAAAAATCCAATCTCAGAAGGTTATACTCTGTATGATTCTACTTATATAATATTCTAAAATGACAAAACTATATAGAGATGAAAGATTAGTGGTTGCCAGAGGTGGGGATGGTGGGAGGGAACAGAAGGGAGTGGGAGGGGTAGCACTTAGGAAGGTCTTTGTGATGTTGGAACAGTAGTGTATCTTGATTATGGTAGTGGTTACACAAATACAAGTGATAAAATGGGTAGCAGTCTACACAAACATTGTACCAGTGTCAATTTCCTGATTTTATATGAAACAGTAATTAAGTTGTACCTGTTGAGGGAAACTGGGGGAAGGGTATTAACTTTCCAACTTCCTGTGTATCATTAAATTAAAAACAAAAGGTAAAACAAGACCCTAAAAAAGCCATAACCAAATGCACTGTGTGAAACCGATTTGAAAGCAAAATGATGAAATATATATTTTAGGATAGTTGGGGAGATTTGAATATGGTTGGATATTAGATGATATTGGGAAATGTTAATCTTCTTGCCATTATGTAATGGTGGTATAACGTTTGGAGAATATTATTATTAAAGGATGCATTTTGGTGTTTGGAATGAAGTGGTTTGATGTTTACAACTTTCAAAATATTTTTCAGTATATATATAGAGAGAAGGAAAACGTAATCATGTTTTGAGACCAGATGCAGGATACAGGTATTCATGGTACCATTCTTTCAACTTTTCTGTACCATTTGTATTTTCAAAATAAAACGTTTGAGACAAAATTATCAGGGCTTTCTACAGACAAATGCTTTCGGGCTTTCAGGCTCCTGCGTATGTGCTTCGCGTAACTACTGCCGAGTCAGTAGATGTACCCTTCCCTGAAGCTCAGGGTCACAGTACACCTGCACACTCCTAAATACTTGCTCCCATCCCTGGTCCACGGTATTGGACACCCACCGAGGAGACAGCACCTCCGAGATTCCTAGAGAGGCCGGCCTGGCGACTTGGGAAGCCGGAAGCCCGTCTCGAGGCACTTCCTGTCCGGTCATTGTTCTCGCGCCGGCAGGCGTAGGTCGTCGGGTCCTGCCGCCCTTTGCTACAAAGCCCGCGAGCTCCATGTGGCCCTCTTCGATGAATACGGTCAGTGGGGTTGGCGGGGATGGGCACGGACGTCGCGGGTGCGGGAGGACCCATCCCAGGGGCGGACTGCCACGACCGCCCCTCGGGGGCCCAGGGTTGTCTGTCCCTACGGCGGCCCCGCGTCCCGCTACTTTAGAAACACGGCTGCCGCCTATCGGGGGACTGGACTCGGACCTTGGATATGGACAGCACCAGGAGCCAAGCTCACCCCGGGAACAGGGCTATTTGGGGTATGAAGGAGGAGGAGGTGGTGGGTTGCCACATCTGGAAATAGGGAAAGGATACTAAAAGGGAAGCCCTTGATAGGAGATTCTGCTGTCTGGGGTGGAGGCGATGTGAGTTTTGTTAGCAGTCCGGTAAGAATGCTCGAAGTAGGCAGTCTTGCCTATACACAGTTGAGATGAGTGTTAAGGGCATTCGTACATGGTAGAATTCATCTAGTCATGGAAAGAATGATCCTCCAGAATTGAGAATTGTTGCAGGAGTGAAAGTGTTATTGCCTTATATAAGAAATTCCGTGTGTACAGTAAATTCCCACTAAGTTGACATAGGAGAAAGCATGTGATTACTTCAATAATAGCAAAAGGGGACTTAATAAAATTTAGCATCTTTTCCCCCCAATAAAACATCTGAAGGGGAATAGAAGAATCTTAATTTCTTCGTTGTGAACTATACTAGTAAGCTCGTTTTATTCACAAATTAAACAACAAAAACAACCACAAAGATCGACTGGCTTGCCTATGATAAAAGAGTGGTGTTAAGTTGGTGGTGTGATTTGGTGTGATCCTTTTAGAAAGCAATTTGGCACTGTATGTCAACCATGAAATCCTTAAACCAGTAATCCCTCTATTCTGAAGGAATAATTCAGCGGAAGAAAAAACTATTTGCAAAGAAAAAATTTTAACATTGTTAAGAATATAAACTGGAAACAATCAAAACTCCTTTTACTAAAGCAATGGCTCATAAATAGGGTTGGTTAAGTTATGATATAGCTATAATTTAGAATACTATGCCAGAATGAGGTAGCTCTGTATGTACTTATACTGAAAGATCTGTAAAATGCATGAGTGTGATCTAATATCTGGGGAAAATAAGCAATATGTGTAAAGGTATACATTATCCGAATGGAAATGGAGAGAAAACACTGATGACTGATAATTACAGTGTGTATGTGTGTAGGGCATGTATTTACTTATACATATTTCTGTATTACTTGATCCTTTTTGGATGAGAATGACAGATTAGGAGAATTAATACTATAGGTTGTTGTATAGCTACTAAAAATGATAAGCATGAAGAATGACAACATAAAACTTTTTTTTATCTTAAGAGTAATACAAGGCACTTGGAAGAAATGGAAAAAGTAAACATCAAACAGAAAGAAGCTCAAACTACCTGTAAATAAATACGTCACCTAGAGATGACTACCTCTAAATGGTGTCTAGACTCAGTCTTTTTCTTGAGATTCTTTAGTTTACGCTATTGTGTATCTTAAAACAAAACAAAAAAAACCCATGGTGATAATTGTGAAAATATATATGCCCATAGTTAAAAAAAAAAAAAAAGTTTAGTAAGTCATAATTGTCAGTGGTTTAAGGTTTTCCCTTAAAAGATATATCTTAGATTTGGTGCTACAGCTCTTTGGAGGCAGAATAGAGCTGATATTTCTTAGTCGTTTTCTGTATTTTTCAACTTTTGCAATAAAAATACATTAACTCTATAATCAGGAAAAAATCAACAAACAGTACAACTGTGATTACTATGGGAATAAATTACATGTTTGCAGTTGAACTCTCTCCATCCTATGAGGGAGTATCACAGACTCTTGCTGTAGTGGCTGCTGCCTAGGCCCTGGTGAAATTAGCCAGTGGGCTTAATGGTATCCAGGCAAACCTCTGCTTGATGCTAACAATGTTTTCTGGTTTTTCAGTAGACAGTCTTCATCTTGGCCCTGGGAAGAAATTCAGGAAGCAGTTTTTGAAACTTCAAAATTAGATGGGGCTTGACCTCTGCTGGGCAGCCACCAGCTATAAGAGTTCCTGTCCAGAGCAAAGAAGATGAGTGCACAACTGAGAGAGGCCATGGCCTTAGCTCCCTGGGGCTCAGTGACAGTGAAAAAGGAGGAGGAAGAGGAAGAAAATTTCCTGGGTCAGGCATCCAGCCAACAAGTGCACTGTGATAACATCAAAATCTGGGCTCCTGGGGAAGGTCTTCAGACAGGCCTTGATATATCAGAACAGGAGGAAAAGGTAAATAGTGGTCTGGGAGGGAAATTGGAGGAGAGACCTGAAGACCTCACGTGGTTTCAGAGGGGACTATGTCCCTCTGCTTCCACATCTGGAGTATTATTTTCTGGCTAGGTCTCTGGCCTTTAGGCCTTTGGAATATAATAGAAACGGTCTCTTCTGATTGATAGGATATTTAGTGCTTTCTGTAAACCAGTGGTTCTCAGACCTTGCTACACAGAATTAATGGGGGAGCTTTTTATAAAATTGTGACGCTCGTGCCGTACTTTGTTCCAATTAAATGAGAATCTTGCTGTGGGGCTCAGAAATCTGCGTTTTTTAAAAACTCTTCAGGTGACTCCAGTCAGAATCTGATAGCTCTAACCAGTGCTTCTCAAAATTTAATATGATTTAATATCTCAAATTTTAATCACCAGAAGGTCGTTTGTTTTTTTTTAAGATTTTTATTTATTTATTTGACAGAGAGGAGAGAGATGACAAGTAGGCAGAGAGGCAGGCAGAGAGAGAGGGGGAAGCAGGCCACTGCTGAGCAGAGAGCCCAATGTGGGGCTGGATCTCCCAGGACCCTGAGATCATGACCTGAGCTGAAGGCAAAGGCTTTATCCCACTGAGCCACCTAGGCGCCCCGCACCAGGAGGTCTTATTAAAATGCAGATTCTGATTCAGAAGGTCTGGGTTAAGATTCTGTACTTCTCACAAACTCCCAGGTGATGGTGATCTATGGGTTGCACTTCATGTAGTGAGGATATACACTATACTATGTTCCGTAATGTTTTCAAACACTGCACCTTACCATCACTAGCCAGATGAGACTGAGTTTCCCCAAAGATCATAATCTTGCTTCTCTGGTCTTTAGACCTCAGAAAACTCTACCCTGGAAAATCTCCTCATATGCTCTTTTTTCATGCACTCTCTGGTAAGCTAGTTGTGGATGCAAGAGTGCGCAGTGATGTGACATCAAAGTGATAGAGAAGAAAATTGCAGGCTTGATTATCTGACTCATGTTGGGGATCAGAGAAGACTCTGACTTTATTTTCCTTTTTTTTGTTAATTTGTTTTTGTTTTATTGAAGTTAAAAATTTTTTTAAAGTGTTTTTTATGGTCTCCAGGAAGAGGTACTTATGTTCATCTTCAGAACTAATCATATCACCTCCCACTGACAATCCCCTCATAAACTGACCTGTGCTTTCTTGTTTCTAGGGTCCAAACATGTTCTGGGACATGGCTGTCGTCCTGAAAGCAACACAGGAGGCACCTGCTGCCTCAGCCATTGGCAGCTACTCATTACCAGGGACTTTGGCCAAGAGTGAGATACTGGAGACTCATGGGATCATGACCTCTCTAGGTAAGGTTCGACCCCCTGATTCAGAATCTGACTATTGGGGTTTCTCAAAAATCTATTCAGACACTGGTGGTCTGGTCTCCTAACTTGAGAAACATAGAGTATTGAGGTATTAGAATTATCAGGGAGAGCTGGATAGAGGAATGCCAAAAGATGTGTATGCATTTGTCATGGGAAATGGCTTATTTTGCACACAGTCTTTTTTTTTTTCTTCAGTGTTCCAAGATTCATTGTTCATGCACCACACCCAGTACTACATGCAATACGTGCTGTCCTCAATACCCACCCCCAGGCTCACCCAACGCCCTATCCCAATTCCCTCCAAAAACCTCAGTTTCTCAGAGTCCACAGTTTCTCATGGTTCATCTCCCCCTCTGATTTCCCTCAATTCACCCTTCCTTTCCTTCTCCCAATGTCCTCCATGTTTTTCCTTATGCTCCACATGTAAGTGAAACCATATGATAACTGACTCTCTCTGCTTGACATATTTCACTCAGCATAATCTCTTCCAGTCCCATCCATGTTGATACAAAAGTTGGGCATTCATCCTTTCTGATGGAGGCATAATATTCCATTGTATAGATGTACCACATCTTCCTTATCCACTCATCTGTTGAAGGGCATTTTGGTTCTTTGGCATTTTGGTGATTGTGGCCATTGCTGCTATGAACATTGGGGGACATGTGGCCCTTCTTTGTACTGCATCTGCTTCTTTGGGGTAGAAACCCAGTGATGCAATTTCAGGGTCATAGGGTAGCTCTATTTTTAATTTCTTGAGGAATCTCCACACTGTTTTCCAAAGTGGCTGCACCAACTTGCATTCCCACCAACAGTGGAAAAGGTTCCCCTTTTTTCACATCCTCTCCAACTCCAACTCCAAGACAGTTGTTTACTGTCTTGTTGATTTGGCCATTCTAACTGGTGTAAGGTGGTATCTCAATGTGGTTTTGATTTGAATTTCCCTGATGGCTAATGATGATGAGCATTTTTTCATGCGTCTGTTAGCCATTTGTATGTGTTCTTTGGAGAAGTGTCTGTTCATGTCTTCTGCCCGTTTTTTGACATGATTATCTTGTTTTGTGAGTGTTGAGTTTGAGGAGTTCTTTATAGATCTTAGATATCAGCCCTTTGTCTGTAGTGTCGTTTGCGAATATCTTCTCCCATTTTGTGGGTTGCCTGTTTGTTTCGTAGACTGTTTCATTTGCTTGCACACAGTCTTAAGACACCAGACAAACAGGTGAACTCCAAATTCACCTTTTAATCACATTTACTAATTAGCAAGTTTCATATCTATTTACATATGGAGACACATCCTCTTCATATGCTTTGTATTTATCATTGGTTGGTGGGCCTGGAAGAGAAGCTAGCTAAGATAGGAAGGGTCACTTTTTGTGGTGATTTTGAGAAAATGTTCTGGAAATGTTCTGTTCTTATAAATCTTTATGCAGATTCTAGAGGATTTTGAGCAGGTGTGTCAGCTGTGCTGATGTTCAAAGCTAGGTCTACATGGATGGTACAAATGGCTGGCTTATCACCTGGTTCTCTCTCTAGGCTGGGACTCAGGATATGTCTGACTAGCAATGGCAGAAGCTTACCTATTTATGTACATGTACATGTACATATTTACATGTACATATGACATGTAAATATGGGTCAAGAATATGGTAGTCATGGGTCCTGTTTCGCAGAAGTAATCTCTGGATGACTGCCAGAGTCCTTCTGGCACTCACATTCTATAAGTCCACCTGATACAGAGCTACACCTGAATATTTTGAACCCACTCTGCTCTCTAATCCATTCCTCAGACTGACCACCTGCTTAAACCAGTATTGTGGGGAAGATTAAGATTACTACCTTTCATTTTCTTGTCTCTTCTTTAATCATTCCCCCTAACTGTCAGCAGCTTCTGTTGCCCACTTTCTGCTTTCTGTTCCGTTCTCTCTGGTACATTTTGTGTATTATCACTTCTTTTCTGTTTCCTTGCTTTAATGGTCATTCACTGTGTTAACTCTAGCACTGACATCTATCCACCAGTCACAGTTTTCCTTCTTTGCCTCCTACCTCAAGACCCTGTTCTGAGCTAAAATTTACCTTTCTGTGTGCTGCCAGCAGGTAACAGCAGTGACAAGCATAGCAGCAGGTAGCAGCAGTGACAAGAGCTCTAGGAATTAAGAGAAAGATCCGAGTGCGGTTGCTGCCCTGCCTTTGATATTTCTGTGACCTTGGACAAGCCCTTTCTCTCTCGACCTCCATTTCCTTTTCTGTCAGCTGGGGTGTATTCATTCAGTAAAACAGGATTTTGTGGGGGCCTGCTTTCTATGTGCTGGGTAGTGTGATAGGTGAATAAAACACAGTCTTGCCCCCTTTTTTTTTTAGCTCCCACACAGGTGAAGGAGAATAGTTTCATCTTCATGATAAAATCGTATAATACACATGAACATGTTTTGGAAATTTTGATGTGTTACTGGTGGTTAATATTTGAGAGAGTTTTATCTACAGTTTTCTATGTATTGATTACTATTGAATATATTAAAGTTTTTATATTTAAAACCAAGTTTTTAAGCATTTAAACATAATTTATTTTTATTTTACTTATATATCTAGAAAAATTTTTACAAAAATGAGAATTTTTGTACATTTTCTTTAATTCATGTTTAGTTAAGATTCAGGTTTTACAGATTTTTTAAAACTTTTTTTTTTAAAGGTTTTATTTATTTATTTGAGAGAGAGCGAGAGATCACACGTAGGCAGAGATGCAGGCAGAGTGAAAGGGGGAAGCAGGCTCCCACCGAGCAGAGCCCGATGTGGGGCTCGATCCCAGGACCCTGAGATCATGACCTGAGCTGAAGGCAGAGGCCTTAACCCACTGAGCCACCCAGGCGCCCCAGATTTTTTAAAACTTTTTAAAGCATTTTGTTCCACCTACATAGCAAGTTTTTTATATAAAAATTTCCTCACTTTTATTCTCAGATAAAAATATACAAAATGTATTAAGTTTCAAATTTAATATATAATTCTTTAGAACATTTCAAACACCTAAGTAGACAGACTTTCTAATCTTATGTATAAAATCTTGTTAAACACATGGCTTTTGTAAATCTGATGAATTTGTAATGACTTAAAATTCAGTAAATTAAATTATCTTTCATATCTTTAATACAGTCACCACTAAGATGGCAGGCTTGTATAGCATTTCAGATTTCTTTTTGAAAAAATGAAAGATAAGTACTGATTTCAAAAGTTATTACTTTGCCTATCCTCTAGTTGGTTATCAGTGGTTTTTTAGTTTATTTCTTTACTAGGGTTACAATAATCCCTCAAGATCCAGAAAAGGAAAAATACCATCTCAAACAAGCCAGAGGGACAGATTCTACACTATTGGTTAATTAATAACCAAAGGGGATTTGAGCTTGACTACACAGAATGAACCTTCTTTCCTTTTCTTATATGCTGGGCATTGTCCAAGATCCTAGCTCTTACTTCATCCCTGTGATGAACCTGTTAAATAACCACTGTATGGAGACCCTTGTAGGCCACAGTTGTATCTGCTTTTGTAATAATTTTGACAGAAAGCCTGATGCAAATAAAAGGAATTGTTGGTTCTGTTATTTGTTCAGTAATTCCCACCAGTCTTCTCTTTCATGTCTTTCTGGTGTTCTCAATCTCATGGTAAAAAGGGTAGGAATGAGGTCAGGGGATGGAACTGAGGTCATAAACTGAAGAATTCTTGGACTTTGTTCTTGTTGGAGAGATGCTTGATGGGGAATGGGACACCCTCCCCCTACCCCAGTGTAAGGGATGCGTGGCTAAAGGAAAAAAGAAGGAGATGAAAAGAGCAGAAGGGAGATGGTAGAAGGGAGAAAAATCAGGTGTGATGTATGGGATAAAGAAAAGTAGAGAACTTAAAAGAGAAGAAAATAATGAGCAAAAGAAAAGCAGAAGAGACAGGAAACCATTACAAGGAAAAAATCAGAATATTTCACACACATTGATTTTTAAAATAAAAACTAAGGAGAGATGAAGAGGCAGTAGGGGAAAGAGATAATGGGAAAAAAAGAAAGAAGATATGGAGACAGATGGTGATTATACTTAGGATGGTGAGCATGGAATGTATGTATGGAATTGTTGAATTAATATGTTGTGCATGTGAAACTGTATAAGACTGTATGTTAATTGTACTTCAGTTAAAAAATAAAGAGAAAAAAATGAGGTAAGGGCAGTTAAACTACAGGGAGAAAAATAGAATAGATGTGAGAAAGATACCAGAAGAGTAGGAATAGAAATAACTGGAAAAAGACTGGTATTTCAGAATTTGTTGTTGTCACATTCAGTGCTCTGCTATATGCAGCCCTCAGGCATTGCCTTTTTCCAGCATCACCCACCTTACCTGAATGATTGTGATGGGAGTGTCACATAACTGTTGTCATAACCAGACAACCATAGTGGGCTGTTTCCCTGACCTCTCTGGATGCTTTGTATCCCAACATACCTGTCTCATTCATTCATCTCCTAAGTTGGAGCATTGCCTGATCTGTGCTGGTAGGATGTTTTGTAGATTTCCCCTCTGCATTTGCTGCATGTCCTGCAGCTCACAGCTGTCCTCCTTACTTCTAACCTGACCCCAGTAGGAATATTTCCCCTCTGGAGGCTTGCCTCCTACTGCTGCTTGCGCTTGTTTCTTGTGTCTTAACCTGGGTAGTGCTCCTAAGCTTGGTATAATTCAAATACTGTTGAAAGGTTCACTCTACCAACTCTAGGCTGCATGGGTGCACATTCTTGGATCAAGCGTAATAGGGGTAGAGAGGAGACAAACAGAATTATGTTACTGACTGCAGGACCCCTTTTCTGACACCATTAGGGTTCTGAGGCAATGTAGAGCAGTCAGACACTAGTCAAGACTTTTTAAAACTTTAGGATGTTTTGGTGTTTACATGATATTGGCATAATGGAGCAGGCTATATAATATCTCAAACTTAGAAAGGTCAGCTTTCTTTGATACAAACTGAAACTGATAGCTCAACACAAGGGGTCAGCTGTTTACTCTGTTCACATTCTTTAGTCCCTTCTAGGGTTGCCATCTATCACCATAACAGCTGCTGTGCCCTAAGGTTCATCTTTGCTCCTGGGCCCTGACATATGGACCCATAGCCCTAGTTATCCAGCTCAAAGTCACAGTAGACCCTCACAGAGCCACATCCTATGCTCCAAGGCTATTCTCAGGCATTACTATAGACTAACTTGGTTAATTTTCTCAGGGTTTTATGGGGTAGATATTGTCCCTACTTTGGAGAAAAGGAAACTAAGGCACAGAGAAGTTAAGTTACTAATCCAAAGTCTTGCAGCTGGTAAGTGGCAGAGCAGGTATTTGAAACCAACCAGTCTGGCTCCACAATCCATGTTCTTAACTTTTGTGCTGCATAGCCTCTTAATGTTTCAGGTACTCTTAGCTGTTCTGGTCCTTTTGGCATGCAGTGTGACCCTTTGTGTCCATTCTTATCCTTTCTTTGACATCCAGCTTCCTCACACACAAAAGTCTAAGTTATATAGATCTTCATTTCCAGGGACGGAATCTCCCTAATTAATTGGTTGGTTGCAAGCAAATCCACACTAAGTGGCTAAGGTAAGGAAGCAAGCCTGGGGAGAGATTGGTGTCCTTCATAACTGGTCCTACTTGTAAGATCCTTCACCATACAATCAGGAGAACTGTCTGAAGATGGCTTTCCTGGCATGAGGCAGTGGGTTGGATGTCTAATGGAGGTAAGTGGAAGTGCTGGAAAGACCATGAATCAGTGGATTCTGCTGTGGGTTTGGGAGAGAGAGGTGACATGTGGGGGGAATTCTTTCCTCTGATGACGCCATTTTATGTACACTGAAGTCACATACTTCCTGATATTTATCACTTGATGATCCTTTTCTTTTTCTTAGCCAGAATAAGCTGACGTTGTACTTTCTATTTGTGTTTCAGGTGCTGAAACCAAGAACCCACAGTTATTGGTTCCAAAAACTGAGATATGTGATGAAGCAGAAAAACCATTCATAAAATCAGGAAGAATCCAGAAAGTTAATCCTCAAGGACCTGAGTTAGGAGAAGCCTGTGAAAAAGGGACCATGTTAAAGAGGCAGAGAATTAAGAGGGAAAAGAAAGATTTCAGACATGTGACAGTGAAGGACTGTCATATACCTGAAAGCTTCAAAGGAGAGGACGATCAGAAATGTCAGAAATCTGGGGAAAGATACAGCCTTAGTTCTAGCTCTTTAAAAAATCAGAAAAGCCAGCCTGGACAGAAACCTTTTACATGTAGTGTGTGTGGGAAAGGCTTTAGTCAGAGTGCAAACCTCGTAGTGCATCAGCGAATCCACACAGGGGAGAAGCCATTCGAATGTCATGAGTGTGGGAAAGCCTTCATTCAGAGTGCAAACCTTGTTGTACATCAGCGAATCCACACTGGACAGAAACCATATGTTTGTTCAAAATGTGGGAAAGCCTTCACTCAGAGTTCAAATCTGACTGTACATCAAAAAATCCACTCCTTAGAAAAAACCTTTAAGTGCAGTGAATGTGAGAAAGCCTTCAGTTATAGCTCACAACTTGCTCGGCACCAGAAAGTTCACATTACAGAAAAATGCTATGAATGTAATGAGTGTGGGAAAACATTTACTCGGAGCTCAAACCTCATTGTCCACCAGAGGATCCACACTGGGGAGAAGCCCTTTGCCTGTAATGATTGTGGCAAAGCCTTCACCCAGAGTGCAAATCTTATTGTACATCAACGAAGCCATACTGGTGAAAAGCCATATGAGTGTAAAGAGTGTGGAAAAGCCTTTAGTTGTTTTTCACACCTTATTGTGCACCAGAGAATTCACACTGCGGAGAAACCTTATGATTGCAGTGAGTGTGGAAAAGCCTTCAGTCAGCTGTCTTGCCTTATTGTGCATCAGAGGATTCACAGTGGAGATCTTCCTTATGTGTGTAATGAGTGTGGGAAGGCCTTCACGTGTAGCTCATACCTGCTTATTCATCAGAGAATTCATAATGGGGAAAAACCTTACACATGCAATGAGTGTGGTAAGGCCTTCAGGCAGAGGTCAAGCCTCACTGTGCACCAGAGAACCCACACTGGGGAGAAGCCCTATGAGTGTGCCAAGTGTGGTGCGGCTTTCATTTCTAACTCACACCTCATGCGACACCACAGAACCCATCTTGTTGAGTAATGAGTACTTGTTACTCCAGGCGTTGATCATAATTCACTACACCCTAATTGGACACGTCTTTGCTGTTTTGTTCCTCTGTAAAAATGAGACCCACCATGTTCTTAAAAGTAACAGTTTTCAGGAGTGCATCACAGAAGCATTTCTGAGGTTGACTTAAAGTGAAAGCTAAGCACCTAAAGGCAAGGACTGTTTTTAACTGTACATTCAGTGATCATCATATTTGAAAGGGAACATGGCTTTCTTAGAAATGGGTCATACAAAGCTAAGTGATAAAGATCCTATTTGAGAAAAGGTATTTTAACTTAATCTTGTTTTTTTTAAACTCGTAATTTCTTGAGCAACAGGCAGGTTATTGCTGTAGGGCGGCATGGTGGAATTCTGGAGCTTTGAATCTCATTCTAGTATTTTGGGTTAGAAAGTAATGACTAGTTAAGGAAACTGCGTGGGGTAGCAATTCACCAACAATTCACCTGTGAACATTTATAAGCTTTCCATTCCTTAGGCAATCTAAACATTAAAAGAAAAAAAGGAAACATTATCTGTTGCTCCTAAAATGGATAGAAGTAGGAAACAGCTGTTTCTCTTAATTGTGTATACCTCATGAACCTTATTATGGTAAAGCTCTAGGGACATCTCATGAGTCTTCCATTCTGCAGTCTGCATGGCCAAGAACTTGAGGATTGATGGGAGACAAAACACTGGGACCACAAATGCTGCCAGGCAGTATTCATTTGCTAACATCAACAACTCCAAGTGACCCTAACTTCCATTACATTCCATCCATTGCATTCCATTCCATCCATTGCATTCCATCGTAGTGAGATACCTCTAATAGTCCCCTTCCCAGATAAGGGAGTCAAAGAATAAAACTTGCAGAGAGGCATACCCACATTATCTATGCTCATTCTGCTCAGGCCCAGCCAGGGGGCTCAGTTTGGGTGTCATTCTCACTTTTTGGCTGATCTTTAGAAGAAATAATGGAGTCCTAATTTTGAGAGGACCAAAGAGGGAAATACAGGAAGAGGGAGGAGGCAGAGTGGGACTCTCAAGGTCTTTATTTTTTTTGAGAAGTTCAAAGGTATTGGAATGTGAAAACTTAGAAAGATGAAGAAACTGGCTAAGGTAAGATAACCTTTGTTACCATTGAGCCTTTATTCCTGGGAAATGATTTATAAAACTATGCAATAGGTAGAGCTATGTAATATTGCCTTGTATTTAATATAGAACTTTGTTTATACACCTTCATGTTTAGAATCATAACCCCCCAGCTCTTCTCTTATGCTTTCACATAGATCCTTACTTTAATCCTTAGAACACTGAAAGAAGTGTTTCCCCATTTAGCTGAAAGTGGTCAAACAACAAAGAACAGCCTACATTCAAAGCCAGGATTTAAATCCGGGTTCTCTGTTCTGCTGTGCTGTGTCTAACCACCTGTAATCCCCACCCGGATCTGCCGAGAGCCTGAGAAAGAGGTATATGGTCTCGTTTTCGGGTGAGGAAGCTGAGGTGACAGATTTTGGGATGTGCCTTAGGCAGTGTAACCAGTAAGCAGTAAATCTGAGACAGAATTTGAGTCTTCCAAAGTTCTGGGTCTGTCTCTTCACCCTGTTCTGCAAGCAAGAGCCCTACCTGGTGATAAGCCATCTGGTGCAACTCATGTAGAAGTCTCATCACTGGGACTCTTACTGGCTCATTTGTTTTGTATTTTACAGCGCACTTTCATGTACAGAGGCATAAGCAAGAAAGCTTGTTTCCTCCTTCCCTTCAACCATGGTCTTTCATCCAAGCATGTGTACCACCTTTTCCCAGTTTGCACTCTAAATCATACACCCAATTCTAAGAAATTAATAGGATTCAAAAGTGAGAATCAAAAATGCTCATGTACTCACTGACCTTGAAAGTGACTGTTCCTGTCCCCCAACTGGGAGTGGAGAGACCCAAAGATAATACCAGGTGTCCACTGAGGAACAAGCTTAGTTTTTTTTCTACCCCTGCAGAATCAGGAAGCCTAGAAGAGAGGGAGAGCAGGTCTGAAGATTGGCGATAAATCTGTGACCTGGACCTGTCAAAAGACCAAAAGTGTGCTTTCCTGAAAGATACCAGTCAGGTTAAGAATCTTAGGACAGTTAAATTGTTTTAGCTTCACATTGTATGTTCATTCTCCTATTTGAATGCTTGTCATGGATGATTGTGATGTAAAGCTAGATTTGGGAATCACTGACCCAACCACAGTGTAACAGTGGTATTCACTTGGCTGCATGTTAGAATCACCTTGTGTACTTAAAAAGTTTTTTTCATTCTCAGGGCCAAGTTTAGTTTTGGCTTTTTTTTCCCCCCAATTCTGGAGGGAAACCCAACATGTAACCAAGATAAGGACAACTGCAGTCAAATAAAGTCTGCAGGCCACAAATGCATGTGATCAAAGGTGGAGTGGGGAAGCCCTAGTATCAAAATGTGGATGTGCAGAGTGCTCTGTGTGGTTTCAGCAAAACAGGATGCTAACAGCCTTGGCTGTAAGAACTGTGTGCCCTAACTTTATTTGTATTTTAAGTGAATATACCAAATACTTTGTATATATGAGCAAACCAAGTTTTATACAACATACTTTTATATTTCCCATTCAACAAAATTACTTTTTACATTTCTACTGTATTTCATCTCCAGGTCTTGGTTTCCACAAACCTGCACCCAGGTTCAGGACCTCCAATCCTGCACAAATCATGTGAGCCTAGTGGATTACCAGACAGACCAGATCTGTACCCAGCTAACAACTCTTACTTCCAATTCATTTCTAGCCCTCAAAATAAATTACTGCCCTGCTTTTTTTGGTATGGTTTTGGGTAGATGAGAAGTGACTACTATTAGTTGTCACTGTTGGCTTAGGTTTTCCTTTTCCTAGAGGTCAACTCCTTTCTCCCTTGGCTGTTATTTCTAGAAGCGAGTGGGAACTCAAGCCCTGTTTCTTAAGTTGCCAAGAGCTATCAGAGTTTTGACTATTAAAGAGCCAGGCCAATTGATGGGTATTAAGAGTAGAGCCAGGAAGTCTCAAGTGAGTGCAACAGTTGTGTATTAAGGGGAGCACAGTGATGTGAAAGTGATAATAAAATCTTGTACTTTGGGGGGCATGGGAGAGAATCATCATTGACACACATACCCACACCCCTCAATTGGCCATGGATTCCTCCAAGCTCAGGAAGACGTTTTTGGGCAAAGCTAATCTTACTATATATTCTGGGTCCCTTACCTCCCTTGTCTAGGCAGTTGTCCTTTCACATCTGTCACTTTGCTTGCTCCTCCATCCAGTGTGCTTGATCTTTCTGGGCTCCTTTGAGGATCTAATGGAAGTTTCTTCCAAAGAAATGCAGATAGCACATTCAAGTTTTTGCTCATTTGTGTGGGCATATAGGTTCCCAGAGGCGTTTTTGAATCCTCTAGGGCCTGAAGTCACACCTGGAGATGCACTACCTAATTGCCAGTGGCATTTTTTTTTAAATGAGGTCAGAAGTCTGGATGATGTTCAAACACAACCTTCTAAATCTTGCTTTTCCTGGATTCCCTCCTTAAGCAAATGACAGTATTATCCAGCACCCAAACTAGAAATCTAGGAGGTATTTCTGGCTTTCTGTGTATTATTCTTTTGCTACAACAGTACTTTTTACTCTTTGTGGCAAACATGGTGCTAGTTCCTGGAGTGCAAAGCAAACAAGGCCTACCACACCCTTCTGATGTTTCACAGGAAGCTTCTCTGGACCCTTTAACATGATTTACTAAGGTCTTCATAGTCTCTTTTCAATCTAATCTTTCCACTTTGCATGTACCTTTTACTGTAGGCTGGAGGCATGTGCTTGCTTTTCTCTGTGCCTTCAATCACACCATTCCCAGTGCTTATTACCACCGCTTCTTATCCACCCCCTGTGTACTAAGCCTAGCTTTAGATTTCTTTTAAGGTTTGATTCCAGTCTCATCTTTGGGAGGCCTCTGACTGCCCTTTAGCAAGTATATATTTAGAAGTATAGAAGAGCATATGGTATGTATTCACTTTATGCTTTAAAGTGAAAAAATGGATTAATAATTGTGTATATAGTACAGTTCTCATAATGTTTCATATACTATATACTGTTAAAACATAATAGATAAATTATCTGAAGGAAATATAAGAAAATGTAAGTGGTTAAGGGACATATTCACAGCCATACAGATGGTAAATTGCAGAACTTAGGCTCAAACCCAATCCTATAGATTATAGAATTATGGGTGATTAAAAGTCATTTTTTAAAGTAATTTCCACATTTTCTATAAGGAACAAGAATTTTATAATCAGGAAAAAGTAAATTATTACATATTTAGTTTTATTGTATTAACTATAAACAGTATTTTAATTCTGTATTTTAAGATGTGGGGTATACCCTGCCATTTCTTTCTCCTTCCCTTTCCACCTCTCTGTCTCTGACAATGTCAAGTCTGATTCTTGAACTCTATTCTTTTATGCTTTGTTTTTTGATTTGTTCGAAAAGTTGAAAATAAACAGCATGGATGTTGTTATGACCATGTAAATATTGCAGATCTAAGTAGCTTACTATGATTACACACACACACACACACACACACACACACACACACACACACACACTGCCTTCTGTTTTTACTGGAGTTTTTTAGTTGTCTTTCTTTTCCCTTTGTACTGATGGCTTTTAGCACACTCTGAGTGGTTTTCAGATTCTCCAGTAAATTAGATACTCTGGTCAGGCCCCTTTTTTCTCTTCAAGAGATCTCTAGCTTCCTGCGGTCTTCTGTCCTTGATGTTTTCCTGCCCACTGTTTTGTTGTTATATGGGACGTCGTTGTGTACTGAATTGTACATGGTGCTCTTTTTTCATTAGCTTCCTCATTTCACTGCAGCACATCTTCAAGTCACTTGCCAAGAAGGAGTATATGAAAGACAAAATTATTGGCTTATATATCGAAAAACATCTTTCTCTGTCCTCAGTCTTGATTCGTACTTGAGCTCTGAAATTCTACATTGAAAAATTTTCCCAGAATTTGTACATGCCTGGTTCCAATCTGATTTTTTTTAAGATTTTGTATAGTCGTTTGTCAGAGAGAGCACAAACGGGGAGCAGCAGGGAGAGGGAGAAGCAGGCTCCTGGCTTACTGAGAAGCCCAATGTGAGACTTGATCCCAGGACCCTGGGATCATGACCTGAGCTGAAGGTAGCCATTTAACCAACTGAGCAACTCAGGCATCCCTCCAATCTGATTCTTATTTCTTTGACAGTAAAAACTACTTGCATTACTGTGATCTGTTTCCATACCCCCATGCCTGGAAGCTTTTAAAGTCGCCTCTTTATTCTTGGTGCACTCGATTCCCCAGTATATCCAGTGGAATTTTTCAATCTAGTAACTCAAGTTACTTTTATTGGAAATTTTCTTGTGTTACGTGATAATTCCCCCTTTCCATTTTTTTTTTTTCTGTTTTTACTCTTTCTGGAATTGCTATCAATCAAATATTGAAGCTTATGGATTGATCCTCAACTACTTCCTGTGTTATTACCATGTCCTTGTTTTGTGCTATTTTCAGGGAGAATATCTTCATTATTTTTCAACCTGTCTAGTGAGTTTCTTTTTGGCAATAATTTCTAAAAAGCCTCTTTTCCCCCTGTTTGTTCCTTTTTTATAGTATACTGTTTTCATTTTAGAGATGCCTTTTCTTAAAGGTTTCTCTGTCACCTGATAGCTCACCCCTTTGTGCCCTTAACCTTAGGTCCTTTTTCTATTTACTCTCATTGGAGACTTTCCTCGAATATGTTGTGAGTCTTACTGACAGATAAAAATAAATCTGTGTATATGTATCAAAAGTCCAATTGAGATCTCTATCGGAGTGGGATTTACTCAGTTAAGAGACTTCCTTCTAGAGTACTTGGTAGGAAGCAAACTCTCTCCCTGGAAACCTAAGTGCCAGAATGCTGAGATTTTTTATCTGGGATTTCTTTAGCAGGAAATTCTCTGATGTTTTTGTCTGGGGTTTGGATGCCATAATGCTTCTCTATGAGTGGGAGAGAAGAAAATCAAGTGTTATTGTAGACTTTTGGTTAATTGCCTTATTTTTAGCCTCACTTTTCCCTCCCACCTTAATGTACCTGGGGTTTCCAAGTGCCAAGTTGCTTTGCGATTTGGCAGGGTGTGTCAGCTACCTCCTCCCATTGTATTGCCCTCAGCAAGTGGTCCAAGCTGTTACTCCCTCCATGCAAATTTCTCAGTTACCACTTCAACCATTTTGCATCCTATAGAGATTTGTTCCCCTTATCACATTATTATTTATGCATTTTAAGTCATAATTCATTATCATTTTAGGAAAAGTTAAGACATAAAAAAAAACAATGTTGATATGCTTGGATATAGTACTACCACCTAGTTATCCTAAAAATGAATATTTTTCCAGTGTTACTGTTTTACAAAAAAGAAAGAAACAAAGAAAAAGAGAAAGAAAAAATAACACAAGTGACTGGGTTATTTTAGAGAAATGATTAAATTATGATTGAATATTATGCAATCATTGAAATCATAATTTATTTTTTAAATTTATTTTTATTTTTTCAGTGTTCCAAGATTCACTGTTCATGCACCACACTCAGTGTTCCATGCAATATGTACCCTCCTCAATACCCACCACCAGGCTCACCCAACCTCCCATCCCCCTTCCCTCCAAAACCTTCAGTTTGTTTCTCAGAGTCCACAGTCTCTCATGCTCTGTCTCCCCCTCTGGTGAAATAATAATTTAAAGGATATTTAGTGATATGAAATATTCCCAATATTAAATGGACAATGCTAAGTACAAAATTAAATGGTGGGTACAATTAGCCCAGTTTTCTTAAATATGCATGCATAGAAAAGACTAAAGACAAGTACATGGCATGGTTAATGATTAAGTTTTACTGCTTTGTCTATATTTTCTACAATATATCTCAATTTTATGATCAAGAGGGAAAAATCTAATAAAAAAAAAAGCAATACTGTCTTGATGATTACAATTTTTCACAGAACTGGAACAAATAATCCTAAAATTTGTATGGAACCGGAAAAGACCCCAGATAGCCAATGGAATGTTGAAAAAGAAAACCAAATCTGGTGGCATCACAATTCTGGACTTCAAACTCTATTACAAAGCTGTAATCATCAAGACAGTATTGTACTGGCACAAAAACAGACATAGATCAATGGAACAGAATAGAGAAGTCAGAAAAGGACTCTCAACTCTATAGTTAACTAATTTTTGACAAATCAGGAAAGAATATCCCATGGAAAAAAAGTCTCTTCAACAAATGGTGTTGAGAAAATTGGACAGCCAAATGCAGAATGAAACTGGACCATTTCCTTACACCATACACAAAAGTAGACTCAAAATGGATGAAAGACCTAAATGTGAGACAGGTATTCATCCAAATCCTTGAGGAGAACACAGGCAGGAACCTCTTCCACCTTGGCCACAACAACGTCTTGCTAGACATATCCCCAAAATCAAAATGAACTTTTGGCACTTCATCAAGATAAAAAGCTTTTGTACAACAAAGGAAACAGTCAACAAAACCAAAAGACAACCGACAGAATGAGAGAAAATATTTGCAAGTGACATATCAGATCAAGGGCTAGTATCTAAGATCTATAAATGACTTTTCAAACTCAACACCCAAAGAACAAATAATCCAATTCAAAAAATGGACAAAAGACATGAACAGACATTTCTCCAAAGAAGACATCCAAATGGCCAACAGACATGTGAAAAAGTGCTCAACGTCACTTGGCAGGGAAATATGAACCAAACCCACAATGAGGTATTGCCTTATGTCAGAATGGCAAAAATTAACAAAACAGGAAACAACAAATGTTAGGATGTAGAGAAAGGGAACCCTCTTACACTATTGGTAGGAATGCAAGCTGATACAGCCACTCTGGAAAACAGTATGGAGGTTCCTCAAAACGTTGAGGAACCTATGACCCAGCAATTGCACTACTGGGTATTTACCCCAAAGACACAAATCTAATGATCTGAAGGGGCACGTGCACCCCGATGGTTATAGCAGCAATGTCCATAATAGTCAAACTATTGAAGAAGCCCAGATGTCCATTGACAGATAGATAAAGATGTGAGATATATAGATATAGATATATATACACTAATGCATTTATGTATATGTGTATACACAACCATAAAAAATGAAATTTTGCCATTTCCAAGGACATGGATGGAACTAGAGGGTTATGCTAAGCAAAGTAAGTCAATCAGAGAAAGACAATTATCATGTCCTCTCATTGATATGTGGAATTTAAGAAACAAGGCAGAGGATCAAAAGGGAGGAGGGGGGGAAAATGAAACAAGACAAAAACAGAGGGGGAAACAAACCATAAAAGACTTTTTTTTTAAGAGACTCTTAGGAAACAAACAGCATTGCTGGGTAGGAGGAGGGTGGGGAGATGAGTAGCTAGGTGGTGGACACTGGGCAGGGCATGTGTTGTGGTGAGTGCTGCGTGTTGTGTAAGACTGATGAATCACAGACGTGTAGCCCTGAAACAAATAATACATTATATGTTAATAATTTTTTTTAGAAAGAATTGGCTTGTATGGACTCTGTAGTAAAGAAATTATTTACCTGCCACTTGTGTTGCAAATATTCCCCAGTTTACACTTTAAATTTTTCATGTTTGGATATATCAGTTTTAAAGTCAAATCCAAGACTTCTCTCTCTTCAAATTATGCATTCTCCCATAATATCACCTAGTTCTTCGAGTTAGGTCCATTTGAAATTCATTTTGGAATAGCTACTGCCTTGGGTCCTAGTCCCACTGCCCCTTTTCCTCTGGGTCCAGAAAGAGGAACCATGCTACAAAACTACAAAGATGAAGATCCCTCCTGTCTTCCTTGAACTGCTGGGTGAAAGCCTGCAGCTGGGTACTTCCTGATGGGGGCGGGGGGTACACTCCAGCAACCCAGCCTGAGGTCAGCCAAGGTCTGTGATGGGCCCATCAGTACCACCCCCTTGCACTGTGTTTAATGGAGGGTAGGGATAAGGGGAGGGGGTGATATGGGAAAGAAGTGCTGGGGGTGGGGGAGGAGAGGCCACATTCATGGGCAAGGGAGAGGGAGAACCCAGAACTGTGCAGGTAGGGGCGTGTTGGAAGAGGTAGTGAAGTGGGGGTTGCAGCCTGAGGTCAGTGAGGGGACAGAGTAGTCTGAGGTGGGGGATGGAGGGAGTGTTGGGGGTGGGGCCAGGGCCAGCTGGGGGAAAATCAGCAATGAATGGAAAGAGTGAAGATGTGGGAGGGGTGGTGGGTAAGGAAAGGGATCAGATGGGGTGGTGTGAGGGGTTGGGGAGTAAGAGGTTGGAAAAGGAGAAGCTCAGCTCGGCGCAAGGGCAGCTTCCTTTAAGACCTGAGCCTGCCCAAGCTGATTCCTCTGGCCTTGGGTGGTTGGGGCAGGAACCAGGGTGTACTACTGGGGACAAGATGATTTTCTTGAACCTCCTAGTAGGTAAGAAGGCATTCTAGACTGGCAGTGCCTCTCACTTACCTGCCACCCTAACCACTCCAAACATCAGTCATCCCTTCACTCCCTCTAACCTGAGTGTGAGGCTGAGATAAATGGAGGTTTGAAAACACATTGTGACCACTAAAATGCTCCTGTTGGACAGACCTGCCATGTTCCTGTTGGAGAACAGCATGGGCATGTATAAAAGGAAACCAAGCAGAAAGAGTTAGATGGTGGAGGAGTAGGGGGCCCTAACTTCATCTGGTCCCTGAAATTCAGTTAGATATCAA
>CM052799.1:52690663-52706212 GCA_028533885.1 Nasua narica | reverse complement strand
AGGAAAACTTCCAGACTCTTTCTATGAAGCCAGCGTTACCCTGATCCCCAAACCAGGTAAAGACCCCATCCAAAAGGATAATTTCAGGTCAGTATCCCTGATGAACATGGATGCCAAGATTCTCAACAAGATCCTAGCTAATAGGATCCAACAGCACATTAAAAAGATTATTCATCATGACCAGGTGGGATTTATCCCTGGGATGTATGGGTGGTTCAACATTCACAAATCAATCCATGTGATAGAAGAAATCAACAAGAGAAGAGAGAAGAACCACATGGTCCTGTCAATAGATGCAGAAAAAGCATTTGACAAAATTCAGCATCCATTCCTGATTAAAACTCTTCAAAGTATGGGGAAAGAAGGAACATTCCTCAACGTCATAAAGTCTATCTATGAAAAACCCACAGCAAATATCATTCTCAATGGGGAAAAGCTGACAGCCTTCCCTTTGAGATCAGGAGTACGTCAAGGATGCCCACTCTCACCACTCTTGTTCAACATAGTACTAGAAGTCCTAGCAACAGCAATCAGACAACAAAAAGAAATGAAAAGTATTCAAATTGGAAATGAAGAAGCCAAACTCTCTCTCTTCACAGATAACATGATACTTTACATGGAAAACCCAAAAGACACCACCCCCAAACTACTCGAACTCATACAGCATTTCAGGACTGTGTCAGGATACAAAATCAATGCACAGAAATCAATTGCTATCCTATACACTAACAATGAAAATATGGAAAGGGAAATTAGAGAATTGATTCCATTTACTGTAGCACCAAGAACTATTAAATACCTGGGAATAAACCTAACCAGAGATAAAGGATCTGTACTTGAGGAACTATAGAACACTCATGAAAGAAATGGAAGAAGACACAAAAAGGTGGAAAAGCATTCCATGCTCATGGATCAGAAGAATAAACATTGTTAAAATGTCTAGACTTCCCGGAGCAATCTATACTTTCGATGCCATCCCGATCAAAATTCCACTGGCTTTTTTTTAATGGGCTGGAACAAACAATCCTAAAATTTGTATGGAAGCAGAAAAGACCTCGAATTACTAAGGAAATGTTGAAAAAGAAAAACAAAGCTGGGGGCATCCCATTGCCTGATTTCAAACTTTACTACAAACCTGTGATCACAAAGACAGCATGGTACTGGCACAAAAACAGACACAGACCAGTGGAACTGAATAGAGAGCCCAGAGATGTACCCACAACTCTATGGTCAAATCATCTTTGACAAAACAGGCAAAAATATCCAGTGGAAAAAAGACAGTCTCTTCAATAAATGGTGCTGGAAAAATTGGACAGCTATATGTAGAAGAATGAAACTTGACCATTCTCTTACACCATACACAAAGATAAAATAGAAATGGATTAAAGACCTCAATGTGAGGCAGGAATTTATCAAAACCCTAGAGGAGAACATAGGCAGTAAGACATTAGCCACAGCAATTTCTTTCAGGACATGTCTTCAAAGGCAAAGGAAACAAAAGCAAAAATGAACTTTTGGGACTTCATCAAGATAAAAAGCTTCTGCACAACAAAGGAAACATTCCACAAAACAAACGGGCAACCCACGGAGTGGGAGAAGATATTCTCAAATGACACTACAGGCAAAGGTCTGATATCTAAGATCTATAAAGAACTCCTCAACTCAACACTCACAAAACAGATAATCACATCAAAAAATGGGCAGAAGACATGAACAGACACTTCTCCAAAGAAGACATACAAATGGCTAACAGACACATGAAAAAGGTTCATCATCTTTAGCCATCGGAGAGATTCAAATCAAAACCACACTGAGATACCACCTTACACCTGTTAGAATTGCCAAAATCAACAAGACAGTAAACAACAAATGCTGGAGAGGATGTGGAGAAAGGGGAACCCTCTTCCACTGTTGGGAATGCAAGTTGGTGCAGCCACATTGGAAAACAGTATGGAGATTCCTCAGGAATTTAAACATACAGCTACCCTATGACCCTGCAATTGCACTACTCTGTGTTTACCCCAAAGAAGCAGATGCAGTACAAAAAGGCCACATGTACCCCAATGTTCATAGCTGCAATGGCCACAATAGCCAAACTGTGGAAAGAACCAAAATGCCCTTCACAGATGAGTGGATAAGGAAGATGTGGTACATTATACAATGGAATATTATGCCTCCATCAGAAAGGATGAATATCCAACTTTTGTATCAACATGGACAGGACTAGAAGAGATTATGCGGAGTGAAATAAGCCAAGCAGAGAGAGTCAATTATCTTGGTGAGACCACATGGTCTCACTTACATGTGGAGTATAAAGAAATCATGGAGGGCATCGTGAGAAGGAAGGGAAGGGTGAATGGGGGGAAATCGGAGAGGGTGATGAACCAGGAGAGACTGTGGACATTGAGCAACAAACTGAGGGTTTGGAGGGGAGGAGGTGGGGGGAGTGGGTGAGCCTGGTGGTTGGTATTGAGAAGGGCACGTATTGCATGGGGCCTTGGGTGTGGTGCATGAATAATCAATCTTGTAACACTGAATAATTAAAATAAACATATTTGGGGAGGAAAAAAAAAGAAACAAGAGCTCGGAATGACACATTGGACCATATGGAACTCATAGATATATACAGAAAATTTCCCCCTAAAACAACAGAATACCCATTCTTCTCAAGCACACATGGAACTTTCTCCAGAATAGACTACATATTGGGTCACAAATCAGGACTCAACTGATACCAAAATATTGAGATGATTCCCTCCATTTTCTCAGACCACAATGCTTTCAAATTGGAACTCAACCCCAAGAATGTTTGGAAGAAATTCAAACACTTGAAGGCTAAAGACCAACCTGCTCAAGAAAGCTGGGATCAACCAGGAAATCAAAGATAAACTTAAACAATTCATGGAGACCAATCAGAATGAAGACACATCGATGAAAAACCTATGGGACACAACAAAGGTGGTCCTCCCTTTGGGTGGTCCTCCTAAGGGAGGACCCTTAGGAGTTACAAAGCCATCCAAGCCTCACTCAAAAAAATAAATAAATAAAATGAAAAACCTCAGATACAACGGCTCTCTTTACACCTTAAAAAACTGGAAAATCAACAAATTAAGCCCACCCCACCCAAAAGAGGAGAAATAAGATTAGAGCAGAGATCAACGAGTTAGAAACTAGAGAAACAGTAGAACGCATCCATGAATCCAGAAGTCGGTTTTTTGAAAGAATCAATAAGATCGATAGACCACTGGCCAAAATAATCCAAAATAAAAGAAAGAGGACCCTAATTAACAAAATTATGAATGAAAAGGGAGATATCATGACTAATACCAAGGATATACAAACAATCATCAAAAATTATTATCAACAGCTATATACCAATACGTTAAACAACCTAGAAGAAATGGATGCATTCCTGGAAACCCATAATCTTCCAAGATTGAAGTAGGAAGAAATGGACAACTTGAATAGACCAATATTTAGTAATAAGATTGAAGCAGTGATCAATAACCTCCCAAAAAAGCAAGAGTCCAGTACCCGATGGATTGACTAGGGAATTCTACTGAACGATCAAGGAAGAAATAATGCCTATTCTTCTGAAACTGTTTCAAAAAATAGAAAGAGAAGGAACACTTCCAGACTCTTTCTATAAAGCTAGCATTACCCTGATCCCCAAACCAGGCGAAGACCCCATCCAAAAGGAGAATTTCAAACCAATAGCCCTGATGAATATGGATGCCAAGATTCTCAACAAGATCCTAGCTAATAGGATCCAACAGCACATTAAAAAGATTATTCACCACGACCAGGTGGGATTTATCCCTGGGATAAAAGGGTGGCTCAACATTCCCTAATCAATCAGTGTGATAGAACAAATCAACAAGAGAAGAGAGAAGAACCACATGGTCCTGACGCAGAAAAAGCATTTGACAAAATTCAGCATCCGTTCCTGATTAAAACTCTTCAAAGGATAGGGATAGATGGAACATTCTGAAACATCACAAAATTTATCTATAAAAAGGCCACAGCAAATACCATTCTCAATGGGAAAAAGTTGACAACCTTCCCTTTGAGATCAGGAACACGACAATGATGCCCACTCTCACCACTCTTGTTCAAAATAGTACAAGTCCCCCTTCTCCACATCCTCTCGAACATTTGTTGTTTACTGTTTTGTTGATTTTGGCCATTCCAACTGGTGTAAGGTGGTATCTCAGTGTGGTTTTCATCTGGATCTGCCTGATGGCTACAAATGATGAACTCTTTTTCATTTGTCTATTAGCCATTTGTATGTGTTCTTTGAAGAAGTTCTGTTCATGTCTTATGCCCATTATTTGACATGACTATCGGTTTTGAAGGTATTGAGTTTGAGGAGTTTTTTATAGATCTTAGATATCAGACCTTTGACTGTAGTGTCATTTCCGAATACTTTCTCCCATTCTGTGGGTTGCCTGTTTGTTTTGTGGACTGTTTCCTTTGCTGTGCAGAAGATTTTTACCTTGATGAAGTCCCAGAAGTTCATTCTCACATCTGTTTCCTTACCTTTGGAGACATGTCCTGAAAGTAGTTGCTGTAGCTGATGTTGAAGAGGTTCCTGCCTATGTTATTCTCTAGGTTTTTGATAGATTCTTGTCTCATATTGAGGTCTTTTACCCATTTCTATTTTATCTTTGTGTATGGTATAAACGAATGGTCAAGTTTCATTCTTCTACATATAGCTGTCCAGTTTTCCCAGCACCATTTATTGAAGAGACTGTCTTTTTCTCCACTGGATATTTTTGCCTGTTTTGTCAAAGATTATTTGACCATAGAGTTGTGGGCCATATCTGGGCTCTCTATTCTGTTCCTCTGTTCGATGTGTCTCTTTTTGTGTCAGTATCATGCTCTTTCGGTGATCACCGCTTTGTAGTAAAGGTTAAAATTAGACAATGTGATGCCCCCAGCTTTGTTTTTCTTTTTCAACATTTCCTTAGCAATTCAGGGTCTTTCCTGGTTCCATACAAATTTAAGGATTGTTTCTTCCAGCCCATTGAAAAAAAGCCAGTGGAATTTTGATCGGGATGGCATTGAAAGTATAGATTGTTCTGAGCTGTATAGACATTGTAACAATTTTAATTCCTCTGACCCATGAGCATGGAATGCTTTTCCATCCACCTTTCTGTGTCTTCTTCAATTTCTTTCATGAGTGTTCTGTAGTTCCTCGAGTATAGAACCTTTACTTCTGTGGTTAGGTTTATTCCCAGGTTTCTTATGGCTCTTGGTGCTACAGTAAAAGGAATTGATTCTCTAATTTCTCTTTCCATATTCTAATTGTTAGTGTATAGGAGAGCAACTGATTTCTGTGCATTGGATTTGTGTCCTGCCACATTACTGAATTGCTGTATGAGTTCTAATAGTTTGAGGGTGGAGTCTTTTGAGTTTTCCATATATAGTATCATGTCATCAGTGAAGAGAGTTTGACTTCTTCATTGCCAATTTGCATACCTTTTATTTCTTTTTCTCTGATTGCTGTCGCTAGGACTTCTAGTACTATGTTGAACAAGAGTGATGAGAGTGGGCATCCTTGACATGTTCCTGATCTCAAAAGGAAGGTGGTCAGCTTTCCCCATTGAGAATGATATTTGCTGTAGGCTTTTCATAGATAGACTTTATGATGTTGAGGAATGTTTCTTCTATCCCTATACTTTGAAGAGTTTTAATCAGGAACAGATGCTGAATTTTGTTAAATGCTTTGTCTGCATCAATTGAGAGGACCATGTGGTTCTTCTTTCTTGTCTTATTGATTTGTTCTATCATATGGATTGATTTGCGAATGTTGAACCACCCTTGCATCCCAGGATAAATCCCACCTGGTCATGATGAATAATCTTTTTAATATGCTCTTGGATCCTATTAGCGAGGGTCTTGTTGAAAATCCATATTCATCAGGGATATTGGTCTGAAATTCTCCTTTTGGATGGGGTCTTTGAGTGGTTTGGGGTTCAGGGTAATGCTGGCTTCATAGAAAGAGTCCAGAAGTTTTCCTTATGTTTCCATTTTTTGAAACAGTTTCAGGATAATAGGTACTATTTCTTCCTTGAATGTTTGGTAGAATTCCCCAGGGAATCCGTCAGGTCCTGGACTCTTGTTTTTTGGGAGGTTTTTGATCACTGCTTCAATCTCATTGCTAGATATTGGTCTATTCAGGTTGTCAGTGTCTTCTTGTTTCAGTCTTGGAAGATTATGGGTTTCCAGGAATGCATCCATTTCTTCTAGGTTGTTTAACTTATTGGCATTTAGCTGTTGATAATAATTTTTGATGATTTTTTCTATTTCCTTTGGAATGCTTGTGATCTCTCCCTTTTCATTCATAATTTTGTTCATTAGAGTCCTCGCTTTTTTCTTCTGGATGAGTTTGGCTAGTGGCTTATTGATCTTATTGATTCTGTCAAAAACCCAACGTCTGGATTCATTAATGCGTTCTACTGTTTCTCTGGTTTCTAACTCATTGATATCTGCTCTAATCTTGATTATTTCCCTTCTCATGTGTTGGGTTGGCTTGATTTGTTGTTGATTTTCCGCTCTTTAAGTTGTAAAGAGAGCTGGTGTATTAGAGATTTTTCAATTTTTTTTGAGTGAGGCTTGGATGGGTATGTATTTCCCCCTAAGGACCGCATTGCTGTATCCCATAGGTTTTGGATGGATGTGTCTTCATTCTCATTGGTCTCCCTAAGTAGTTTAAGTTCATCTTTGATTTCCTGGTTGATCCCAGCATTCTTGAGCAGGTTGGTCTTTGGCCTCCAGTGTTTGAATTCCTTCCAAACTTTTTCTTGTGGTTGAGTTCCAGTTTTAAAGCACTGTGGTCTGAGAATATGCAGGGAATCATCTCAATCTTCTGGTATTGGTTGAGTTCTGATTTATGGCCCAGTATGTGGTCTATTCTGGAGAAAGTTCCATGTGTGCTAGAGAAGAATGAGTATTCTGTTGTTTTAGGGTGGAATATTCTGTATATATTTATGAGGTCCATATGGTCCAATGTCTCATTCAAAGCTCATTTCTTTATTGATTTTCTGTTTAGATGATAGTCCGCTACTGAGAATGGCGTGTTAGGATCTCCTGCTCTTAATGTATTCCAATCAATATGATTCTTTATTTTGATTAACAGTTGGCTTATCCTGTAGTAGGTGGTTGCTCCTATATTGGAGGCATAAATGTTTACAATTGTTAGCTCTCCTTGGAGGATAGACCCTTTAAGAATGATGTAGTGTCCTTCTACATCTCTGACTACAGTCTTTAGGTTAAAATCTAATTTGTCTGATATGAGACTCGCTACCCCAGCTTTCTTGTGAGGCCTGTTGGCATGAAAGATGGTTCTCCATCCTTTCACTTTCAGTCTGGATGTATCTTTTGGTTCCAAATGTTTCCCTTATAGACAGTATATGGACAGATTCTGTCGTTTTATCCATTCTGCAACCCTGTGCCATTTATGGAAGCATTTAGGCCATTCACATTGAGAGTGAGTATTGAAAGATAAGTGTTTATTGACATCATGTTGCCTGTGAAGTCCTTGTTTCTATAGATGGTAAATTTCTCTTCTACAGCACTCATGGGTTCTTCTCCTTTTATAGAACCCCCTTTAATATTTCTTGGAGTGCCACTTTGATGTTCACAGACTCTTTAATCTTTGCCAGTCTTTGAAGCTCTTCATCTCTCCATCCATTTGGAATGTCAGTCTTGCTGGATAAAGTATTCTTGGCTGCTTGTTCTTTTCATTTAGCTCCCTGAATATACCATGCCAGCCCTTTCTGGCTTGCCAGTTTTCTGTGGACTGGTCTGACGTTATTCTAAAGCATCTTCCTGCATATGTAAGTAGTCTCTTCCCCTTAGCTGACCTCAGGACCTCCTGTCTAAATTTATAACTTGCAAATTTTACAATGATATGTCTCCCTGATTTTCTAGACTCATTGATCTTGGCGGGTGCCCTTTCCACCTGTAGGACACAGACACTTGTTCCATTCCCCAGATTGGGAAAATTTTCATTCAGAATCTAGTCAGCTATATCTTCTAGTTTTCTGTCTTTCTCTACCCCCTCTGGGATTCCAATGATTCTGACATTGGAATGTTTCAAGGCATCATTTATTTCCCTAAGTCTGTTCTAATGATTCCTGAGCAGTTTGTTCCAGCTCTCCTCCTGACCTTTCATCTCAACCATTTTATCCTCTAGATCACTAATTCTATCCTCTGTCTCTGTAACTCTAGCTGTGAGACTATTTAGATTGGATTGGATCTCACTGATAGCATTTATTACATCAGCTATACTGGCTCTTATTTCTGCCCTTAAGGATTCTATGTTGTCATTAATGTTTTTCTCCATCCTAGCCATTGTCTGGATAATTGTCACCCTGAATTCCCTTTCTGACATACCGTTTCGGTCCATGTCTAATATTTCTGAGGGAGAGGGTATAGCCTCTGGATTTTTGCTCAGTTGGGTGTTCCCCCTCCTACTCATTTTGATGAGAACTGGATGAGAGGATGTATAGCTGGATATATGCTCACGATCCAGGCAGAGTGCAGTCTGGAAGGTTTTAGAGCAATTGAGATTCACCACCAAAATAAAAAATGAGGATAAAAAAAGATAGAAAGAGAAAAGAGGAAATCCCAGTCAGAATGGGCCCCAAAAATAAGATTTATAAGGTGTATAAACTACCATGAACAAACATATAGACCAACAAAAGTAAATGACAAGAAATAAAAGAACCCCAGGATGATAGTCAGAATGAACCCCAGGAATAAGATTTATATACAAGAACAAAAGCTAATATGTAGAAACACTGACAGAAGGATAAGATGGGAGGTTGGTTATAACTCCTCAGAGGCAAGGAAGGTTATTTCAGGTCTTTCTGGGTTTATCATGTTATTAAGCCTTTAGCTGTAATATTAAGTAGTTTAAAAAAATTTAAAAACCAAGAAATGTGAAAAAGAGTGAATTAAAAAAATACAAAGAATGTAAGAATGAAAAAACTATTATCCATGAAATATAATGGTTTGAGGGTATTATCATTCGCTTAATATATTGATTTCTCCTGATTTTAGGGATTTAAAATTTATGGGGACCCTGTGGATATTGTCCTTTTCTTTTTTGACTTGACTTCTGGGGGAGGGGCCTGCCACGTTATTTTCCAGTCAATCTTGCTTGGGTTGAGTCACCCTGTCTCCCAATCAAGGGGCTGTGCTCTGTGGAACCAGTTTCTCAGTCTTTCACTCTCTGAAGGTTTTTGGCCTTTGTAGCTTTTTCACCTTTTGGGAGAGTCCAAGCAAGGAATCTGCCTGCACATACCCAGACCGACACGTCACAGAGAAGCCTTGGTCTGCTCCCATCTGGGTGGTCCAGAACACACACTCCCTCTGCAAAATTCTGATCACAGTGCAGCCTGTTACAGGTGGTGCACACCACCCACCACAGTTTGTGGCTCTGGGAGTGCATTCCAGGGTCCAGGCCCATGCAGGGTTTGGTCAGATACCTACCAGAGATTAGGCCCCCTGCAGGTGTTCTCTATGGGACTGGCTGGGAGTTTCCAGTCCCTGCTGCAGACCAGCGATGTCTTTCAGTCAGGGATGCACTCAGTCCACAGAGTGGAGCACACAGAGAAAAGCTGCAGGGTCCTGAACCACAGCAGACTCTTTAAAGGTCCTTGCAGGAGGGCGCCCACCCACATAATGGTGCAGGGAGCGGAAAGCTGCAGGTTCAGGAACCTCAGACTGGACCCCGCAAGTCTCACTTTGGGGTGCGTGGTGTCCTTCCTGGGACCATGGGCCCAGACCAGTGACCGCGACCACCCCCTTCCACTAGATGCTCCTCAGAACCTTTTGCTCTTTATAAGTGTTTTTTTTTTTAAAGATTTTATTTATTTATTTTTATTAGAGAAAGAGAGAGAGTGAGAGAGAGCATGAGAAGGGAGAGAGTCAGAGTGAGAAGCGGACTCCCTGTAAAGCTGGGAGCCTGATGTGGGACTCGATCTCGGGTCTCCGGGATCATGACCTGAGCCAAAGGCAGTTGCTCAACCAACTGAGCCACCCAGGCGCCCTTTATAAGTCTTTTTAACTGGACTCTAAGTTAATGCTTGTCCCCAACCACCAGGCTCTTTCCTTTAGGGTTTTACTGTCCTTGGATCACTTCTGATGGCTCCCTTCCCCTTTTGTTTATCCTCCGATATCGGTTCTAGTGTTCCACTTTGCTTTACCTCTCCACTGCTTTACCTCTCCACTCTTCTGCTCCCACAGAGATCCAGAAGTGAAAAATCTTATCCTCAGGCTGATTTCATGGGTGTTCAGCATATTCTGGTATATATCCAGCTCACTTTAGGGGACAGGTTACAACAGGATCTCCTACTTCTCTGCCATCTTGCCTTCCCTCCCAGGAGTTGGTTTTTTGAAAGAATCGATCAATAAGCCACTGGCCAAAGTAATCCAAATGAAAAGAGAGAGGACCCTAATTAACAAAATCATGAATGAAAGAGAGCAATAAGACTAATCCAATGTAAATAGAACCAATAACCAGAAATTATTATCAACAGCTATATTCCAATAAGTTAAGCAACCTATAGAAATGGATGCATTCCTGGAAACCCATAATCTTCCAAGACTGAAACAGGAAGACATTGACAACCTGAATAGACCAATATCTAGTAATGAGATTGAAGCAGTGATCAAAAACCTTCCAAAAATGTGTCTAGGACCTGAAAGATTCCCTGGGGAATTTTACCAAACATTCAAATAAGATATATTACCTATTCTACTGAAGCTGTTTCAAAAAATTGAAACAGAATGGAAACTTCCAGACTCTTTCTATGAAGCCAGCATTACCCTGATCCCCACACCAGGCAAAGATCCTATCCAAAAGGAGAATTTCAGACCAATATCCCTGGTGAATATGGATGCCAAGATGGCCAACATTCTCAACAATATTTTAGCTAATAGGATCTAACAACACATTAAAGGATTATTCACCATGACCAGGTGGGATTTAGTCCTAGGAATCAAGGGAGGTTTAACATTCACAAATCAATCAATGTGATAGAACAAATCAAAAAGAGAAGATAGAAGAAACATATGGTCCTCTCAATTGATGCAGAAAAAAGCATTTGACAAAATTCAGCATCTGTTCCTGAATAAAACCCATCAAAGTATAGGGATAGAAGGTACATTCCTAAGCTGCATAAAATCTGTCTATGAAAAGCCCAGAGCAAATATCATTCTCAATGAGGAAAAGCTAACAGCCTTCCCTTAGAGATCAGGAACAGGACAAGGATGCCCACTCTCATCACTCTTGTTCAACATAGTACTAGAAGTCCTAGCGACAGCAATCAGACAACAAAAAGAAATAAAAGGTAATCAAACTGGCAAAGAAGAAGTCAAGCTTTCTCTCTTCATACATGATATGATTCTTTATATGGAAAACCCAAAAGACTCCACCCCCCAAACTATTAGAACTCATACAGCAATTCAGTAATGTGGCAGGATACAGATTAAATGCACAGAAATCAGCTGCTTTCCTATACACTAACAATGAAAATATGGAAAGGGAAATTAGAGAATCAGTTCCATTTACTGTAGCACCAAGAACCATTAGATACCTGGGAATAAACCTAACCAAAGAGGTTAAGGATCTGTACTCAAGGAACTACAGAACGCTCATGAAAGAAATTGAAGACACAGAAAGGTGGAAAAGCATTCCATGCTCATGGATCAGAAAAATAAACATTGTTAAAATGTCTATACTGCCCAGAGCAATCCATACTTTCAATGCCATCCCGATCAAAATTCCACCAGCTTTTTTCAAAGAGCTGAAACAAACAATCCCAAAATTTGTATGGAACCAGAAAAGACCCCGAATTGCTAAGGAAATGTTGAAAAAGAAAAACAAAGCTGGGGGCATCACATTGCCTGATTTCAAGCTTTACTACAAAGCTGTGATCACCAAGACAGCATGGTACTGGCACAAAAACAGACACATAGACCAGTGGAACAGAATAGAGAACCCAGATATGGATCCGCAACTCTATGGTCAAATCCTCTTTGACAAAACAGGCAAAAATATCCAGTGGAAAAAAGACAGTCTCTTGAATAAATGGTGCTGAGAAAACTGGACAGCTATATGCAGAAGAATGAAACTTGTCCATTCTCTTACACCATGCACTAAGATAAACTCAAAATGGATAAAAGACCTCAACATGAGGCAGGAATCTATTAAAACCCTAGGGAAGAACATTGGCAGGAACCTCTTAGACATCAGCTACAGCAACTTCTTTCTGGACATATCCTCAAAGGCAAAGGAAACAAAAGTGAAAATGAACTTTTGGGACTTCATCAAGATAAAAAGCTTCTGCACATCAAAGGAAACAGTCCACAAAACAAACAGGCAACCCACAGAATGGGAGAAGATATTCGCAAATGACACTACAGACAAAGATCTGATTCCTAAGATCTATAAAGAACTCCTCAAACTCAACACTCACAAAACAGATAATCATATCCAAAAATGCGCAGAAGACATGAACAGACACTTCTCCAAAGAAGACATACAAATGGTTAACAGACACATGAAAAAATGTTCATCATCTTTAGCCATCAGGGAGATCCAAATCAAAACCACACTGAGATACCACCTTACACCAGTTAGAATGGCCAAAATCAACAAGACAGTAAACAACAAATGTTGGAGAGGATGTGGAGAAAGGGGAACCCTCTTCCACTGTTGGTGGGAATGCAAGTTCGTGGTGCCACTATGGAAAACAGTGTGGATATTCCTCAAGAAATTAAAATAGAGCTACCTTACGGCCCTTCAATTGCACTACTGGGTATTTACCCCAAAGATACTGATGTAGTGCAAAGAATGGCCCCATGTACCCCAATGTTCATAGCAGTAATGTCTACAATAGCCAAACTGTGGAAAGAGCCAAGGTGTCCTTCAACAGACGAATGGATAAAGAAGTATGGTTTATATATACAATGGAATATTATGTCTCCATCAGAAAGAGTGAATACCAAACTTTTATATCAACATGGACATGACTCGAAGAGATTATGTTGAGTGAAAAAAGTGAAGCAGAAAGAATCAATTATCATATGGTCTCACGTGTGAAGCATAAGGAAAAACAAGGAGGATATTGGGAGAAGGAAGGGAAGGGTGAATTGGGAGAAATCAGAGGGGGAGACAAAACATGAGAGACTGTGGACTCTGATAAACAAACTGAGGATTTTGAAGGGGAGGTGTTTGGGGGGTTGGGCGAGCCTGGTGGTGGGTATTGAGGAGGGCACATATTGCATGGAACAGTGGTGTGGTGCATGAACAATGCATCTTGGAACACTGAAAATATAAAATAAGAGTTTATAGAAAAAAGTAAATAATGTGGTATTAGAACCGGATCATTAGGAGGTATTATGGTGGTTTAGAAGCACAGAGATTTTATACATCAAAACTAGATATCATATCACTGTTTTCTTTTTTTAATTCCTACAGCTTCTAACAGGAAATAACCTGAACTGAAATAATGATTATTCCCTCCTGAAAATGTATATCTCTTGACATTCGATCAAGTTGGTGTCTCCCTTCTGACACCTGTCCACTTCCTACTTCAAGGCTCAATTCAATGATATTCCCCTTGAGGCTGACTGTGATCTTTTCAATATCAATCCCTCCCTTGGCTCTCTGACCTTCTCTTATGTTGGGTATCACATATTGCCTTTCGCTAGTCATCCATAACTGCCTTAACATTTTCAAGGTCTACTCTTACTACCCTATATCCCTCCTAGAATCCAAAGTTACTTGCATAGATGTATTCCTTATGTTTGTATAGTCTTTATTAGGGCACATCAAAGGGCACAACTTACCTCACTTAATCCTCCCAACTTCGGAGATGTCAGCAGGTATGGATTTTTTTCCCCATTTCACAAATGAAGAGACTTAAGACTTAGTGGCTACACAGTTTGTCCAAGATCACAAATCCTAGATGGTAAGAGGCTTAGAGCTGCCATACTTACAAGCCTGGAAAGAAATTCTAGTCTACATTTGAGATGCTTCTGGAAGAACTTAAATTTCAGATCTGAGATCTAACAAACCCAGAAACTGAAAGATTACAACCAACAGTGTCAAGTCTATTATTTCCAAGACCAGAATGGTGCTTTTGAAGAAACAAGGTCACAGACATTGGCTCAAAATAATAGACGTCTTTAGAAGGAGAGGCAGATCTTGGTTCATATTGTTCTGTGACCCCATTTCCCCACCTGTGAAATAAGAAGGTGGAGGCTAGACTGCCAATTCTAAAAGTCCTTCTTGCAGTCCATGAGTCCTCTTTACCAACTATGGTGGCTAGGACTTTTGGGTAGAATGGCCTGAAAATTCTGTTTTCCACTGTTTTCCACTTTGCAGTTTTCCACTTTGCAGATTTGCAAAGGGCCATTTGCAAATGGCCCTTTGCAGCAGGAAGGGCCAGAGGCTGAGCTGGAGCTCCAGTGCGAGGTTTGGGGTTGCAATGACAGGCCCAGAGCAGGGATTTTACCAGAATACAGTACAGAGGGGTACAGTGCACACTCTCCTAAAACTACTGGAGTAGAGCCCCCAGGAAGGAAGCATGACAAGTCAGGATGGTACTAGGTGTGGAGGCAGAGGCCAGGACATTCAACAATACTCTGGCTGATGCATTGGGATCACCGGAAGGTCTGCATCACTCTCTGGGCCAGTCTCCCCATCTGTGTCACAAGTGAATGTCAATACCAGCACCAATAATGGGAAGAGGCACCCCAGGACCATGGCTTCCACTGCAGGGCTGGGATGTGGCACACACACCAGCACCACCCACCCTTGCCCAGCTGCCATCCCACTAGTAAGTGGCTTGAAAAGAGTCCTGAACCAAACATGCTCCAGAAGCAATTCCCTCATGGTCTTAAGGTCCCTGAAGCAATTTCCTGTTCTGTCTAGGAACCTCAGAGGTCTGCTTATCTCTTTGGTCTCCCAGCCTGGGATTGGTTTCCAGAGAGTAGGGCTGTGAGGGTCCCTGAGGCTCAAAGTTGAAGAGAACAGTTCGTGTCCCCCCCAACCGTGTATAACTTGAAGCAATATTTTATTAGTGTTACCGGCCCCCCCTCATGCTCATAACAGGCTGGAACACCATTGGCAGGAATCTGCCAGAGATGTGTTCACATCCTGCTTCTGTATGTATACCATTCTTCCAGGTGAAGACCACCTGGGTAGCTCCTGTCACCCAGATACTAAAGTGCATCTAGATTATGTTGTCCCATTACTTTTCCACTTTTTATCTGTTCCTTGGCCCTCCATGGAGCCTTTCCTTGGACAGCAGATTGATTAACTTTAGGAAATACTAACCACGTCCATCTGCCAAAATATCAGTCACTGGGCCTGTTTCTTCATTAATAAGATGGAGATGCCTATTCACTGAAACTCAGATTGGTAAAAATGCCTTGGGCATCACATGTAGTATATACCAGGCCTTTTGCTGTGTAGTGTCTATATGTTACCCCTGTCATCATTCATAGCCCAGTGAGGTACACATTATG
>CM052799.1:52676105-52690163 GCA_028533885.1 Nasua narica | reverse complement strand
GGTTTGGGGATCAGGGTAATGCTGGCTGCATAGAAAGAGACTGGAAGTTTTCCTTCTGCTTCTATTTTTTGAAACAGTTTCAGGAGAATAGGTATTATTTCTTCCTTGAATGTTTGGTAGAATTCCCCAGGGAATCTGTCAGGCCCTGGACTGTTGTTTTTTGGGAGGTTTTTGATCACTGCTTCAATCTCATTACTAGATATTGGTCTATTCAGGTTGTCAATGTCTTCCTGTTTCAGTCTTGGAAGATTATGGGTTTCCAGGAATGCATCCATTTCTTCTAGGTTGTTTAGCTTATTGGCATATAGCTGTTGATAATAATTTTTGATGATTATTTCTATTTCCTTTGGATTAGTCGTGATCTCTCCTTTCATTCATAATTTTGTTAATTAAGATCCTCTCTCTTCTGGATGAGTTTGGCCAGTGGTTTATCGATTTTATTGATTCTTTCAAAAAACCAACTTCTGGATTCATTGATGCGTTCTACTGTTTCTTTAGTTTCTAACTCGTTGATCTCTGCTCTAATCTTGATTATTTCCCTTCTTGTGCGTGGGGTTGGCTTGATTTGTTGTTGATTTTCCAGTTCTCTAAGGTGTAAAGAGAGCTGGTGTATTTGGTTTTTTTCAATGTTTTTGAGTGAGGCTTGGATGGCTATGTATTTCCCCATAAGGACTGCCTTTGCCGTATCCCATAGTTTTTGGGTCGATGTGTCTTCATTCTCATTGGTCTCCATAAATTGTTTAAGTTCATCCTTGATTTGCTGGTTGATCCCCGCATTCTTGAGCATATTGGTCTTTAGTCTCCAAGTGTTTGAATTCCTTCTGAACTTTTTCTTGTGATTGAGTTCCAGTTTTAATGCATTGTGGTCTGAGAAAATGCAGGGAATCATCTCTATCTTTTGGTATCGGTTGAGACCTGATTTGTGGCCCAGTATGTGGTCTGTTATGGAGAAATTTCCATAACACTCGAGAAGTGTGAGTATTCTGTTGTTCTAGGGTGGAATGTTCTGTATATATCTATGAGGTCCATGTGGTCCAATGTGTCATTCAAAGCTCTTGTTTCTTTATTGATTTTCTGTTTAGAAGATCTGTCAGCTACTGAAAGTGGTGTGTTAATATCTCCTAGTATAAAGGTATTCATGTCCCTATGGCTCTTTATTTTGATTAACAGTTGGTTTATGTAGTTGGCTGCTCCTATATTGGGGGCATCAATGTTTACAATTGTTCGATCTTCTTGGAGGGTAGACCCTTTAAGGATGATGTAGTGTCCTTCTGTATCTCTGACTACAGTCTTAACCTTAAAATCTAATTTATCTGATATGACAATTGCTACCCCAGCTTTCTTTTGAGGTCCATTGGCATGAAAGATGGTTCTCCATCCTTTCACTTTCATTCTGGATGTATCTTTTGGTTCCAAGTGTGTCTCTTGTAGACAGCATATGGACGGGTCCTGTCGTTTTATCCATTCAGCAACCCTGTGCCGTTTTATGGGAGCATTTAGGCCGTTCACATTGAGAGTGATTTTGAAAGATACCTGTTTCTTGACATCATGTTGCCTGTGAATTCCTTGTTTCTATAGATGGCAAATTTCTGTTCTAAGTCACTCTTGTGTTCTTTCTGCTTTTATAAAACCCGCTTTAATATTTCCTGGAGTGCCGGCTTGGTGGTCCCATACTCTTTTAATCCTTGCCAGTCTTGGAAGCTCTTTATCTCTCCATCCATTTTGAATGTCAGCATTGGTGAATAAAGTACTCTTGGCTGCATGTTCTTGTCGTTTAGTGCCATGAATATATAATGCCAGCCCTTTCTGGCTTGCCAGGTTTCTGAGGACAGGTCTGACGTTATTCTGATGGGCTTTCCTCCGTATGTAAGGAATCTCTTTCCCCTAGCTGCCCTCAGGACCTCCTGTCTAAAATTATAACTTGAACATTTTAATATTATGTGCCTTGTTGTTTTTCTCGATTTATTGATCCTGGCAGGGGTCCTTTCAGCCTCTAGGACATGAACACTTGTTCCATTCCCCAGATTGGGGAAATTCTCATGTAGAATTTGGTCAGCTATATCTTCTAGTCTTCTGTCCTTCTCTACCCCCTCTGGGATGCCAATGATTCTGACGTTCCAACGTTTCATTGTGTCATTTATTTCCTTAAGTCTGTTGTCATGATTCTTGAGCAGTTTGTTCCAGCTCTCCTCTTGACCTTTCATCTCAATCATTTGATCCTCTAGATCACTAATTCTATCCTCTGTCTCCACAACTCTAGCTGTTAGACTATTTAGATTGGATTGGATCTCATTAATAGCACTTCTTACCTCCGCTATACTGGATTCTCATTTCTGCCCTTAGCCATTCTATAATGTTTTGCTTCATCCTAGCCATTCACTGGATAATTGCCACCCTGAATTCCCTTTCTGACATTCTGTTGATGCCCATGTCCAATAGTTCTGAAGGAGAGGGTGTAGTCTCTGGGGTTTTCTTCTGTTGGTTGTTCCTCCTCCTAGTCATTTTGATGAGAAATGGATGAGAGGGTGTGTAGCTGGATATACCACCCCCAATCCAGGCAGGGTGCACCCTGGTGGATTTTGGAGCGATTGGGATTTACCACCAAAAAGAAAGAACAAGGATAAAAAAAAGATAGAGAGAAGGAGAAACAGTGGAAATCCCAACCAGAATGGACCCCAAAACTAAGGTCTATAAGGTATGGAAACAAGCATGAACAAACATATAGACCAACACGAATAAATGACAAGAAGTAAAAGAACCTAGCAGAATGAACCCCAAGAATAAGATTTATGTAATACCAGAACAAAAGCAGATACATAGAAACACTGACAGCGGGATAAGATGGGAGGGTGGTTATAAGTCCTAGCAGGCCAGGAAGATTATTTCAGGTCCTCCTGAGTTTATAGTTGTATTAAACCTCTCCTTGTAATGTTAAGTAGTTAAAAAAAAGATAAAAGAAAACAGAAATATGAAAGCAAGTGAATACTAAAATAAAATTAAAAAAGAGAGAGAATAAGAAAAGCAAAAATAAAAACAAAAACAAAAACAAACTTGTATCTATTAAATATACAGGTTTGAAGGTATTACCAGGAGCTTAGTATATTGATTACCCCTGGCGTTGGGGATTTAAAATTTTATGGGGACCCTGTGGTTATAGTCCTTTTGTTCTTTGGCTGGTCTTCTGGGGGAGGGGCCTACTGCATTGTTTTCCAGTCAGTCTTGCTTGGGTTGAGTCACCCTGTCCCCCAGTCAAGAGGCTGAGCTCTGTGGAAACCAGTTTCTCAGTTTCTTGCTCTCTGAAGGTTTTTGGCCTTTTTTAGATTTTTCACCTTTTCAGGGAGTCCAAGCAATGAATCTGCCCAGAAGCACTCAGACCTCTGAGTTGCAGGAAGCCCGAGTCTCTGCTCCCCTCTGTGTGGTTCAGAGCACACACTCCCCTCCGTGAAATTTCTGCTCACAGCGCAGCCTGTTTGAGGTGGCGCACGACCCCAGCCACCTTTCTGTGGCTCCGCGAGGGGCGCCCCGGAGGTTAGGCCACTTGCCTGCATTCTCTCTGTGACCGGCGGGGATCGCTCAGGCTCTGCAGAGGGCCGTGAATGTCGCAGTGGCGGGTGCACACTGGGAAAAGCTGCGGCTAGTGGATCACCTCAGACACTCTAAAGGCTCTTGCACGTGCTCGCCTGGCTCACAGGATGTTGCAGAGAGCAGAAAGCTGCAGGTTCAGGAATCGCAGACTGGATCCCTCCACTGTCTTACTTTGGGTCGCTCCTTCCTGGGAGAGTGGGTCCAAGCGCCGGTGCCCACGACCACCCCCTTCCACTAGTTACTCCTTGGAACCTTCTGCCCTTTTTAAGTGTTTTTAAGGAACTCTACGTAAATGATGGTCCCCCGCCACCGGGCACTTTCCTTTGGGGTATTACTGTCCTTGGTTAGCTTCTGGTGGCTCCCTCCACCTTTTGTTTATCCTCCGATATCAGTTCCAGTGTTCCCACTTTGCTTTTACCTCTCCACTGCTGTCTTCTGCTCTCGGAGAGATTCTGGAGTGAGAAATCTTTCTCTTCAGGGTGATTTCATGGGTGTTCAGCGTGTTCTGGTAGATTTCCAGCTTATTTTGGGGGACCGGTTGCTGCAGGATCTCTTACTTCTCCGCCATCTTGCCCCCTCCTCTGTGCAGAAGCTTTTTATCTTGATGAAGTCCCAAAAGTTCATTTTCGCTTTTGTTTCCTTTGCGTTTGGAGACATGTCCCGAAAGAAGTTGCTGTGGCTGATGTCAAAGAGGTTACTGCCTACATTCTTCCCTAGGGTTGTGATAGATTCCTCCCTCACATTGAGGTCTTTTATCCATTTCGAGTTTATCATTGTGTATGGTGTGAGAGAATGGTAAAGTTTTATTCTTCTACATAGAGTTGTCCAATTTTCCCAGCACCCCATATTGATGATGTGTTTTTCCACTGGATATGTTTCCCTGTTTTGTCAAAGATTATTTGACCATAGAGTTACGGGTTCATCTCTGGGCTCTCTATTCTGTTCCACTGGTCTATCCTTCTGTTTTTGTGCCAGTACTGTGATGTCTTCATGATCACTGCTTTTTAGTAAAGCTTGAAATCAGGCAATGTGATGCCTCCAGCTTTGTTTTTCTTTTTGAACATTTCCTTAGCAATTCAGGGTCTTTCCTGGTCCCATACAAATTTTAGGATTGTTTGTTCCAGCCCTTTAAGAAAAACGGTGGAATTTTGAAAAAGATGGCATTGAAATTATAGATTGCTCTGGGCAGTATAGACGTTTAACAATGTTTATTCTTCTGATCCATGAGAATGAATGCTTTTCCACCTTTTTGTGTCTTCTTCAACTTCTTTCATGAGCGTTCTGTAGTTCTTCGAGTACAGATCCTATAGTTATCTGGTTAGGTTTATGCCCAGGTATCTTCTGGTTCTTGGTGCTACAGTAAATGCAGTTGATTCTCTAATTTCCCTTTCCATATTTTCATTGCTAGTGTACAGGGAAGCAACTGATTTCTGTGCATTGATTTTGTAGCCTGCCACATTACTGAACTGCTGTATGAGTTCTAGTTGTTTGAGGATGGAGTCTTTTAGGTTTTCCATATAAAGTATCATGTCATCTGCGAAGAGAGAGAGTTTGACTTCTTCATTGCAAATTGGATACCTTTATTTCTTTTTGTTGTCTGATTGCTGTCGCAGCAATCAGGACTTCTAGTACTATGTTGAACAAGAGTGGTGAGAGAGGGTTTCCTTGGTGCCACTCTCAGTAACAGACAGATAATCTAAACAAAAATCAAAAAAGGAAGAAGAGCATCCAATGACATATTGGACTAGATGGACCTCATAGATATATATACAGAATATTCCACCTTAAAACAATAGAATACTCATTCTTCTCGAGTGCACATGGAATTTTCTCCAAAATAGTCCACATACTGGGTTACAAATCAGGGCTCAACCAATACCAAGAAATTGAGATGATTCCCTGCATTTTCTCAGACCACAATGCTTTGAAACTGGAACTCAAACACAAGAAAAAGTTTGGAAGGAATTCAAACACCTGAAGGCTAAAGACCACATGCTCAAGAATTCTAGGATCAACCAGGAAATCAAAGATAAATTTAAACAATTCATGGAGACCAATGAAAATGAAGACACATCCATCCAAACCTATGGGATACAGCATAGGCAGTCCTAAGGGGGATATACATAACCCTCTAAGCTTCACTCAAAATAATTGGAAAATCTCTAATACACTCACTCTCTTTACACCTTAAAGAACTGGAAAATCAACAACAAATTAAGCCAACCCCATGCACAAGAATGGAAATAATCAAGATTAGAGCAGAGATCAGTGAGTTGGAAATTAGAGAAACAGTAGAACACTACATTTGATCCAGAGTTGGTTTTTTGAAAGAATCAGTAAGATTGATAAGCCACTGACCAAACTCATACAAAAAAAAGAGTGAGGACCCTAATTAACAAAATTATGAATGGAAGGGGAGCGATCATGACTAATCCAAAGGAAACAGTAAGAATCATCAAAAATTGTCATCAACAGCTATATGCCAATAAATTAAACAACCTAGAAAAAATAGATGGATTCCTGGAAACCCATAATCTTCCAAGACTGAACCAGGGAGAAATTGACAACCTGAATAGACCACTATCTAGTAATGAGATTGAAGCAGTGATCAAAAACCTCCCAAGAAACAAGAGTCCAGGGACTTATGATTTCCCTGAGGAATTCTACCAAACATTCAATAAAGAAATAATACCTATTCTCCTGAAACTGTTTCCAAAAATAGAAACAGAAGGAAAACTTCCAGACTCTTTCTATGAAGTCAGCATTACCCTGATCCCCAAACCAGGCAAACACCTCATCAGAAAGAAGAATTTCAGAACAATATCCCTAATGAATATGGATACCAAGTATCTCAATAAGATCCTAGCTAATAGGATCCAACAGCACTTTAAAAAAATTATTCATATGAGGCAGAGGCATCTGAGGGGCAGGCAAAGCAGCGAAGGGAAGGAATCCTGAGCTGGCGTCCTGGGTTGCTCCAAGCCCACGTCTTTTTAAAATAAAACCAACAACCTTGAATTGGCTTTACAGTCAAAGAAGTTGTGGAGGGGGGCTAGATGGTGGAGAAGTAGGAGGTCCTGCTGCAACCAGTCCCCAAAAGTGAGCTGGATATCTACCAGAACACGCTGAATACCCATGAAATCACCCCAAGGAGCAAGATTTCTCACTCCGGGATCTCTCTCAGAGCAGAAGACAGCGGTAGAGAGGTAAAAGCAAAGTGGGAACACTTGAACTGATATCAGAGGATAAACAAAAGGGGGAGGGAGCCACCAGTAGCTAACCAAGGACAGTAATACCCCAAAGGAAAGTGCCCGGTGGCGGGGGACCAGCTTTAATGTAGAGTCCATTAAAAACACTTAAAAAGGGCAAAAAATTCTGAGGAGTAACTAGTGAAGGGGGTGGTGGCGGGGACTGGCTTGGACCCACCCTCCCAGGAAGGAGCGCCCCAAAGTGATACTGCTGGGGGGATCAGTCTGCAGTTCCTGAACCTGCGGCTTTCTTCTCTCTGCAACAACCTGTGGGCGAGGTTGGCACCTGAAAGTGGCTTTAGAGAGTCTGCTGTGGTCCAGGAGATGCAGCTTTTCTCCGTGCGCTAGTGACCCTGATATTCGTGGCCTGCCACAGAGTCTGAGTGATCCCCACCAGCCCTGGAGAGAAAGGTGGCAAGCGGCCTAACCTCCAGGGCCCCCCCGCGGAGCCACAGAAAGGGGACTAGGGTCATGACTTTCAAGGCCCTCCACAGGTCTCCTGGGTCCGCACCTGAGAGCCTCAGAAAGGTGGCTATGGTCGCGCGCCACCTCGGACAGGCTGCTCTGTGAGCAGAAATTTCTCAAAGGGGAGTGTGTGTTCTGAACCACACAGAGGGGAGCAGAGACTCGGGCTTCCTGCAGCTCGGAGGTCTGAGTGCTTCTGGGCAGATTCATTGCTTGGACTCTGAAAAGGTGAAAAAGCTACAAAAGGCCAGAAACCTTCAGAAAGCGAAAGACTGAGAAACCAATTTCTATAGAGCTCAGTCCCTCGACTAGGGGGCAGGGTGACTCAACCCAAGCAAGATTGACTGGAAAACAACGCAGTAGGCCCCTCCCCCAGAAGACCAGCCAAAGAACAAAAGACTAACCAAAGGGTCCCCATAAAATTTTAAACCCCAATGCCAGGGGAAATCAATATATTAAGGTCCTGGAAATACCCTCAAACCTGTATATTACATAGATACAAGTTTTTGTTTGTTTATTTTTGTTATTGTTTTCTCTTTCTTATTCTCTCTGTCTCTCTTTTTTAATTTTATTTTAGTATTCACTGGCTTTCACATTTCTTTTTTCTTTTATTTTTTTTTAACTACTTAACATTACAAGGAGAGGTTTAATACAACTATAAACCCAGGAGGACCTGAAATAACCTTCCTCGCCTGCGAGGAGGTATAACCACCCTCCATCTTATCCCTCTGTCAGTGTTTCTACGTATCTGATTTTGTTCTGGTATTACATAAATCTTATTCTTGGGGTTCATTCTGCTAGGTTCTTTTACTTCTTGTCATTTATTCGTGTTGGTCTATATGTTTGTTTGTGCTTGTTTCCATACCTTATAGACCTTAGTTTTGGGGCCCATTCTGGTTGGGATTTCCTCTGTTTCTCCTTCTCTCTATCTTTTTTTAAATCCTTATTCTTTCTTTTTGGTGGTAAATCCCAATCGCTCCAAAATCCTCCAGGGTGCACCCTGCCTGGATCGGGGGCGGTATATCCAGCTAAACATCCTCTCATCCATTTCTCATCAAAATGACTAGGAGGAGGAACAACCAACAGAAGAAAAACCCAGAGACTACACCCTCTCCTTCAGAACTATTGGACATGGACGAAAACAGTATTTCAGAAAGGGAATTCAGGGTGGCAATTATCCAGGCAATGGCTAGGATGGAGCAAAACATTATAGAATCGCTAAGAGCAGAAATGAGATCCAGTATAGCGGAGGTAAGAAGCGCTATTAATGAGATCCAATCCAATCTAAATAGTCTAACAGCTAGAGTTATGGAGGCAGAGGAGAGAATTAGTGATCTAGAAGATCAAATAGTTGAGATGAAAGGTCAGGAGGAGAGCTGGAACAAACTGCTCAAGAATCATGACAACAGACTTAGGGAAATAAATGATGCCCTGAAACGTTGGAACGTCAGAATCATTGGCATCCCAGAGGGGGTAGAGAAGGACAGAAGATTGGAGATATAGCTGACCAAATTCTACATGAGAATTTCCCCAATCTGGGAATGGAACAAGTGTTCGTGTCCTAGAGGCTGAAAGGACACCTGCCAGGATCAATGAATCTAGAAAAACACCAAGACACAGAATATTAAATGTGCAAATTATAAATTTAGACAGGAGGTCCTGAGGGCACCTAGGGGAAAGAGATAACTTACATACGGAGGAAAGCCCATCAGAATAACATCAGACCGGTCCACAGAAACCTGGCAAGCCAGAAAGGGCTGGCATGATACATTCAGGGCACTAAACCAGAAGAACATGCAGCCAAGAGTACTTTATACACCGAGGCTGACATTCAAAATTGATGGAGAGATAAAGAGCTTCCAAGACCGGCAAGGATTAAAAGAGTATGTGACCACCAAGCCGGCACTCCAGGAAATATTAAAGGGGGTTTTATAAAAGCAGAAAGAACACATGAGTGACTTAAAAAGAAATTTTCCATCTATAGAAACAAGGACTTCACAGGCAACATGATGTCAATAAACACGTATCTTTCAATAATCACTCTCAACGTGAATGGCCTAAATGCTCCCATAAAATAGGACAGGGTTGCAGAATGGATAAAATGACAGGACCCGTCCATATGCTGTCTACAAGAGACACACTTGGAACCAAAAGATAAATCCAGACTGAAAGTGAAAGGAGAACGATCTTACATGCCAGTGGAATGAGAACCTTCTTTCGTGCCACCTTTCTTTTCTCAAAAGAAAGCTGGGGTAGCAATTCTCATATCATATAAATTAGATTTTAAGCTAAAGCCTGTAGTCAGAGAGATACAGAAGAGCACTATATCATTCTTAAAGGGTCTATCTTCAAAGAAGATCTAACAATTGTAAACATTAACACAACAATATAGGAGCAGCCAACTACATAAACCAACTGTTAATCAAAATAAAGAGTCATATTGAAATGAATACCTTAATACTAAGAGATCTTAACATGCCACTCTCAGTAACTGACAGATCATCTCAACAGAAAATCAATAAAGAAACAAGAGCTTGGAATGACACATTGGACCACATGGACCTCATAGATATATACAGAACATTCCACCCTAAAACAACGGAATACTCATTCTTCTCTAGTGCACGTGTAATTTCTCCAGAAGAGTCCACATACTGGGCCACAAATCAGGTCTCAACCGATACCAAGAGATACAGATGATTCCCTGAATTTTCTCAGAAAACAATGCTTTAAAACTGGAACTCAACCACAAGAATAAGTTTGGAAGGAATTCAAACACTTGGAGACTAAAGACCAATATGCTCAAGAATGTGGAAATCACCCAGCAAATCAAAGATGAACTTAAAGAATTCATGGAGACCAATGAGAATGAAGACACATCAATCCAAAACCTATGGGATACGGCAAAGGAAGTCCTTAGGGGGAAATACATAGCTATCCAAGTCTCACTCAAAAACATTGAAAAATACCAAATACATCAGCTCTCTTTACACCTTAAAGAACTGGAAAATCAACAACAAATCGAGGCAACCCTACACACAAGAAGGGAAATAATCAAGATTAGAGCAGAGATCAACGAGTTAGAAACTAAGAAACAGTAAAACGCATCGATGAATACAGAAGTTGGTTTTTGAAAGCATCAATAAGATAGACAAGTCACTGGCCAAAGTCATGCAGAAGAAAAGAGAGAGGACCCTAATTAACAAAATTATGAACAAAAGGGGAGAGATAACAACTAATCCAAAGGAAATAGAAACAATCATCAAAAATTATTATCAACAGCTATATGCCAATAAGCTAAACAACCTAGAAGTAATGGATGCATTCCTGGAAACCCATAATCTTCCAAGACTGAAACAAGAAGACATTGACAACCTGAATAGACCAATATCTAGTAATGAGATTGAAGTAGTGATCAAAAATCTCCCAAAAAACAAGAGTCCAGGGCCTGACAGATTCCCCGGGGAATTCTACCAAACATTCAAGTAAGAAATAATATCTATTCTCCTGAAATTGTTTCAAAAAATAGTAACAGAAGGAAAGCTCCAGACTCTTTCTATGAAGCCAGCATTACCCTGATCCCCAAACCAGGTAAAGACCCCATCCAAAAGGAGAATTTCTGACCAATATCCCTGATGAATGTGGATGCCAAGATTCTCAACAAGATCCTAGCTAATAGGATGAAACAGCATATTAAAAAGATTATTCATCATGACCAGGTGGGATTTATTCCTGGGAGGCATGGGTAGTTCAACATTCAGAAATTAATCCGTGTGATAGAAGAAATCAACAAGAGAAGAGAGAAGAACCACATGGTCCTGTCAATAGATGCAGAAAAAGCATTTGACAAAATTCAGCATCCATTCCTGATTAAAACTCTTCAAAATATAGGGAAAGAAGGAACATTCCTCAATGTCATAAAGTCTATCTATGAAAAGCCCACAGCAAATATCATTCTCAATGGGGAAAAGCTTACTGCCTTCCCTTTGAGATCAGGAACACGTCAAGGATGCCCACTCTCACCACTCTTGTTCAACATAGTACTAGAAGTCCTAGCAACAGCAATCAGACAACAAAAAGAAATAAAAGGCATTCAAATTGGAAATGAAGAAGTCAAACTCTCTCTCTTCGCAGATGACATGATACTTTATATAGAAAACCCAAAAGACTCCACCCCCAAACTACTAGAACTCATACAGCAATTCAGTAATGTGTCAGGATACAAAATCAATGCACAGAAATCAATTGCTTTCCTATACACTAACAATGAAAATATGGAAAGGGAAATTAGAGAATCGATTCCATTTACTGTAGCACCAAGAACCAGAAGATACCTGGGAATAAACCTAACCAAAGAGGTAAAGGATCTGTACTCGAGGAACTATAGAACACTCATGAAAGAAATTGAAGAAGACACAAAAAGGTGGAAAAGCACTCCATGCTCATGGATTGGAAGAATAAACATTGTTAAAATGTCTATACTGCCCATACTGTTTTTCAAAGTGGCTGCACCAACTTGCATTCCACCAACAGTGGAGGAGGGTTCCCCATTCTCCACATCCTCTCCAGCATTTGTTGTTTACTGTCTTGTTGATTTTGGCCATTCTAACTGGTGTAAGGTCGTTTCTCAGTGTGGTTTTGATTTGAATCTCTCTGATGGCTAAAGATGATGAACATTTTTTCATGTGTCTGTTAGCCATTTGTGTGTCTTCTTTGGACAAGTGTCTCTTCAAGTCTTCTGCCCATTTTTTGATGTGATTATCTGTTTTGTGAGGGTTGCATTTGAGGAGTTCTTTATAGATCTTAGATATCAACCCTTTGTAGTGTCATTTGCAAATATCTTCTCCCATTCTGTGGTGTGCCTGTTGGTTTTGTTGATTGTTTCCTCTGCTGTGCAGAAGCTTTTTATCTTGATGAAGTCCCAAAAGTTCATTTTCCCTTTTGTTTCCTTTGCCTTTGGAGACATGTCCTGAAAGAAGTTGCTGTGGCTAATGTCATAGAGGTTACTGCCTATATTCTTCTCTAAGGTTTTTTTTTTTTTAAAGATTTTATTTATTTATTTGACATAGCGAGAGAGAGGGGGGAAGCAGGCTCCCTGCTGAGCAGAGAGCCCGATGTGGGACTCGATCCCAGGACCCTGAGATCATGACCTGAGCTGAAGGCAGAGGCTTAAACCCACTGAGCCACTCAGGTGCCCCCTTCTCTAAGGTTTTGATAGATTCCTGCCTCACATTAAGGTCCTTTATCCATTTTTAGTTTATCTTCAGTATGGTGTAAGAAAATGGTCAAGTTTCATTCTTCTACATATAGCTGCCCAGTTTTCCCAACAGCATTTATTGAAGAGACTGTCTTTTTTCCACTGGATATTTTTGCCTGTTTTGTCAAAGAGGATTTGACCATAGAGTTGCGGGTCCATCTCTGGGCTCTCCATTCTGTTCCACTGGTCTATGTGTCTGTTGTTGTACCAGTACCATGCTGTCTTGGTGATTACACCTTTGTAGTAAAGTTTGAAATCAGGCAATGTGATGCCCCCAGCTTTGTTTTTCGTTTTCAACATTTCCTAAGCAATTTGGGGTCATTTCTGGTTCCATTCAAATTTTAGGATTGTTTGTTCCAGCTCTCTGAAAAAAACTGGTGGAAATTTGATCGGGATGGCATTGAAAGTATAGATTGCTCTGGGCAGTAGAGACATTTTAACAATGTTTATTCTTCTGATCCATGAGCATGGAATGCTTTTCCACCTTTTTGTGTCTTCTTCAATTTCTTTCATGAGTGTTCTATAGTTCCTCGAGTACAGATACTATACTTTGAAGTGTTTTAATCAGGAACGGATGCTGAATTTTGTCAAATGCTTTTTCTGCATCTATTGACAGGACCATGTGGTTCTTCTCTCTTCTCTTGTTGATTTGTTCTATCACATGGATGGATTTGCGAATGTTGAACCACCCTTGCATCCCAGGGATAAATCCCACCTGGTCATGATGAATAATCTTTTTAATGTGCTGTTGGATCCTATTAGCTAGGATCTTGTGGAGAATCTTGGCATCCATATTCATCAGGGATATTGGTCTGAAATTCTCCTTTTGGATGGGGTCTTTACCTGGTTTGGGGATCAGGGTAATGCTGGCTTCATAGAAGGAGTCTGAAAGTTTTCCTTCTGTTTTTTGAAACAGTTTCAGGAGAATAGGTATTATTTCTTCCTTGAATGTTTGGTAGAATTCCCCGGGGAATCCGTCAGGCCCTGAACTCTTGTTTTTTGGGAGGTGTTTGATCACTGCTTCAATCTCATTACTAGATATTGGTCTATTCAGGTTGTCAATGTCTTCTTGTTTCAGTCTTGGAAGATTATGGGTTTCCAGGAATGCATCCATTACTTCTAGGTTGTTTAGCTTATTGGCATATAGCTGTTGATAATAATTTTTGATGATTGTTTCTATTTCCTTTGGATTAGTTGTTATCTCTCCCCTTTCATTCATAAGTTTGTTGATTAAGGTCCTCTCTCCTTTCTTCTGGATGAATTTGGCCAGTGGTTTATCGATCTTATTGATTCTTTGAAAAAACCAACTTCTGGATTCATTGATGCGTTCTACTGTTTCTTTAGTTTCTAACTCATTGATCTGCTCTAATCTTGATGATTTCCCTTCTTGTGCGTGGGGTTGGCTTGATTTGTTGTTGATTTTCCAGTTCCTTAAGGTGTAAGGAGAGCTGGCGTATTTGGTATTTTTAATGTTTTTGAGCGAGGCTTGGATAGCCAAACTGT
>CM052799.1:52639078-52670061 GCA_028533885.1 Nasua narica | reverse complement strand
TATATATATTCAATGGAATACTATGCAGCCATCAAGAGAAATGAAATCTTGCCATTTGCAATGACGCGGATGGAACTAGAGGGTATTATGCAAAGTGAAATAAGTCAGTCAGAGAAAGACAATAATCACATGATTGCTGTGATATGAAGAATTTGAGAGGCAGGGCAGGGGTTTATGGGGGGGTGGGGAAGAGAAATGAAACAAGATGGGATGGGGAAGGAGACAAACCATAAGAGACTCCTAAACTCACGAAACAAACTAAGGGTTGCTGGGAGTGGGGGGGTGGGTAGGGATATGGACATTGGTGAGGGTATGTGCTATGGCAAATTCTGTGAAATGTGTAAGCCTGATGATTCACGGACTTGTACCCTGGGGTAAATAATACATTATATGTTAATAAAAGAGGTATTATTATAAAAAAAAAGTTCCAGTTTCAAAGCATGTGGTCTAAAAAGATGCAGGGAATAATCTCAATCTTTTCGTATCAATTTATACCTGATTTGTGATCCAGTATGTGGTTCCATGTGGCCTCGAGAAGAATGTGTATTCTGTTGTTTTAGGGAGGAATGTTTTGTATATATCTACAAAGTCCATCTGGTCCAATGTGTCCTTGAGTGGTCTTGTTTCTTTGTTGATCTTTTGCTTAGATGTTCTGTCTAATGTTGTGAGTGGAGTGTCGAAGTCTCCTAGTATTGATATATTATTATCAATATATTTCTTTATTTTCACTATTAGTCGGTTGATAAAATTGGCTGCTCCCATGTTTGGTGCCATAGATACTTGTGATTGTTAGATCTTGTTGGATAGAACCTTTAAGTATAATATAGTGTCCCTCTGAATCTCTTATTATGGTCTTTGGTTAAAAATCTAATTGTTCTGATATGAAGATTGCTACCCCTGCTTTCTTTTGAGGCCCATTAGTGTGGTAGATGGTTCTCCATCTCCTCACTTTCAACCTGGAGGTGTCTTTAGATTCAATATGAGTCTCTTTTAGACAGCATATAGATGGGTCTTGCTTTTTATCCAATCTGAAACCCTGTGTCTTTTCATGGGAGCACTTAGCCCATTTACATTTAGAGTAGCTATTGAAATATGAATTTAGTGTCATTATAATGCCTGTAAAGTTCCTGTTTCTATAATTTTCTTTTTCCTTCTTGCCTATGTGATTGTTGTGGTTTCTCTTTGTTTACACAATCCCCCTTAATATTTCTTGTAAGGTTGGCTTAGTGGTTGCATATTCTTTCAGTTTCTCCTGTCCTGAAAGCTCATTATCTCTCCACCCATTCTGAGTGGCAGCCTTGCTGGGTAAAGTATTCTTGGCTGGATGTTATTTTCACTTAGTAGTCTGAATATGTCTTGCCAGCCCTTTCTGGCTTGCCATGTTTCTGTGGGCAGGTCTGATGTTATTCTGATGTCCCCCCCTCCATATGTAAGGAACCTCCTCTCCTTGGCTATTCTCAAGACTGTTTCTTTGGCTGTAAAATTTGCAAGCTTCACTATTATTTGTTGGGGTGTTGATCTGTTTATTGATTTGGGAGGGGTCCTTTCTGCCTCTTAGGCAAGAATGCTTGTTTCCTTTCCCAGATTAGGAAAGTTCTCAGCTATCATTTGCTCAAATATACATAGTAACCCCCACTTCACCCTTTTGGGGATCCAAATAATTCTGACATTAGAACATTTTATGGCATCCTTAATCTCTGTAATCCTTTTCTCAGGTGCTACTAGCTGCCTGTCCCTATTTTCCTCAGCTTCCTTCGTTTCTATCATCTTGCCTTCTAGATCACTAATTCCTTAATCTGCCTCATTTAGCCTAGCTGTTAGAGTATCCAATTTAGACTGCATCTCATTCATAGAAACTTTTTCTTTGGCCTGATTAGATCTCAGTTTTGCTCTTAGAGATGCTATCTTGTCACCAATACTTCTTTCAATCCTAGCTATTGACTTCATGATTGCTATCTTGAATTCCCTCTCTGACATTTTGCTTATATCCCTATCCATTGGTTCTGAGGTAGATGACATTGTGTCTGGATATTCTCTTTGTTGAGAGTTCCTCCTCCTAGTCATTCTGTTGAGAGATGGTTGAGTGAAGGAGCAAAGTCCAAAATATCAACCACAACCCAAGCAAGATGCACCCTAGGAAAATCCAGAGCAGTCAGAAGCCACACACACAAAAAAGAGCCAAAATGAAACACAAGAATAAAATTGATAAAATTAAAAAAAAATTAAAAGGGGGGATAAGGGGTGGGTGGTATAATCTTTCAGTGTGGACAAAGCAGGGTGTTTCAGTTGTCCCTGGGTGTATTTTGGTCCGTGTGTTAGAGGACATTATTTCTGAAAATTACAAAGAAACTTAAACTTATATATATAAAACTGAATAGTGAAGAAAAGTCTACGATAAAGCATGTCTATAAAAACATGTAGGTGTGAAAAAATACAAGTTAAAAAGCTACTGTGAGATATAAGTTGATATAATCAACATCTAGTTGAAATGAGAAAAAGGTAAAAAGAAAAAAACAGAGGAAAAGCATAAGAGAAAGAAAACAAAGAAAAAGAGAGTTTAATCTGAAAAATAAACAAGCCATGAGGCAACACCTCGAGCTCACCATACTATTTTCCCCTGGTGTTGGGATTTTACAGTCTTTTTCTTTTATGGGGTCTTTAGGGTTGTTGTCCTCTTGTTCTTCCAGCCTGTTCTGGGGGAGGGGCTTGCTGTGCTATTTCTCAGGCAACCCTGTGTGGGCGGAATTACCCTGTCCCCTGTCAGGGGAGTGGGCCCAGTGAAAACCCGTCTTCTTGTGCATTTGTTCCTTGGCAGCTTTTCATACTTCTGAGGGGTAGAGCAAAAATGACCACAACTGAACCTCTGTCTCAGAGAAGAAAATTCACAGTCAGCTCTCTTTGATAAACTCTCCAGGACAAACAGTCTCCTTTGCTATATGCACCACGGAAAACCAGAGCCTCCCGAGGTGCACGCCCACAGTGACTAGAGGTTGTCCCAGGGGCCCAGGCCTTTCCCTGTCTTTTGTGTTTCTAAAACTTGAGTGGCTCTGGACTCGCCCTCTCACCCACAGCCCCTGGATCTTGTGTGGGCACTGCTCTAAAACCCTTTCCCAGCCTCTACTGCTCCTTGAGTTTTTGCCTGGTTGTGCCCAGGCTCCTGATTTTTTCAGGCTGAAGAGAAGAGAAGAGTGATTCTCAACCCGCCCAGTTTGCAGTTTATGGTGATCTGAGCTGAGAAACCCTTCCTGGGCTCACTGACCATAACCTGCTTCTTGGCTCCACTGCTTGCGTACTCTGCCAGTCCAGGAAGCCCGTTTGGTTCTGAGGCTTCTCCTATCCCAAGACCACAATGCTCTCCCAGGATTCTTTTTGTTTGTTTGTTTGTTTCTCAATATCTTTTTTTTTCTCCCCAAATATGTTTATTTTAATTTTTCAGTGTTACAAGATTGATTGTTCATGCACCACACCCAGTGCTTCATGCCCTTCTCGATACCCACCACCAGGCTCGCCCACCCTCCCACCCCCTCCCCTCCAAAACCCTCAGTTTGTTGCTCAGAGTCCACAGTCTCTCTTGGTTCATCACCCCCTCCAATTTCCCCCATTCACCCTTCCCTTCCTTCTCACGATGCCCTCCATGATTTTCTTTATACTCCACACATAAGTCAGACCATAAGATAATTGACTCTCTCCACTTGACTTATTTCACTCCGCATAATCTCTTCCAGTCCTGTCCATGTTGATACAAAAGTTGGATATTCATCCTTTCTGATGGATTATAATATTCCATGTATATATACCACATCTTCCTTATCCACTCATCTCTCCTAGGATTCTGCCTTTTTCTTTCCAGATCCCCTTTCCAAGAGGGATGTCACTCCCTAGAGCAGATTTCTAAGGGTTCTGATTTTGTAATCTGGTGTTATATCACTTTCCAGGCACCAGCTTTTGGTGGCTTCTTCCCCCTTCTGTTTATCTTCCAATATCTCCCTGCAGATTCATGACTCTGCATTTCTTACCTTGCAAAAAGGAGTGCTTATCTGCTTGTAGAGATCCAGATATATATATTCTTACATCTCAGACTGATTTCATGGGTGTTCAGAAAAGTTTGGTAGATTATCCAGCGAAATTCAGGGGATCAGTTGAAATGGAGTCCCATACTCCACCATCTTGCCTCTTCTATTTTTATTATTCGAAAATAACATGTAACTATACTTTTGTTATCTTTTCTGATCCAGTAAGTAAAAAGACTAAAGGAATTTACAAGTTTTTTTTTCTAAAATGCTCTTCTTATATTTCTAGTTTTATTATGTCATGATCAGAGAACATGGCCTGTGTATTTGCTTGCTAGTGCTGCCATAACAAAGTACCACAAACAAGGGAGCAAATAAAGTCACATTTTGAGGGCCTAGGGGTTAGGATATCAACATATGAATGGGAAAAGACACAACATAACCCATAATAGTTGTAAACATTCTGCTTTCTAAAATGGAAAATTTCTGGGGCACCAGACCAGGTCAGTCAGTGGAACATACAACTCTTGATCCCAGGATTGTGAGTTCTGGCCCCACATTGGGTGTAGAGATTACTTAAAAACAAAATTTTTAAAATGGAGGATTTCTTTGTAATCTGATATATGATACTTTCTCATAAATATTTCTTTGATAGCATAAAACAGTGATATTATTATTTTTTTTAAAGATTTATTTATTTATTTATTTGAGAGAGAGAATGAGAGGGGAGAAGGTCAGAGGGAGAAGCAGACTTCCCGCAGAGCCGGGAGCCTGACATGGGACTCGATCCCGAGACTCCGGGATCATGACCCGAGCCGAAGGCAGCTGCCCAACCAACTGAGCCACCCAGGCGCCTCAGTAGTAGTAGTAGTAGTAGTAGTAATAGTAGTAGTAGTAGTAGTAGTAGTAGTAAATACACTTTGTTTTTCAGAGCAGTTTAAGGTTCACAGAAATATTGAGTGGAAAGTGTAGAGAGGTCCCATATACCCTATACCTCTTATGCACACAGCCTCCCTTTCTATCAACATCCTTGGCCAGAGTGGTATACCGGTTTGTTACAAGTGACAAACTTACACTGATGTATCATTATCACTCAAAGTCTAGTTTTCATTACGATTCAATCTTGGTGTTATATATTCATGACAAATGTATAGTCACATGCCTCTACTATTGTGGCATCATACAGAATAGTGTCACACCCCTAAAACTTCCCTGTGCTCTGCCTACTCATCCCTCCCTCCTTCCAGGCGCTGGCAGCCACCAATCTTTCACTGTTTCCATAGTTTTTCCTTTTCCAGAATGTCATATAGTTGGGCTCATACAGTATATAGTCTTACAGATTGGCTTCTTTCACTTAGGAATATGCATTTAAGTTTCTTCCATATCATTTCATGGCGTGATAGGTTATTTCTCTTTAATGCTGAATAATATTCCATTGTCTGGATGTACCACAGATTATTTATCTGTTCACCTACTAAAGGATGTATCTGTTGCTTCCATGTTTTGGCAGCTATGAATAAAGCTGCTAATAACATCTGTGTGAAGTATTTTATGTAGACAAGTATTCAACTCATTTGGTAAGTACTGTAAGGTCTCAGCAATGGAAAAAAAGGAAGGATAATGGAGATACCCAGACACAACAAGTGGTCAGAACAACCTTTAATGGAGGCACTCTTAGGCAAGGTTCCTTGGTCTGGGTTAGGACAGGGCCAAGGATGTTGCACCCAGGGGTAGGTCTGAGGGGTTTTTAATTAGAGGCCTTAAAGTGTGGCAGGTTTGCTGGGTATCTGATTAGCTGTAGTTATGTAGTTTATGTATATGAGGGATACAAAATACACCAATCACCTGTCAAATCATTATACAGAAAAAGGAATGCAAGGTCGACCATCCAGATTGCATGTCGTTATTGTGGGGTGATCTGGAAAGTCCCGAGGCAGGAAGTTTTATGGTGGAAAGTCCCAAGGCACCATCTTGTGAAACTTGGTGGCCATCTTGTCTGCTCTCTGTGTCCCTGGGCCTGCCAGCCTAACAAGTACCAAGGAGTGTAATGGATGGATCTTATGGTAAGGTTATGTTTACTTTTGTAAGAAATGGACAAACTGTCTTCCAAAGCAGTTGTACCATTTTGCATTCTCATCAACCATGAATGAGAATTCCTGTTGCTCCATATCCTCTACAGCATTTGGTGTTGTCAGCATTTTGGATTTTGGCCATTTTAATACGTGGATTATGGCCATTTTAATAAGTGGATACGTGTGTTGTGTTGTTTTAATTTGCAATCTCTAATGATATATGTTGAGCATCTTTACGTATACTCATTTGCCATCTGTGTATCTTCTTTGATGAGGTGGGTGTACAGATGTTTGGCCCATTTTTTTAGTTGGGTTGTTTATTTTCTTATTGTTGAGCTCTTTGTATATTTTTGATACCAGTCCTTTATCAGATGTATCTTTTGCAAATATTTCTTTCCCAAGCAGTTATTTTCTATTTAACAAGAATGGTGGAATGGAATTAGTTTCAAAATCACTTAGAGAGCTGTGGTGTCTGAGTGGCTCAGTCGGTTAAGGATATGACTCCTGGTTTTGGCTCAGGTCACAATCTCATGTGTTGTAAGGTGGTGCTCTGCGTTGGGCTCTGCACTCAGTGGGGAGTCTGCTAGAAGATTCTCTCTCTCTGCCCTTCCCACACTTGGGCTGTCTCTTTCTCAAAAATGAATAAGTAAATCTTTAAAAATCCCTTATAGAGCTTTAACTATTTTTGGAACTTAACGATATATAGAACTTTAGCTATAGAGGATGCAAGTATCCTACTTCAAACCTACTAAGCCAGAATCTTCACAGGTGCACCTGGGCACATGCAGTTTTATCAGCTTGGAAGCAGGGGAGCAATGGAAATGGAGGGCCTGGGTGGGTGGAGAAGCACAGGACTGGGCAACTGACAAGGTGGGGGAGGGACGTGTCAAGACTGACTCCCAGGGTTTTGGCATCAACAGCTGATTTCAAAGAGAGGTTGTTTACTGAAATGGAGAACCTGGAGGAAGAGCACATCTGGGGAAAGATTAAGAGTTTGGTTTCGAATATGTGGAATTTGAGAGGCTGTTAGATATCCAAGTGGAGATGCTGAACAGTCAGAGGAATCACAAATGGATCCAGATCCCAGACTATTTAGAGGACGATGTGTCTGGAGATGGCATGAGAAGAGGTGAGCCAGGGTGAGATCAGCTGAGGAGACAGTGTGTGTTGAAGAAAGGATAAGATGGCGTCATTTTAACTTAATCACCTCTGTAAAGACCCTGTCTCCAAATACAGTCAGATCTGAGGTACTGGGGGTTCAGACTTCAACATAATGAATTTTGAGGGGACCCAATTCTGCCTGTGGCAGGCAATGAGGCCTAGTGAGCACTGAGGGCACTAAGCACTTGGGGTGCAGCACCCAGAGTTCTGGCCTCAAGATGGATGTGTGTGAGGGGGTGGAGCTTGTACCTCCCCTCAGCCAACTTGGGCCATTGCCCACTCTCACCTACAGGCTCACTGATTGGCCAGAGACTCTCAGACCATCCTGATGTACGGAAAATTGGATTCACAGGTTCCACAGAGGTGGGAAAACACATCATGAAGAGGTAGGTGGTTGAGGGTACCTCTGATCACAGTGTTGGGATGTGGACAGTGCTGTGTGTGAGCCTCATGTGGATTCTGACTCTGTGTCTGGGTTTCTGACAAGCCCTTGGTGAGGCTGGTGCAGCTGCTCTGCAGAGCACAATCAGACTAAGGGGCTGCTGAACACTCAATACAATTTGGGACCATGAGCACAAATGGGACAGAGCTGCTGTGAACTGAGATGTGCTTCAAGTGTAAAAGGTCCACCGGATTTTGAAAACTTAGTGCACAAAGTGGCTCCTTAATAACTTCTTATATTGATTGCAAGTTGAAATACAATTTTTTTTATTAATTGGGTTAAGTAAAATATGTCAGTATTAATTTCATTGGTTTCTTTTTAGTTTTCTTTTAAAACTAAAAGAAACTTAATTTAGTTTTATAGTGGCTATTAAAGAATTGCCATTACATGTGTGGCTGGTATTTGAGGTGTTTGTTCTATTCTGTTGGACAGCCCTGTTATAGAACATCCTCTCATCTCTTATTTCTTGGACTTTCCTCCAGCAGCTGGGGTTGTGTTCCTGGCCCTGTCACTAATTCATGATATGACTGGGGCCTAGTCCTGACCCTTCAAAGCCTCAGTTTCCCCATCAGTTCAGCAAAGGTAGTTTGCATGCTCTGTGGTGCTGATCTATGCAGCTGATGAGCTTGGAGAGGGCTGGATCACAACACAGTAGCTTGTAGCCCTAGCTTCCCCAAGACAACCACTGGATGCCTGAGCCCCACCCCATTGAAGATGAATTCTGGATGGTGGGATTCAGGCATCTGCACTTTAGTGAAAGGTACAAATAAGGAGGAGCTGGGGTTTCTGTTGGGCATTATGACACCTTTCTCTGAGGTCATGTGACACCCTCCTCTGTCTCTATTATAAGATTCATGTGTGCGATCTCTCAGGGCAGTCCAGCTATGACATGACAATTCCATGGGGAGAAAGGCTTCTCTTGAGTTAGAACAACATCTCATTTTAGCCCCTGATTCAGAGCAGCATTCTTTCTCCCTGGACACTTCTGCAGCCTCTGACCCTGCTCTTCACGAGCCCCTCTGTGCACCACAAGATGGGATTCTCACCCCTTTGACCCCACACCCACTCGGTGAGGCAGGGTGCATCCTGGACCCTGTCCCCTTCTCTGAGTGGCACCATGCTTGATCACAACAGCTTTACATGAGATCGTCTTCTGGGTCAAGAGCCACAGCCAATGAGGCTGGTGGAGTGTGCCTTTAGGGTCAGTAGAGGCTGATGTCACTGCCTGTGAGCAGGCCAGGTGGAGCTGTACTGATGCATATTGATTGCAGGAGGGCAAGCCTCAACATTGAAGAGAGGGAGGCTGGCCATGGTACAAGAATGATGGACATAGTGTGAGGGGTAGCTGCAAGTAGTCACAGTCGCATGTTTACCTGTCATTATTCAAAAGCTAGCTGGTCTCCCCATGCTGTATAAGCTTCTGTGCTAAGGCCTGAGGGAAGGCTCAGTAAATGTCAGCTCTGAGGACTCCAGGGCAAGAGGGCTTGGGTAGGCATCCTGTCGCTGTTGGGCTGCCATCTTCTGGGGGCTTTCCAAGACCTATGTGGGTGGTGCCTGAGATGGAAGCCCTCTACCTGGGTCACTCCTGAGTGAGGAGTCCTCTCCTATTCCCTGCACTATGCTTGTCTTTCCCTGGCCCAGTCCTTTGAGTGTCCCTTGAGAAGACAGTATCAGTGAGTCCACTTTGTGCCCACTGATGTAGCCTGCACTGGATCCCCAGCTTCTCTCTGTTTGTGCCTGTCACTAAAATCTGAGGTGCCAAAGTCTCTGTGGCACCGCAGCTGCCCCAACTGGGTAATGGTTCTGTGTTTGGTTTATTCATTGGATATTTACCAGACACAGCTGCATGACCAGACAAATGCCTGCCTTCCCTGGTGGCACTTATGCTTTGATGGGCAGGATTGGACACGAATATAACGTGCAGCAAAGCACAGCAGGCACAGAGCACAGGAGCGTGCCATTTATAGGTCAGGTACTCCAACAAGGGGATGGAGCAGAGGCCAGAAGGAAATGGGGAACCAGCTTTGAGGATATCTAAAGGAGGAGTGATCCAGAAGGGGCTGTGTGAGCAAAGGCCCTGCAGTGGGTGTGGGCCTGGGTGTGGAAGAGGAGGAAGGCAGCAGTGTGCCAGCGGGGAGGGAGGGGAGGAGAGCTGAAGAGCATGGGAGTGGGGAGAAGCTCCTTCTAATCCCCTGCTTGCTCTTTGAGCAATGTGTACTTTGCAACTTCCCTTGGCCCCTCCACCTGGAAACCCCATGTCTCAGTCTTCCAGGGACTCAGCCCTAGCAATGTCTGTCACTTTCAGCTGCGCCCTGAGTAACGTGAAGAAGGTGTCCCTGGAGCTGGGAGGGAAGTCGCCCCTCATCATCTTTGCTGACTGTGACCTCAGCAAGGCTGTGCAGATGGTAAGGGCCTGCCTTGGGTGTGGAGGTGGGGCACCCATCTCTGGTTCTACAGTCAAACTCACACATTTGGCCTAGACTGACTGGAAGGGACCAGGAATGACATATGCCTCCCAGAAAACAAATTTCTCAAGAACTTTCATAATTATCAGGATCACTGAGATCAGCTTCACAGAATGGGAAATGTCAGCCACGGTTCCATCCATTCGGAAATCAGCATGACAACTTTTCTTTTTTTCCATGTGCACTTGCCCAGCTCCTCCACTGATTCACTGGAGAGCCTCAGGCAAGTTACTCAGTGTTTCTGGGCTTTGTGTTCTCACCTGTATCATGGGGAGAATACTCCTATGGTTGTTACAGGAATTCAACAGGCTGTTAAGTCTGAAGGGCTAAGAAGATGTGGCAGGTGCTGTGTGTCAGTGGTTCTTATGTTCATGTTGTCATTGTCATTGTTATGCTTTGGTCCCCCTCATCACACCTGTGGGAGCAAGTCAGTTCAACCAAATATGCCCACCCATCTAAGTCTCGCTGTGCCTTAGAGGACAATGTGGTGCCCAACCTAGAGATGAAATGGAGTGCAGCCTTAGATAGAGAAACCGAGGGAGGCAAGTCTATCAGCCCAAGAATTGGTGCCAGTGCCTAGGTCATTGCTGCAGGGCCAGAGGACCAGGCCTTGTTATTGGACAGTGCAATCCCAGCTGCCATGTGAACCAAGCTCTCACTCCTTCCTTGCCCGCCCTCCCCCCAAATAGGGCTTCCAGATCCAAAATGCAGGCTTCCTTGTGCCTCTGAGGACACTTATTCTGGACTCCTGCCCGAAATTCTCTCGGGTCTAGGCTGGCACCCAGTCCCTCCCAAAACGGGCGGCTGTCTGCCTGCCTTTGTCTGCCATCTGCTGCCTTCTCCAAGCTAACAGACTCTACAGGCTCAGCCCCAAGCATGTGGACTCTGACTCTTCCTGCATCACCCCAGGAAGCACGCCTGCATACAGGGTTTCCACTCCACTACCTCTTGTCCTCCACTCTGTAATGTGGACACAGGTGTCGCCCAGGGGACAGGACTCATCTCTCCTCTTGAGGTGACTGAAGAGTGAGTAGAGCCCATAGGTCCATTGCTGGTTGGACTGGGGCTGCCGTCCCATTGGAGATTAGGACACATATTCCTTCCCTTCCCTATAAGTAGGTGGTACCTGGGCCTGGTGGGACGTGGGGGCATGGCACCCTGGAAGTGGTTGTGAGCCAGCATCCTTATCCATTCTCCAAAGGCGATGAGCTCTGTCTTCTTCAACAAGGGGGAAAACTGCATTGCAGCAGGACGGCTTTTTGTAGAGGACTCGATCCATGACCAGTTTGTACGGAAGGTGGTAAGTTCTGCTGCAGAGTCTTCACTGGGATGGTCACCTGTGCTTCGTGGTAGGGGGTAGGGAGCCAGGGCTGGGCCTGGTGGAGTCGGGCACTGTCCATCTGAGCCATGAAACCCTCAGGCAAAGCTGTATCCTTTTTCATGTGTTTTTATTATTTCAGCAAGAAATGGTAACCCTGCAGCTCAAACTGAGATAACCAAAAAGGGCCTGTCCTAGGTCAGCTCCTTGGCAGTGAAGCCTAAGCCAGGTACTCAGGTGCTGTCAGGGGAACCTGGGAAGTGGGAGGGACCAGGAGAGGACAGAGACAGGACATGGTCTCAAGTGACATCCAGCCCTAGCCTGACCCACAGATAGAAGCTCTGGAGCACAAATGATACCTCTTAGGAGTACCCTTGGGGTCAAGGAGCCAGGCTTTTGTCCCCTGTCAATAGCTGTTGGCTCTGAGTGTTCATGTGCTAGAGGAGGTCTCTCTGGGACCTGGGACCAGCAGCAGCCACTTCTCATGGATGCTGCAGGGTGGGAACTCACATGTCAAGAGTCTGGGTTGTGGCATTCACAGCCTCTCCTACATTCTTACAACACAGGACTAGAGGGAAAATCACCCTGTCCTGACTGACTGTTGGAAAAGGCTGTGGGGGAGGATGCTGGTTGGTGTGACTGGGTCCCAGATACGTCCCTGGTCCACTCAGTGATTGTAGGGCCTACAGAGCTCTGGTTGGCTAAGCTTCAGCCAAGAGCCCTTCCCCACATCCTGGAGAACAGAATCTGGTCCCAGAATATTTGAGAGAAGAACACAGCCCCTATGTCTAGGTTTTAAAAACTTCATTTAGGAAGTCAGGAGAAATGTCAGAGCAGGACAGAGCAGGACAAGGACTCAGCATTAGGAAGAAGTTCTGGAGAGTTTGGATAATGGGTAAAAATAGGAAAGATAGTGAGGAAAGAAACAGGAGTTCCTATTTCTTTCCTGTTTCTTTCCTGCTGTTTCCAGTAGAAGGGAGTGTAACAGCTTTTGCCACATGACAAGCTACTCCCAAAAATTAGTAGCTTGAGCTAACAGCCATTCATGCAGTCATGGTCCTGCAGGTTGGCACTGTGGGCACCAGCCCAGGTTCACCTGAGCTTGCTCGTGCATCTGTGGTTAGTGGAGGCACTTGGTGGCTGCTTTGGGATGGTTCCTCTCTGTCCCTGGGGTCCTTCATCCTGAACCATGTGCTCAGACATGCAGGGCCAATGGCAGGACTCCTCAGAGTGAGAACAGGAATGTAGAGGCTTTTTGGGACCCATCAGATTTGCTTCTGCTACATTCTACCTGCCTAAGCAAGTCACAGGTCAGCCCACGTTCCACCGTATCCTGGTAAGAAATGAATACAATGCCTAACCCACTGCAGTTTGGGAGCTGGGCAGCCTGGCTGACCGAGTCCTTTGTTTCCACAGGCCCAGCACAGGACCAGCTGAATCTGGGGCATGGGTGGGAGTCATGATGGAGGACCTATGAGGGGGGGGTCCTCACTGAGTGGATGTAGTTGTGAGGAACATAGCTGGGCAAGCCTCAGTCCCCTCCAGGTCTGCAAAGGAGTCATCAAACCCCCACAGGGTGAGGGCAGGGGTCAGAATCCCAGGAGAACTCTCAGTATAGTTTTAGCTTCCAAATATAGGAAGTGAGAGGCGCATCCAGGACACTTAGCATTATTGTTCTTGGCTTCCTAGGGTTGGCGTTGGGGGTAGGGGAGGGTTTGTGGCCAGGTGAGAACAGGGAAGGGGAACAAAGCAGGGGAGGGGGATTCCCTTTAGCACAGAAGAGCTATGGGGTCCTTGGTGAGAGGGTAGGGGGTGGTCCTTGAGGACTTGAGTGTCTCCTGATCAGGCCTGGCTGGGGGTATAGATCCTGAATGGAGGGGTGAACCCCAGCCAGGAGCCCAGAAGGTCTGATGTCTACCTCCCGCTGGTTATGTCATCTGAGCTCTATTACATAGCACAACATCTCACATTCAGGGGCTTTTCTAAATCTCTGCATCCAGCCCCAGAACCCATCAGATACCATGTAGCACATCTTTTGTGGAGACCAAAACCTATGTCTCCAGGGGACAAAGTCTAGACCTACTTTTAAGCTGGGTGAGGCAACAAGGAAGGCTTTCCAGGGGAGGGGACCTTGAAGCTGGGCTCTGAAGCAGTAAGAAGAGGGAGCAGGAGTGGGTGGACTCAAGGCCCAGGCCCCTCCACTTAGAGTCTATTCCTCTTGTCACCAGGGCATTGTGGCAGGACAAGTGTCTCTCTGCCCCACCCCATTCCGTATTCTGGAGGCCCCAGACAAACATTGTCTCAGCTTCTCAGCCTATGAAGCTGGGTGCAGGACCACCATAGGGACACACTCTTTGCTGGCCCATGTCTGCCCCTCACCCTGCCCCTGAACCCCTCTGTTTTCTGAGCCTGTCTGATGCTAGGCTTGGGTCTCCTTGCACATTGGAGGCATTTGGGGTTTAAGCCTGGAAGGCAGATTTAGAACCAGAATAGAGACTGTCCTGATGGTATGTGGACTTTCTTCAGGGCCCAGTGGCTGGTCACCAAACACACAAACGTGTTAGGTGCGACAGGTTGGAAATATCATCAGAAACCTCTGTAACTGAGCAGGACCTGACTGGGAGAACTCTCTACAGGTAGAAGAAGTGAGGAAGATGAAGATCGGCAACCCTCTAGACCGAGACACCAACCATGGGCCACAGAACCACCAAGCCCACCTGCAGAAGTTGGTGGAGTACTGCCAGCGTGGCATGGAGGAAGGGGCCACGCTGGTCTGTGGTGGGAATCAAGTCTCCCGGCCAGGTCAGTCAGTGCACTCCTGGTTCACTGGGTGAACTGGAGGGCAGGCAGCACGGCCTCTGGTTTCCTGCCCCACTCTAACTGGAGGTATGTAAAGGCCATGGTTAGGATACCAGACCTCAGGGCTCATATGGGTTGTTGGCTGTGGTGGCCTTGGCTATTTGGACCCCAGCCAGAGCAGGTGTGGTATTGGCAAGGTGAAGACACCAGAGCTGAAATCTAGTCAGTGCTGGTTTAATATGTATCATAGGGGACTTTGATTTGCCATAAATATCTCTGCATCCTTGAAGTTCTTTCCTCCCATGGATTACATGGCACTGGCTTTCATGGCTTTCTGTCTTTGGTTTTACTTTTCAGTGGTCACTTTTCACTGAACCTCCATTTCCACCTGTGCCTTAAATGGAGGTACCACCCCAAGTATATCCTGAGCTTGGAGCACTTCTCATGGCAGACCCTTTCCCTGGAGGGTCTCAACCCTTGCAGTGGCTCACACCTTCCCAAGTACCTGTCTCCAGGCTCCTCCTTATCCAGAAATCCTGACCACCTAGACACCTCCACCTGCATGTCCCCACACCCTTCAGACTGAACAGGTGCCAAATTCATCACGTCATCTGAGTGTCCTGACCCAGGTATACACTTGCCTCTCTAGAATCTTCCATCTGGTCAAGTCACTGGAGCCAGAGGAGCAGGGACTGCAGCATGGACTGTCTGAGCTGCTTCCTTGTCAGACTGCCTACCACATGGGGACAGGCTCCATGTCTGGCTTCTACACCACAGCAAATCTAAGTTAATCTGATGGAAGGAAAGAGGCAAGGAAACAATGAATTCTAGATTCCTCTCTTTTCTGATCCCTACTTTAAATTAAGTGCCTTATTCTCTTAAATTAAAAATCTTTCTTCCTCCCCTGCATCCCTGCTGCCATACTGCTGACTGTGCAGCACGTTTTGCCTGCACCATCACATTAGCTTCCTGAGGAACCTCTGGTGCCATGCTAAGCCTTTACTCATGGTAGCTGCCAGAAATTGGATTATGTCTCCCCCAACACTGAAGCAACTTCTGCTGTGACCCATCCTCCTGCAGCAGCAAGCTCAAACTCCTCACTTCATACCCAGGGTCTTCCATGGTCTGTTGCTAACTGGCTTGCCCATGACCCATGCTCCAGCCACATTTTACTTTCTTTGAGTACATCTCACGTTTTCCTGCTTCCTGGGCTTCTGCTGCTCCTCTGATTAGCAACCATCTCCCCATTTCCTCAGCTGGTGAATTCGTCAACCAGCTCAAATAATATCCAAACCCAGAGCATCGGTACTCCTGTTTCACAGATGCTCCTTTGCACCTCATACAGTGACAGTTTTATAGCCACTGACGGCCACCCCCTTCCCTGACCTCAGTAGACTAGGGGCTCCAGGAAGCCAGAGTTCAGGGTCCGATGGAGCCAGTGATGTGAAGGCATGTTTTGCAGAACAGTTTGGGAGGTGCATCACCGAAAAACCAGGACAGTGGGGAGCCATTGTGACCACCCCGTGGCCTGAGGGCCAAGAGGAGGGAGCAGAATTCCTGGAAGCCGATGAGGGGCAGAGCTGGGAGGTACAAACCGAACTGGATGTCAGAGGACGGGGAGTATCATGTGGGTGGAGTCCTGACGGGCAGAGAAGAGTACAGAAAGAACAGGAAAGGGACAGAGTCCAGCCAGTGCAGAGCCTCCAGCATCTGGTGGGCAGCCCTCATTTGCAGACTGAGAGAATATAGGCCATAGTACGTGAGTCAACAGGTGTTCATATGTAATGTAAGCTTTTAAAAACTATAATTAATGTTAAAACATAATAATGTATGAAAAGTACAGAATACTTTATTGTTTTTAAAGTTAGTTTTTTTCCCTTAAAACTAAAAAGAGAAAATGTCAAGTCTCTCAATTTTCCTTTAGTCAGGCTAAATTACATCTCAGTCCAGTAGAGTCCCGGGGTCCCTGGGTTCTGTGTTTAGAGGAAAAATAGAGGACGCATTTCTTTCTTTCTTTCTTTCTTTCTTTCTTTCTTTCTTTCTTTCTTTCTTTCTTTCTTTCTTTCTTTCTTTCTCTTTTTCTTTCTTTCTTTCTTTCTTTCTTCTTTCTTCTTTCTTTTTTTCTTTATTTCTTTTTTCTTTCTTTCCTTCCTTCCTTCCTTCCTTCCTTCCTTCCTTCTTCAAGATTCACTGTATATGCACCACATCCAGTGCTCCATGCAATAAGTGCTCTCCTTAATATCCACCACCAGGCTCAGTCATCCCTCCACCTCCCTCACTTCCAAAACCCTCAGTTTGTTTCTCAGAGTCCACAGGCTCTACTGGTTCATCTCCCTCTTCTATTTCCCCCAATTCACCCTTCCTTTCCTTCTCCTAATGTCTTCCATTTGTTCCTTATGCTCCACAAGTAAGTGAAACCATATGATATTTGACTTTCTCTGCTTGACTTAATTCACTCAGCATAATCTCCTTAGTCCCATCTATGTTGATACAATAGTTGAGTATTCATCCTTTCTGATGGAGGCATAATATTCCAGTGTATACATGGACCACATCTTCTTTATCCATTCATCTGTTGAAGGACATCTTGGCGTTTCCACGGTTTGGCTATTGTGGCCATTGCTACTATGAACATTGCGGTACATGTGGCCCTTCTTTTCACTACATCTATATATTAGGGGTAAATACCCAGTAGTGCAATGCAGGGTCATAGGACATGTCTCCAAAGTCAAAGGAAACAAAAGCAAATATAAACTTTGGGGACTTCATCAAGATAAAAAGCTTCTGCACAGCAAAGGAAACAGTCAACAAAACAAACAGGCAACCCACAGAATGGGAGAAGATATTCGCAAATGACACCACAGACAAAGGGCTGATATCCAAGATCTGTAAAGAACTCCTCAAACTCAATACCCAAAAAACAGATAATTGCATCAAAAAATTTGCAGGAGACACAAACAGACACTTTTCCAAAGAATACCAACAAATGTCTAACAGACACTTGAAAAAATGTTCATTATCATTAACCACCAGGGAAATTCCAATCAAAAGCACATTGATATACCACCTTACACCAGTTAGAATGGCCAAAATTAACAAGACTGTAAACAACAAGTTTTGGAGGGGATAGGGAGAAAGGGGAACCCTCTTACACTGTTGGTGGGAATACAAGTTGGTAGAGCCACTTTGGAAAACAGTGTGGAGATTCCTGAAGAAATTAAAAATAGAGGAAGCATTTCTGCTGTCAGAAGTGGTGCCATCTACAACAAGGGACTCTAGGGGCAGCAGTCTGGATGGGAGGTGGTGGTGGGCTTGTGTTGACAGGAGAGCAGGAGGCTGTATTCTGGCTGAGAGCACTCGCCGAGGCACCTGGGGCATCAGCACCAGCACTGAGGGGCCAGGAAGCAGGGAGACAGTACTGATAGGTCTTGTCCATCAGAACCTGTTTCTAAGGCTCACTCCACCGCCCAACTCAACCTACTCCATAGGGACTGATGGAGAGCCATCTGAGGAGCTGCATTAGGTTAAGTGCAGCTTAACATCACAGACCAACACTGAGCTGCTCATTTTCCTCAGCAGCATTTACTTGAAAGGGTTGTGAGGATCCTGAAACTCATAAGCCATCCACCATCTGCAGCAGCCACCCCACAGGTGTCACAAACTGCAGGATGTGTGCATGGTGGCTGGTGGGGCTCAGGCCTGGCTGGGGAGAGCACCGCCCACCTGCAGACCATGAACCTCTGTCTCCCCCCTAGGTTTCTTCTTCGAGCCGACTGTTTTCACAGACGTGGAGGACCACATGTTCATAGCCAAGGAGGAGTCCTTTGGGCCCATCATGATCATTTCTCGGTTTGCTGATGGGTAAGGAGTTCTGCTTATGTTTCCTGAGAGCCTGATCCTCTTCCATGCCCTCCTGGGGTCTTAGTTTGAGGTTTATGGAGAGGAGTGCAGAAGGGGAATGCAGATAGGGTGGGGGCTGTAGATGCAACCTAGCTTCCTGTCGAGTCCGTCTCAACCGGTGAAGTTGGGAGAGCCTCAGGGGACCAGCAAGGCTGGGACTCACTGAGAGTGTCTTTGTGTCTTTCTGAGGCCTCTTATAGCATACTGGGTTCTATTCTTATCCACTACTGCATAATAAAACATCCCAAACCCCAGAGACTTAGAATAGAAAGTTACTAAATTCACTCACAAGTCTTCAGTTTGGTCAGCGTTCCATGTGGCTGGCCACCTCCACTCTGTGCCATGTCAGGGCAGCTGCTCCCTGGCCCCCAGCTGCCCCAAGGAGGCCAGGTGGAAGATGCAAGCCTCCTAAAAATCCCAGAACCTCACTTCCACCTGTCCTGTTGGTCCAGCAAGTCACTGAGGCCAGACCTGGCCCAAAAGGGAGGAACTGGACTGGCTATAGTTGTTCTACCACAGGCTATTTTCCTATTATTTTTCAGAGTAGCCTCTTTCAGCAGATTACAGAATGGCATCTCATCCTTGATATACTATACTTCGAATTGTCAAAAAATTATAAAACTTCTGTCAAAAATTATCAAAATTTTTTTACATGCTGATTGTATTAGAATGAGATACTTTTCTCCCATCTACCAAGCATTGTGTCCAGTCTGCAAGCCTATGATATCTGTGGATCCCCCAGTGTAGCTGCCCAAGGAATGCCTTTCCATGTGTGGTGGGTCCCCAGCCTGTCCTCCCTGGGGTCCCACCCCTCTGTCTACACAGTAAGGGGCTCACCCATGATAACCAGAAGGGCTTGACTCTGCTCTGCTTCCTCTCTGTCATTCTTTCCTCTTTGCTTGAATGCTCTATGTCATCTATACTTCCTATAGGCTCGGGTGTTTTCTCAGAGGGTCCTGTGTGGTCGGGAACTTGGAGTGGGCCAGGCACCCCCTTGGGAGGAAGGGGTGCAGATCCTTCTGTGTCCCATGCCTGGAGTGGCCCATGACCCTCCTCACAGAGTTCTTGGTTTTTCCCTGCAGTGACGTGGACACTGTGCTGTCTCGGGCCAATGCCACGGAGTTTGGCCTGGCGTCTGGTATCTTCACCAGGGACATCAACAAGGCCCTGTATGTCAGTGACAAGCTGGAGGCAGGCACTGTATTTGTCAATACATACAACAAGACTGATGTGGCTGCTCCCTTTGGAGGGTTCAAGCAGTCTGGCTTTGGCAAAGACCTCGGTAACCTAATCCTGAACATCTGTTAATCCACAACATCCTTGGTGCCAGGCCCTGTTCTGGGGGCTGGATGTGTAGTGATGACAAAAACTGGGAGGGGACAGGGGATAATTAAGGCAGTAGGCAAGATCCTTCTATGAAGTGAGGAGTGCAGGAAGTGGAAGAGACAGAGTGCTGTGGCCGGGAAGACTGAGAGGGTAGTTTTAGTGGGGATCAGGGTGGGTCTTTCCAAGGAGGTGGTGTCTGGGATGAGGTGCGAGTGACTGGAGGATATGGTATGAAGACCTGAGGGTATGTGTTCCTGGCAGAGAGGACAGCAGGTCCTGAGAGAACCAGCTTTGGTCTTGGAGCTGCAGAGAGGGGCCTGAATTCAGGGACAGGGAGGTCTGGAGGCGAGGCGGGTGGGGAGACAGGCAGCGGGCCAGACAGGGCCCTGGGGACTGCAGTAGAGCCTCATTCACAGAAAGAGGGTAAATCATGGAGGCTGAGTGTGGAGGGCAGTGGGGCAGTGTGAGTTCCCAGTGTAGAGACACTGTCACCCAAGTGGGTAGCCAAGCACAAGCCCCAACTGGCCTGCCAGGGGAAGTGGAGGTCTGGTCTGGCACTCCTCTGTCCCTGGACTGTGGCGAGATTTAGGATAAGTGCTGCTCTTCCCATCCTGCCGCCATGAAATCTAGCAGTTGGGGACTGGCTCCAGTTGGGAATCCCAGCTCTGATGGCCAGTAGTGGTGGTAGGTGGTGGGGGAGGGCAGGGTCTGGGAGAGCAGCTGTCTCCCAGAGCCTTCATTCCCGAAACCAACTCAGGATCCTCAGGGAGGTTTGAGCAGATGCTTGACCATAGAGAGGTTGCTATTTCATTTTCTACCCCCACTCCATCCTTCATACCCTGCAGAAAACCCCAAGGATGCTTGTGAAAGGAGCCCCAACTACATGCCCCAAAGTCTGACACTTTACACTGCACACACAGAGGTGGGACTCACACTCAGACACATGCATATACACAATGTTGGACAGTCCTTCTCCCTTTGTCCCTGTCAGCCACCTCCTCCTGCCCTCCTTGGTTCCTCCATGGGAATCTACAAGGGCCACTTTAATTCAGGAGGCTGTGGGTGCCAAGTCCCCAGGATCTGATTTCTGTCACTTATGGTCCCTGCCCTGAGCTGCTCCCACTCATCCCCTCTGCTGCCACCTCATCCTGTGTCCTGTGCACAGAAAACAGGCATCCCCAGTAACCCATCAGGCTTTGGCCCAGAGACTTCAGCAAGCCATGGTGGATGAAGTGTGACTCCTGGAGCCAACCTTAGCAGCTGGGGGAGATGTCAGGCAACTGCAAGCCCCACACACTGGTTGTGGGCTTGGACCCACCAGCTGCAGGACACCACCAAATTCTGGGTGCCTGGGACTCCCTTTCCCAGTAGCAGCATGACCTGGAATTAGGTGGGGGCAGCAGTGGGGACAGGAGGTGGGCTGGCACCTCTGGGTAGTAGGAGGCTACCAGAGAGCCTATTGAGTGCCCTCAAGGTGCTGGGGCTGCCTTTCCTCTGGAGGAGATAGTCAGAGCAGGGAAGTTTCTCTAACTGTTGCCCCCAATTAGTCTGTATTCTGATGCATGCAGTTGAATCCTTACCACTCCCCACCCCACCACTGATGCCAGACCTGCCAGGGCCTTGGTTTCTCTCTTGTAACTGAGGCTGACCCCACATGTTGCTGCAGGCATCTGTGAGATAAAAAGGCTGCAGACTCAAAACAAGGTGGGGCTCTCTCTGGGGGGGGGGCGCTGTGAAGGTGACCTTTCCCCACCGTACTTGCTGTCTTGCAGGAGAGGCAGCCCTGAATGAGTATCTGCGGGTCAAGACGCTTACTTTTGAGTACTGAAGAAAGGTCTCCTGCGAGAAATCCCCACTCTGCACCATGTGTCCTTGCCCTCCACAACAGGGCCTGAGCTAGGCCTGCCTTCTCAGGGGGAAACCAAGGCTGCTTCACTGGTTATCCTGCCCTCTTACCTCCTTCTGAGCCTGTCCACTTCCACAGGAAAGGCTGGTGGAAGCTTGCAGTCCACACCCCTTCCCCACCAGTACATTCCCACTTTTGAACAATCATAGTGGCCTTTGGTGGGGTGAGAATATGGCCCCAGGGTGAATAAAGTTTCTGGCCAGTGGCAATCCTGTGTTTCCCCATTCCATCTGTGTGTGCTCCTGAGTGGCCCTGTTGATCCAGGCACTCATGTGCATTGCCAAAGAAAGGTGCCCTGGGGAGAGGTGCAGCAGTGAAACATGGGTGTGCATCAGCTAGGATGAAGAGACATCTGTGGGGTGACTCCTAGGAAATGCAGAGCAGAGGAAGCAGAAAGGGTAGCAGAAGCCTCCCACTGTGATTCAGCTCTGTCTTCCAGGCACTGTGTTGTGTCAGGCTGACCTTTCAGCGCTGTGGGATGAGGATTCCATCTGTCCCTCTATTATGTCTTCTGTGACTCTCTGTGGATTCCCCCTTGGCCCCAGCATCCTTCTCTCTCTTTCTCCTCTCACCCTGAAAGACTCTGAGGATCTCCCTTCTTCACCCCCACCTCCTATGTCCCAAACATTACACCTCCACATACCTGCTATTGCCTCAGTTTACCCAACATGGCACTCTCTGCTTGAAATTTCAACACCCCAGCCCACCTGGCTCTGCCTCTTTGGGTTCCACGCCATCTGAAGTTTCCCACTTCCCGGTGAAGGTTACCTGGCTTTGCTAGTAACATCCAGGTCCAGGCTTGGTTCACCTGGCTTCCCCGCAAACAGCCCTTCCCAGCAGAAGTGCTGGTGACACGAGGAGCATGGACCCATCTGAACCCAAATAGAGCCAATAAACCCTTTTCTTTCCTCTTCACACACACACACAGAGCATGGTTTCAGCCAGGGAGCCTCCCTACAGTTCCATTTGAGACCTCTGGTTTATATGTTCAGGACTGAGCTCCTACCTTTCTAGCTTCCCTTCTCTTCAAGAATTCTCCTGGAACTATAAGGTAAGTATATAAGAAAAACCACTCTGCTTTCCCTCTCCCCTCTATTTCTTTCCTGTGGTGATTTCCTTACTTTTATACAGAACACTTCACTTCTGACACTTCTGGTCACCACATGTGGGGGCTGTTTCCCACATCAAGCAATTCTCTATAACACCAGTTGGGTGTCCTAAAATTTGACTCAATTCTGACACTATCCACCAACAAATAGTGTCAGATCTCACAGGATAAGAGCTCAGTCCCACAAAACTGTTCCTACCCACTTTAGATGTCACTCACAAGTAGCAGATCTTCAGGTTGCCCCACAAATTCTATCTGACTTGGTTACAAATTGGAGGTTCCCATGTCTCCCACCTGGAGTTACATTAATTTTCTGGAGGGTCTCACAGAACTCAGAGAAACCTTATGTTTCCCAGTGTAGTCAGGATATGATAAAGGATACAGATGAGCAGTCAGATGAAGAGATGCATAAGGTGAGGTCTGGGAGGGTGCTGAGCACAGGAGTCTCTGTACCTGTGGCGTTGAGTTGGGTGTGGATGTCTTTGCCAACCTGGAAGCCCTTCTAACCTCATACACTGGGATTTTTATGGACTCTTCCTCACATATTCATGACCAATCATTAACTCCATTTCTAGCTCCCCTCTTCTCTCTCTCTCTGGAGATTGGTTGGAGGTTGGGGCTGAAAATGCCAAGCATCTAATCACAGCTTCATCTTTCTGGTTACCAGTCACCATCTAGGAGCCCACCCGGTACCTCGATAGAATAAAAGATGCTCCCAGTGCTCTTCTCTTTTAGAAATTTACAAAGGTATTGGGAGCCCTCTGTCAAATATGGGGTTAGAGACAAATATTAGTGTACTTACCACTTAAGAAATGACAAGGATTTCAGGAGCTCTGTGCTAAGAGCCAAGGGCAGAGACCAAAATGCATTTTCTATTGTCTCACAGTAAATAGGGTGAGACTATTAGTTTACCCATTTCCTTTATCCCCTTCTCTCTTGAGTTATAGAACTCCAAATTTTGCATGGGCACGTGGCTGAGCTGAAGAAAGAATTCCCAGCACCTTTGCAGTTAGGTGATGGTCATAGAACAGCCTAGCAGACAGAATGTGAATGGAAGTGATTGCCTGCCCCTCCAAAGATATGCCCTTTAAAGAGGGGTCATGCTGTTGCTCTCTCTTTTCCTCCCCTTTGGCTGGCTAGAAGCAGATCTAGGAGACTGTGGTGGGCATTTTCTGACCATTCAGATATGACAACCACTGTAGAGGGGATGAACAGCACACAGTGGGGGACCCCTAAATTGCCAACATCATAGAGGTGCATATCAACCAAGGTGACTGGTAAATGGGGGAAATAAACTTGTCTTCTTGTGATTTTTAATGAATTTATCTTTGTCCACATTAACTGAAGAGTTAAAGGCATTTTAGAAATTTAAGAAAATAAAAAATTCACGAGTGAATTGGAGCAAAGAGGAACGCATCAGGAAGATTAAATCAGGAGTGCACTTGGTATCAAAACTGCATGCTGTGAAATTTTGTGCCATTTTAAAGTTGGACCACATTTTACCTCAGTGTTTTCTAGCCAACAAGTGTGCCAAAGAACTGGACCTATGATCTACCTCAGTGTGCATATGAGAGAAGAAAACCAACAAGTTTCTGGAGTACAAAAAGAAACCCATTTTGTGAGGAATCCTAAAAAAAAAAAATTATTATGTAATGACCACTGCCTTATGCTATTTATAGTAGGGTGTTAAGCTGCAGACTGCTGTATCTTATGACCCTCCCCAAGGTAGGATGAGCACATGTTGACCCAATGGCAGCCAAAGCGACCAACATGGTGGCATGGTTGGAGCACTACACACTCCTTCAACTACAGTGGTGTGTGGTGGGGAGGAGGATGGACTCTAAAGCTCAGTTTTATCTCTCTGTTGATCTGACTTGATCTAAATATGATGAGCCAGAGGAAATAGAGTTCACCAGGAACCATTTCAGGCAGAGCCTTGCATTTCTTTTTTTTTTTTTTAAGATTTTTAAATCTATTTATTTGACAGAGAGAAAGAGATCACAAGTAGGCAAAGAGAGAGGGGGAAGCAGGCTCCCCGCCGAGCAGCGAGCCCGATGCGGGGCTCGATCCCAGCACCCCGAGATCGTGACCTGAGCTGAAGTCAGAGGCCTAACCCACTGAGCCACCCAGGCGCCCTGGCCTTGCATTTCTTCAGAAAAAAATTGGAATATGTGTAGGAAGGAGGTGGACCTGATAAATGCTGTGGGGGGAAGGTGAGAAAGGTAATTCCTCAGTGGCTGAGGCAAATGGACTTTGGGAGATATGTGGCAGTGTGTGGTGGAAACTTCTTTCCCTTCTCCCTCTAAGCTCAACAATTCCTCAACCTTCCCTGTGGTTTCTTGTGAACTGCTCTTCTTGGGCAAAACCCAAAGTAGCGATGGTTTGTGTACCCAAGGAGTATAGGCAGAGGAGAGGGTAGGAGCAGAAAGCAACTGGTTCTGCAAGTACACACTTCAGTACATAGTTTGTACTGACCCTTCAAAGTCACTGCTTCTTCCAAGGGAATGTATAAGGTGCATTGGGCAGCAAGTCCCTGGAGGGCACTCTAGCCACAATCCCAGTGTCATGGGGTCCTCTGAGCTGGGCAAAGGAGTGAAGTGCCCTTATAAACTGCATTTCAAATACATAAAGGAGTTTAACAATATATCAAAGACATGAGGATACACATTACTCTACAAAGAGCATCAAATTGAAATCTTTCCTTCCATATAGTAAGCAGTCTTGCCCAGAATACACATATGAGACCACTTCACTTAGAAACATGGTCTTGGTACACAGTAGACATTTTATAAGTACCTAGGAATGAATGACTTGATAAATGTGTATCATACTGGTCTTTGATGAGTTACTAAATTTCCTCCATGCTTCAATCCCCTCACCCATAAAATGTCAGTGTTTTGAAAATTGCCTACCAGTCAATGTGGACACGGTAAATATTAGCTTCCATATAATTCATGGAGTGGATTAGATAAATTTCAAGGCCTAGTTTATATTAAAGTTGTTATTTATTCATTGAACAAATGTTGACTGCCTACTATAAAAAATGAGGGCAGAATGTGTAGCTTCTTTACTTCATGACTCAAAGCGCTTAGGACAGGCTTCATGTATTTATTGAAATAAATTATTATTGACTAATTGAATAAAGCTGTATGCTAATCACTTTAAATTCTCACTGCAATGGGTTTTCTTCTGGAAAAAAAATACATTACTATAATTCTTTCAAGAAATAGTAAAGACCTGACCAGATTTGTTTACTTTTTGAAAAATATGGAAGAGCCAACTCTTACAGTTATCTCTGTATCATTCAGGATTTGCTAACTTAACAACTCAATGAGCTTGTTTATTACTTATGCTGTGTGTCCATCAAAGATTGCCAGGGGCTCCTTGTTCCAAGATAATAACATCTTCATGTCAAAGGAAAAAACACTGTGGAGAGTCTGTGTCAGCACTTAGATGCTCCTCACCAGAAATTACATGTCACTTCTGCTCCTAACCAAGCGGCCCAGGCTAGCAACAGAGACCCACCCAAACAAGGGAGCAGGAGGTACAGTCTCAATGTGCCCAGAAGTGAGGGAACTGAGGATCAGGGGCAGCATTAATCACTAACCACAACAAAGGCTGTCAGCTCAGACCAGGGAAGATTTTTTTTCTTTAACTGCTAAGCAATAGATAATTTTCAAATCTATGTTCCAGTGCGTTGAAGAAGATGAATGTTTTCTAATCCTGTTTACAGAATTACCATGTCATTAATGTCCAAACCTGACAAAGATAGCATAAAACCAGATGAATGGAACAAACACGCAAATAGTAAGGTAGTTAAAATCTGCAATGATATGCTCGTAAATTGAATTTGTCTGTAGATAGAGAATAATTTATTATGACCAAATTGTGTGCATACTAGGAATACAAGGACAATTTAAAGAAAAATAGAATTACCTCCATTGATGATGAAAGGTCATTTTCATGTACACTTGTATTCAAATAGTCTGTCACTTAATAACTCTGTGACTTTGGATAAGTGTGTAACCTCTCTCATCCTTAGTTTTTCACATCTGTAGAGTGGAATCTTCACAGTCTTTACTTCCCAGGATAATTGAGAGAGTCAGAAGACAATGAATCTGAAGTATTCAGCACGGGTTTGTGTGCAATGTCAGTGCTCAATACCCGCTGATTCTATTCATTATTACTATCATCACATTGAATCAATAGCTGATTCAGACACTTATCCATTTCTTTATTCTGCAAATACATATTGAGGGCCTACTATGTGCCAGACACTCTCCAAGAGGAAGTTTCTGCTTCATAAATTCTAGTAGGCAAAAAACAGGAAGCCATCAAGTAAACAAGTCTAGTCTATATTATGTAGTGATAAGTATTTGGAAAAAAATACAGCATTTAGGGAATTGGGAATGCTGTCTTTGGGCAATAGTGGAATGGGAGTACTATTTTTATAGGGTGCTCAGTAAAGATCTTTCTGAGAAGGTGAAATTTGAGCAGAGATCTGAAGGGAATGGGAATGAGGTAGGACACCATTCAATATGTGACTCTGTTTCTATCAAGAAATGAAGTTTATTTCTCTATCTCTTGAATTTGTTTGGCCTTATAACTTTCTCTGACAAATAAGATGTCACAGATATGATGGTGTGCCAGGTCCAAGACTTGGCCTCAAGAACATATGAAGCTTTTACTCCCTTTGTGCTTGGAACCACCTCTGCCCTGTGAACAAGCTTCAGCGAGCCTGATGGAGGTTAAGAGACCTGTGGCTCAGCACTGCTGTTCCCCAGAGGCACAGTAACCTAGATGGTCAGCAACTGACTGCAGACATACACATAAGTCCTAGAGGAGACCAGAAGATGGGCCACTTGACAGGGCTCAATCTGAATTATTGGCCCACAGAATCATAAGATAAATAAATTAGTGTTTTTTCCAGGCATGTAGTTTTGGGGTAGTTTTTTATACAGCCAAAGCCAAATGATAGATATAGTTTTAAGAAATGTCGTATCTGAATCAATATTTAAGTGTGGGAATTGGACTATAAGGGACATGAATAGAAGCAAGGACACCATCAGAAGGCTGTTCCTCTAAATTAGGTGAGAAGTGGAGGTAGTATTGGTGTATTTCTGAACATTTTTTTTAAGTAGAACTAAAAAGATTTGTTGATGGATTGGGTATGGGGGTGTGAGAGAAAGAAAAGACTTGAGAATAATGTCCAGATGTTTGGTTTACACAATTGAAATCTCTAAGTGACATTTAGTGAGATGGAAAGGACATAGAAGCAACTTGGGAAGGAAGGTTTAATGGGTTGGTTTTGGGTGTGTAAATTTTGTAATACTTATTAAGCATCCACATAGAGATACCAAGAAGACAGCTTAACAGGTATAATAAAGGAGAGAGGTACTGTCTGAAGATGTGGACTGGGCCATTATTGCCACAGAAGGTCATCTTTTTTATTAAATTAAATTAATTTTTTTACATTTTTAAATTAATTAATTATTAACATATAATGTATTATTTGCCCCAGGGTACATGTCTGTGAATCATCAAGCTTACACATTTCACAGCATTTGCCATAGCACATACCCTCTCCAAGGTCCATAACCCTACCCCCCCCCCACCTCCCAGCAACCCTTATTTGTTTCATGAGTTTAGGAGTCTCTTATGGTTTGTCTCCTTCCCCATCCCATCTTGTTTCATTTCTCTTCCCCACCCCCCCATAAACCCCTGCCCTGCCTCTCAAATTCTTCATATCACAGCAATCATGTGATTATTGTCTTTCTCTGACTGACTTATTTCACTTTGCATAATACCCTCTAGTTCCATCCACGTCGTTGCAAAAGGCAAGATTTCGTTTCTCTTGATGGCTGCATAGTATTCCATTGTATATTTTTACCACTTCTTCTTGATCCATTCATCTGTTGATGGACATCTAGGTTCTTTCCATAGTTTGGCTATTGTGGACATTGCTGCTATAAACGTTTGGGTGCATGTGACCCTTCGGATCACTACATTAGTATCTTGAGGGTAAATACCCAGTAGTGCAATTGCTGGGTCATAGGGTAGGTCCATTTTCAACATTTTGAGGAATCTCCATACAGTTTCCAGAGTGGTTGTACCAGCTTGCACTCCCACCAGCAGTGTAGGAGGGTTCCCCTTTCTCCGCATCATCGCCAACATCTGTCGTTCCCTGACTTGCTAATTTTAGCCATTCTGACTGGTGTGAGGTGGTATCTCACTGTGGTTTTGATTTGTATTTCTCTGATGCCAAGTGATGTTGAACAATTTTTCGTGTGTCTGTTGGCCATTTGGATGCCCTCTTTACTGAAATGTCTGTTCATATCTTCTGCCCATTTCTTGATTCGATTATTTGTTCTTTGAGTGTTGAGTTTGAGAAGTTCTTTATAGATTTTGGATACTAACCCTTTATCTGATATGTCATTTGTGAATATCTTCTCCCATTCTGTCAGTTGTCTTTTAGTTTTGTTGATAGTTTCTTTTGCTGTGCAAACGCTTTTGATCTTGATGAAGTCCCAGTGGTTCATTTTTGCCCTTGCTTCCCTTGCCTTTGGAGATGTTTGTAGGAAGAAGTTGCTGTGGCTGAGGTCGAATAGGTTGTTGCCTGTGTTCTCCTCCAGGATTTTGATGGAGTCTTGTCTCACATTGAGGTCTTTGATCCATTTTGAGTCTATTTTTGTGTGTGGTGTAAGGAAATGGTCCAGTTTCATTCTTTTGCATATGGCTGTCCAGTTTTCCCAACACCATTTGTTGAAGAGACTGTCTTTTTTCCATTGAATATTCTTTCCCGCTTTGTCGAAGATTAGTTGACCATAGAGTTGAGGTTCCATTTCTGGGCTCTCTGTTCTGTTCCAGTGATCTATGTATGTGTCTGTTTTTGTGTCAGTACCACACTGTCTTGATGATTACTGCTTTGTAATAGAGCTTGAAATCAGGAATTGTGATTCCACCGACTTTGATTTTCTTTTTCAACATTCCTCTGGCTATTCGTGGTCTTTCGTGGTTCCATATAAATTTTAGGATTATTCCATTTCTTTGAAATAAATTGATGGCATTTTGATAGGGATTGCATTCAATGTGTAGATTGCTTTAGGTAGCATAGAGATTTTCACAATATTTGTTCTTCCAATCCATGAGCATGGAACGTTTTTCCATTTCTTTGAGTCTTACTCAATTTCTTTCATGAGCACTTTGTAGTTTTCTGAGTACAGATTCTTTGCCTCTTTGGTTAGGTTTATTCCTAGGTATCTTATGGTTTTGGGTGTGATTATAAATGGAATTGACTCCTTAATTTCTCTTTCTTCTGTTTTGATGTTGGTGCATAGGAATGCAACTGATTTCTGTGCATTGATTTTATATCCTGACACTTGACTGAATTCCTGTATGAGTTCTAGCAGTCTTGGAGTGGAGTCTTTTGGGTTTTCCACATAAAGTATCATATCATCTGCAAAGAGTGAGAGTTTGACTTCTTCTTGCCAATTTGGATGCCTTTTATTTCTTTTTGTTGTCTGATTGCTAAGGCTAGGACTTCTAGGACTATGTTGAACAGCAGTGGAGATAGTGGGCATCCCTGCCGTGTTCCTGATCTCAGGGGAAAAGTTCTCAGCTTTTCCCCATTGAGAATGATATTCACTGTGGGTTTTCATAGGCGGCTTTGATGATGTTGAGGAATGTGCCCTCTATGCCTACACTGTGAAGAGTTTTGATCAGGAAAGGATGTCGTACTTTGTCAAATGCTTTTTCAGCATCAATTGAGAGTATCATATGGTTCTTGTTCTTTCTTTTATTAATGTATTATGTGGATTGATTTGTGAATGTTGAACCAACCTTGCATCCCAGGAACAAATCCCACTTAGTCATGGTGAATAATCCTTTTAATGTACTGTTGGATCCTATTGGCTAGTATTTTGGTGAGAATTTTTACATCCATGTCCATCAAGGATATTGGTCTGTAATTTTCCTTTTTGATGGGGTCTTTGTCTGGTTTGGGGATCAAGGTAATTTTAGCCTCATAAAATGAGTTTGGAAGTTCCCCTTCCATTTCTATTTTTTGGAACAATTTCAGGAGTACAGGTATTAATTCTTCTTTAAATGTTTGGTAGAATTCCCCTGGGAAGCCATCTGGCCCTGGGCTCTTTCTTCTTGGGAGATTTTTGATGACTCTTTCAATCTCCTTACTGGTTATGGGTCTATTCAGGCTTTCTATTTCTTCCTGGTTCAGTTTTTGTAGTTTGTGTGTCTCTAGGAATGCATCCATTTCTTCCAGATTGTCTAGTTTGCTGGCGTATAGCTGCTCATAATATGTTCTTATAATTGTTTGTATCTCTTTGGTGTTGGTTGTGATTTCTCCTTTTTCATTCATGATTTTATTAATTTGGGTCCTTTCTCTTTTCTTTTTGATAAGTCTGGCCAAGGGTTTATTGATTTTATTAATTCTTTCAAAGAACCAGCTCCTAGTTTCGTT
>CM052799.1:52585567-52638578 GCA_028533885.1 Nasua narica | reverse complement strand
GTAAACAACAAGTGTTGGAGAGGATGTGGAGAAAGGGGAACCCTCTTACACTGTTGGTGGGAATGCAAGTTGGTGCAGCCCCTTTGGAAAACAGTGTGGAGATTCCTCAAGAAAGTAAAAATAGAGCTACCCTATGACCCTGCAATTGCACTACTGGGTATTTACCCCAAAGACGCAGATGCAGTACAAAGAAGGGCCACATGTACCTCAATGTTCATAGGAGCAATGGCCACAATCACCAAACTGTGGAAAGAACCAAAATGCCCTTCAACAGATGAGTGGATAAGGAAGATGTGGTACATCTATACAATGGAATATTATACCTCCATCAGAAAGGATGAATATCCAACTTTTGTATCAATGTGGATAGGACTAGAAGAGATTATGTGTAGTGAAATAACTCAAGCAGAGAGAGTCAGTTACCTTATGGTCTCACGTGTGGAACATAAGGAAAATCATGGAGGGCATTTTGAGAAGGAAGGGAAGGGTGAATGGGGGGAAATCGGAGGGAGTGATGAACCATGAGGGACTGTGGATGCTGAGCAACAAACTGAGGGTTTTGGAGGGGTGGGGGTGGGGCATTGTGCTAGCCTTGTGGTGGATATTGAGAAGGTCCCATATTGCATGGAGTACTGGGTGTGGTGCATGAACAATCTTGTAACACTGAAAAAATAAAATAAACATATTTGGGGAAAAAAATAAATGAATAATAAAATATGCTGTGGGTACAAAAAGAAAAGAAGGATATATGTTCTGAGGTATTCACAAAACAAAAATGAATCAGTTTAAGCCTCCTCCAATTGTCCTCAGCTCAAAAACTCTAGGCAGTTCTGGCTTGTCCTCAGGACATCATTTTCTCAGGTGTCTAAATTTTTCTTCTGAGAATTATTAAAAAAGTAAACAAAAAATATTGATTTTATTCTTACTACTGACCACACACATAAATCAGATGAGATACAAGAGACCCATAGTGTCCAAGGATTCCAAGCACACAAGCCCAATTCATCCCTTTTATATGTGTGGTAGGTTGCAAAACTGGCTACAATGCTCCAACCCTTCTATAGTCCCAGACTTTAGAGCACCTATCATTAGGAGGTGGTATCCATTTCCTTATTCCTTGAAGCTGGGCCAACCTCATGACTTGCCTTGGCCAATAAATGCAGCAGATATGATGTGCTCACGTGGACCTTCTGCCCCTAGGATCCTCTCACCATCATATGAACAAATCTGCACTGTAGTCACTTTCTGAACAGGCCATCCTAGACCAACCAGCCCCCAGCCGACCTGGTAGCTAACTGCAAACACTTAAGTGAGCCCAGCTGACATCAGTCTGGCCCAGATCAGCTGAGCCCAGTTCAAACTGTTGACGCACAGAACCATGAGTTTAAAAAATGGTGGGGTTTTAGTCACTATGTTTGAGGTACTTTGTTATACAGCAAAAACTGATACAATACATATCCCCATTCTCATGATCATAGTTGCTCTTCTGAATCAACTTCTTTTAAGATCCTCCCCAGAATCTCCTCCAGGTGCACAGCATGGAACTCCTCCTCAAACTTCTATTTACATGAAGCTTTTTATTATAATATCATTAAAATAAAGGAGAGAAGCCTGTTGTCAGGATGGCTTGGCATTACTCAATTCAGCCTCAGGTGGAATTTTCAATTTGGTTATACAGAAGTGCACTCTTGGTTCACCCCAGAGCACAAATGTAAGCCTCCTCTTTGTTTTTTCCCCCAAAGTTCTTGGAAACATGTAAGTCTTCCCTTGCATTCACGAGGGACTAGATTTCACACATCTTAGTTCACCGTGGATCTCTTTCCCTCATCAGTGCACTCCTCTGATTGGCACTGCCCACTCTACAGCTCTACTGAAGGAATTCAAATACAGAACTTGGTTGAGTGTTTCTCTGACACTCTTCTGCGCACCATATCAATAGCACACACTTCTTTAATTTCACACATGAATTTTTCTCTACTTAAGCGAGCTCCACAGAATTTCCTTTGCACTTTCCTAAAGCACAAGAAACCTCTCCTCATGTGTGGTACACATCTTTGCTTCTGCCTTCACAACACCCACTTTCTCTGCTTCTTGGAACAGTGACACTTGGACACTTTCCAAGAGAACAACTTCCTTCTCTCTTTCCAGAGATGTGGGTTAAATGTAGTCCTCTCAACCCTTGGCTCCAGAGGGAGACACGTGACTCAGCCCTGGTCAGTCAGAGCATGCCTCCTGGCCAGCAACTGATACTTACTGGGGCACATGACTCCATCAGAACCAGTCAAATTCAAGTCTAGGACTTAAGTGGAAGCTGTCAGAGACCAACCACCTTTTGACTGGAAATGCTGAGGACACAAGAAATTAGAAAAGAGCTACTGTGCAGCCATCTTGTCACTATGAAGAGAAATCCTGCCCCAAAATGAAGCAACAGACAGTGACAATGTTAACGACATAATTTGAATCTTTGGGGTGATCAGCCATGCCTAAAGAAAGCTATTATGGTCCTTTTGACTTTTTTGTTCTTTTTTGTCTAAATCAGACTAAACTAAGTCACAATTGCTTGCAAGAAAAGATGTTCTACTACATCCCACATCCTTCCTTTCATACAAATTAGAACTTACCACTGTTAAGTGGAAAACAGGATGGTTCATATGAAGTTGAAGAATGAGTAACCTAGTCTATGGTGATCTCTAATTGCCCATTCCCTTTCCCCACACATCTTGGCTTTCACTAGGGATGTTGGAGCTTGTGGCAGTTTTAAAATGGAGCTGCACATTGTTTGATCCTCCTCCCATTGAGGGCTGGGTCTCAGTGCCCCAGCTCTTGCCATTAAATCTGGGCAGCTTGTGACCACTAAGAACAATCACGTCAATGGCAGTGATGCCACATGACCTTTCAGGCTTGGTCTTGATCTGCCTTGTTTGCTGGCACCAGTGTGCTCAGAGCCACAAGCCACCACCTACAATACCACCAAATCTCAAAGCATCCACTCTGGGGCTGCAACACACAGGTGCTTAGTAGGCGGTGCCACCTCAGCAGATGCCAGCCCTCCAGGCCAAATGGCCAGGAGTGGCAGTGAGAAGCCACCTTGGAAGAGGATACCCCTGCCCAGCTCTTCCAGATCCTGCCAGTTCACTGACCCACCACCATTCAAGGTGATCCCTCAAGGCCTACACACATAGGTCCTTTCTGGATCCCTGATCCGAATGATCCAGAGACATAACAAATGGTGGTTATTTCCTGCCACTCAGTTTTAGTGTGGTTTGTGACACAGCCACAGACACCTAGGAATGCACCCTTCCACTCCTGGCCTTACCTCACAACGTCAACTGATGCAGCCCCTGACTTGAAGAAATCAGTGGAGTCTTCCACCTCCAGGACACTGGGGAGAATCCGTTTCCAGGCACTCTAAAAAAACAGGTGCAATGAGAAAGCGCTCCCAGGGGACCTGGGAAAAGGCAACTTCTGGGTAAGAGCAGACCCTGATATGTATTTGGACCACCTATTACCAGGTTGGGCTCTCTGTTCATTCTAAAGTGCTGCTGTTCTCAGGAGCCTGATGGTAATGGAGCAACTGCCTTCTTGGGGAAGCCCAAGGAGCTCAGCTACGGTCCTTCTGCCCACCTCACCTTGATCGCAACTTCTTTGGGATCCCCATACCAGTTCAAGGGCAGCAGGAAGACCGGATATGCAGAGATAAGGGCATGGACCAGCTACTCTCAAGCCCACTTCATGCCCAGCCTCACCTGGGTGCTGTCACCCAAGTGAGGTCACCAGAGTGACACTAGTGTTTGGGTATGTTGCAGTGTGGAAGGGAAAGCAAAGTGTCGGGTTGGTTCTGAGGATAAAAATGAAGCACACTGACAGGGCTCAGGAGGCCTGGGTCTTGTCCTCACTAATAGGCTAGCTGGTTCTGTGCCCCTCTGGCCCAGGGCCTGCAGAAAGCAATAGTGCCAACCAGCCAACTGTATGGATGAGCATTAAAAGGGCAGTGTCCGTGGGTAACACCATCCAGAATTCTAAGAAGACCATCCAGTGGGTCAGGCTGGGATTGCTGTTCTCTGGCTCAGTTCCCACCTGGGCTTCTTGGGACAGGAGAAGATGCCTAACTCTCTGTCTGAACTTCAGGCCTGGATGGTCACTGACCCAGATGGAATGGGCAGGTCCAATTAGGACCAGCCCCCTGGCACCCTTAACTCAACCTCTCCTTGGCTCTCTCTTTCATTCTTGGAAAGATGTTGTGATTTGCTCTTCCCATCTTCAGTGTGACCGTCAGCAGCCATGCTGAGCCCACTTGATTACTGTCTGCCCTCAGGCCTCCACCTGGGCCTTAGCCCAGCAGTGATGCCCTTCTCTGAACCCCAGTTCATGTTTAAATCCTTGCCATCACTGCTCTGCTGGCAAGGGTTACCCTCTTCAGACTCAAGTGGCCTGGGGCCATGAGTCATATGATGGTGTGTGGGCATACCACCCTATGGTACCTACAAGATGCACTAGCCCTTATCAGATGCCTGTGGAACCTCTGAGGGTCAGTGCACTCCAAAGCCACAGCTTGGCTCCTGACAAGCCATGGTGATGCAGACAGCCTCTCAGTGCCTATTTCCTCATCTGTGTAAAGGGCTGATAATGGCTGTGGGGGGTATCTTGCCTGAGACAGAGCATTTAGTGTACAGAAGGAACTCAGCAAATGTGGCATTTGGGCCACCTTCAGTACTCTGCACAGGCTTGGTTCAGGAGGGTATGAGGCTGGGCTTTTTGCCCACGGTCTGACCCAGCCCACAGTGTGTTCTTGGTGAGGTCTGCAACTGACCCCTGCAGTGGTCACCAGGATGATCTCTCTCCATCAACACCATCGGTGGCCTCACAGTGCCACAGTCACCCCACACTGGCCTCTCCTCCCTGGCCATCTCTCCTCCACCCCAGTAACCTCCAGACCAGGCATTCTGAAAGGGTCAGCCCAGCTGTGACCAACAGGTGTCATGATAACGATGCGAAGGATGACAGAGGCCATGTGGCAAGCAGCACAGCAGTGGAGGCCAGGACCCTAGCCCCACCAACCGGGCTCTAAGCCCAGGTATGCGCCCAACTACTATGACCCTGCCTCGGGTCTTAGGCTCCTCAGCTGGGAAATGAAGGTAATAATAGCACCTACTTCATGGAGTTGTTACAGTAATTAAACACATTACCATTTCTGAAGTGTCTAGAACACGACACAGGTGCACACTCTGCAAGTATGTGCTTCTCCTTACCACCATTAGGCTCCCTGCCAACATTTGTTGAGGTCCTCATAGGTGCTGGCTGAACGGACCTCTCCATCTGTGTTCTCTCCTCTACCACTCACAACACCCAAAAGCATGGGGTTTATTCTTCCCAAGGCACAGATGAAGGATGCAGTTATAGCAGCTTTTGACTCAGGTTTAACACAACCTTAGCCCACCCTGAGTGCCACTAAACTGGAAGCTTCAGAAGGCCAGTTTGTCCAGCTGGCCCCAAAACCACCAGCAGGCACAGGACTGGTGCCAGAGCAGTAGCTCCAAGAATATTTTCAAATGAATAGTCTTCTTTTTTTTTCTCTTTTTTTTTTTTGGTGAAAAAAAGCTTTCTACTAAGGACGTGCTCAGTGCCCTCTGGAGCAGCACCAGCTCTTCATGTCCCTCCCTTGCTGCATCCTGTCCCCTGCACTTGTCATCAACATCCACAGTCACCACTGTGGCTGCCAATTGGCCCACCTTCACTCGCCATAGCCCTCCTTCCCCCTGAACACTCTCCACTCAGCTCTCAGGGCAAAATTCCCCTCCTCCTGCCCAGGGGAGCCTGCCTTGATTATTTCTTCTAAAGTCATCCTCCCCCCTCCAAGGATCTTGTCTCCATCACCCTGTTATTTTATCTCTTTGTCTGAAATTATCTTATTCATGTTTGGGTGTTCATTGGCTCTCTTTCCATGGAAAGGGACACTTCATGACAATAGGGACATTGCTTATTGTCATATTCCTAGTGTCTGACTTAGCACCTGGCATTTGATAGGAGCTCATGTGTATTTCTTAAATAAGTCAGTAAGTACGTGATTGAATGAGTGAATGAATAAAAATTCATCTAATGCCTTCCATTCAATAAGGCTAAATGCCATCAATACCATGCCTCCCAAGGACAGGGAGATGAGTGGGGGGGAGCAGGAAGGACCAGAAACAACTCTGGGAGGTGACCACTATTCAATTTGTGGTGGAAGGGACTGAATCCCGGAGAGGGAAGTGCTCTCTGGCATCATGCAAGGCAGCTGGATTAGAGTCCAGGTCTGCTTGACTAGGATGCCCATGCTGGTCACAGTGCAAGAGACTCCCTCTCAGGGAGTTTTCTGGAAGGTTACATTGCACACATTCTTATCAAAGGGCCATGGACTTGGCGCTTGCCTTTGTCATCTATTCCAGAGGCTTCTTGCTTCATCTGTCCACCATAGAGTGTTAGAAAAATCAGACCCAGCCAACCAAATCCCAGTGCCCCGGTGACAAAGAAAGAAAGGGGACATCAGAAAGCTCCAAGACAGGATAAAACCAACAGTGTGCCTGGGGTCAGCACATGTATTCACAGAAAGCATGCACACCCAACTCCAGGGGTATGAGTCAAAAAACACATGTGCAGTGCACAACCTGCACGACCAGACAAAATCCCTGAAGTGATATCTTACCCTCACAGCCTCTGCCATGACCAGCTCTTCCTCGGTCAGCTCAAGGGCACTGCTGTCTGCTCCCTTGAAGAAGTGGGAGGCTGGGATCATCTTGCCATCCTCCAGCTGGATGTTCTTCACCAGCAGCTGCAAAAAGAAGGCTTCACAGCACCTGAGGTTGTCATCCTCTCAGGGAGAAGAGCAGTTCCTCATGCAGCACTGTGCTGGGCATCCCCACCCCCTGCACACTTCTCTAACCCTCACCATGAGAAAGGCACAAGATTAATGAGGAAGAGAGACGTTAGAGTGGGCATGCTGGTTATTCTAGGGACATGGAAGAAACAGTAGAGCTCACTTCTCCTGGTCACCCCCCCACCAAGCTCTCACTTCTTTTTAAGTTTAATGATTTTATTATTTCTATAAAAATGCCTGCTTATTATACAAAAATAATTCAAGCACAACTTTGAAAGTCGACCAAGAAAACAACTAATCACCTGATAGACCAGATCCCAGAAACCCCATAGAAACCTGTGGTGAAGGTCATCAGATGTCCCATGGGGTCTAGAGGTGGGAAGGGGAGCAGATGAGGACATCTGTGTTTGACAAGAGTGGTTTATAAGAATGGCACACTCTATATACACTCTGACATAACTGGAGCCAGGTTCCATGCCTGATCTCCACCCTTTTGCCTTTTGGAGATATTGTGGAGCTTTCTGTGAACTATAGCCAGACCCAGCTAGAAGTTCTTGAAAGATGCTTCAACCAAGGCTTATTCCTTTGCTTTGCTGTCCCTGTGGACATCAAGGAAGGTGCAGTTGGTACCCCTCATCCAGAGCTTCTCTTGGATGGTGTCCCCATCCTCCAACTGCTGCATGGGTGGGCCATTAGCAGCCTGTATTTGCACCTTCCTCCTCCATGGCTGTTGCTGGAAAAGCACAGCCACACACAAGAGGCCCAGGGGCTATGCCTTATTGCCAGTCCCCTCCCCTAGGTACAGCAGAAACTGAGCACTTAGTGATGTGAGCATGGAGCTGATACAATTCACACTGCAGAGCCTGGGATGAAATAAAGGCTAGAAGACTCTGGAATCCTTATATCCTTGCTTAGCATTGTCCTCTGTCCCAGCCTAGCCCTAGGTTATATGGGATTTTCCAAGAGCACTCACTCGATAAATCAGATGCACAAGAATTCCTGTCTCAGATGCTGCTTCTAGGGAACTTGACCTAAGACAGATAGCATCTTTCAACTGTATCAAGCATGAATACCTAAAACACCTGATCACTGTAAGTTGCAGACACTGAGGGCAGCCTTGGGCCCTCCAATGGCAGGGCACAGCAGGGTGGGCACCCAGAGTGAACCCACACCCATCCCCAGAAAAGCTGCTCCACACTCCATCTGGCTCATACACACCAAGGCAGCCAATGGTTCAACATCCACAGGGTTTGTTGAAATCCCCAAAGTGCTTGGAGACCCCTGCCTGTACTCCTTCTCTGCCCCAGTATCTTAAGGTTGAGACCTACCCAACCACTGCAGAGAGTGACTATTAGTGACCTAGAGGTGGGCTTTGGAGCCAGACTTTTAGTGCTTAAATCCCAGCTCTGCCACCAACTAACTTGGTGATGTTAGGAGGGTTATTTAAGCCTCTTTGTTGCAGTTTTCTCTTCTGTAAAATGAGTATGATAGCTATCTCATACAGTTGTTGGGAAAATAAAGTTTAATCGATATAAATTGTTTTAAAATAGTGCCCAGGCACACAGAAGGCACTCCATCAATATTAGCTGTTACTTAGAGTTGCAGAGTCTGCTAACATGAGTCAGAGCATGTAGTGTGCCCAACACAGCTCCAAGGGTTCTTCACTGTGACGTCCCTGTTCAGAAAGAAGAAAACTGAGGCACAGAGACTCAGTGACCATACTCCATGGCACCTGGACACTCTGCTGGACTAAAATGAGGCTCCAAGTTCAGGGCCCCTGGGACAGGGCCTCTCCCTGATTCCAATCCCTCACAGGGTTCCAATACCCTCTGGCTGAGGACCCTGGTCAGGAAGAGCAAGGAAGGGGCTAACCTCCCCAGAATAGGTATGTACAAGCATAGTGTTTTCCTGCAGATTCTTGGAGCCTGTAGCCTCATTTTCCCATTTTCTCCAGAGCATCCTGAGGTCTAACTGCCAGGCCTGAGCCCCAGGAGCCTACAGTACAGACATGTGACTGAAAGCAGCACCATTACCATTCTGTCATCATTCCCGAAAAGGATGAGTCCTGCTTTGGTGACTACCCCTGGCCGATGGGCTCCCGGGATGGGCAAATCTTCTCCCTCAGGCACCAAGCCTGCAGTGTTTAGTGTTGAGTTGAAGAAAGTCAGCTTCTGTTGAGGACAGGAAAACCAGAAGATGGTGGATGAAAGAGGCTCTTACTGCTGGCAGCCGAGGCAAGTCTGAGTGGGGCTAAGGGGATGAAGGAGGGCTGAGTGGGGTCAGGGAGAGGAAGGAGGGGGCCAGGGCAGCCACAAGACAAGAACTGCAACCCCAAGAATTCTGCCTCCAGGGGCACACACAAGATCTGGAGGAGCCTTGGAGGCCTCATGGAGCCCTCAAGACCTGGATTCCCCTTAGACCCTATATATTGGCCATTGGCTTTAGACCTCAAGTGGACAGATATCAGGAGAAAATCTGCTCAAGGCATCACAGAGTGCCCTGGGGATGCCACCAAGCTCTGGTCACTTTACAAAGAATCTTATGGTGATGAGGGCAGAAGAGAGACTCCTGGACAAAAGTTGAGCAGCTGGGCAGCAGTTAGGGGTTTGGACAGTCTGAGGCCTTATGGAGGACAGGACTGCCCTGTGGGGAGCAGATGAAGGTCCCCATTTATAATCCTGCCAACACCTCTCAATGCCTCTCGAGAGCCTGTGAGCCCCAGGGCTCACCATCTTCAGCATCTGAAGAATGCCCATTGCCCAATCCCTGGCCTAAGCTCGCTGCCCTTCCTCACTGGGGCCAAGCCAAAGTCGGAGCTGCACTTGGGATCCCTGTGAGCCCATGGTGGGAGTCAAAATATTTTACAAGTAATACAGCTTGAGCTCAGAGTTGCTGCAGGGACCTGGAGGTCTTGAGCTGTGCTGGACCTTTATCCTTCAGCCACCAGATGGTGGACAGGTCTTATGGTCCTGGGGGAGTGGCTGAGGTGACTGAAGGCACTTGGGTAGAGCTGAGGGTCAAGGCAGTGCTATTTGCCAGCCAGATCAAATGTATTTTGGTAGTTTTGCAGCCAGTAGGGCACACCAGTGCATCTAGCCCAATCCCAGAAATGTACAAACATACCTGCCCACAGGCCTCTGTCCAGGCACCTGGCACCTTGTCATTCCCTCGGATCCAGTTATGAATGGCCTCTGCTGGCTGCTCCCAGTTGATCTGTGGGGCAAGATATGTGTGTTCAGCCAGTCTCTTCCCTACTCCTTTGTCATACCCTGTCATTCCCCCATCTTCCTCCAACCCCCCCCCCACCTCAGGGCACCTCCCACCCAACCTGTGCTCTGATGACCCTTGACTAGGTGGAGGCTTAGAAGGGAAGTGGGAAGTCTGACCTCCTGTGGGACATCAGTCTGAGCCTTTGAGCTGGGACAGGCCTCTCCTTGGTACCTGAGTTCTGGGTGTTCTCTGACCCCAGTCTTTCACTAGTTGTGTAAACTTCAGGATGACTGGGGAAGATAGCATTCTGTTAAGATGGCCAAAGCCCACAAAAACAGACACATAGGCCAGTGGAACAGAGTAGAGAGCCCAGATATGGACCTGAAACTCTATGGTCAAATAATCTTCGACAAAGCAGAAAAAAATATCCAGTGGAAAAAAGTCTCTTCAATAAATGATGCTGGGAAAATTGGAAAGCTATATGTAGACGAATGAAACTTGACCATTCTCTTACACCATACACAAAGATAAACTCAAAATGACCTCAGTGTGAGGCAGGAATCTCTCAAAATCCTAAAGGAGAACATAGGCAGTAACCTCTTCGACATCGGCCACAGCAACTTCTTTCAAGACATGTCTCCAAAGGCAAAGGAAACAAAAGCAAAAATAAACTTTTGGGACCTCATCAAGATAAAACACTTCTGCACAGCAAAGGAAACAGTCAACAAAACAAACAAGCAATCCATGGATTGGGAGAAGATGTTCTCAAATGACACTGTAGGCAAAGGTTTGATATCTAAGATCTTTAAGGAACTCCTCAAACTCAAAACTCACAAAACAGATAATCACATCAAAAAATGAGCAGAACACATGAACAGACATTTCTCCAAAGAAGACATGCAAATGGATAACAGACACTTGAAAAAATGTTCATCATCATTAGCCATCAAGAAGATTCAAATCAAAACCACATTAAGATACCACCTTACAACAGTTAGAATGGCCAAAATCAACAAGACAGTAAACAACAAATGCTGGAGAGGATGTGGAGAAAGGGGAACCCTCCTCCACTGTTGGTGGGAATGCAAGTTGGTGCAGCCACTTTGGAAAACAGTGTGGAGATTCCTCAAGAAATTAAAAATAGAGCTACCCTATAACCCTGTAATTTACTGGGTATTTACCCCAAAGATACAGATTCAGTGAAAAGAAAGGCCACATGTACCCCAATGTTCATGGTAGCAATGGCCACAATCACCAATCTGTGGAAAGAACCAAGATGCCCTTCAACAGATGAATAGATAAAGAATATATGGCCCATATCTGCAATGGAATATTATGCCTCCATCAGAAAGGATGAATACCCAACTTTTGTATCAACATGGACAGAACTGGAGGAGATCATGCTGAGTGAAATAATTCAAGCAGAGAAAGTCAATTATCATATGGCTTCACTTACTTCTGGAGCATAAAGAATAACATGGAGAACATTGGGAGAAAGAACGGAAAAGTGAATTGGGGGAAATTGGAGGGGGAAGCGAACCATAAGAGACTGTGGACTCTGAGAAACAAACTGAGGGTCTTGGAGGGGAAGAAGGTGGAGGGATGGGTGAGCCTCATGGTGGATAATGGGGAGGGCACGTATTGCATGGAGCACTGGGTGTGGTGCATAAACAATGAATGTTGGAACGCTGAGAACATAAAATTAAGTTAAAAAAAAAAAAGATAGCCAAAGGCTTACACAGCCTCCCCAGCACAGAGTGCAGTCCCATCCCATAGGCACACCCACCCCCAACAGCTTCTCCTCATGGGCAGGGCTAACCCTATGCACCCCATAAGGCCTAAGCAGAAGTACAACCCATAGGTCCCCCCCATATCCCCGAGGCTGCAATAGCTCCAAGAAACTAAATTACCTCTCATACCCCATCTTAGAGACTTCCAGCCCTGTGGCTGATTTTTCACACACCGTCTCACCCCAGCTCTTCTCCCTGGTGACCCTGCCTGCCTATTCTTCTCTAAGGGGAACAGAAAAGAACCCAGAACACACACTGCTCCCTGCCTCTCCAGGTGACACATAAGCTTTGCTCATATGTCTCCTGCCTAGGCTGCTCTCTCTTCAGGCCCTAAGCAATTACAACTTGGCCATTCAGACTGAACCCCAGCTTCCCTGGACACCCTCTGCATCCCAGCCCATATGCAGGCAAGCTTCAGGGTGGGCAGGGCCCTGCACTCACCTTGGCTGTTTCCTTCTTCTGAATGCCCTCATATGTGGCTCCTTCCTCAGGCTGAGGGAGTCTTGGGGCTTTGCCCTCCGCGATCAGCTGCACAGCCTGCACCTGGGGAGGCCAGGTCAGTTGGCATCACCAGCATTATGATCCTTCCCTTACTCCCAGCCCCTGGGTTCACCATGGGCCTGGACTCAGCTCCCCACTGACCAGACTTGCCTAGCCCCATACCTGGTACACCATGGGCGCCCAAGGAATATCTATCATAGGAATAAGTACAGTTAGCCCGAATCTAACTCCAATCTGAACAACAAACACAAAACCCCGCCCTCTCTACCACACACAGTTTTAGAAGATTATATAGAAGATCTTGTACCTTCTGAAGTCTCAGAAGAAGACTATATAAACTACAGAGCCCTGTAGAGTTCTAACAAACACAGATTCCCATGTTTTCATCTAAAACCTTCCCTGTCCTCTAAGGAGAATGGATCCTGAGCCCCATGATGTGTTTGGAAGTCTGAGATTAAGCAGGAAGCAGTTTCTCTGTTAAGGAAAGGGGAAGGTGGTGGAGGAAGGAATCAGGGAAGTGGGGAGGACAGCCAGGGAGTGTGGGTCCATCCTGAAGGGGTCCTGGGGAGAGAGCCCCAAAGCCTCCCAATCCAAGAAGTGATGAGTGTCAGAGACGCCTAAAGTAGGATTACCCTCCAGAATGTTCTGTGGTGGTGGATATGTTCTATGCTGGAACTGTCCAATTCAATGGCCATTGGCCACGTATAGTTCCTGTCCTGTAGACCTGAAAGCTAGCAAGTGTGACCGAGGAACTCAATTTTTAATTAAAATCCAATTTAATTAATTTAATAGTTGCATGTGACTAACAGCTGCCATATTGGACAGCATAGCCCCAAAGGATGTTTTTAATTGCTTCCTGTGGGATGTGCCATGTTTTATGTCTCTCGTATAAACTCTCCAGCAAATCTACTTTGTTCACTATTTCTGTGAGTAGATAGATTCCATGCGAGAGAATATAAGAGGCATCTTGTTTGGCACCACGTGAAAAATAAAAGGTGGTTGGTAAGAAGCAAGAGCAGAAGGAACGAGATGGCTGACGTCTGGGCAGCAGTGAATAATCTTGGTCATTGCGATGCTTTTTACTACCTCCAAATAGGGAATGCTCTCCTTTGAGACATGGCCTCTTGTCTGACCCTGGCCTGCTGCTGGCATCAATGGGAAGTTCAAGTGTGTCTGCCTTTGGCCAACCCTGGCTGGCCTCCTTGGGCTCACCACCAATAGCCCCATGGACACATCAGTCCCTATGGGGTCAGGCCCCACAGGGCCTGCCTACTGTGCCAACCACACCTGTGTCTGACTTCAGTCCTTTTTGTCTGTCTTGCTCTGATGACAGAATGCTCCTGCAGACAACTCAACCTGCATGACTACAATTGGGCTTCTCTGATCTTTCATTCATGAATTCTGTGAGAAAAGGAGTTTTTCTTCCTTTGGAATCAAGAGGTATAAGCCTTGAGCCACCAGTGACTACCTTTCTTCCCATTTGATGGCAGCCCACCTGAAGATGAAGCTAATCCAAAAAGAACAGAATCAGTAAGGGGACAGAGAATCCTATGACATGGTTTGTGCCTCTGGACTCAGCCATGCTTGACACCCTTCTCTTCTGTCTTCCATATTAAATGGGCCAAAAATATTCCCTTCTTGGATAAAGCTTTCTGAATTGGTTTCTGTCAGTTGCCTAACACTGCCAAGAATCTTGCCTAACACAATACACTGTATGTCCTAATCCTGCTTCTTTGAGACCCTGAAATGAGAGCTCTCTCACTCCAGAATCCTGGAACTGGGGAGCAGCCTGTGGGGACTGGGCCTAGAAAGGGCACCAGGACAGGGAGGTCCACATGTGGTGTGGCCAGCTCTCAGCCCTTACCATCCCTTTGATGCCTTCAGGGAAGAGGAAGCGGTTGTACAGAGTGCTCACGGTGTCATCCGGGAGGATCTCACATTCCTTCTGGAGCAGAAGGTCCCCAGTGTCCAGACCGTCATCTGCCCAGAAGATGGTAAACCCCCCTTTCTTGTCTCCATGAATGAGGGTCCTGGGGAGCACAAGAATGAAAGCCTAAGTCCAGGAGTAAGGACCAGGAAGAAGGGCAAACTGGGAGCAGCTCTGTGGCCTCTAGTCACCCTCCAAAAACTCCTTCCATGCCCCACCTCTGCTCAGGTGAAACCTGGAAAGAGAAAGTGTTTGCCAACACCAAGTACATGCTAGATGTTGTGGTAAAAGCTCTATATGCCTGATGTGACATTAATACCCCAACAGGTGTCACAGGCACTATATGCCCCTTTTACAGATAAGGAAACTGAGGCCCAGAGAAGTGATATAACCAGAGGTCAGGGAGCCTGAATCCTAATCTGACTAAAAACGCACTCTTTTCACAGCTCAGATGTCTCCCCTTACTGATCACCCAACTGACCTGCAGCACCCATTAGTCACATCATCCCATTTATTGTCTCCTGAGTGATTCTCAAGTCCAACTATCTCCTTCAGGTGATCCTTTACTTCACCTCCTTCCCTTTCCAAGTGGAATGTAATGCGTGTGGGTTAACGCAGGCCTCTGACCACACGGCCTGGGTTGGTACCCTTGGGTGAACACCTTAAGCCACTCTGTCCTGGTGACCCTGTTGCAGGATGGGAACAGTGAAGTGCTCATTTCACAGTTTCCTGGGGGAACATAGAGCAATTGACACTTGTCTCCAGCACTCCTGATTACTCATCACACCTCACCAGTCAACTGTGTGGGTGCCATCTGACAGCATCTGACAGGACGGGCCCCTGCATGATGCCTGCTCTGGGCTAGGGCAGGATGACTTCTAGGCGGATGAGGATGTTTTTGCCCTGTCTCACCAGTTGATGGCCGAGGCCCCTCGGTGCCGGGGAAGCAGACTGGGGTGGTAGATGATGGAGCCATGGCGGGGGGCGCTGATGACCTCCATGGGGATGAACTGGCTGCAGAAGGGCAGGACGTTGAGCTCAGCACCCAAAGCCTGGTATTTTGCCACGACATCAGGCAGAGCCTGTCCTTTTACCCGCCAGCGGGGGAACTTGAACACTGGCACTCCATCCTTCTCAGCTTCCAGGCCTGTGGGACAGTAGGTGAGAAAGTGGCCCCTCCCTGCATGCACCCACCTACAGGCACCGTTGCCTTCCAGCAAAGTGACTCCTGCATCTTCTCTCCCAGCCTGTCCCTCCTGTCCTTCCCCACTGCACAGAGGGTTCCACTGGACAGCAAAGAAGGGACAGCACCAAAGGGATAGCACTGGCCAAGGGCAAGGTTGCAGGGGATGCTCTGCATGGACAGACTGCTGCTGACCTCCAAGACATCTAAGCTCCCCCTCACCCACACTCTTGTCTGGCCCTCGAAGACTGTGCCCTTCTCCTCAACCCTTTCCACAGCCTTGTCATGCTGTCCCCAAGTTACTGTCCTCCACCCTTCTGCTCTCTGGGATGGCAGCTGGGACCCTGCAAATTACATTCCTGTTTCATCAGCTGCTTCCTGTCAAGCACTACTAATAAGCGGTGCTGGAGGGAGACTAAAAGGCTGAGGAGAAGGGGAAAGAAGGCAAGGGAGCCAGAACTCACTCCTTTCTGTCAGGTTCCTGTCTTGAGAGCCCCTCACCCTCTTGCCTCACTTCTTCACCCTAGAAACAGCACTGTCTCCCCAGAGTAGCAGCTGAATTAGTTTGCTGTTTTCCCAATATCTGCAGAATTAGCCCTAATGTACACCTTCCTCCCACTATGTCTGCCCTCTGAGGTCTGGGTCTCAGCTTGCAGGGACCCCACCCCACCCAGTTCCCAGCACCTATAAGCAGTATGCTCAGTCCTCATGGGTCTGAATTACAGGTCCAAGCTCCCAAGTTTTAGGAGTTACAGCTTCCCTCTGTTTCCCCAGAGGTGACATCTGCCTGAGAGGTGACATCTGCCATAGGCAGTCACTACCCTGACAGCTTGGAGTTCTCTTTTGTCTGCCCTCTTCAGCACCTAACAAACACATCCCTGTACTGGTATGTTAGAACACCCAGCATGATGACTAGCCTCTGATTGGACCTGACCTGCTCTCTCTAGCCCCCTCTGCCTCTGCCTTGCATTTCGGAATATCAGGGGAGGGGGGATCAAAGTGAGCAGACTGGACTGTGCTTGCAAAAGCCATCCATACTATGATCAAAGGAATAATTCTGCAAGACATCCAAGGTCAGGGTCAAGTACCAGCTGAGCTCCATCTGGGTCTAGGCTCAGAGACTAATATCAGTGGTCATTTAGTGGCTGAGGGCAGGGCTCAGGCTGTGGTGAGGTCAGGCTGTATCACAGGGCACACCGGGGTCAAGTCTAAGACTGAGGCCTGGTTAGCATCACAGTGGTGCTGGAACTGGGTCCAGGGGTCAGTTGTGCTTCTTAGTTTAGCGAGATTCATTATTCCTATGAATCATGCCCCTGTGCTTGGCCAGCCCCACAAGGCTCTTTTCTCAATCTGGCCTTCCATTTTTAAGCCCTACTCTATATTCTGCATCTATCTGCCCTGAGAAGGACCTGAGTGTCCCTGGAGGGTCTGTACATTTGAGCTGAGGGCCCCTGAATCCTGAAGTGCTGCTGAGGATCCCAGCTTAGAGGGTAGTGATTCTTAAACTGTGCTTCTCCTAGAGCCAGATGCATCAACATCACCTGGGAACTTATTAGAAATGCAAATTCTCGGACTCGACCCCACTCTTTTGAACAGAAACTCCTAGGGAAGGGCTCAGCACTTTGTATAACAAGCACTCCCATTGATGGAGATACCAGGCACATTCACATTTGGGAACACTGACCTGCACTGTCTCCCACCTTGCAGCCCTTTCAGAGCCTGGTGCTGGGGTCAGAGAAGCCTGAAATGGTCAGACAGCAGGGCCCTGGGGGCAGGCTGGGCTTCACCCTGGTCTTTCTCCAGGACATAACCCCCACCCCATGATCAGTTGGAGAAGGGGTCTCTATTTTGCTCCAGAAAAGCCAGGCAGCTGGTTGGCACCTGAGCAGGATTCAAGGTGGACCACGTAGGGCTGCCTCCAATCAGGCATGACCATGATCACCACAAGACTTCTGCTCCTTCTCACTGCTACCTGTCTGCTTGGGCACCCCCTTTCCCTATTCCTGGGCCACCCACTCACCCAGGGGATCCACCTTCCCATCCTTGTCTGGGACAGTGAAGACGCCCACAACCTCATGGCCCTCCTTCCTGAGGTGGCAGTAAACTTCCTGGCCGAACAGGCTTTGCCCAATCACTGCAATCTTCATGGCAGAAGGGATGGGTCAGAAGGATCTGGGGATGGAATAAAACCACAGCGTTAGACATAGTGTTATGACGGGATGCCCACGGGAGCCGGCCCTAGTCTAAGTGGACAACTGCACAGCACCTCGTCCACCCTGCCCACCTCCACCACTTAAGGTCACCTCCGGGCTCTCTGAGCATCAGGCCTCTGCAGAGAGCCACTACTGTGAAAGGGCCAGAGGAGAAGCTTTTGCAAGGGAGGGATTTTAGATGCCACAGAGGGTGATTCAAAGGGAGATTATAGAATTAGGGATTCCTCCTTGAAATCCTCAAAATTGGCCTGGAACACTGGGAGGCAAGTCCTGTGAAACGTAGTTGAGCATATTTCTGTAACTAACCAGTTCTGTGACCTGGTTACATCAAGTCTCAGTTTTCTCAGATGCTATGTTCCTCAAACAGCTTTCGGTCTGCACATCAGGCTTATTTCCCTGAGGCAGAAAGCAGCAAGAGCACCTGGGCCTAAAGGCCTCACAGAAAAGAATGCCTGGGTAGGCGGGCCCTGAGGACTGAAAGTGGGGTGAGGGGGAAAAAATGGGGTGCCAGTGAGCTGGCCAAGTAGAAAGAAGATTTGTGAAATAATGAGTGGTTACATCATGCAAATGTCTCCAAAATTTGGTCGTTCAATCACCATGCTCATATCTGTAATACCTATTGTTCACTTGATATATTTCTTTAAATTATCCATTGGTAAAAATATACATGTCTTTTGGAAAATGTTATTGAAGTATTAACATGCTTCATACATACAGAAAAGGTGCAAAATTATAGGTATGTAGCTCAATGAATTTCACAAACTAAGCACACCTCTATAATTGGCACTCAGAGAAAGAAATACTCCAGCAGCTCCCATATATGTATGTTTGTATTTATATAAATAGAATCATGCAGTGTAATGTTCTGTGGATTTTTCCCACTCAACATTATGCACATTGTTGCATGTAGTTGTACTGTGCTCATTCTCATTGTTGCATGGTATTTCACTGTGTGAAGGTGAATAAATACATTTATTCATCCATTCTACCGTTGATAGGTGTTTGGGTAGTTTCCAGTTTAAGGCTATTACCATAGGGATGCTATCAAGATTTGGACACATGATTCTTACTGCATATAGATATGCATTTCTGTTGGGCAAATTCTGTTCCTAGGAGTGGAATTTTGGGGCATGAAAATGTTCAGCTTTAACAGATTCTGTCCATTTTCCAAAGTGGCTGTGCCAATTTCCATGCCCATGTATTTGGCATAGTAGCCTTGTCTTTTTCCTTTCAGCTATATTGCTAACGTGAGCTATAGCCATGTCACTGGGGTTTAATTTGCAATTCCTTGATAACTATTGAAGTTGAGCAGCTTTTCCTGTGTTTATTGGCCACTTGAACATCTGTTTGTGGGAAACAGATGTTTTAAGCCTTTGAAAGCTTTTTGTCTTTTTTTTTAATTGGGTGGCCTTTTCCTTACTGGTTTGCAGCAAAGGAGATTTTTGTTGTTGTTTTGTTTTGTTTTTTAATAATCTAGACTATCAATCCTTTGTCATACATATTTATGAAACAACTTTAATTCTGTGGCTTGACTTTTTTCACTTCCTTATGGTGTTTTTTAATGAACCCAAGTTCTTGAACTAACATAGTACACTCGTCAAAATTTCCCTTTATGGTTAGTGGTTTTTGTAATCTATTTAAGAAATTGTTGCCTATGCCAGTTCATGAAAATGTCCTCTCTGTCTTCTAAAATCTTTATTGTTTGACAAAAGAGCAAAGTTAATAAAATGGAGCAAAAATAGTTTTTCAACAAATGGTGCTGGAACAACTGAACATCCACATGCAAAAATGCGAATCTAGACACAGACATTACTCCCTTTACAAAAATTTACTCAAAATACATCACAGACCTAAATGTAAGATGCAATATTATAACTCCTAGAAGATAACACGGGAGAAAATTTAATGACCTTCAGTATGCGGTGACTTTTTAGATACATCAAAGTACAATTCATGAAAGAAAAATTGATAAGCTGAACTTCATTAAGATTAAAAGCTTCCATTCTGCAAGACATTGTCAGAGAATGAGGAGGCAAGCCACAGACTGGGAGAAAACATTTACAAAAGACACACTGATAAAGGACTGTTATCCAAAATATACACTTGATCTTAGCCAAAAGGCTGAGAAGTATCCAAAATATACAAAAAACTCTGAATACTTAACAATTACAAAACAAACAACCTCAATAAAATGTAGGCTGAATTCCTAAAGAGACACCTCAGCAGACAAGATATACGGATGACAAATAAGTATATGAAAAGATGCTCCACATAATAAGTAATCAGACAAATTCAATTTAAAAGAACAAGAGGATATGACCACTACACACCTATTAGAATGACCAATCTGGAACACTGACAATATCAAGTGCTGGTGAGAATGTGGGGCAACAGGAACTCATACATTGCTGGTGGGATGCAAAATGACATGGTCACTTTGGAAGACATTTTGGCAGTTTCTTACAAATGAAACATATTGCTACTATACAATCCAACAAGCATATTCTTTGGTATTTATTCAAAGGAGTTGAAAACTTATATGCACACAAAAACCTGCACATGGCTATTTATAGCACTTTTATCCATAATTACCAAAACTTGGAAGCAACCACAGTGTCTTCCAGTAGGTGAATGGATCGATAAACTGTGGTACTGAAAATAAATGAGTTATCAAGTCACAAAAAGACATGCAGGAACCTTAAATGCATATTACCAAGTGAAAGAAATCAATATTGAAAGGCTACATAATGTATGACAACTATATGACATTCTGGAAAGGGCAAAACTATGGAGACATGAAGAGATCAGTGCTACCAAGGGCTGGAGAAGGGAAAGAAATGAATAGGTGGAGCACAGGATTTTTAGACAATGAAAACACTCTGTGTGATACCATAATGATAGATACATATCATTATACTTTTGTCAGAACCCATATAAGGTACAACACCAAGAATAAACCCTAATGTAAACTATGGACTGTGAGTGATACTATACTGGTGTAGGTTCATCAGTCATAACAAATGTATCACTTTGGTAAAAGAAGTTGATAACAGGGGATGTTTTGTGGGATGGGAGTCACTGGGTATATAAGAAAGCTTTGTACCTGCCCCTTAATTTTGCCGTGAATTTAAAACTGCTCAAACAAATAAATTCTTAATTTTAAAAAGAGAGATATTAGTAAAAAAAAAAACTTTCATTGTTTTGCTTTTTATATTTCATTGCATGCAATTCTTCTGGAATTGACTTTTGTCTATGACACAAAAGTCCAGAAATGTTTTTCTAGTACCATATATGGGTAAATCTGTTTCTGGACTTGTAATCCATTCCATTGTCAGTTTGTCTATCTTTGTGTTTATTATAGCTTAAAAATTTTGTTATAATGGTAAAAGATATGTAACATAGAACTCGTCATTTTAATCATTTCTAAATGTGCAGTTCAGGCATTTTTTTTTTACATTCACAGTGTTGTATAAGCATCACAAATATTTCGTCATCCCAAACAGAAACTCTATGTTCATTAAGCAATAACTTCTCGTTTCCAACCACTACCAGTAGCCCCTGTTAACCTCTAATCTACTTTTTGTCTCTGTAAATTTGACTATTCTTGGTATCACATGTAAGTGGAATCATACAATATTTGTATTTTGTATCTGGCTTAGTCCACCTAGCACAATATCTTCAAGCTTTAAACATGTCATATCATGTATCAGAACTTTACACCTTTTTTTAAGATTTTATTTATTTACTTGAGAGACAGAGAAAGTGAGAGAGAGCATGAGAGGAGAGAAGGTTGGAGGAAGAAGCAGACTCCCCATGGAGCTGGGAGCCCGATGTGGGACTTGATCCCGGAACTCAAGGATCATGACCGGAGCCAAAGGCAATCGCTCAACCAACTGAGCCACCCAGGCGCCCTACACCTTTTTATGAAGGAATTTCATTCACCTATTTGTGTGTGCATGTATGTGCATGTCTGTATACATCCATTCATCTGTTGATACACACTGGACCAGTTCTACCTCTTGGCTATAGTGAATAATGCTGCAGTGAACATTGGTATACAAGTATCTGTTCGAACTCAGGAAACAACAGATGTTGGCAAGGAATTGGAGAAAGGAGAATCCTTTTATATTGTTGGTGAGAATGCAAACTGGTGCAGCCTCTCTGGAAAAAAGTACAGAGGTTCCTCAAAAAGTTGAAAATAGAACTGCCCTATGACCTAGCAATGCACTAGTAGGTGTTTATCCAAAGGATACAAACAGTGATTCAAAGGGGTACATGCACCCCAATGTTTATAGCAGCAATGTCCACAATTGCCAAAATACACACACACACATGCCTGCACACATACACACGCCCATGCACACACATACACACACACACACAATAGACTATTACTCAGCCATCAAAAAGAATGAAATCTTGCCAATAGCAACAACATGGATGAAACTGGAGGGTATTATACTAAGCAAAATAAATCAGTCAGAGAAAGACAAATACACATGATTTCACTTATATGTGGAATTTAAGAAACAAAACAGAGGAACACAGGGGAAGGAAAGGAAAAATATATAAAACGAAGACAGAGAAGGAGGCAAACCCTAAGAGACTATTAACTACAGGGAACGAACTGAGCATTGCTGGAGGGAGGTGGCTGGGGGCTGGGGTAACAGGGTGATCGGCATTAAGGAGGGCACTTGAGTGTTACATGCAATTGATTAATCACTGAATTCTACCTCTGATATTAAAACTGCAGTGTATATTAATTAAATTGAATCAAAATACAAAACTTAAAAATGATAAAAATTTTAATATAAAAAATGAAAACAAGTATCTCTTTGAATATCTGTTTTGTGAAACAATTAAAAATTGAGAAGAATGGACATTTCTCCAATGAAGATATACAAATGGTCAACAAGCACATTAAAAATGTTCAACCTTATTAGTCAATAAGGAAATGCCAAGCAAAACTATAGTAAAATATCAATTCACACCTACTTTGGGTCATCTATAATTGAAGCAGTGATCAAAAACCTCCCAAAAAACAAGAGTCGAAGACCTGACAGATTCCCCGGGGAATTCTACCAAACATTCAAGGAAGAAATAATACCTATTCTCCTGAAACTGTTTCAAAAAACAGAAACAGAAGGAAAACCTCCAGACTCTTCCTATGAATCCAGCATTACCCTGATCCCCAAACCAGGCAAAGACCATATCCAAAAGGAGAATTTCAGACCCATATCCCTGATGAATATGGAGGCCAAGATTCTCAACAAGGTCCCAGCTAATAGGATCCAACAGCACATTAACAAGATTATTCATCATGACCAGGTGGGATTTATCCCTGGGATGCATGGGTGATTCAACATTCGCAAGTCAATCCATGTGATAGAACAAATCAATAAGAGAAAAGAGAAGAACCCCATGTTCCTCTCAATGGTTGCAGAAAAAGCATTTGGCAAAATTCAGCATCCATTCCTGATTAAAACTCTTCAAAGTATAGGGAGGCACTTGGGTGGCACAGTGGATTAAGCCTCTCCTCTGCCTTCAGCTCAGATCATGATCTCAGGGTCCTGGGATCGAGCCCTGCATCAGGATCCCTGCTCAGCAGGGAGCCTGCTTCCCCCTCCCCATCTGACTGCCTCTCTGTATACTTGTGATCTCTCATTCTCTCTCTCTCTCTATCTCTCAAATAAATAAATAAAATCTTAAAAAAATCTCTTCAAAGTATAGGGATAGAAGGAACATTCCTCAACATCATAAAGTCTACCTATGAAAAGCCTACAGCAAACATCATTCTCAATGGGAAAAAACTGACAACCTTCTCTTTGAGATCAGGAACACAACAAGGATGCAAACTCTCACCATTCTTGTTCAACATAGTGCTAGAAGTCCTTGCAACAGCAATCAGACAACAAAAAGAAATTCAAATTGGCAAAGAAGAAGTGAAACTCTTCTCTCCTTGCAGATGACATGATACTTTTTATAGAAAACCCAAAAGACTCCACCCCCAAACTACTAGAACTCATACAGCAATTCAGTAATGTGTCAGGACACAAAATCATTCCACAAAAATCAGTTGCTTTCCTATACACTAACAATGAAAATATGAAAAGGGAAATTAGAGAATTGATTCCATTTACTATACCACCAATAACCATAAGATACCTGGGAATAAACCTAACCAAAGAGGTATAGAATATCTACTCAGGGAACTACAGAACACTTATGAAAGAAATTGAAGAAGAACCAAAAAGATGGAAAAGCATTCCATGCTCATGAATGGGAAGAATAAACATGGTTAAATTGTCTATAATGCCCAGAGCAATCTATACTTTCAGTGCCATCCCGATCAATATTCCACCAACATTTTTCAAAGGGCTGGAACAAACAATCCTAAAACTTGTATGGAATCAGAAAAGACCCTGAATTACTAAGGAAATGTTGAAAAAGAAAAACAAAGCTGGGGACATCGCATTGCCTGATTTCAAGCTTTACTACAAAGTGATGATCCCCAAAACAACATGGTACTGGCACAAAAGCAGACATATAAGCCAGTAGAACAGTGTAGAGAGTTCAGATATGGCCCTTCAATTCTATAGTCAAATAATTGTTGGCCAAGCAGGAAAAAATTTCCAATCAAAGAAAGAAAGACTCAGCATTTTTGAAAAGAAAAAATGGTGCTGGGAAAATTGGACAGCTATATGTAGAAGGATGAAACCTGACTATTCTCTTACACTATCCACAAAGATAAACTCGAAGTGGATAAAAGACCTCAATGTGAGGCAGGAATCTATCAAAATCCTAGAGGAGAACATAGGCAGTAACCTCTTCGACATCAGCCACAGCAACTTCTTTCAAGAAACATCTCCAAAGGCAAAGAAAACAAAAATGAAAATGAACTTTTGGGACTTCATCAAGATAAAAAAGCTTCTGCACAGCAAAGAAAACAGTCAGCAAAACAAACAGGCAACCCACAGAATGGGAGAAGATATTCTCAAGTGATACTACAGACAAAGGTCTGATATCTAAGATCTATAAAGAACTCCTCAAACTCAACACTCACAAAATAGATAATCATGTCAAAAAATGGGCAGAAGACATGAACAGATGCTTCTCAAAAGAAGACATACAAGTGGCTAACAGACACATGAAAAAATGTTCATCATCATTAGCCATCAGAGAGATTCAAATCAAAACCACATTGAGATACCACCTTACACCAGTTAGAATGGCCAAAATCAACAAGACAGTAAACAACAAATGCTGGAGAGGATGTGGAGAAAGGGGAACGCTCCTCCACTGTTGGTGGGGATGCAAGTTGGTGCAGCCACTTTGGAAAACAGTATGGAGATTCCTCAAGAAAGTAAAAATAGAGCTACCCTATGACCCTGCAATTGCACTACTCGGTGTTTACCCCAAAGAAGCAGATGCAGTACAAAGAAGGACCACATGTACCCCAATGTTCATAGCTGCAAGGGCCACAATTGCCAAACTGTGGAAAGAACCAAAATGCCCTTCAACAGATGAGTGGATAAGGAAGATGCAGTACATCTAAACATAGGTGTAGGGGCACCTGGGTGGCTCAGTGGGTTAAAGTCTCTGCCTTCAGCTCAGGTCATGGTCTCAGGGTCCTGGGATCGAGCCCTGCTTCAGGCTCTCTGCTCATCAGGACGCCTGCTTCCCCTCTCTCTCTGCCTGCTTCTCTGCCTACTTGTGATCTCTCTCTGTCAAATAAATAAATAAAATCTTAAAAAAAAAAGATTTCTAAAAAAGAAAGAACCAGAGGCAATACTCTCTGACACAGATATAATTGTGATATAAGTAAGAATATGTGATATAAGTAAAATATCACAGATGGAAATCAGGAGAACAATTGTAAAGTTACCTGCTGGGCTTGAAAAAAAAAGCATAAAAGATATGAGAGAATCTCTTAATGCAGAAATGAGACCTAATCAGGCTGAAATTAAAAACGCCATAATTGAGATGTGTCTAAATCAGATGCTCTAGTAGCTAGAGTAAATGAGGCAAAAGAAAGAGTAAGTGACATAGAAGACAAGTTGATGGAAAGGAAGGAAGCTGAGGAAAAGAGAAAAACAACTAATGGACTATAAGGGGAGGCTTCGAAAAATCAGAAATGCCATAAAGTGAAATAGTACTGGAATTATTGGGGCGCCTGAAGAAGAAGACAGAGAGGACCAGAAAGTCTTTTTGAGCAAATCATAGCTGAGAACTTCCCTAATCTGGGGAAGGAAACAGGCATTCATATCCAAGAGGTAGAAAGGACCCCTTGCAAAATCAATAAAAATAGATCAACACCCCAGCATGTAATAGTGAAGTTTCCAAATTTCAGAAATGAAGAGAAAACCCTGACAGCAGCTCAAGACAAGAGGTTCCTAACCTACATTGGTAGGAACAATTAGACTGGCAGCAGACCTATCCACAGAGACCTGGCAGGCCAGAAAGGGCTGGCATGACATATTCAGGGTATTAAATGAGAAAAACATGTAGCCAAGAAAAATTTATCCAGCAAGGCTGTCATTCAGAATGGAAGGAGAGGTAGAGCTTCCAGGACTGATGGAAACTGAAAGAATATGTGACCACCAAGCCAGCCCTGCAAGAAATATTAAAGGGGATCCTGTAAGCAAAGAGAGAATCCAAGAGTAACATAAACCAGAAACAGAGACAATCTACAGAAACAGCAACTTTACAAATAATACAATGGCACTAAATTCATATATTTGAATAGTTACTCTGAATAAAAATGACTAAATTCTCCAATCAAAAATCACAAGGTATCAGACTGGATTTAAAAAAGCAAGACCCATCCATATGCTGTCCACAATAGACTAACTTGAGACCTTAAGCACCTCCAGACTGAAAGTGAGGGGGTGAGAACAATTTATCATTCTGATGGACCTCAAAAGAATGCTGGGAAAGCAAATCTTTTATCAGACAAATTAGATTTTAAACCAAAGGCCAGAGTAAGAGATGAAGAGGGACACTATATCATAATTAAAGGGTCTACCCAACAAGAAGAACTGACAATTATAAGTATTTATGTTCCTAATTTGGGAGCAGTCAATTATATCAACCAATTAATAACCAAACGCAATAAAGAAGCACATCAATAATTATACAATAATAGTAGGGGATATCAACACCCCACTCACAGCAATGGAAAGATTATATAAGCAGATCAACAAGGAAACAAGGGCTTTGAATGACACACTGAACCAGATGGACTTCAGAGATAAATACAGAGCATTCCATCCTAGAGTAACAGAATACACATTTTTCTGGAATGCACATGAAATTTTTTCCAGAAAAGATCACATGCTGGATTACAGTTCAGGTCTCAACTGAAAGATTAAGATTATACTAAAAGATTGGGTTTATTCCATGCATATTTTCAGACCAAAAAGCTTTAAGTTTCAAAACCTGAACTCAATTACAAGAGGAAATTTGGAAGGAGCTCAAACACTTGGAGGTTAAAGACCATCCTACTAAAAAATGAATGGGTCAATTAGGAAATTAAAGAAGAATTTTAAAAATTCATAGAAACTAATGAAAATGAAAACACAAATATTCAAAACCTTTGGGACACAGCAAAGGCGGTCCTAAGAGAGAGGTACATTGTAATACAAGATTCTCTCAAAAACTTTGAAAATCTTAAATACACAAGGTAGCCTTATACCTAAAAGAACTGCAGAAAGAACAGCAAATAAAGCCTAAACCAAGCAGCAGAAGAGAAATAACAAAGATTAGAGTAGAAATCAATGAAATATAAACCAGAAGAATAGTAGAGTAGATCAATGAAACTTTGAAGCTTGTTCTTTGAAAGAATTAATAAGATTGATAAACCCCTTCCAGACTTACCAAAAAGAAAAGAGAAAGAACCCAAGTTAATAAAATCATGAATGAAAGAAGAGAGATCATGACCAACACCAAGAAAATACAAACAATTTTAAGAACATATTATGAGCAGCTAGCTATATGCCAACAAATTAGGCAATCTGGAGGAAATGGATGCATTCCTGGAAACTTATAAACTACCAAGACTGAAACAGGAAGAAATAGAAAATTTGAAGAGATCCATAACCAGCAAGGAAATTGAAGTAGTAATCAAAAACTTTCCAAAAAACAAGAGTCCAGGGCCAGATGGCTTCCCAGGGAATTCTACCAAACACTAAAAGAAGAAATGATACTTACTTTACTAAAGCTGTTTCAAAAAATAAAAATGGAAGGAAAACTTCCTAGCTTGTTCTATGATGCCAGTATTACATTGATCCCAAAATCAAAGACCCCATCAAAAAGGAAAATTACAGGGGTGCTTGAGTGGCTATGAGTTAAGCTTCAGCCTTTGGCTCAGGTCACGATCTGGGGGTCCTGGGATTGAGTCCTGTGATGGGCTCCCTGCTCAGTAAGGATCCTGCTTCTCCCTTTCCTCCCTGCTTGTGCTCTTTCTCTCTCTCTCTCTCTCTCAAATAAATAAATAAATAAATAAAATCTTTAAAAAAAAAAGGAGGGAGGGGAATTACAGACCAATATCCCTGATGAACACGGATGCCAACATTCTCACCAAGATACTAGCCACTTGGATCCAACAGTACATAAAAAGGATTATTCACCATGACCAAGTGAGATTTATTCCTGGGCTGCAAGGGTGGTTCAATATTTGCAAATCAATCAATGTGATACATCACATTAATAAAAGAAAGGACGAGAACCATATGATACTCTCCATTCATGCAGAAAAAGCATTTTCCATATAATACAGAATCCTTTCTTGATTAGGCTACTCTCCACAGTGTATGGATAGAAGGAACATACCTCAATATCACAAAAGCCATCTACAAAAAGCCCACAGTAAATATCATCCTCAATGGGGAAAAACTGAGAGCTTTTCCCCTAGGGTCAAGAACAAAACAGTAATGCCCTTTCTCACCACTGTTATTCAACATAATACTAGAAGCCCAACCCTCAGCAATCAGAGAACAAAAAGAAATTAAAGGCATTCAAATTGGCAAAGAAGAAGTCAAACTTGCTTTCTTTGCAGATGACATGATACTTAACATGGAAAATCCAGAAGACTCCATCCCAAAATTGCTAGAACTCATACAGGAATTCAGCAATGTGGCAGGATATAAAATCAACACACAGAAATAAGTTGCATTTCTTTACACTAACAATGAGACAGAAGAAAGAGAAGTTAAGGAATTGACCCTATTTACAATAGCACCCAAAAACCATAAGATACCTAAGAATAAACCTAACCAAAGAGGTAAAGTATCTGTACTCTGAAAACTAGAACACTTCTGAAAGAAATTAAGGAAGACACAAACAGATCGAAAAGCATTCCATGCTCATGGATTAGAAAAATAAACACTGTTAAAATGTTTATGCTACCCAGAGCAGTCTACACATTCAATGCAATCCCTATCAAAATACCATCAATATTTTTCACAGACTTAACCAAATAATCCTAAAATTTGTATGGAACCAGAAAAGACCCCAAATAGCCAAAGGCATGTTGAAAAGGAAAACGAAAGCTGGTGGCATCACAATGCTAGACATCAACCTACATTACAAAGCTGTAATCATCAAAACAGTATGGTACTGGCACAAAAACAGACACATAAACCAATGGAACAGAATAGAGAACCCAGAAATGGACCCTCAACTCTAAGGTCAACTTATTTTGACAAAGTAGGAAAGAATATCCAATGGAAAAAAGACAGTCTGTTCAATAAATGGTGCTAGGAAAATTGTACAGCCACATGTGAAAAAAGAAAATGGACCATTCTCCTACACCAGACACAACGAAAAACTCAAAATGGATGAAAGACCTCAATGGGAGACAGGAATCAATCAAAATCCTAGAGGAGAATACAGGCAGCAACCTCTTCGACCTTGGATACAGCAACAACTTCTTGCTAGACACGTCTCCAGAGGCAAGGGGAAAAAAAGCAAAAATGAACTACTGGATTTCATCAAGATAAAAAGCTTCTGCACAGCAAAGGAAACAGTTAACAAAACTAAAAGATAACATATGGAATGGGAGAAGATATTTGCAAATGACAGTACAGATAAATGGCTGGTATCCAAGATCTATAGAGAACTTATCAAACTCAACATCCAAAAAAAAAAAAAAAAAAAACGAATAATCCAGTCATGAAATAGGAAGAAGATATGAACAGACACTTCTCCAAAGAAGACATACAAATGGCCAGTGGACACATGAAAAACTTCACATCACTTGGCATCAGGGAAATACAAATCAAAAACACAATGAGGTACACTGAAAAAATAAAATAAACATATTTGGGGGGGAAAAACCACAATGAGATACCACCTTACAACAGTCAGAAAGGCTAAAATTAACAAGACAAGAAACAGCTAATGTTGGCAAGGATGTGGAGAAAGGGGAGCCCTCCTACACTGTTAGTAGGAATACAAGCCACTCTGGAAAAGAGTATGGACATTCTTCAAGAAGTTAAAAATAGAGATACCCTACAACCCAGCAATTGTGCTACTAGGTATCTACTCCAAAGATACAAATGTAGTGATCTGAAGGGTCACATGCACCCCAATGTTCATAGCAGCAATGTCCACGATAGCCAAAGTATGAAAAAAGCTGAGATATCCATCAACAGATGAATGGATAGAGAAGTTGTGGAATATATATACACAAAGGAATATTACTCAGCCATTAGAAAAGATGAATACATACCATTTACATCAACATGGATGTAACTGGAGGGTATTATGCTGAGCGAAATAAGTCAAATATAGAAAGACAATTATCATGTTATAACATATGTGGAATATAAGAAACTGCAGAGGATCATAGGGGAAGGGAGGGAAAACTGAATGGGAAGTCATTAGAGAGGGAGACAAGTCGTGAGAGACTCTTAAGTATAGGAAAAAAACTAAGCGTTGCTGGAGGGGAGGTGGGGGGCATGGGGTAATTGGGTGATGGACATTAAGTAGGGCACATGATGTGATGAGCACTTGGTATTATACTGAACTGATAAATCACTGAACAGTACATCTGAAACTAATGATGTACTCTATGTTGGCTAATTGAATTTAAATTTAAAAAATTTTTTAAAAAACACCCAGTGCTTATCACAACAAATGCCTTCCTTAATCCCCATCACATCTTTATCCATTCATCTGTTGATGAACATTTCAGCTCTTTCCACAATTTGGCTACAGTGGACATTGCTGTTATCAACATTGGGGTGCATGTGCCCCTTCAGATCACTACACTTTTATCTTTGGGGTAAATGCCTAGTAGTGCAATTGCTGGGTTGTAGAGTATCTCTATTTTAACTTCTTGAGGAATCTCCATACCATTTTCCAGAGTAGAAATTGATAAGCCCCTAGTTGGATTACCTAAGAAAAAAAATTACTAATTTCAAGTGTAAGAAGGTCCATCACTACTAATCCCATAGTGATTAAAAGAATAATAAAGGAATATTATTAATAACTGTACATCCTTAAATTTGATAACTTAGATGAAATGGAACATTTCTTGCAAGACACCATTTACCAAAACTTATACAAGGAAGAATAGAAATAGGTCTATATATATTAAAAGCATTGAATCAATAATTAATACCCTTCCAAAGCAGAAAACACCTAGGTTCACTTGTGAATTCCACCAAACATTTAAAATTAAGATACAATATCTAAAAACCAATTAATATGATAGATTACAGTAATAGGACAGAGGAGGAAAATCAAATGAACACATAAATAGATACAGAAAAATGATATGAAAAAAATCCAATACTCTATTCCTGATAGAAAATTCCCAGAAAACTAGGAATGAAGAGGAAGTTAAACTGATAAAGAACATATACAAACAAACCCATAACTAACATTACACTTAATTGTGAGAAACTAAAAACTTTCCCACAAGATCAGAAACAAGTCAAGGGTATTCCCTTTCATTACTTCTATTCAAAATCCTACTGGAAATTCTAGCAAAGAAATAAGAAAAGGTGATAAAAGGTATACGGACTGGAAAAGAGGAAATAAACTCTCTGTGTTCACAGATGACATGATTATCCAGGTAGAAAGTCTCAAAGAATCAACAAGAAACTCCTGAAACTAATAAGTGATTATAGGAAGGTCACAGGAGAGGTTAATATGCAAAAGTCGATTGCTTCTTATATGCCAGCAATAAACAATGGGAACTTGAAATTAAAAACATAAAATAAGGGTTTTGGAGGGAAGGGGGTGGAGTGATGGGTGAGCCAGGTGGTGGGTAAAGGGGAGGGCATGTATTGCATGGATCAGTAGGTGTGGTGCATAATCAATGAATCTTAGAACACCGAAAAAATAAAAAAAAATTTAAAAAAACACAATATCATCTACATATCACACAAAAATTAAACTATTTATGTGTAAATATACCAAAATATGTAAAAGAGTTATGTGAAGAAAACCACAAGACTACTGAAAGAAATGAAATTAAACCTAAATAACTGGAGATATTACATTTACATGATTAGAAAAACTCAATATTGTCAAGATATCAGTTATTTCTAATCTGACCTTTGGATTCAACACAATCTCAGTGAAAATCCCAGCAAGTTATTTGGTGGATATCAAAAAACTAATTTTAAAGTTTATACTAAAGGCATCAACATCAGAATCATTGGAACCCCAGAGGCGGTAGAGAAAGACAGAAGACTAGAAGATGTAGCTGACCAAATTCTGAATGACAATTTTCCCAATCTAGAGAATAGAACAAGAGTTCGTATCCTAGAATCAGAAAGAACACCTGCCAAGATCAATGAGTCTAGACAAACACCCAGACACATAATCTTAAAATTTGCAAATTATAATTTTAGACAAGAGGTCCTGAGGACAGCTAGGGGGAAAAGAATCCTTACATATGGAAGAAGACTGATCAGAATAACGTCAGACCTATCCACAGAAACCTGGCAAGCCAGAAAGGGCTGACATGATATATTCAGGGCACTAAATGAGAAGAACATGCAGCCAAGAATACTTTATCCATCAAGGCTGACATTCAAAATGGATGGAGAGATAAAGAGCTTCCAAGACCAGCAAGGTTTAAAAGACTACATGACCAGAAAGCCAGGACTCCAGGAAGTATTAAAGGGGGTTCTATAAAAATAGAAAGAACTCATGAGTGACACAGAAGAGAAATTTACAATCTATAGAAACAAGGACTTCACAGGCAACATGATGTCAATAAATACTTATCATTCAATAATCACTCTCAATGTGAATGACCTAAACACTCCCATAAAGCAGCACAGGGTTGCAGAATGAATAAAACGACAGGATCCAAACATATGCTGCCTACAAGAGACACATTTGGAAAAAGAAGATACATCCAGACTGAAAGGGAAAGGATGGGGAACCATCTTTCATAGCAACAGGCCTCAAAAGAAAGCTGGGGTAGCGATTCTCATATCAGATAAATTAGATTTTAAGCTAAAGACTGTAGTCAGAGATACAGAAGGACACTACATCTTTCTTAAAGGATCTATCCTCCAAGAAGATCTAACAATTGTAAACATTGATGTCCCCAATATAGGACCTGCCAACTACATAAGCCAAGTGTTAATCAAAATAAAGAGTCATATTGATATGAATACATTAATAGTAGGAGATCTTAACACGCCACTCTCAGTAACAGGCAGATCAACTAAACAGAAAATCAATGAAGAAACAGGAGCTTTCAATGACACATTGGACCACATGGACCTCATAGATATATACAGAACATTCCACCCTAAAACAACAGAATACTCATTCTTCTTGAGTGCACATGGAACTTTCTACAGAATAGACCACATACTGGGTCACAAATAAGGACTCAACCAATACCAAAACATAGAGATGATTCCCTGCATTCTCTCAGACTACAGTGCTTTAAAACTGGAACTCAACCACAGAAAAAGTTTCGAAGGAATTCAAACACATGGAGGCTAAAGAACAACATGCTCAAGAATTCTGGGATCAACCAGGAAATCAAAGATGAGCTTAAACAATTCATGGAGACCAATGAGAATGAAGACATATTGATGCAAAACCTATGGGATATGGCAAAGGTGGTCCTAAGTGGAAATACATAGCCATCCAAGCCTCACTCAAAAAAAAATGGAAAAATTGCATATACAACAGCTCTCTTTATACCTTAAAGAACGGGAAAATCAACAACAAATTAAACCAACCCTACACACAAGAAAGGAAATAATCAAGATTAGATCAGAGATCAACGAGTTAGAAACTAGAGAAACAGTGGAACACATCGGTGAAACCAGTAGGTGGTTTTTTGAAAGAATCAATAAGATCCATAAGCCACTGGCCAAACTCATCCAAAAGAAAAGAGAGAGGACCCTAATTAACAAAATTATGGATGAAAGGGGAGAGATCACGACTAATCCAATGGAAATAGAAAATTATTATCAGAAGCTATATGCCAATAAGTTAAACAGCCTAGAAGAAATGGATGCATTCCTGGAAACCCATAATCTTCCAAGACTGAAACAGGAAGACATTGACAACCTGAATAGACCAATATCTAGTAATGAGATTGAAGCAGTGATCAAAAACCTCCCAAAAAACAAGAGTCCAGGGCCTGACGGATTCCCTGGGGAATTCTACCAAACATTCAAGGAAGAAATAATGCCTATTCTTCTGAGACTGTTTCAAAAAATAGAAACAGAAGGAAAACTACCAGACTCTTTCTATGAAGCCAGCATTACCCTGATCCCCAAACCAGGCAAAGACCCCATCCAAAAGGAGAATTTCAGACCATTATCCGTGATGAATATGGATGCCACGATTCGCAATAAGACCCTAGCCAATAGGATCCAACAGCACATTAAAAAGATTATTCATCACGACCAGGTGGGATTTATCCCTGGGATGCAAGGGTGGTTCAACATTCGCAAATCCATCCATGTGACAGAACAAATCAACAAGAGAAGAGAGAGGAACCCCATGGTCCTCTCAATCGATGCAGAAAAAGCATTGGACAAAATTCAGCATCTGTTCCTGATTAAAACTCTTCAAAGTATAGGGATAGAAGGAACATTCCTCAACATCATAAAGTCTATCTATGAAAAGCCCACAACAAATATCATTCTCAATGGGGAAAAGCTGACAGCCTTCCCTTTGAGATCAGGAACATGTCAAGGATGCCCACTCTCACCACTCTTGTTCAACATAGTACTAGAAGTCCTAGCAACAGCAATCAGACAACAAAAAGAAATAAAAGGTATTCAAATTGGCAATGAAGAAGTCAAACTCTTGTTCTTCGCAGATGACATGATACTTTATATGAAAAACCCAAAGGACTTCTCCCTTAAACTACTAGATCTCACACAGCAATTCAGTAATGTGTCAGGATACAAAATTATGCACAGAAATCAGTTGCTTCTCTATACACTAACAATGAAAATATGGCAAGGGAAACTAGAGAATTGATTCCATGTACTGTAGCACCAAGAACCATAAGATACCTGGGAATAAGCCTAACCAAAGAGGTAAAGCATCTATACTCAAGGAACTACAGAACGTTTTGAAAGAAATTGAAGAAGACACAAAAAAGTGGAAAAGCATTCCATGCTCATGGATCAGAAGAATAAACATTGTTAAGATGTGTATACTGCCCAGAGCAATCTATACTTTCAATGCCATCCCGATCAAAATTCCACCAGTTTTTTTCAAAGGGCTGGAACAAATAATCCTAAAATTTGTATGGAACCAGAAAAGACCCTGAATTGCTAAGGAAATGTTGAAAAGAATGGCCAAAATCAACAAGACAGTAAACAACAAGTGTTGGAAAGGATGTGGAGAAAGGGGAACCCTCTTACACTGTTGGTGGGAATGCAAGTTGGTGCAGCAACTTTGGAAAATAGTGTGGAGATTCCTCAAGAAATTAAAAATAGAGCTACCCTATGACCCTGTAATTGCACTACTGGGTATTTACCCCAAAGAAGCAGATGCAGTACAAAGAAGGGCCACATGTACCCCAATGTTCATGGCAACAATGGCCACAATCAACAAACTGTGGAAAGAACCAAAATGCCCTTCAACAGATGAATGGATAAAGAAGATATGGTACATATATACAATGGAGTATTATGCCTCCATCAAAAATGATAAATACCCAACTTTTGTATCAACATGGATGGGACTGGAAGAGACCATGTGGAGTGAAATAAGTCAAGCAGAGAGAGTCAATTATCTTACGGTCCCACTTACTTGTGGAACATAAGGAAAATCATGGAAGGCATTGTGAGAAGGAAGGGAAGGATGAATGGGGAATATCAGAGGGGGCGATGAACCATGAGAGACTGTGGACTCTGAGCAACAAACTGAAGGTTTTGGAGGGCAGAGGCTGGGGGATTCGGCGAGCCTGGTGGTGGGTATTGAGGAGGGCACATATTGCATGGAGTACTGGGTGTGGTGCATGAACAATTAATCTTGTAACACTGAAAAAATAAATTAAACATATTTGGGGAAAAAATAAAGTTTATACTAAAGGCAAAGGACCTGAAATATCCAACACAATATTGAAGGGGAGGGACAAAGTCAAAATACTGACACTACCCAACTTCAGTATGATGCTACAGTAATGAAGCTACAATAATTAAGACAGTGTCATATTAGCAAAAGAGTAAACAAATAGAAGATAGACTTATACAAAAAGTCACCTGATCTTTGAGAAAGTTGTAAAGGCAATTCAATAGAGAAGAGATAGACTTTTCAACAAATGATTCTGAATGCCTGGACATCGACATGCAAAAAAAAAAAAAAAACCCTCAAATCAATACATCAATCACATATAAAATTTACATATAGATAAAACTATAAAACTCCTAGAAAATAACATAGGAGGAAATCTGGATGACCTTGGGTCTGACTTTTTAGATACATCAAAACCATGGAAGGAAAAAAGTGATAAACTGAACCTTATTAGAATTAAAAAAACTTCTACTCTGCAAAAGACAAACCACAAACGGGGGTGAATCTGCAATACCACATCTGATAAAGGACTAGTATCCAAAATATGCAAAAGATTCTTAAAACTTAACTATAAGAAAACAATTGAACTAAAAATTGGGGAAAAGACCTGAACAGACATTTCAACAAGAAGAGATACCAATGGGAAATGAATATAAGAAAAGATGCTCAACATCATATGTCACTAGGGATCGCAAATTAAAACAACAATGAGATACCACTGCAAATCTATTAGAATGACTAAAATCCAAAACACTAACAATACAAAATGCTGGTGAAGAGGTGGAACAACAGGAATTCTCACTCATTGCTGGTGGGAGTGAGAAATCACACAGTCACTCTGGAAAATAGTTTGGTAGTTTCTTAACAAAACTAAACACACTCTTACCATATAATTCAGCAATCATGGTCTTTCCTAAATGAGGTAGCAATTTAGGTACACACAAAAACCTGCACACAGATATTTATAGCAGTTTTACTCATAATTACCTAAACTTGGAAGCAACCAACATGTCCTTCAGTAGGTGAATGAGTAAATAAACTGTGGTACATCCAGACAATAGGATTTTATTCCACAATAAGGAGAAATGAGCTATCAAGACATGAAAAGATAGGAATTTTAAGAAGCCAAACCTAAAAGGCTACATACTGTATTATTCTAACTATAATCACAGTCTCAAAACTAGGGAGACAGAGGGGAAAAAATCAGTGTTTGACAGGAGCTTGGAGGAGGGAAAGAGGAATGAACAGGTGGAACAGAGATTCTTTCACAGTTACCTACCGTAATGGCAGATGCAGGTCCTTATACATCTGCCAAAACCCATTGAATATATAATGCAAAGAGTGATGAGAACTGTAGACTTAAAGAATATTGTATCAATATCCACTCATCAAAAGTAACAAATGTACCACACTAGTGCTAATGCAAGGTGTTACTAATATATTTGGGACAGTGGAAGAGCATGGGGGCTGAGGGAGTATGTGAGAACTCTTTGTATTCTGCTCAATTGTTCTTTAAACTTAAAATTCTTCTAAAAACTAATTTAAACAAATAAATCTAGGTCTATAGTTCACATCGTACTTCAAAATGCAGTTCAATTGGGTTAAAATAAATATTTAAAAAATCAAAAGCAGGAAGAAAAGATCAAAATATGAGAAAAAAAATCTGGTAAGTGTTGGACTTTAGAAACTTGACTGTAAGGGAAAAATACAAAAATACAAGGGAAGCATGTGATAAATTTCATGCAGGAAGATTTTACATGTATCTGAAGCAACTTGGAAAAAGAATAAAAACCCTCTGCCAACAGATGAATATAAATGTGTTTAAGTTACAATTAATCAAATAAATGCATAATAAAACAAGGGACTGTTTTTCTCCTATAAAATTGGAAGACACTGAAGATGATATAAATATCTGATGTTGTCTAGGTTATGGGAAAAGGAATGCTCTCCTGTTGCACTAATGGGATAACAAATTGGAGCAAATTCTCAAGAGGAAAATTTGGCAATAAATATCAAAATCTTAGAAATGCTTCTTTTCTTTTGACTTAGAATTTTCACTTCTAAATTGTGTTTGGGTGAGCAAATAACGGCATGAGTACTGTAAAATTATGCTACTTTCACACTGTGTAAGCCATGCAGTCAGTTAGGGCAACACACTTTGCTTCACCACCTGGAATATGTAGGTCAGATTACCCTAACAGATAACAAATCGCTATGATTTTTAAAAGCGCTGTGTGTGTGTATGTTTGTGTACTTGCAGCACAAAAACCTGGGTGGCTTCACACAGAAATGTTAAAAGTCACTGGGTAAAAAAAAAAAAAAGAAAAGAAAAGTCACTGGATAGAGTGCTTTGGGTTTGGGGGATTTTCATGACAGTAATTATCTTTTTTTACCGGAATGTTCTGGCTTTTTCTAAACTAAGCGTGTATTATTACTCGTGGGAAAGTAAAGCAGTACAAAAAGATCCCTTTGGAAGCAGGGAAGCAGAATCAGGGGAGCCACAGCCATGGGGCTGTTGTCACAGCCTGGGGAAGCTAAGCTTGGCAGGGACAGGTGCTCTGGAAGGGGCCTCAGCCAGTCTTGACCTTTGGCCTATGAAAAGCTCAGGAGCCCCAAGTGAGTGAAGCCAGGAAAGGGACTACAGAGCTGCTTGGGGGTGCCCCTGGGCTGGCTGGCAGACAGCCTGCAAGCTTCTACCTCCTTCCTGAGTTGGAACGCTCAGTGCCCTTGCCCCCGGTAGTGCGTGGGCACACTCTGGGGCTGCCCTGGCAGCAGCAGGACTGTGAGGACTTCCCAGGCCTCCTACCCTAAGCACCAGCTCAGACCTGGCTCCCCAGTGAAATTTCCTTACTACTTAGAGCTCAATGACAAGTCCTTGAAACAGGCAGAGTGATATTCCCCCAGGGACTTCATTGCCTGGACCTTGACACTTTGTTAAAGGCACAAGGCAATCTTAGACTGACCCCCAGGATCCTGTAAGTTTACTTTAACATATAAAAATTCCTTTGGAAACTTCCTTTGTCTCTACCCATCCACCCCCAAGATACATGTTGGCAATCATCCCCCACATTTATGACCCAAAGATATACATCTAAAGGGTCATGAAGGGACAGGCCAAGCTAGATAGGGAGAGATAGGTAAGGGGCTACGGGATCAGGCTCACAGAAATCCCAAAAGTGCAGAGGTGTAAGAAAACCAGAGATAAGGGAACAAACAAGACCACCCTACCCTGGGTGTCAGAGGTGGGGTCTTGCTACAACAGCCACTTATGACCAACAAAGAATTACCAGACCCTAAAAAGGAAGTAAGTCATTAAAAGTATAATCACTAGTCTTTACTCAATGGTGCTATCAGTAGAGATGTTAAAAGGATTTAAGCAACCTGGTTAGTCTTCAATAAAAAACCAACCTTAAAAGCCCTCAGTGGCAACCCTGTAGGGACCCCTCTCACTCCTGAGAGCTTTTTCTGTATCCTCGCTTAATAAAACTCTATCTCTTTACTCACTCTCCTTTGTCCTCGAGATGCCTTCTTTGACTCTGTGAAACAAGAACCTCACTCTCCCATTTCACCAGGACCCAGCTCTCAGACCCTGCCCAAGCTGGGCAGCACTGTGCAGGAGCAGCAGCTCTGGGCCACCTGTTCTCAAGCTGTAGTCTTGGGACCCGCAGAAGAATGCAACTCTAGGAGGGGATAGAGGCTCAGCCAAGCTGCAGAGCACAACCACAAGGCATCCCATTTCACCAGCTGCCTTGGGTGCAGGGGGGAAAAGCGGCGGGAGAGGCGGGGAGAGGGGGGAGAGCAAAGCTGACTGCTCTTCTGCAATCAGTCTGCTCTATTAGGCACCTGGCAGGGAGGATACTGTGTCCCTCCCAAAGTGGGGTCCCTGGGGGGTCCTGTTTCATCCACTGTCTTTCCCACTATCTTGTGCACAGGGCCTGGCCATGGTGCAAGCTCCCCAGACCACCTGAGCCTGCAGACCTATAATCCACCTTAAGGAATCGCTTTCATCTCTCTTTTTTTTCCCCCAAATATGTTTATTTGATTTTTTCAGTGTTACAAGATTAATTGTTCATGCACCACACCCAGTGCTCCGTGCAATATGTGCCCTCCTCAATACCCACCACCAGGCTCGCCCAGCCCCCTACCCCCTACCCTCCAAAACCCTCAGTTTGTTGCTCAGAGTCCACAGTCTCTCATGGTTCATCACTTAGTACTCAATCTCCTTGTCTCCAAAAGAGACATCACAGTATTGTCTCCCAACATTGTCCTGAAGGTTAATATTCATAGGAGAGACAGTAGCCCACATTCAACAGAGCTCCTAGGTCCAAAGTGCATAATCTCCTGTTATTCTGAAGCAACCTTGGCAGAGACAGTACTATTAGTATTTATCCCTCCACCTCAATTTTAGTCGAAGAAGCTAAGAGTCCAAGTTTGAGAAACTTGCCCAAGGTCACTGAGAAGCGAGGGAGTGGGGAGAAAATAGGCACCTAAAGCCAAAGGCTACCACCCTTAACTCAGTATCTGAACATACTTGTTAAATTCTCTCTCCATCTGCACCTAAGGGATATTCCTGCCCCCTCTAGGGAGGTGACAAATGAGGGACCTGAACAGGTGCAGGGATGCTGGGCTCTAACTAGCACAACCCCAAGAACTGTGTTGGGATCAAGCTGGGGCACAGTGGTCGATGCTCCTGTGCACTAGGGGTGGGGGGAGCGGGTTGAAACTGTCCAATCACAAAAGGCCCTTGGGCCCAGCCCCCAGATTGGGCCAATCAGAGGGGATCCTCTCCACTCCGAGAATGGAGAGTGGGGTGAGGGACTTAGCCCAGGACACAGAGGGCCCCTCCACCACTGACCAGCCCTGTCAACCTTCAGCTTGTCCCTTTCTCTCTCCGATCCTCAGTGTTCTCTTCTGTAAGCCAGACAGATAATGCCCACGTCACAGGGCTGCCCGGGCTTGGTAAAGCGCCCTGCCCGGCCCGCCAGCGGCTGGATCCTCCTAAGGCCCAAATCCCACATCTTGGTTCTTCGGCCTGAGGACCCCTGGCCAGGCTGGACGCTCGGCTGTCCCAGGGGGAAATCCCACACCCGGACCCCAAGCCCTGAGTCCCCGCAGAGAAGCTTGTGCATCCACCAGGAGCCACCGTTGGGGGGCCCGCGCCCAGAACCCCTGGAGTCAGAGTTGGGACAGCCTCCTACCCTGGGAGGGTCGGGACTGGGGGTGGAAGGTTACTCACCAAGCGCGGGAGGAGGCACAGAAGTCGCGGGCCAGAAGGAACCTCTGAGAGCCTTGGTCGGGGGACTAGGGCTGGCGCAGGCTGGCCAGGGCGGCAGAGTTGGGACCCGCCCCAACCAGTCCCAGAGCTTCAGCCAAGGCCAGAGCCTCAGAAGGGCGGGGCCCCTGGCGGAGGCAGGAGAGGCGGGGCCGCGGGGCGGGAGGAGTGTCACCCTGTGTAGGGGTGGAGAGGGCTCTCACTGGCTGTGTGAGTGTGGCTGAGCGTGTCACTCACCCTTTCTGGGCGTGCTTGCATTTACAGGCGAGAAAACTTGCTATGGACCCTTCAGAATTCACAGAGCTTTGACAAGGCAAATTTGTGGGGTGGTTAGGGACACCTGCAACGTTGAGTTGGAGGGAGGAAACTCACCAATCCTGATAATGTCACTCACTCACTCACTCAAGAATGATGTGCCAAGTTCCTGCCCTGTGCAATGGACAGGAGCAGAGTCAACAAGATCCTAGCCCTCTGCTAACTTGCATTCACCTGCAAGAGACAGTAACTGTGTGTCCAGGTAAATAATGGGGTTTCTACACGCCCAGTGCCCTTCCTGCCCAGTACAGCCCCCGGCTTCCCTTTAAACAATTCCTCTTCTCTTTACTCCTGTCCACCTAGTCTGGGTGCCCCTGATGCCTCCCTGTCTCAGGCAGGGTTATCTGTCCCACTCTCGGCCAAAGTCCAGAAAAGAGAATACAGAGGAAGACGAATCTGCACATTGTTTTCTGATTGAGAGCTTATATCCAGTGGCTCCTGGACAAGTCACCAAGAATGCCCTTCCTGACACACCTGCTGCTGGAATCTGCTATGCCCTTCCTAGCCTCACTTCTTTTGAGGTTCTCACTACCTGAGCTCCAGCGACCCCAGACCTCTACACAGTACCTGTACACTCAGGTGTGCTCTGGCCTCAGGGCCTTTACACTGGCCCCTGCCAGAATGTTCCTCCCTCAAATACTACAGAGGCATGCCCCCCCCCCTTGCCTTCACATCATACTTGATATATTCAATATCTGATGCAGAGCCTTAGAGAATCTTTTCCAAGTCATACAATCTAAACAAGTCTCTCAGTCAGTCCCCATCACTTCACTCTGTTTTATTTCCTTCACAGCATTTACTGCATATCTGACATTTTTAGTTCATTATTTGGTTATTAATCTATCTCTCCTGCTACTACAACTCTTTAAGGACAGGAAATGTGCAGGATGTGTTCACTGTTGTCAGGTGACTGGGCCGGGAAAGTAGCATGAGCAGAGCTTTGAAGCTAGAATGTTCCTCTTACGAGGAAAGAGGAAATCCTGAAAAAATGGGCTTGGAGATTGGACACCCTTAAAAGGATCAAGAAGTCAGAGAAGAACCCATAGCCTTAGCAGTGTATGGAGCTGGAGAGGAGGGAAGTTTATGCAGAAAGTTTATATAGTCACATGTAAAATAGAAAATGTGCCAGATGAACTGGATGGTCTGGCTAAGATTTCCAGGCAGAATGTTGAAGGTGCCTCCAGGCTTCTTTTTGCTGCTTATATTAAAATGTGAGAGAAGAGAAATAAGCCAAATAAATTATTAAATAAAAAGGAATGAGAATTTGCTGATTTTGAAAATTCCCAGCCTCTCCAGATATCAAATGAGGCTAAAATTAACAAATGGTTTCCAGAGAAAGATGTAATGTGGGGCAATGCCAGGAAAAGATGGTCTCAAGATAAAGCCAAGGGGTGGCTATAAAATCCTTTGTTAAGTCCTCAAAAGATACTTCAGAGTATTTGGTTAAACAGTAGGACTTCCAGGAAACTTGAAGTTGGCATTCAGCAGAAGCGCAAGGTAGAGCAGTGTTTATCTCAAAGACATGCGTGGGTCTGCCAGTTGGCTAAAGGAACAAACCTCAATAAGATTCACAGAGAACACAAAGTTTTCAAAAGAATTACATTGACAAAGCAGTGCCATCTCGGACTGAAAGGATCAGATATAATACTAAGTGAAAAGAGACTTCTAGAACCCCTTCCTCTCAAATACTACTAAGCAGCCTGAGAAAGCACACAGTTGCAAACACGGGCTTTATTTCATGGAAACAAAAGGACAACTTGGAGAGCAGAATGAGGAGTCCAAAGGGTGGAACCAAGAGCACAGAGAATAACATTCAGGCCAAAGTTGGCTTGCATGCTAACCATGGAACTTCCCTCTGGGTTTCAGACCTGTACAGATTGGAGATGCCTGTGTGCCTCCCATTGCCATTTGCTTTGAACAAGGATATCTGTGGTGGTCATGCTGTATCTGTCCCACCATTATATGTTGGTTATGGGCAGACAAGAAAGAGTGCAGACAGCTTGTCCCTTGAGTCTACTCAAGGAGCTCCATGGAAGGAAACATGCCCAAGGAGCCTCCTCCACATCAGGACCTGATTTAGATGCAGAGTCTGGGCTCTGAGCTGATTCTGTAACACCATGGGACTTTTGGTAGGGGGTTTTTAGAAGAGTGCATATGTTTTGCATGTGGGAGGTCTGTAAGTAATCTGTGGCCGCTGGGTGGACTGTGGACTGGGTGGACACTCCCTCCATTCAAGAGGAGGAGTGCAATTCCTTGACCCTTGGAACATGGGTTGGACTCAATGACTTGCTTCTAACAAACAAAACACACAGTGGAAGTGACAGCATGTGACTCCTAAATCTATACTATCGTAGACTGGAGAAAGAAGCAGGGCCTGAGTTCAGAGTGGCAGAGCCAGCTCTTCTATATTCTAGAACAATAATACTCTCTGAATAAGTCATACTGAGCCCACCTCTGCCAATTCTGTTCAGTGTGCCAGAAATGCCCCTTCACTTCACTTCTCTGAGCCCCAGTTATGCTTTGGGGATTGGTCTGTGCATTATCTCTTCTGGGAAGTTTTCCCCAACACTCAGACCTTAGGAATTCCCACACTTATAGTCCAGATCACAGTCTAATATAATTTCCCTTATATTTATCTGTCTGTCTCTCCCTGTCTCTCAACTGTGAGGGCAGAGCAGAGTCTACTTCATCTGTGTACCTGAGAGACTTGCACAGGACCTCATTCAGAAAAGATACCAGTGTGTGAGTGTGGATGGAGTGTGTCCCAACAGAGAGACCCTCTCCATGAGCTTTCTGCAGGTCCCTCGGTGACTGGGAAGATAGTAGGTGCTTGCAAGCCCTATGCTGTGGGTAAGGGGATGGAGCTACTGCTCCAATCCTGGGGCAGTTTAGAAGGTGAGTCTGACTCAGGGCCACATGGAAAGGTAACCAAACTGGGTAAAGAGATGGATTCTCTTTCTGTTGTGTAAGGATGATTCAGCTTATCTTCTGGGAACTCAGTAACTGAGTGCTCTGTGTGTGTTGCAAAGGAAATATTAACTTACCAAGGTCTGTGGCCTTTTGGAAATCAAAGCTGGCAGGGTCCATGGCCTGAACTTTCTTTTCAAATCTGGGGCTAGTGCTCCACTTTGCTGAACTCCTAAGGCCTCCTGTTCAGATGCAAAGTGAGACCACTCCACACTTCTATTCCACCTTGCGACTAGCTCATGTTGTCATGTGTTGTCCTATCCCTTAGAATCTCTCCCCAGTGGGAGCTGAGAACTTGAGAGGGTTTTCCTCAATATTCCCTCTTAAAATGGCCAAGCATTTGGCCAACATATTTTACATACTGTCTTAGTTCTTTCTAGCTGCTATAGCACAATGCCAGACCAGATAGCTTATAAACAACAAAAATTTATTTCTCACAGTCCTGGAGGCTGGAAGTCCAAGATCATGCCAGAATAATCAGGTGAGGGCCCTCTTCTGAGGAACTTCTCATTGTGTCCTCACATAGTGAAAGGGGCCAGAGAGCTCTGTTGAGTCTCTTTCATAAAGGCACTAATCCCCTTGGTGAGGGCTCCACACTCATTACCTATTAACCCCCAAAGCCCTTACCTTCTAATCCTATCATCTTTGGGGCTTAGGTTTTCACAATATGAATTTATAGGGGGGGGGAACATAAATGTTCAGACCATAGCATGTATAGAGGCAAAAATATGAGTTTGCTTTACTATAACCCTAGGCCTTGAAACAGGATCCATCTGAGGACCTGGAATTACAAACAAAAATGTTTCTGAAAAGCTAAGCTGATGGTCAAGAGGTTTATAGCCATCTCCAATGAGGACCTTGCCAGCGTCCAGCAGAACCTGTTTACCCCTGTGTTAAATCAACCCTTGGGGTTGTTTTGTGGTTGTATCCCAGTGCCCAGGACAGTCTTTAGCCTGAAGATAGAAGCTCATGGTACAAGAACGAATGAAAATGGAGAAGAGGCACGCGCAGTCTTTCTCAGATGCTTGTAGCCTAGTGTGGGACATGAATGTGCAGACATAGCACAAATCAAAGGTGGTGAAATGATGTGACAATGTAACTGGAAGACTGGGATGGATTTTATTAGAAGAAAAATGAGAAAGACTCCATCCAGAGAAGAGTAAGAATGAATGCAGGGGTTGTGGAGGTGAGAGTATGAGTGTTAAGTGGTTTCTAAGGAACGATGAGAAAGTGTGACTCACCGTGTAGCTGGTTAAGCCAGACACAAAAGGACAAACACTGTGTGATTCCACTTATCTGAGGTCCCTAGAATCAACAAATTCCTAGACACAGAAAATAGGGTGGTGGTTGCAGTGGCTGGGGGAGGGGAGTGGGGAATTAGTGTTTAATGGGGATGGAGTTTCAGTTTCGGAAGATGAAGAGTTCAGCAGATGGATGGTTGCACAGCAACATCAATGTACTTAATGCTTAAAAATGCTTGAAATTGCAAGTTTTATGTTATTTTACCATAATTAATTTTTTTAAAGTAATTTCCATTGACCTCATCTTAATTTCATGAAAGAAGGCTGTTCAGCATCAAAAAGCTTAAAGGAACAATGGGCCTTGCTCGAAACTGCACAGCTTATGCTGGTCCCAGGCCTGGTATTTGGGAAGCAGCCACTGGCTATAGGACCAGCAATATTCACATTTGAGAAACATGAGGTAGAGAGACTAGAAGGTAAGAGGCCAGCCAGAAGAACATGATACTGGTCCCAGGGAGCACGGCTGGTGCTCAGGGCCAGTGACAGTGGAGGTGTTACCACCTCTAGGCCCTCAGGGGTTAAGAAAGTGGGCCAGAGAGCATTTGTTGCACCCAGCAGAAGGTATTGTGGAAAGAGGACTATTTTTTTTTTTCTGTTTTGTTTTGGTTTTGGTTTTGGGTTTGGGTTTGGGTTTGGGTTTTTTAGGTTTTTATTTTTTATTTTTATTTTTTAATGTGATTGTATTCCCTTATAATTTACATTTTTTTATTATTTTATTTTTTCAGTGTTCCAAGATTCATTGTTCATGCACCACACCCAGTGCTCATGCAATTCGTGCCCTCCTCAATACCCACCACCAGGCTCAACCAATGCCCCCCTCCCCTCCAAAACCCTCAGTTTGTTGCTCAGAGTCCACAGTCTCTCATGGTTCATTACCCCCACCCCCGGTTTCCCCCGATTCATCCTTCCTTTCCTTCTCACAATGTCCTCCATGTTTTTCCTCATGCTCCACACATAAGTGAACCCATATGATAACTGACTCTCTGCTTGACTTATTTCATTCAGCATAATCTCTTCCAGTCCCATTCAGGTGGTACAAAAGTTGGGTATTCATCCTTTCTGATGGAGACATAATATTCCATTGTATATATGGACCATATCTTCTTTATCCATTCATCTGTTGAAGGGCATCTTGGCTCTTTCCACAGTTTGGCAATTGTGGCCATTGCTGCTATGAACATTAGGGTACATGTGACCCTTCTTTGTATTGCATCTGCATCTTTGGGGTAAATACCCAGTAGTGCAATTACAGAGTCATAGGGTAGCTCTATTTTTAATTTCTTGAGGAATCTCCACACTGTTTTCCAAAGTGGCTGCACCAACTTGCATTCCCACCAACAGTGGAAGAGGGCTCCCCTTTCTCCACATCCCCTCCAATATTTGTTGTTTACTGTCTTGTTGATTTTGGCCATTCTCAGTGTGGTTTTGATTTGAGTGTCCTTGATGGCTAATGATGAACATTTTTTTGTGTGTCTGTTAGCCATTTGTATATCTTCTTTGGAGAAAGAGGACTGTTTAAGAGCAGTAACCTTGGACAGAGACACAGCCAGCCACCAACAGACCCCAGGGAAAAAGTACACATTTCTCTCTCCTCCCTCTCTTCTCCATCTCCTTCCAGGACCTTCTAATAGTTATATCCATTTTAGTCAAAGACAAAGAATCCAGTGGATGCATCCCTCAAGTCAGACCTCTGGACAGCAAGCAGCAAGGGGAGGACATAGAGTAGACCTAGAGAGACCAATGGATGAGCTGGTACCATCCAGTTAGGAGAGAACCCACCAAAGTTCAATAGTGGAAATTTAGCAAATGTTACAAAAGCATCAGAAGAGCTAAGAGTGCAAACAAGAAATGGTGAAGCAACCCAGAGATTAGCAGCAGACAGGAAGCTGACACTGCCCTAAAACCAGTTGAGCACACAAAGGGCAGATGAGGCCACCAATGCCTTTTGTGTTGCCAAACATAATGCACACACTTTGTCCCCATCTTGACCCCTCCATTGTAGTCAATACCACTGGCCCATGTCAGTCCATGGACTTGATTGCTAAAATCCTTGTCGTGTACTAGTCTATATAGCAGATCTCTGAAGCTGGAGTCACTCAGCAGAAGAAAAAAACATAAATGAAGACCACTCAGAAACTGGGACTGGCAGGGCTGCCAAGGGGAGTTGGATCAAGGAGGAGATACAGCTACTCCTGGAGATTCTGCCTGAAGCAGAGAGAAGAGGGAAATACCGTGACTTTGGCTCACTCTCTTCCCATCTCCCACTAGGGCTTCTCAGGGCCTCAAAGAAGTGGAAGCCACTCACTTGGCAAGGAATATGTTTTTGGGGAGCTGGATACTGGCAATGTGGAGCAGAGGAGGAAGAGAAAAGGAGCAGACCTGATAGCAACTAGGCACATGGCTGACACAGGAGTCAAGGGTACTGACTGCTATAGAGAGGTCAGGCATGACCTCTGCTATAGAGAGGGGGCTGGGGGTGGGGAAGAAGGCATGTACATTAAGTTTGGCAACATAAAAGTTATTGGTGACCTCAGTGAGCACTGTGTAGAGCGACAGGACAGAGCCACCATGGAGGGAACAAGAAGTTAAAATGCAGTGAAGACAAGGACACAAACACTTGTTAAGTGTTTGACTGTGAAGGGAAAGATAATGAGAAAGGGTATGATTGACAAAGACCTGAAGTCAGGGAAAGGTTTTTCATGAGAGGGACTTAAGAGTGTAAAAGACAAGGGGGAAAGATTCAGCTGAGTAGGAAAAGTTGAGTAAAAAGAAAAAGAGAATTATTAGTGTCTGAGTTTCCTGAAAAGGTGGGAAGGGAAGATATCCAAAAACAGATCTGGGAGTGGCCTTCAGTGACCAGAGAGAAACAAGGCAGGCACACAGGCAAGATGGATGGCTGGATTGGAGAGAGGGATGGATGGATGGATGGATGGTAAATGAATAGATGGAGGGAAATGGGAGGAACAGATATGTAGCTGGATAGATAATGGATGGGTGAATGGTTGGGTGGGTAAGTGGATGGATGGTGGATTTGACTGTGTTTTATGTTAGTATAAGATGTTAGATCTCACCTCATGGCTTTACTTCTCTCTCTCTAAAGAACAAGGTGAAACCATCTGGTAAGGTGGGATAGAGGAAGGGGGGCTGGCTTCAGCAAGTGTGAGTAGCCCATGCAGTACTGAAATAATTGATATTAGTGGTCATGAGTAGGACCAATCTATACTGTTTTGAGACACTCTGCCAGCAACACCAGGCTACTCAAAGAGCAATCACTAAGGAAAAGGAAACAGGTCTTTGGGTTCATCCAAGCCTGAAAATTTGCTCTGATGGTTTGAGTGAAAAGCAAAGGGCAATAGTGAACTTTAGAATCTCAGCTGGACAAGGAAAATGCTGATGGGTATGGAAAATTAAAGAGTTCAGTGAACTAGCGGTCCCATTAAGATCAATGAACAGTCATCCTGGAGCAGCTAAACCAGAGACTAAGTAAGAGGACATGTGGACAGAGAAGGGGAGGAGAAGGATGACTGAATCAGTGGTTTGAAGGTGGGGAGGTTCCAGGCAACCATAGTTCTAAGAAGTGTCATGAGTAGCAGTGAGGGCCCATTTGAGGCTGGCAATTGAAAGAGTCCCATTTTTGTATTCCCTATAATTGATGCTTGTCTATTCCTAGGCCAGCAGCCAAGCTTTCTAATTGCTGTAGCTTTCGAGTTTTATTATTCAATTTATTTTATTAAAAATTAATCACAAACCCTGCGACCCAGCCATTTCACTCCTAGATATTTTACCCAGGAGAAGAAAAACATATATCCACACAAAGACTTATACAGTGTTCACAGCTGCCTTATTCATGATAGCAGAGAACAGGACACAACCCAAATGCCCACCAACAGGAGAAAGTGGAAGCAACTTGTGATATATTTATACAGTAACGGGCTGGATGTATGAGGTGGACAAAACCAGTCTCTGGTGGTACAAGTCTGACAGTGTTTGACTGGGTGGGGGTAGGGAGCTGGCTGAAAAGGGACACCAGGAAACTCTCTGGGATAATGCAGATGGCAGCTGCACAAGTCATGCAGTTACCAACACTCATTAAACTGAACACATAAGATCTGTGCATAGAAATATTAAACAACTAAAAAATAATGCAAAATTTATGTTGCTCAGTATAAAATGCAAAGCAATTCAGAGATGATTAAAGAACAATCCACACACACACATGAAAACATCCAGCTCCTTTGGACTTTTGTGACGTAGCTGATATTATGATGGTTGATTTTACAAAATTGCAGTCACATGACTATGTTTGTTACTCTGCAATGCCTCTTCTCATTTATTTTATCTTAATTTTAATCTGTTTGAGAGAGAGAGAGAGAGAGAACATGAGTGGAGAGGGGGTAGAGGGAGAAGCAGATTCCCCACTGAGTGTGTAGCCCCATGTAGGCCTGATCTCAGGATCCTGAGGTCCTGATCTGAGCTGAAGGCAGACGCTTCACCCCCTGAGCCACCCAGGCACCCCAATGCCTCTTCACACTTAAAAATGCATCACAGATATCCTTACAAGTCAGCAGATTGGAAATCTAACTAATTTTGCCCCATACAACAATTTTATAGAAACTTTGAGTTTCTATAAAACCACTACACCACTATGCCACAGTATAGTAATACTATAACTACTTAATACATTGCCACGTCCTTAACACACTTCTCCAGAGCTCATCATCTTCAAGTCAAAGGAAAATACAGCATCCTTAAAATCTGTGATGTCCTAAGAAAGTTTGTCCAACAAGAACCCACTGCATCACATTGATGGACTTTTTAAAATCCTTCTGCAATTGCAATACTGGGTATTTACCACAAAGATACAAATGTAGTAAAAAGAAAGGCCATATGAACTCCAATGTTCATAGCAGCAATGTCCACAATAGCCAAACCGTGGAAAGAGCCAAGATGCCCTTCAACAGACAAATGGATAAAGATATTGTCCATATACAAATGACTAACAGACACATGAAAAATGGCTCATCATCTTTAGCCATCAGAGAGATTCAAATCAAAACCACACTGAGATACCACCTTGCACCAGTTAGAATGGCCGAAATCAACAAGACAGTAAACAATGAATGCTGGAGAGGATGTGGAGAAAGGGGAACCCTTTCCCACTGTTGGTGGGAATGTAAAGTTGGTGCAGTCCCTTTGGAAAACAGTGTGGAGATTCCTCAAGAAATTAAAAATAGAGCTACCCTATGACCCTGCAATGGCACTACTGGGTATTTACCCCAAAGAAGCAGATGCAGTACAAAGAAGGGCCACATGTACCCCAATGTTCATAGCAGCAATGGCCACAATCGCCAAACTGTGGAAAGAACCAAAATGTCCTTCAGCAGATGAATGGATGAAGAAGATGTGGTACATCTATACAATGGAATAGTATGCCTCCATCGGAATGGATGAATATCCAACTTTTGTATCAACATGGACGGGACTAGAAGAGATTATGCAGAGTGAAATAAGTCAAGCACAGAGAGTCAATTATCTTATGGTCTCACGTGTGGAGCATGAGGAAAATCATTAAGGGCATTGTGAGAAGGAAGGGAAGGGTGAATTGGGGGAAATTAGAGGGGCGGATGAACCAGGAGAGACTGTGGACTCTGAGCAACAAACTGAGGGTTTTGGAGGGGAGACGGTGGGAGGTTGGGTGAGCCTGGTGGTGGGTATTGAGAAGGGCACATATTGCATGGAGCACTGGGTGTGGTGCATGAACAATCTTGTAACACTGAAAAAATAAAATAAACATATTTGGAGGAGATTATGCTGAGTGAAATAAGTCAAGCAGAGAAAGTCAATTATCCTATGGTTTCACTTGTAGAGCATAATAACGTGGAGGACATTAGGAGAAAGAAAGGAAAAGTGAAGGGAGAGGGGCATTGGAGGGGGAGATGAAAAGTGAGACACTGTGGACTCTGAGCAACAAACTGAGGGTTTTGGAGGGGAGAGGGGTGGGGGGACGGGTGAACCTGGTGGTGGGTATTAAGGAGGGCGCGTATTGCATGGAGCACTGGGTGTTACACATAAACAATGAATCTTGGGACACTACATAAAAAAACTAATGATGTATTGTATGGTGACTAACATAACACAATAAATAAATAAATAAATAACATCCTTCTGCAGGTGTATATTCATAATTTGTAGAAAAATATTGTAGAATGCTACTACTTATTGATTGCTACTATGTATTGAAGAAACAAAGTGGATTGTCCTGTGGAGTTTTCTACTGGATTTTCAGGTTGCATCCCTTTGTTGTACACCTGTAGCTGGAGCTAGACGCAGTGTCAGACCTAGGTTTGATTTTTTTGGTGTTTATTGGTGAGAACACTTCTTAAGAGGTATTGTTACTTTCATCAAGAGGCATGTGATATCTGAGGTGTCTCTTTATGTTAGTTAACATCAATGTTGATAACCAGGATCCATTATTTCATTGTATGAGGTTCACTAACATCTCTAATGGTGACCAATAATTTTTCTTAACCGCTATTATGGCCTCTTGGAATTTGGTATATTTTCTGTACTTGTTTTTGTAGTTACTTTTCATTATTTCCTATTTTTCAAATGTTTTATCTTCAGCCAGCGGAAACAATTCAGCAGGCTCCTGAGCACGGTTGCTGTGCCTCTCGTGGTGTTTGAAAGTTCCTTGCTTTCTGATGGCTAAAGATGATGAACATTTTTTCATGTGTCTGTTAGCCATTTGTATGTCTTCTTTGGAGAAGTGTCTGTTCATGTCTTCTGCCCATTTTTGGATGTGATTATCTGTTTTGTGAGTGTTGAGTTTGAGGAGTTCTTTATAGATCTTAGATATCAGACCTTTGTCCGTAGTGTCATTTGCGAATATCTTCTCCCATTCTGTGGGTTGCCTGTTTGTTTTGTTGACTGTTTCCTTTGCTGTGCAGAAGCTTTTTA
>CM052799.1:52547849-52585067 GCA_028533885.1 Nasua narica | reverse complement strand
AGCTGGATATACTGCCCATGATCCACGCAGGGTGCACTCTGGAAGGTTTCGGAGCAATTGGCATTCACCACCAAAAAGAAAGAATAAAGATAAAGAAAAGATAGAGAGAAAGCGAAAAAGAAGAAATCCCAGCCAGAATGCGCCCCAAAAATAAGATTTATAAAGTATGTAAACCAACACGAGCAAACATATAGACCGACAAAAGTAAGTGACAAGAAATAAAAGAACCTAGTCAGAATGAACCCCAGGAATAAGATTCATATAATACCAGAACAAAAGCAAATATGTAGAAACGCTGACAAAAGGATAAGGTGGAGGATGCTTATAACTCCTCATGGGCAAGGAAGGTTATTTCTGATCTTCCTGGGTTTATCGTTGTATTAAGCCTCTAGTTGTAATGTTAAGTAATTCTAAAAAAAATTAAAAAGAAAAAAGAAGGGGTCTTGTGGGGGTGGGGAAGAGAAATGAAACAAGATGGGATGGAGTAAGAGACAAACCATAAGAGACTGCTGAACTCACAAAACAAACTAAGGGTGGCTGGGAGGTGGGGAGGGAGTAGGGTTATGGACATTGGGGAGGGTATGTCCTATGGCAAATGCTGTGAAATGTGTAAGCCTGATGATTCACGGACATGTACCCTGGGGCAAATTATACATTATATGTTAATAAATAAATTTTTTTAAAAAAACAAGAAATGTGAAAACAAATGAATAAAAAAAGAAAAAGAAAATAAGAAAGAGAAAAACTTGTATCTATGAAATATACAGGTTTGAGGGTATTATCAGGTGCTTAATATATTGATTTCCCCTGATGTTGGGGATTTAATATTTTATGGGAACCCTGTGGTTATACTCCTTCTATTTTTTTACTTGACTCTGGGGAAGGGACCTGCCACATTGTTTTACAGTCAATCTTGCTTGGGTTGATTCAACCTACCCCCCAATCAAGGGGCTGAGCTCTGTAGAAACCGGTTTCTCAGTCTTTCGCTGTCTGAAGGTTTTTGGCCTTTTGTAGCTTTTTCACCTTTTCAGAGAGTCCAAGCAAGGAATATGCCCGGAAGTACCCAGACCTCCGGGTCACAGAGAAGCCTCAGTCTCCTCTCCTCTGGGTGGTCCAGAACACATATTCCCTTCTGCAAAATTCTGCTCACAGCGCAGCCTGTCACAGGTGGTGCACACTTTGGCGACAGTTTGGCCCAGTTTGGTTACTCGTTGGAGTGCTCCACCCCTCTCCATGCTCCAGGCACATGCAGGGTGTTGTCAGATTCCTGTCTGAGATTAGGCCACCTGCCTGCGTTCTCTCCGGGCCGGCTGGGAGCACCCAGACCCTGCTGCAGACCACAAATGTCTTCTCAGTCAGGGTTGCACTCAGTCCAGAGAGTGGGGCACACAGAGAAAAGCTGCAGGTTCCTGGACTACAACCGACTCTCTAAGGCACTTGCAGGAGCGCTTCCCGCCCACAAAATGGTGCAAGGAGTGGAAAGCTGCAGGTTTGTGAGCCACAGACTTGACATTCCATCAGTCTCTCTTTCAGGGGAGTGGCATCTTTCCTGGGAGCGTGGCGTCAGGCCCATGCCCATGACCACCCCCTTCCACTAGTTGCTCCTCAGAACCTTTTCCTCTTTTTAAGTGTTTTTAACTGGACTCTAAGTTAATGCTGGTTCTTAACCACTGGGCACTTTCCTTTGGGGTATTACTGTCCCTGGGTTGCTTCTGTTGGCTCCCTCCCCCTTTTGTTTATTCTCCAATATAGGTTCTAGTGTTCCCACTTTGCTTTACCTCTCCACTGCTGCCTTCTGCTCCTGTACAGATCCAGAAGTGAAAAATCTTGCTCCTCAGGCTGATTTCATGGGTGTTTAACGTGTTCTGGAATATATCCAGGTCACTTTTGGGGACAGGTTGCAACAGGATCTCCTACTTCTCTGCCATCTTGCCCCCTTCTCTCATTGAAAGCATTTTTAACATCAGCCACATCGGCTCTCGTTCTCTCCTTAGAGATTCTGTGTTGTCACTAATATTTTTCTCCAGCCTAGCCATTGCCTGGATAATTGTTACCCTGAATTCCCTTTCCAATATACTGTTTATGTCCATATCCAATAGTTCTGAGGGGAGGGTGCTGTCTGTGGGTTTTTCCTCTTTTGGGTGTTCTTCCTTCTAGTCATTCTGATGAAAAGTGGTTGAGGAGATGTATAGCTGAATATATCAACCTCGATCCAGGCAAGGTGCACCCTGGAAAGTTTCAGAGCAATTGAAATTCACCACCAAAAAGAAAGAAAAGAAAAAAGAGAAAAAAAGAAAAAAGAGAGAGAGAAATCCCAGCCAAAGTGAGTCCCAAAAGTAAGATTTATAAGGTATATAAACAAACACAAACATAAAGACTGACAAAAGTAAATGACAAGAAAAAAAAAAGAACCCAGACAAAATGAATCCCAAGAATAAGATACATGTAATACCAGAACAAAAACAAATACACACAGAAACACTGACAGAAGAATAAGATGGGAAGGTGGTTATAAATCCTCGATGTGTAGGAGGAAGGTCATTTCAGATCTTCCTGGGTGTATCATTGTATTAAGCCTCTAACTGTAATGTTAAGAAATTTTAAGGGACCCCTGGGTGGCGCAGTTGGTTGAGCGACTGCCTTTGGCTCAGGTCATGATCCCGGAGTCCCGGGATCGAGTCCCACATCGGGCTCCCAGCTCCATGGGGAGTCCGCTTCTCACTCTGACCTGCTCTCTCTCACTCTCTCTCTTTCCTAATAAATAAATAAATAATATCTTTTAAAAAAAAAATTTTAAAATATTTAAAGAACAAGAATCATGAGAACAACAAAATAAAAAAAAACTTTGTATCTATGAAATATACAGGATTTAGGGCAATACCTGGGGCCTAATATATTGTTTTCTCCTGATGTTGGGGTTTTACAGCTTTATGGGGACCCTGTGGTTGTTGTCCTCTTGTTTTTGGCTTGTCTTTTGGGAGAGGGGCCTGCCGTGTTGTTTTCCAGTCAATCTTGCTTGGGTTGAGATGCCCTCCTGGTTATCAAGGGGTTGGGCTCTGTGGAAACCAGTTTTTCAGGCTTTTGCTTTCTGGAGACTTTTGTTCTTTTGCAATTTTTTGTGGCTTTTTGGAGGGTCTGAGCAAAGAATCCGCCTGTACTCTCGCCTCAGAGAGAAACTTCAGTCTGCTCACCTCTGGGTGGTCCTCTGCAAACTCTGCTGCACACCCCAGCTTTCCACAGGTGGTGCGCACCCCCAGCCACCATCCCAGTGGTCACCCAAGGCCCCCACTCATCTCTGCACCCTCGTGCCACTAAAACCACAGGTACTGCCATTGCTGGGACTGCTCTCCGGAGTCCACGCCCACAGTGGGTGTGCTCAGACCCCACAGGTCATGCAAGCCACACAGCGATTCCATCCTAAGACTGCTCCATGTTCTCTCAGCTGTGGTCTGGGAGCACTCAGTCCCTGCAGTGGAATGTGGACAGCTGAGCTCCTAAAGAAATCGCTGGATCTCTTGCTCTTTTAGGCGCAGGCAGGAGTACACCCAGCCTGAGTTGTGGTACAAGCAGTGGAAAGCCACAAGCTCTTGAACCACGGACTAGACCCCCTGCAGGTCTCTCTCTGACATGGGTGGTTGCCCATGTGGTGTCCTTCCTGGGAATGTGGGCTTAGGCCCATGCCCATGACCACTGGATTCCACTAGTTGCCCCTTAAGATCTTTTGTTCTTTTTAAGTGTTTTTAACCAGATTCTGAGTTAACGCTGGTCCCCAATCACAGGGCACTTTTGCATTGGGGTATTACTTTCCTTGGGTCGCTTCTGGTGGCTCCATCCCCCCTTCTGCTTATCCTCTGATATCAGTCTGAGCATTTCCACACTGCTTTACCTCTCCACTGCTGCCTTCCGTCCCCGTAGAGATCCAGAAGTGTATAATCTTATACCTCAGGCTGATTTCATGGGTGTTCAGAGTGTTCTGGTAGATATTTAGCTCACTTTTGGGGACCAGTTGAAACAGGGTCTCCTACTTCTCTGCCATCTTGCCCCTTCTCCACAAAAATGGGTTTTTTTTTCCGCAAAAAATGTTTTTAAAAAATAGAGGTGAATATATTATGTATAATATGCTTGCCATCATACATATATGTATGGAAAATTATAAATGCATGTATATATACTTTTTCAAATGGAAATGAAATCAATTTTCTGGACCAGGGACTAGAGGCTAGAGTGATGCAGGAAGAAAAATGTCAGCATAGATTATGTCTGACAGCTGAGAGAATGCACAGGGCCTCACTCAAACCTCCCAAGGTAGGTAAACCCTTCAAAGACCATTTCAACTCAAAATTCATTTCTTATTCATTAGCTATACACAAGTCCAAGAAGAACTCCAGACTTGTCACATTATTGAGGTCTTTTCTCTTCCTCTCCTTCCTCCCTTTTGTTCTTTGAAATGCCACTAGGTGAAAGAACAGTCAGTCTTTGAAACAACCTGAGAAATTTCCCTTTTCTGTCACCTTTGGGCAAGACAGTTTGTTGCACAGAAACAATTAGAAACCTCAACTATGAATTTTGAATTTCAAACCCTCTGTTGACATTTACACAATGGAATAAAGAGGAAGAGGAAAGATCTACCTGATCTTAATAAATGGGATTAGTGTCCTTATGAAAGAGACCCCACAGAGATCCCTAGCTCTTTCAGCCTGGGAGGACACAGAGAGAAGACTCCCGCTGTGGACCAGGAAGAGGACCCTCATCCAATCATGCTGGCACCCTGAACTTGGACATCCACCCTCCAGAACAGTGAGGATTAAATATTTGGTGTTAATAAGCCAACCAGTCTGTGGTATTTTGTTGTATCAGCCCCAAAAGACTGAGGTAAGGATGTGGAGAAATTGGAACCCTTATACATTATTGGTGAGAATATAAAATAATCAGTCTCAGTGCATAAATATGTTTAATGGCTCCCCAAAAAGTTAAACATTCTTAGTCCTCTAAGAATAACCATATAACCCAGCAATTCCATTTCTGGTGACAAACACAAAAGAATCTTCCATTCAAACAATGACCCATTAATAGCAGAACTATTTACAATAGCCAAAACATGCAAATAGCATAGAAGTCAATAGTAGCTACACCAATTGTGGTATATATACAATAGAATATTAATCCGGTAAAGACTCAACTTTAGTTGTACCACTAACCACCAGGAGGTAGCATCAGACTCTGCAGCAATGTTTTGTCTTTCAGCAATGTTTTGTTGTTTTCAGTATACAAGTATTTCATGTTCTTGGTTAAATTGATTCCTAGGTATTTTATTCTTATATGTGCTATTTTAAATGAATTTATTTTCTTAATTTCTTTTTCAGGTTGTTCATTGCTTATGTACAGAAACACAACTGTCCACAAGACTGCCCCTACTTCAGATACTAGCTGCAAGTCTCAGGGGGTCTGTCCTCAGGCCACCCACACTTCTAATTCACTGGCTATGGATTCAGAGGTTCCCTCTGACCCCTTCAGTTTCCACAATTCACTAGAATGACTCATTCAGGAAATCCTTATGATTAGTTATTATTCTCTGTATTTATGATTATTTAGTTTGTTTTTATTTTAAAGGATACAGATCAGGAGCACCAGCCCAGTGAAGAGGTAGAGGCGAGTCTGAGAGATTGCACAGAGCTCTCAAACCCTATTCTCATGGAATAAGGGTGTGTCATGCTCCTGGCACATTCCTGTGCTCACCAACCAGAAGTGCCACTGAGGTTTTTTGTGGGGGTTTTTTGGTTTTTTGTTTGTTTGTTTGTTTTCCCAAATACTTTTATTTTATTTTTTCAGTGTTACAAGATTCATTGTTCATGCACCACACCCAGTGCTCCAAGCAATACGTGCCCTCCTCAATACCCACCACAAGGCTTGCCGCACACCCCTCCTCCCCCGCCCGCCCCTCCAAAACCCTCAGTCTGTTGCTCAGAGTCCACAATCTCTCGTGGTCCGGAATTTCAACACACCAGTGTGGTTAAGTAAATCATTGACCGTGTGACCCAAGGCAATTCCAGCCCCTCTCAGTCCCAGGGCTGAAAGCCCTAACCCTCTATCATGCATGTGATCTTTCTGAAGACCAGGCCTTGTCCCAAGTTAGGTAGGGACTTTGCTCCTTCATTAGAATAACAAAGACACTCCTATCACTGGGGAAATTCCAAGTTCTAGAAGTTCAGCCCCTGGAACTGGCCCCAAGGCGAGACAAATTGTTTATTATCCCACAGCCAAGCCATAACTGCTACATGCTGGAATGTGAATGAGCCTCAAATGCATTATGCTAAGTAAAGGAAGCCAGACACAAAGGTCACATACCTATGATCACCTTCTATGAAATACCCACATGAGACAAAACCCCTAGAGACAGAGCACAGATGATAGCTGCCAGGGGCGGTGGAGGAGAAATGGAGAGAAATGATCCTGTGTGGACAGGATTGAGCTGTTGAGCCAGCCCTGAAGCCCTTGCTCTCAGCTTCTTATCAAGGAAGTTCATAAATGTCTTTTCTGTTCACAAATCTCTCTGTTGACTGTTCCCTCACTTGCAGCTGAAGGCATTAAAGACATATAAGTCAAGGTGACCAAGGCCAGACCAAGTTTGTAGACATCCCTTTGGGGCTCTTAGCTCACAGGAAAAGGGAAGGAGCTTGTGGGGCAGTGGGGAGGAAAGGCTAATGCTGCTCCACCCCAACCCCAGGCCCCTCCTGTGAGGCAGGGTGGAGGGCCACAGGAAACACCCTGGGAAGGGGTTCTTAGTCCTCTCTAAGTTGTGATGACAAAATGAGCACTTTGTTTTTTGTTTTTTTAAATGAGCACTTTGGAAAGAGATTTCAAAGGTTTGTGTCTGGTTATTCACTTTACTCTCCCTGTGACCTCTATTCCTCTGTGTCCTGTTTTTTGTCCCAGACAACTCAACACAGGTTCCATCATCCAGGCCTCTCACCCTTTCCCTTATGAAAGGGCCAGGTGGCTAGAGAGGATGGCCAGACCCTCCCTGAACCCCACTTTTGCTGTCATTCTGACAGTGGCCACTTCTTCTACAGACACTGTTCCCGCTGAGAAATCCTCACATGGCTCCAGCTGTCATGGGTCCGGGAACCCCCATGCTCCCCCAGAACAAGAACTAACAGTTCCCAGCCACACCATCCCAGACTGGTCCCCTGACTCTGCCCTTGACTCAGCAAGTCATCCCTCCATTTAACCCTCTTCAGTTAAACTCTGTAAGCATGCCATCTGTCTCCTGCTCAGACTTGGACTGATACAGTGTCTGTGCAACTCTTCAGATACAAGGAGGCAGCTTTCATCCGCCAGCCAGATTGCCTTGTCTTCCCTAAAGCTGTCACAGGGTCCTTGGAGAGTCACTGTTCCTGAAGGGGATGCAGGGTCTCTGCGTTAGTAACAAGGTCAGGGAGCAGGTGACACTGAAGGGTGTATAATAGATTCCCATTTTATTTAAATAGATTATGATGATGATGATGTAGATGAGAATATGTTTTACACAAAGAGAATTTTGAAAGACTTATGTGAACATTGACAATGATTATCTTTGTTGATAAAATTACCTTGAGGAGTAGTAAAAGACTTCTCTTTTATCATCTCAGCATTGTTTACTTTTTATATTGTGCCTAGTCTTTCTTTTTCTTTACAGAGATAGATTGCATGGAAAGAGTTTGTATCAGTTATCTACTGCCACATAACAAACTGCCCCAAGCTTAGTGGTTTTCTTTTGCTCACAGGCAATTTGACCTGGCTCAGCAGGGCATTCTCCCTGCCTCCCCGCCTCCCTGCCTCCCTGGGGCGCCTTTGTGCATCTGGGCTCAGCATGGGTCAGCAGGCGCTCTGCTGCTGGACTGTGGCTGAGGAAATAGGGCTTCTCCCTCATCCTCCCAAAGGCCAGCCAGGTATCTCAGATTTCCAAGAGGAACACCAACATACAAGCACTTTCCAGCCTCTGTGACCTCACAGGTACAGCCTGTGGAGGAGGGGCTGAACAGTGCTAGAGACAATGCAAGGCATGAACAAATTGGGGATAGCACTGGAGCTGCGTCTACCACAGAGCTAAAGGCAGCCCGGTGGGGTGCCAGGAGCGCCAGACTGGGAGGTTAGCACCTCAGCCCTAGGCCGGCTCCAGCCCTTAGCAGCCCTCAGCAAAATGACACCATATAAAATAATAGTGTGACAGCAACACACTGCCCAGGAGGTCTAAGGTCCCCTGCATGCATGGAGCTCATCCAGTTGAGAGACAGCAAGCTGGACATCTGTGGCTTGGAGGGGCTCATCAGGCATGCATTGTCTTAGGGCCACACTGGGCATAGGCTGGGCAGTAGCTGTCCCTGTCACCCCCACACACGTCCTCTGCTCACCGCTCCCCCTCCTGTGTCCCTGACACCATGGCCAGGTGCCACCATCACCCTGTTATGGATATTTTTTATTAATGTTTATGCTTTGCTTGTTTATGTGGCCTTCCTGGCCCCAGTAAAGGTTTGACTTTGCACCTCTTGAGGGAACAGACTGAGTAGGCAGCAGAGACAGTGGTGACTAAAGGCAGCAACAGCCCATATGCAGGGACCCAGATGACATTGCAGAGGGTCAGGGGAGGCCAGAGGAGAGGGAGGAAGGAATGGATCCAGAGCACAGACGGTTCCCAATGCCTTCAAGGCCCAGGTTGATGAATTCAAGTCCTGTCTCCCTCCTGGCAGGGAACTTGCTGATGGGAGGGAAAGGTTTTGTGGGGCATTTGTTAGGTCTCCATGGAGCTGCCTTCCCTGGCCTGTGTCCCTTCTCCTTCTGCTTCACCACCTGTCCACACACTCAGGGAGAGGATGAGAGGGGGAGAGGGGGGGAATTGCTGGCCGGAGCTACCACATGGCCAGTGGTCAAGCTAGACCTAAAGGCACTATGGACCCATTCATTACTCAGTGACTGTCACCCCACGACGCTCAGGTTGGCAGACAAGATCCATGGCAGGGAAGGAATGCCACATCATGGCATGGGTGTAGGCATGATCCCAGCCCTTCAAGCATCACTTGCTCCGTTTCAGGTGAAGGGACTGGAGCTTCACCCCCCTTGTCCCACAGCAGCTGATGGCAGACAGTATTTGAACCCAGGCCTGATACAAACCCACGCTCTGTACCCCACACTGAGAGGATGTCCCCTGGGTCTCTCTCAACGGGGACCTTATCATGAAACATACAAGACCACACAGTCTCCCAGATCCAAACAATGCAGCTATTCAAAGAGGGACCCCAACAGTCTCCTTTTACTACCGCCCCGTCCCCAGACGACTCAGCTATAAACAGTGTGCCATGCGAGAAACTCCCAGCCCGTGGGCTGTAGAGCAGCGGCCATGTTGCGAGGAAACTCAGAAAGCTGGCACAATCCATTCATCTCCATTGGCCACCTCCCCTCTCCCTGACCAGAAACAGCTCACCTTCCACGTCTGCTCTTAAAAACAATGCCGAGTGATCACTTTGAATCATCTACCAATAGCCCACGTGCAAGACCTTCCTAGGACAGACCGCTCAGGGCCAGGGCCCGCAGTGTCTAACTGCGTCTTTGCTGCGTCCTCAACTATCCTGCTCATGTGCAGAGGTTTGCATTTTTGCCAATGTGGCGAGTGATAAATGCCATAATAATTTATATTTTTATTTCCTTGATCACTGGGGGGATAATTTTGATAGTTTCGCGTGTTCGCAGCACTATCAGAACCAGGAAAAATCTACCAAAATATCTACATTTTGAAATCTTGAAGTATCAAAAAGAAACAGAGGCCAAGAGCACCGCTGATCCTCCATTATCCTGCCTCAGCCTGCACACAGGTGAAGAGGCTCTCACTGGCACACCCTTTCTCTGAGGCTGGGAAGGCTTTTTGTCTGTCCTCAATCTCAGCATCAGAGATGATGTCAGGTCCAGAGGAGCATAAACACCTCCCAGGCCAAGAGCTCCATTGCATGGATGGAGAAACTGAGGCCCTGGGATGGACACACCACCTAGCTGAGGCCTCACAGGATGTGACAAGCAGGGAGCTGTACCCAGATCTTTCAACTTTCACGAAGGCGAAGGACAGAACCAGAGCAAGGAAAGGAGACAGGGGCAGTGGGCCACATTTGTGCCCTGCAGGTACGAGGCTTGGTTGGGGGTTGGCCTGTCCCTCCCCACTTCACTCAGGCCAGGGAGTGTGCTTCCTCTCCTGACCTCCCATAGGGAAGCCTCCTGAGGCCCCTAGAGGATCTCAAAAATTACAACAGACAGGGGTGCCTGAGTGGCTCAGTCCTTAAGTGGCTGCCTTCAGCTCAGGTCATGATCCCAGGATCCTGGGATGGAGCCCCGCATGGGGCTCCCTGCTCTGCGGAGAGCCTGCTTCTCCCTCTCCCACTCCCCTTGCTTGTGTTCCCTCTCTCACTGTATCTCTCTCAAAAAAAATAAATAAATAAATAAAATAAAACCTTTAAAAAAATTTTTTAAATAAGCGGCATATCCCAGCATCTGCCTCTGAGGGGTGAAGAGATTTTCCCCCCAGGTAGATCAAAGTCCCCTTTCCAGGGCACTCTGGGGACAGGGGTGCTTGACTCCTTCCCCCAGTGCCCAGTCCCACAGATGTCTAAGCTCAGGACCTGCAGATGGCCTCACACCCTGACCAGAAGAGGGCAGCAGAGGGCCGCAGATGGATGTGGAATCCCGCTTCTGCTGGAAACCTCTCTGGGGGATGGTGGTGGGTGCTCCCAAGGGTCCCTTCAGAGCTCAAGCAGAGCCAAACTCAAGACTGGTCTGAAGTCCCATGGAAAACACCTTAAGAAGTCACCCTCCTTGAGAGCAACTGTCCTGGCCAAGTCAACACCATGAGGTGCCCCTCTGCCGCCGGATCAGATCGCTGTTTATCTAGCTCAGCCAGGGATTTCAGGGATCTTGTATGAGCCATACCTATTTTTACACTAGAGTCAGCCTCCAGGAGGGACACAGAGCTCCCTAGGGCCAGACACCTACTATGGGAGCAGGAAGGGCCAGGTTTCTGTGCTGGTTTGGCCGCATGGCTGTGACAAGGGCAGGGCACTTAGGTGCCTCCCAGCCTCCTCCCTCCTGTTCTCTCCTGGCTTGTCAAATGTGTGCCACTTACAGCACAAGCCAGCCTTTCTGTCTCCTTCCCCCTCCATCCCAGAATCTCTTTTCAAGTGTGTATAATTGATTTTGACCCAGTTCCACATGTCATGATGTAAAGCCCCTGTGTGCCTTCCCTTCCCCGATGGCCCTTTCAACCCGTTGCACAACAGAGAGTGGGGTTACATCAGCTCAGAGCCCCAGCCAGCACACTATTCAGCATATCCAGGGCTTTCTGCTGCCTCTTGAATAACTGGCCTTTGATGGGACTGGAGGGGGGATCTCTGGAGACCTTCCTGCCAAGCACAAGGCCCCACATTGCCTGAGCCCTCCCTTCGGCCTCCATCAGTCATGTAGCTGCCTTTTCCTCCTTGATCTCCTCTGGCCAGGTCCTCCCCGCTACACCCCCCTCAGTCTCACAAAAGGCTTACAAGACCAGCACCTGCCCTGTCTCTCCAGGGCAGGGCAGGCTCTGTGGCTCCCAAAGCTAAACTCCCCCAAATCCAGGACCTGCTGCTTCAGCCTCAGAGCCATACCCAGGTTCCTCAGGGGAGGCGCTAAGGTCCGCTGAGGCCTAAATGTGAAGTGTAATAGTAGCACAAAGCAAAATCAGCAAGATGAGATAATCCAAAGATGATCCTTTAATACAGTCAGAGACATCCTTTAAAAACTAGACATTTAAACTCCACCCACTCAGGATGAGTTTCAAGCTGTAAGGTTGCACAGGTCATTTTACATGGAGCGCCAATTAATCTCTCTCATTTCCCATTTTAAAGTAACCCAAATCCCAGCCAGTTCAAGGAACCCCTCCTGGTGTGAGTCCATCTCTGTGTGTCCAGAGGGAATTGGCAGCAGCAGTCCGGTCACACCCATGTTCATTCTGACCCCCCACTCTAGGATGAAGAACACCAGGAGCCTGGGATGTGTGTGGGAGTGACTTGGGGCTCATCCCATCTACTCAGCACCTTCAGGAAAGAGGGTGGGGGGAGTTGGGCCACTTCATTGGATGAGGGGAGAAAAAGAACCCATAGAGAGTTAGGGATTCGGGACATGCCATACTTCACAAGTGGGTCCTCCTTCCAAGGGGGGCCCTGTCACCCCAGGGCCCTGTCACCCCAGACCCTGAGTATTGAAAGAAAATGTCAGCCCTCTCCAGAAAGCAGTATCCCAGGATGGGGTGTGTGGTGACCCCAGTTAGCAGCCCATCCCCCCTCTGTCGGCATCATGGCTGTGCAATTATTCAAAGGTCTTGTTGTACTTTGTTCTCGTTATTAAAAGACATAATGACTGGCACACGGGGATGGAAGTGCGGATACTGGTGGTGAAAAGCCTAGCCCTCTTGTGGCTTGAGGGCTGAGGGAAGAGTGTCTGCTATCATTCCCTTGGGCTCGAAGCTTGGTCTACAGCTACCTGTCCACATATGAAAGCAAAAGATGACATGAAAATGCAAGTCAGAACTGCTGGAATGTGCCATCAAAGACCGTATCTCAAAATAGGGACGTGGCTTCGGGGTTCTTTGTTTGAGCTCTCTGGGAATAGACATTCTCCCCCAACACACACACAGAAATATAATATTGGCAACTATTAAGCAGCTTGAAATGTCTTCTTCGAGGGGTGCATTATGAATAGAAGTGGGCCATTTCTTCCCTTGGCTTCACTTGAGGTCACCATCCGAGATATTTCAAGCTAAGTTTATTTATAAAGAATCCACAGTTGACACACTCATGATTCCAATTGGCCTTTCTCCAAACATTTGCCTAACCCTGCCTCCTTCACACTTAAAACACATACCCAGAGTTAATTAGGGGAGTTAATCGAGTCCCTCCACTCACCCTAAACAGACTGTCCCTACCTGGGCTGAATGCCTGCCACACACAGTCTGTGGGCCCACCACTAACACCCACCAGGGCTGGCCAACCAGCAACCCCAGGTGAATCACAGGCTAGCAGAAGGCAGAGGTGGGTGGGAGGCAGAAGCAGTGGCAAGTTGCCTCACCCAGACCCTGAAGGAGGCAGCTGGGCAGGCCTAACTTCAGAGATTCCCATTTTCCCAAAAGAAACAGAAATCTGGATTTATATAAAAGTTCAAAAGTTTTAAAATCATACATAGCAAGGGCAAACAAAGAGTATCAGTGAGCCGGAAGTCTGCAAAGGACTGGGGACAGGAACTAGTTTGTCCTCATTGACTGGTGTCCTTATGGTGCCTGACATGTCACAGGCACTTGGGCAAACAATTCCTGAATGGATGGGTGGTGGATGAATGAATGAATGGATGAATGAAATGTCTGGCAGGATGCTCAGTTCCCAGGCACCAGGAGGCATTTTTACCCCATATCCTTGGGGGAACGCAATGTCCGGGGGGGGGGGGGGAACATGCCCTCCGAGGTACTGGAGCTGGCTCTGACACAGGGATTGATTGGCACCCATGGCAGCAAGGATGGAAAGGGCTGGCCGTGCAGGGTCAGACTTAGGGGCACCTACTGACAATCCAGTTTTCCAGGCAACAGCTTCCACTCCTTAAGCCCTCCTGTCCTGGCTTCATATAAACACAAAGACACACACACAAGGGCCTGAGTTAGTGTAATCCCCTAAGCAAGGAGCAGCTGCCCCTCGCCCCCCAATACCTACCTTGGGCTGCTCTTCCCAGGAGGCCTCAGGCCCAACAGGCCAGGCCAAGTAGATGGGGATCAGAGCCAGAGAGAGAAACCAAGGTCTCTACTCCACTCTGGAAGCCACAGCCAGGATCTCAGGGCCCTCCGCCTGTCTTCAAAGGAGACAGACTGTTCACCGAGGGTCATTCCTCCAAGTGTGTCTGGGGTTCTGTGTGTATGTGAGCTCTGCTGTGTGTGCACACCATGTTAGGGATGGACATGCCCCTTTGATGTGTGTGTACTACCTGCTGTGCTTTGTACCTGCACCACTTAGATTGTTCAGGGGGGAGCACAAGCATACTTGGCCTGCAAGCGCATGCCTCCATGTGCTAACACCTCCTACTACCTGCACTTGTCTTTGAAGAGTATGGTGCAGACGCCTACACCATCGTGTGTGCACCCCAACTTTAGGTTTCTGACATGTGCGTACACCTCACTGTATTGTACTGTCTGGTGTGTATGTGTGCACACTGTGTGCGCGCACATGCGCAGGGGCACCCACATTCCGTTGTGAGTGCCTGTGCTCACATTCCCTGGGCTGAGGCGTGAGTGTGCCTGCACTGAGGCCAGGCCTCTCTTGCTTTTCTCCCAGAGCCACCCTCTGACTCCCCAACTGCAGACAGCAGGTCCTGTGGCTCTGAGGGTCGGTGACAGTCACTGAGCCCGCCAAGGACGATCCGCAGCAAGCCAGAATCGAGGGCCAGTGCCCCGCCCCTTGGTGGGGGGGGGGGGAGGTCGCTGCGACCGCATTCCTGGGCTCGCGCACAGCCTGCGCACAGCCTGGAATTCGTGCATTCCATTCATAACATTCCCGCAAGGCGCGGGGGGAGGCGCGGGGGGTGGGGGGAGGGGGACAAAGGCAGAGGGTTAGCGATTTAAAAGGAAGAAAAGAAGAAAGGGAGCTTCTTGCCTCTGGGGCCTGTGAGTTTCCTCGCCCTGGCCAGGGTCTGAGCTGAGACGCAGGGCGCACGTGAGCTGTTTACTGAGTGAGTAGTCTGGCTGGGCCGCCTGCATTTACCCTCTGCGGAGGCCTGGGATGCGGCCAGAGCCTCAGGCACTCAGGAAGCCTGAAGCGGCTCCCAAGCTCCCTCTCCCAGGCGGCCTTTATGGCGATGGCCAGAAAAGGCGCCCCACAAAGCACCGGAACCAGAGGACCAATGAAGGTCAGAGACAGCCAGGCTACCCCAGGGAGGCAGAAGTACAAGAACCACCCCCCTCCTATCCCCCTCAGAGCCCCTAGAAGGTGGGCTTTATCATCACTCCCATTTTACAGATGGGAAACTGGGGCTCAGAGAGATCAAGTAGTATGTGCCATTCATTTTCCCTGTCTGGGAACTCTCTGTCCCTTTTATAACAGTAGCAACTGCCTTTGCAAAAGCCCCTGCCTGTTCACGATGTGCTCTTGCTCACTTGACACCGACATCTCCTTTAGTCCAGTTCTGCCCTGCTCCCAAGCCCCAGTGCCCCTGTCCCCTCTCATAGCCCTGCCCCTGCTGGCCTGTTTGCTCTTCTTGAGAAAATTTCATCTTCCCCATTGAGCTGTGCCTTCCTTGAGGACCTGGCCCAGGCCACACCTGTGTGCTAGCCAGTTGGCCATGGGAGGTAGGGGCCAGGCTGGACTGGGGTCTAGCTGGTGGGGCACTCTGACCTGTGGGAAGATCAGTCACCATCCCACTTGAGGCAGGAGCAATGAGGATGGAACAGAAGGAGCAGAATCTGATTTGGCTCCCAGGCAGCAGGGAGGCAGGTAGGGTGGAGAAAGGGGGTCTGGTTGAAGGGCCAACCAACATGGCTTGGATAAGTGGTTCCAAGATGCTGCCTGGATAGCTACAGCCAAGTCCCAGAGCTGAGTAGGGACGACATGGAAGAAAGTCAACTTAGTCTGAAATCCTGCTGGCCCTGGTGCAGGCTTTGCTATGCATCTCTGAGGATACTCTGGGGAGCTGGGGGCCCCAGGGTAATGGAGGGAGGAGCTGGTGAGCCAGCTCTGGCAGAGGGAATGGCATTTGTATGGGTGGGGCCCCTCAGTGGCCCAGTTGTTCCCAGCCAGCAGATAGATGGGTGGTGGATTGCAGAAGCCCACCTTCAAAAGCCAGAGAAGAGAGTGACCTCTCCATTTGTCCATGACAGTCCTTCGTCCAGTCTGGAGTTCTGTATCTGTTCAGTCATCCGTTCTTACTTCCCTGGGGACTGGCCTGCATAGCACAGAGTTCGATGACTGGTGGAGGCTAGGCCCGATAGTTGTGTTCAGTCAACCAAAGATTAGGCCAAAGTACAAGGTAAGGGCCTCTTCTGGGCTACAGGGCCTAGGCAGATCACTGGAAGTCATCCTAGCGCGTCCCTCTGATCAGTCTTACCGCTCCCACACCCATCCATTTGCTGTGTGTGTGGCCTTGGGCAAGCCACTCCATGCCATTCAGCCTCAGTGAGCAGCAGCGGTCCCACTGTCTCCCTAAAGGGGTCACTGGAGGCAGTGACACCAATCACTCAGCAAAACTGTGTTCACTCCCCCTACACCATCTCCCTCCTCCTCCCCATTCCTTATCATGATCTTCAAGACCCATCCTTTCAGAGCAAAAATTCAAGTCACCCTACTTTGAGTGCTCACAAAGAGCCCAGTTCTCAGCAGTTCAGAAAAGCACTTGTTGGAGTGTGGTGCAGAGAGCCCTAGGACTCCCAGACCTTTTTTACGGGGTCTTCCACTGGACAGCCATACTCATGAGAATGCTAAGATAATTCCTTCTCTTGTCCTCTTGAGGGTTCAGCAGCATCTTCAGGCATGATGTGCAATGTTGGTCCAACTCTGATGGCCAATGAGATGTGTGCTGTATATTCTGGGGTTTTCGAAGTCCTTCGGGTCATATTTCAGATAGAGTAAATTATGACGGATACAACTTACCTTTTTAAAAAAGCTCCTCGAGGTCCTCAATAATTTATTAAGAGTGTTAAGGGATCCTGAGACCAAAGCATTTGAGAATTGCTGATTTGAACTGAGTTCGAATCCAGATTCTGCCCCTGAATGTCTGTGAGTCCTGTAGTGAAGTACTTCATACATGTGAAGCCACAGTTCCTCTTCCTGAAAAGGGTTCGTGGCACCTTCCTCCTGTTTTTGAGGTGGATATGGGATGCTGGAAGCCAAACACAGCCATGCATTCAGTCGGTAAACCCACATAGCTTTCTACTGCCGAGGCTCATCCTCCAGGGGACTGCCGCCAGCTCCCTGGCTTTGCACACCAAGGACTAGAGTGCCCCACAGGACTCGGAGGGACTCTTAGCAGCTATTCAGAGTCTGGCAAACAAGAACAAGCCAAGCGCCTGCCCCATAGCATTCGTCCAGCCTGGCACTTTCCCCAGGCGGGCTCCCAGCCAGCTCCCTGAGCATACATTTTCCTACATGTCCAAGGTGTGAGAAAAGTAACACATTTGTTGTTGATCTTGTTGGAAAAGGCCTGGTTTTAAAAAACAGTGTGTTTTGAACTAGTTGCGAAGTACATTCTGTAATTCCTGACCAAAATACCAACTGACGTCAAAGGAGCTCCTTTACGGAAAAAAATATTTTGCTTGGAGATGGACCCCTGGATGTTCATGAAGGGCAAAGGATTTCTTCCCTGAGCAGGAGCTGAGGGCCAGGTGGGAGGGCCAGTCATCCCCCAAAAGTGATGGGGAGTCCCTTTTATTGCCTAGGCTATTGCCACTGAAGGGGACAGAAGCAAACCGTCCAAAGAAGCCACAGGGGAGAAAAACTACTCCAACTGAAGAGAGAATTCTGTTCAGTGGCCAGTTACAAAATAAATATACAAAACCTTGTGGCTCGCCAAACTCCCCAAAATAACTGTAACAAAATATATTGAAAAAAGATCCCATTCACAATTCAACAAGAAATTAAGAATCTCAGGAATAAAATAAACAAGGAAACAGACACAAGACTGGAGACTCCAACTCTTACCTGAGAAATACAAATTATTTAGTCAATGGAGAGATGCGATGTGTCTCTGGATAGAAAGACATAATATTATTTTTAAAAATGTCCATTTTCTAGCAAGAAATATTTAAAAAGGAAAACAAATTGGTGGAGGAAAGGAATTATCAGATATGAGAGATAAAGTCTTTTAACATTGAATTCCTGATGCAAGAATGGAATGGAAAAGAATAAAAAAATGTACATGTCAACCTGAAGTTATATAAACATTTAATATGAGAAAAGATGACCTTTCAAGTCAGTGGGGAAAGCTTGGATTTTTTTCAATAAACAGTATGGGCAAATGGCCAACCCCTTGAAATTAAATAAAGTTAGATTCCTGTTTCTTGTTCTAGATGGATTAAAGATTGAAATGTAAAATGAAACCATAAAAACACTAGAAGCATATTTCAGTGAATATTTATGTAATCTTGGGGGTGAGGGAGAACTTAATACACATGAAACCAAAGATTAAAACAATCAGGGGAAAGGTAGATGGATTTGACCAGAAAACAAATTTTAACTTTTCTGTGTCAGTAAACACAAACAGATCTTCTCTTTAGAAATGGACTCTGTCTAGTAGCTTCAACTGAAATACTTCCAGATTCTCACCAACATAGGAAAAAATGAAACCCGCTACATTCATCCAGACAGTGAATATTCATTTAGTAGATGTGAAAAATAAAAACAGAAAAGACACCCTAATGGCGTTGGCATCCAGAATGAGAAACAGCTAAGAAGTAAACAAAAGACTGCTCTTAAAAACTAGGATCTAAATGCAAATTAACAAGTTTTGGAGAAGTTGCTAGTAGTTGGGTGGGTGTCTATCCAAGCTGCAACTCATGAGAAGATTTCTTCTGTCTTTGTCTGGTCCTTCAGTAGATCATTTTCAGAGGGATCTTCTTCCTCTGTATGTTTCTTTTTCCCTCTTCATTAATTTTTTTTTTTTGGTCATTCCATGCTATTTTCTTTAGTCTCTACTCAACTTTGAAAGGCTGAGTGTTCACAGTGTGTCACATAAATAATTACAAATAAATGTAGGATTTCAAATGGTGCTAGGAAGAAAAGTTCCTGATTGTAGGTGGTCCTTTGATGAGTCTTTTTTTTTTAAGATTTTATTTATTTACTTGAGAAAGAGAGAGCGAAAGAGAAAGAGTGCACAAGCAGAGGGGAGAAGGGGAAGCAGGCTCCCCCATGAGCCGAGAGCCCAATGTGGGGCTCCATCCCAGGACCCTGTGACCTGGGAGGGCAGACGCTCAACTGATTGCGCCACCCAGGTGCCCCCTTAGATGATTCTTTAGAATTTTAATAGTTTTCTATTTATTTTATTCTATTAGAAAAGAACTAGTTTTCCATTTATGGGAGAGCAATGGCATTTCCTTTTACGTAGACATATTTAAGTAGGGAGTTGATTTGAACAGAAGGTTAAGTACATAGGTGGGTCAAGTACATGCCAAAAATCAAGACCTTTACTAGGGAAATGACTGCAGTTTGGGAGATGCTGTTGTAGGCAAAGGACAGCCACAGAGTGCTTTTCCAAGGCTGTGTTTTAGCACTACCAATGGGAAGCACTGACAGATTAGGGGACTCCTGTGAGGAGGTGAGCAAAATGGTGAGGCATGAGCTGGGCAGGACAGGAAAAGGTTCATTTTGGAGGGACTGAGGTCAGTGAAGACACTGGAAGTGGAGGATAGGAATGTAGGCATCTCAGCTGTGGCAAAACTTTTGGATAAGACCCCTGGGGCCCTGTAGGGGTCACAGGGTAGTAGTTAGGGGCACAAAGTGCCAGGCTTGTGGACTCAAATCCAGCTCATCCTCCTTGGAAAGGTACTGAATCACTCTGAGCCTTGGTTTTCCCCAGTATTATAACAGTGAGGATGACATTGCCTACCTCACAGGGCATTGACCATGCTTCAACTTCCTCCCCCATTAAGCAGAACCATAAATAAGTCTCACTCACGGGAGTGTGTGAGCACTGAGGGAATTTGTAATGTGAAGCACACACAGCACTTGACAGAGTCAGCTATCTATAGATATCAACTTTCATTCTCTCCTTGGGCTCCTGGCCAACCTCCCATATGAGTACAGGGTGCAGAAATACCTCATGTTGATTATTAGCATTTGGCCATATGTTCTTCACCTGCTCTGACCTGTTCAGTGTCCCAGGAGGTCACCCCCAGGATTCCCATGGCCCTTTCACCAAGATTCGAGGCATTTGCTTCCCTTCACACCCACCCCGATGCAGGAGGATGTGAGGTGAGGGCAGTCATACTCCAGTAACTGTTAAGTATCTTGTCCATGTTAAACTAGAATCTGCTTCACTGTGGGGGCAAATCAGACCATGAAAATCCTTGAATGCCATGTTAACCTGGATGTGATGGGAAGTGTGGGAAGAGTTTGAGCAACACAGGGTCTGGAGAACCCTAAATATACAGTGTCTTTAAAAAGATCTATAATCTTGTCACCCAATCTTTCTATTCCCAGCGGTCTCATCCTGTTCCTCCCCAACTCATCCTGTTCCTCCCCAACCTCCCTCCATCTTTCCCTCCCTCCCTCTTCCTTCCTCCTTTCCTTCTCTCTCTCCATCCCTTCTTCTCTTCTTCCTTTTATATTTCCTTCTTTTCTGAGTATTAGGGGGCATTTTCTTTTCTTAAATAAATACAGTTCAGTACTAGTGTTGATAGCAACACTGGTCACTCATGACACAATCTCGCCTATCCAGACATTGCAGAGGCAATGTTTGTGAAACACAGCAAAGTTTCAACAGTGTTGGAAATTAAAACTATTGCCCAATGGCCCATCAGAAACCTCCCCTGCAATGCTGAAATTAAGCCGCCGGGGAGAGAGCAAAGGGTGCTGGCACTGGTTTGTACCACAGAACCAGGCAGCCCAGCAGTAAGAGAGACCGGAGCTCCCATGGGGGACACAAGTGGGGTTGGAAGCTAGAGGGTTGCTTGAAAGTTTTCTGGAGTGTCCCCTGTAAGCATCTACCTCCCCAATCCTCATCCCCATCCTTACTCCACCTGGAGCATCATGTTCCTATCCCTGGGAGAAACTGGAGGACAAGTATCTCTGAAGAAAAGGCATTAACTTGTGATCTAAGGGTGAGGTGACAAGAATGAAGTGGAGAGCAAGGTTTTGGTTCCAGGAGTAAACTGAGCTGATTTGCATTTTAAACTCATCCTGATGGCTGTGTACAAAGTGTAGAAAATAGAATGTGGGAGCCAGATAGCCAGCAGATACCAGCTATAGATCCCTGCAGTCGACCAGAGGAGGAGGGAGCGCTGAGACCCCCGGACAGGCACAGAGGCACCCCAAGTGTCTGCTGCAAATGGACAGACAGATCTTCTGTGGGCAGTTGAGTGGTGAGGCTCCAGGACAGCACCAGACTTCTGGAATAAGAAATAGCCTGGAGGGAGGTACTATCTCCTGGAAGGTAGCTGTAGTAGAAAAGTTAGGAGCTGATCCCTGGTGTAGGCTCTCTGGGTTTGAGTCCCACCTTGACCACTTACTAGTTGGGTGATGGTTGGTTCATTACTTAATCTCTTTGGGTCTCAGTGATAGCCAGATGAGTTGTTTGTGGTTTTTTTTATGATTTTATTTATTTATTTGACAGAGAGAGAGAGATCACAAGTAGACAGAGAGGGAGGCAGAGAGAGAGGGGGAAGCAGGTTCCCTGCTGAGCAGAGCGCCTGATTCGGGGCTCCATCCCAGGACCTTGAGATCATGACCTGAGCCGAAGGCAGAGGCTTTAACCCACTGAGCCACCCAGGCGCCCCAGATGAGTTGCTTTTTAAAAGTACATGAAAATAGAACCATATCAAAGAACCCTCTTCTCCTTATAGAGCTATGAGATTCCCTTCTGCTTAGGCTTCCTCTTCTTGTACACTCACATGGGCCCCATAGCTTCACATTCTGTCTCAGAATGCCTTGCCAAAAATTTTTCAAATTCCTTCAAAAGAAAAATCCTGATAAAAAAGCCAAAGGTTTCTAATATTTTATTTTAAATTAAAATAATTTTAAAATAAAATGTTTTAATTTTATGCAGAACAATATTTGAAGGATGCCTATCTTTTGCTTATTGGATTTTAAAGCATTTTATATACTGGAGATCTTAAAATGCCCTCAAATGTTGAAATTATTAAGCTATGTTTCATTTCATCATTTCACTTTATTTTAAGGCCTTTTGCCATGTGGAAATTTTAGTTTTTATGTGGACAGATCCTTCCAACTTTTCCTCTTGGCTGACAGAGAAGGGCTCTCCCCATGCCAAGTTTATAGAAATAGTTTCCTGTGTTTTCTTCCAATTCCTTTAAGGTTTTATTTTTCACATCTTAATATTTAATTTGTCTAGAAGAAATCTGACTTTTTTGATTTTGGTCATTAAGCCCAACATTATTTGCTAAATAATCCATTTCACTGATCTGGAATGCCACTTTTATTATTTACGAAAAGCCCACGTATTTACATGGCTGGTTCATAGTTCTGTTGCTCTCTCCTGCACCCTGCAAGATTCTTTTAATCCCTAGACCTCTAGAATAGATTTTTATATCTGATAAGACAAATAACTCCCACTGCTCTTTTTTACTCCAAAAATGTATATGCTATTCTCAAATACCTATCCCATCTGGAAATTTAGAATTACTTTATCAAATTCCAAATACATTCCATTCAAATTTTGAATGAGATTGAAATGAATTTGTAGATTAATTTGAAAGAAATTGCTGTATTTACTTTTTTCTATTGAAGTACAATTGACACAGAATGTTCCATTAGCTTTAGGTGTACAACATAGTGATTCAACATCTCTATAGGTTATACTCCGCTCACCACAAGTGTAGCTGCCATCTGTCACCATACAGCACTGTTACAATGTCATTGACTATATTCCTTATGCTGTACATTTTAGCTCCATAACTTATTCATTTCATAACTGGAAACCTATCCCTCCCACTCCCTTTCACCTATTTTGTCCATCTCCACCCTCTTCTATCTGGCAACCACCAGTTTGTTCTCTGAACTTATAATTCTCTTTCTCGTTTTTTTTGTTTGATCATTTGATTTGGTTTTTAGATTTTACATATAAGTGAAATCATATGGTATTTGCCTTTCTCTGTCTGACTTATTTCACTTAGCATAATACCCTCTAGCTCCAACTATGTTGTTGGAAATGGCAAAATTTCATCTTTTTATGGCTGAGTAATATTCCATTGTGTAAATATATATAACACACACCCATTACATCTTCCTTATTCATTCATCTGTCATTGGACGTTTAGATTGCTTCCATATCTTGGCTATTATAAATAATGCTGCAATAAGCAGGGGGATACATATATCTTCTCAAATTAATGTTTTCTTTTTCTTTGGGTAAAAACCCTGTAGTGGAATTACTGGATAATATGTTAAGAAATTGCTGTCTTTAAAATCTTGAGTTTCCTTTTCCAGGAATCAGAAAAACCACTTCTTATTTATGTTTTTTAATCCCCTTAGTTAACTTTTATTGTTATTGTTTTCTTCACATTAATGTTTGCATTCTTACTCCTTTTGTGCGGTAAGAGCTTTATTGCGATACAATTCATGTATATATATACAACTTAGCCTTTTTTAGGGTATAATTCAGTGGTTTTTAGTGTAGTCACAAAGTTGTGACAGTTGTGCAATTATTACATTCAACATTCAATCATATCAACATTCAATTATAGAACATTTTCATCTCCTCAATAAGAATCCTATACCCAGCCCCTCCCCCCACCCCGGGCACCTGGGTGGCTCAGTGGGTTAAAGCCTCTGCCTTCGGCTCAGGTCATGATCTCAGGGTCCTGGGATGGAGCCCTGCATCGGGCTCTCTGCTCAGCGGGGAGCCTGCTTCCCCCTCTCTCTCTGCCTGCCTCTCTGCTTGCTTGTGATCTCTCTCTCTCTGTCAAATAAATAAATAAAATCTGTTTTTAAAAATCAATCTACTGGCAACCTAGAAAATGGCAAAAAGGGAGCATAGAAGCAAATGATCTTCAACAAAATTCAGTCTCTATCAAGTTGGTGGGTTTGAATTTATACATGTGCATCTAATGGACATGAATAAATCTGCCACAAGGAAAGCCAACTCAAGTCAAGTACTGGCAGTGGGCAGGCACCAAGGCTGACTGCTTATTCTCCCAGTGCATTCACCCCTTCCTCAGACCCACCAGGGAGTATACTCGCCTCACCTGGGGAAGGCAACAGGTGAACTTGGGAGGAAGTGATACCTGGAACCCAGAAGCCCCACAGTGGTGGCTTTTCCTCTGTGCAGCCCTCCAGCACCACCCAGCCTCCACCATCTCACTCTCTGCCCTTCCCATGTGCTGCAGCTCATCATTGACCTCCTCTCTGGTAGGGAGAGTTGGAGTCACCATTCTGGGTGTGGTCTGCTTGCTGCTGGATGGAGTGCCTGGCTCCCAGTTCTGGACATTCATGCTTCATGCTACTAACTTTGTGCTACTAACACTCCCCCGGCTTGACCCCAAGGACATCAGGCCTGACAACTTGGCATGAAGACATCTTGATACCATCCAAAAACAAAAACCACTTAAATTTTTTTCCCAAAATTAAAATAAGGTTGTTTTTTTTTTCCTGCCTGCAAAAATCTATGAATTCGTCCAATTTCAGCCAAAATCTCAACAGGGTATTGACACTTGAGAAGCTGACATGAAAGTTCATCTGAAAGAGAAAATACTTATGAATACTTAAGGTTTTCCAAAAAAGCCCCCAAAAGACTTTGGCAATTAATACAGACAATCCAGGAACGGATTTACATTCATGTGGAAATTTCTTATGTGATAGAGGTGGCATTTCAAACCAGAAAGGATGAAGGGTCAAGGAATACTTTGGGGAAACTCACTATCCTTTTAACCAATAATGTGAGATTATTTTTCACATCATTGGCAAGCATAAATGTCAGATGTATTTAAAAAGCTACACATAAAAACTTTACAAAATGTTTAGAAGCAAATAAGAAACAACAGTTTAAAAATCATATTGTGTAGAAGGCTTTGCTAAACAAGAAATGAAACCCAGCAATAGAAAGTAAATGACTGACAGATCTGAGTATGTAACAACTAAATGAATCATGCCTTAAACAAATTGAAAACTAATTGAAGACAAAATTATTTATGAAAGATGCAGTGAGCAAATGGCTGATACCTACATAGCATAAATGTCTCCTACAAATCAATAGGAAAAACATGGTTAGGAAATGGATGAGGATCAAACAGGCAATTCACAGAAGAAAAAGGAAAAGGGGAATTCAACCATTGCTTGTAACCAAGAAAATGACTTTAAAACAAAGCATTAGTTCTCATGTATTTGTTTCATTGTGACCACATCTTACCCATGGTTCTACGGCCTCCTTTTTAAACCTAACATAAACATAAATTAATAAATACAGGTCAATAGCATGTTAATACATTCCTTCTCTGGATGCATAAGTTAATCTTTCCCTTTGTCATCAAAATTTTCTTTCTATTTCACTCTTTTTAGCCCTGCTGCTATGAGCTTCCCTACAACATATCCTCACACTAGACTCCCAGAGGGCAGATGGCTAGGCCAAAGGGAAAGCACATTTTTAAAAATTTACTTATTTTACTGTATTTTTTTATTATGTTCAATTAGCTGACATATAGTACATTATTAGTTTTTGATGTAATGTTCAGTAATTCATTAGTTGCATATAACACCCAGTGCTTATCACACCACATACCCTCCTTAATCCCTATTACCTGGTTACCCCATCACCCCATCCTCCTCCTTTCTGTAACCCTCAGTTTGTTTCACAGAGTCCATAGTCTCTCATGGTTTGTGTCCCATTCAGTTTTCTTCCCATTTCTTCCCATTCAGTTTTCCCTCCCTTCCCCTGTGGTCCTTCATGCTATTCCTTATATTCCACATATGAGTGAGACCATTTGATAACTGTCTTTCTCTGCTTGACTTAATTCACTTAGTATAATCCCCTCCAGTTCCATCCATGTCGATGCAAATTGTGGATATTCATCCTTTCTGATGGCTGAGTAATATTCCATTGTGTATACGGACCATATCTTTATCCATTAATCTGTTGAAGGACATCTCAGCTTCTTCCACAGTTTGGTTATTGTGGACATTGCTGCTATGAACATTGGGGTGCATGTGCCCCTTCTTTTCATTACATCTGTATCTTTGGTGTCAATATCCAGTAGTGCAATTACTAGGTCATAGGGTAGCTCTATTTTTAACTTTTTGAGGAACCTCCATATTGGGAAAGGAGACAAGCATTCACGTCCAAGAGGCAGAGGAGACTTTGGAGAAGGAATCACTAAGCTCGTTCAGAACAGCCCTTCCTGCCCAACTCCCAGAGTGAGTCCTGGAGTGAGCACCAGGAGTGCTAGAAGGGCTATCAATGTCTCTTTCACATAACACTTAGTAATTCAAAAATATATATTTTTTATATTTTAATGTAGCCTTTTGAGGGAACTGCTTCAACATTGTCATATAAAATTGGCCTTGTTTAAACACCCTGTTCAAACAATTCTCCCGTCCTGTACTAGTACAATTTTTTTTTTAACCAAGAAGACAACTTTCCTCTTATCCTTCTCCATTTCATCTTGTTAGGGGCCACTGACTTCAGAAAGAATGACAGAGTGCTGTGTCTAAACATTCTCTCCACAACCCAAAAACTCTCATTCATAGCTAATAAGTTCATTTCAAAAGGCCTAGGTAAATGGAGAGGAGTGTTGCCTCTCGGCCTTGGCCAAGCTTTCCCACAGGAAAGGAGCAGTGTCTTCAGGCACTTCTGTGGATCTCCTATTAGGAGCACAAAGAGATTCTGCAATATGGCTTACTGTTGATAAAATAAAGTGTGTTGAAACAAGACCAGGCCATGGTTTCTTAAAATGAGGGCAAAAATGTGAAACATGCAAAAGATCCATGTAAATCATCCCTGGAAGCTGCAAACATTGAACCAACACTAACAAAGAGAGGGTCGGCTAAAAGGAAGAGGTGTTTAAGAAACATCTGGAACAAAGTAGACAGAGACATTAAATGCAAGGGGGAGGAGAGGAGCCCACACAGAATGAATAACCAAGGCTAGAACAGAAGGAAGTTTGCAACCATCAAACAGATCTGAATTAGGTCTTATTCCTATGGGACCTATTTTATTTTTAATTATGATCTTCTTTAGGACCTATCAGTTCCTAAATTCCTATGAATTTAAGATAAAGCATGTATTTTAGATTGTCAAGACACAGACTAGTAATAAGTGAACTACAAATGCAGGATCCTGCATGTTGCTCAATTAAAGCAGAAATAATACCCAAAGGAGGGAAGGAAGCCTGTGCCCAAGACTGTCTCTGAAGACTGTCTCTCCTGACTCCAGATGCTCCAATGAGCCCTGTGTCTGTCTCCTGTCTCATGGCTCACAGTTTTTTACCCAGAGCACTGTTTGCACTTTGGACTTCTGGGATGCAGATGCCTGGCCTCTGCTGCCTTCTGGGATGCAGTTGCCTGGCCTCAGCTGCTCTCCATAGGGGCATCAGGAATGAACAGGGGCCTAGAGCTCTGACTCTTGGCAGCACCAAGAAATGAAGTTTAGGAACATGCATCATTTGCAGCTGGTTGGCCAGCTAAGTGTCTGGAGTTGCCCCTTCCCTGCTCCTTCTGAGGCTTGGCTTCTTCTTCAGTCCATGAGTCTCCCACTAGGAACTCAACAAACGCCCCTTCCCTCAGCTTTCTGGGGAGAAAACTAAACCTTCCCTTATTGACTCAAACCACACTTGTAAATGCCCATGGAAATGGCCAGGAAAGTATAAACTTAGAGAAGCATCCAGTCCCGTCCTTGGGTAGGCCCCTGCCCTCTGCCCACTGGCCTCTTTTGTACAAGCCATTTGGTTTATTCCCTTTCCTCAGACTGCCCAAGACCATTGGCCAGGCCAGATCCAAAGTCAGTTAATGGTTCACAATGCCCAGCTCCTGGGAATTCTGGCCTGGGGTCTCTGCTCCCACACTGAGCCATTCATTAGCAGCTGAGAAGACTTCTGATGCTGCTGCTGAGGGATTGGGGGCTCCCAGATGACCCCATGTAAGGTGTATGAGGATCTCCCCTATAGATTAGCTATAGAGTCAGGGTATTTCTACTGAATCTTGCCACTCCAGAAACCCCCTGGGAATTGCCTGACCTGCCAGACTCCTGCTCTGCCCCATAGAAGGGCTACAATTAACAAAAAGAAGCAGCTAATTGACTAGTTAATTCAGCAGGTATATGTTGAACACCTATTGTGTGCCAAGCCCATCCTAGACTCAGGAGATGACCATGTGGAGCCTATGTTCCACATAGAGCAGATGTTCCAGAAGAGCAAGACCAAGAGTAGGCAGTGATTCCTTTGACCTGGCAAGGGGGGAGCCACCTCTGACAGGTGCCACTACAGTTCATTCCTAAGTGACAGACAAACCAGAGAGACAAAGCACATACACTGAGTGCAGAGGACCCAGGGCTCAGCCAAGGGGTGTGAAGATACCCAGATATGGTTATGCAGATGGTGGGGAGGAGTACAAGGGGTTGATGTTGGTGGGACCTTGTAGACTCTGGGGAGGAGGGGGGCGAGCAGGGGTTGGAGGATTCTAAGTGAGGAGTGGGCTGATCTGCTAGATAGTTTGACAGGTTCAATTATGTGTTGGGTGGAGAATGGACAATGCAGGGGGAACAGAAGTAGATGTGGGGAGAGGTTGAAAAAAGATAGAAACCTCATTTCTTGGTGCTGCCAATAGTCAGAGCTCCAGGCCCCTGTTCATTCCTGACTCCCCTATGGAGAGCAGCTGAGGCCAGGCAACTGCATCCCAGAAGTCCTAGGTGCAAACATTGCCCTGGGGATAGATGTTGGAGGCAGAACTGACAAGGGAGAGTAAAGCAAATAGGGATCCAAAAACAGCTTTTCAGTTTGGGTCCATTTTCTGAAATGGGAAGAACAGAAGAGGAATAGGCTTGGGGGTGGGGGGAGATTCATAGATCTATTTTGGTCAGTGATGGACTGAATTGTGTCCCCTCAGAGTTTGCATGTTGAAACCCTAAGTCCCAGTGGGAGGGTGTTTAGAGATGGGGCCTTTGGGAGGTAATCAGGGTTAGATGAAGTCACGAGTGTGGGCTTCATGATGGGATTGGTGTCCGATAAGAAAGGATTGGCGTGCTCTCTACCCCCTTGCCCCCGATGAGAACACATGGAGAAGGTGGCTATCTGCAAAGCAGGATGAGGGGCCTCACCAGGAGCTGAGTCTGTTAGTATGTTGATCTTGGACTTCCAGCCTCTAGAACTGTGAGGAATCAATGTCTGTGGCTGAAGCCCCCAGGGGGTTGCTTGTTACAGCAGCCTGAGCAGACTAAGGCAGCGGGTTACATTCGAGATGCCTCCTCAGCCCAGGTGTGTCTGTATGAGAAAGACATTACTGTCCCTTGTGTCAGCCCCATCCCTGGTGACCACAGAGCCTGGACAACCCGGGAGAGGCTTGATTTTATATGTGCCATTGGCTGTCAGAATTTAAATGTCATCCTTGGTTCAGAACCGTGGTCACCCACAGGGCCCATGTACACCCTGTACACCCTGTACACCATGTCCCCCAGAAGATGACACAGAGAGTGTACCACATGACCACAGGCTGCATTAACCTCCATGCTTGGCTTCATAGCACAAAGGCCCAGCACAGTCTGTGTGGGCACCAGGGGGACCCAGGCAAAGACCACTGAGCACATTTGGTAATTCATCCCCACCCCCACGGCCTGTTGCATTTTGAGATAATGCTAGACTTATAGAAAAGTTGCAAAACCAGTGCAGATATCCTGTATCCTGTATACCCTTCACCCAGCCTCCCCTCGTATTACCATCTCTCACAGTCAGAGCGCGTTTACCCAGTAGTGATCACCGCCACAGTCCCAGGGAGGAGACTGCAAACTTTATCTGGATTTGACCGGCACCCCACTAGTAATCCTGCCTGGGGTCCCAGGCTGCACTTGCTTGTCACAATTCCTTAGTCTCCTGTAGTCTGGGTCAGTTCCTCAGCCTTCCTTGCCTTTCATGATGCATTTGAAGAGTGCCTGTCCTTTACTCGGAATGTCCCTCTGTTTGGGTCTGTCTGATTGTACCATGATTGGACTAAGCTGATGCATTTTCTGCAATTCTGTGTCAAGAGCCCAGAGGTGAGGTATCCCTCAGGCATATCCTATCAGAGAGTGCTTCAGATCGCTGTCTTCCAACTGTGACATTAACCTTGATCGTGTGACTACAGGAGCCAGCCCAGATGCTCCACTGTAAACTTACTACTGTCCTCTTTGTACTTACTAAATATTTTAGGGGCAATTCCTTGAGTCTGCCTCAGCTTTCACCCACTAATGTTAATGTCCACCAGCAGTTCCTGCCTGCAGCAATTATTACTGAAGTATTCTATGGTGATGTTCCTTTCTTCTCAGTTCTTCTACATTTATTAATGGGAAGTTTTTTGTAAGCAAGAATTTAATGCACTTTAAACATCAATAATTAAGCCAGACTCCTGGCAATAGAGCCAGGGACAGGAGGAAGAGCAAAGCTTGCAAGGACAAAGGGTGGCCCAAGTCACTTTTTAACTGAGCACTTCTCCCTCCTCACGGTCGGACGCTTTGCTGCTTTAGCCCATCCCCATCCTCCTTCCCAGCCTTGACTGATCTCTGCTGCTGAGCTGTCAGGGGTCCCTTCTTGGACTTTGCCTGTGCTTCAGTGGGGCCTCTCCACAGAGCAGGACCTGCTTCCCTTTTCCCACCATGCAGAAACTGCCTGCTCACAGCCTTTTTCTCTTACAGCCAAGAATTTTGTCAGTGATCCTCTTCTTCCATGGAAACATACACAATACACATGCATATACACATGCACACATACACACATGCATGTGCACACAATGTGCCTGTGACACAGTGAACACATACACTGTACACTCAACAACCACATGTGTGCATACACATGTAGATGTCCATACATGTTCACGCATGTGTGTGCATACATGTACACACACGTACACATGCATGCATATCTGCACCTCCACAGTAGACATGCTCATGTGTGCACTGCACACACATGCATACATGTATGTTCTGACTACACATGTCAGATCATTGTTTTTTAAAAAATCAATCAAACACGATAACAACAATAGCTTAGGCTTTTGAATAGCCCAGATAGCCCTTACTCAAATCCAACTTGAAGGGCTGCTACTGTTAGTACCCCCCTTTAAAAGTGAAGGCCTGCAACAAGAGGAGCCCAACGTCACACACCCATTGAGCGGCAATAATTGGCACCCAGTCGGGGCCTTTGGACTCAAGACCTGTGTCTTCAACACCATCCCTGTATGCTGATGAACCCCAAACTTGTCCACATTTGCGTCTCCAATGCCCACAGCCAGATAAGTGCCTGCTTCCTTCCCCCACCCCCAACACTCTGCTCCCAGCCAGAAAGGTGGTCAGCTTTATGACTTCACCCACGATAACTGAGACTGCCGGTTCGCACAGCATCCCCAAGTGGCATTCGCATCTCATGCTGGTCAGCCTGATGGGACTTTAAAAATCGCAGTGTTGTTTTATGTGTGTTAAACTTGTGTAAACTTGCACTTAATTTGCACTGAATATCAAAGTCTTACATTTCTCTGCAATTGAAACAGTTGCTCTTTTTTTTTAAAAGATCAATTTATTCATTTTAGAGAGAGATAGTGCAGGCAAGCAGGGAGAGGGGCAAAGGGAGAGGGAGAAGCGGAGAAGCAAACTCCCCACTGAGTGTGGAACACCATGTAGGGCTCGATCTCAGGACCCTAAGATCATGACCCGAGCTGAAATCAGGAGTCATACGTTTAGCCGACCGAGCCACCATGTGCCTCACGAGAGACAGCTGCTCTCATCTTTGCATGAAGGCCTCGCCGACCCATGGCTGATACCCTGGTTCTGCCAGTCCTTAGGATGAGCATGCGGGGCTGGCTAAACACTCCATTCCTTATCTCCACATATAGAAAACACAGTACCTACCTCGAAACCTCGTTCTCAAGGTTTCACAAATTTGTGAATTAAATTTACAAATTTAGCACTCACAAATTAATCCATGGGAGGCTGGCATCTTCAAATAGTGAAAATTAGCTCCCGGTATTACCCTTTATTTTCAGGGGGTGTTCATCTTTTCTCTTACTGGCTTGTAAAAACTCTTCACATTCCTAGGGTATTACATTTGTGATACAAATCTTTAGTTCTGGTTGTTTGTTTATTCACTTTCTTTGTGGTGTTTAATCCTAAACTTCATCTAAAGTTTTATTAGTCAAATGTAGTGATGTTTTTCTTTTATAGTTTCTCACCATAGTGTTATGCTTTATAAAGGCCTGTCCTGTTTTATCTTTATTAAACATCACCTAAACTTCTCCCTAGTATGTTATTTTAATGGCTTTATTTATTTTTCCACTTAAATGATGTACCTGGAATTCACTGGATCTGAGATATCCAACTCTAATTCTCTTGCAGGTGATAAGCCTGATGACCTAACAGCAGTTTTTAATTAATTTATTCTCACCCCACGATTTTAAAACATTACTTTCCATTACATGATGTTTCCCAGACATTTGAATCCTTTTGTGGGTTTGCAATCCTTTTGCTCTTCTACTAGAGATGCAGGGTGGCTTTATATTGTGACTTCTGGCTGGGCGAGTCCCACCTCATCACTGTGGGACCATCCGTGGGGTGGTGAGGCAGCAGGTGGCACTCGCACCCAGAGTTCAGTCTGGGGGCTGCGCTGGGAGGACTCCGTGTGCAGCTGATGCCTGTCATCTCTGCGGACCCAGCAAGCATTCCACATCACTTTCCTGATGTGCGAGGTGGGCGAGAACTCCCACTTTCATTTCCTAGGGGGTCATTGAGAGCATCAAGCAAGATAAGCCAATTCCAGTCAGTGCCCACAGGGGTTACAGGGGCTGCATTTAGAATGTGTTAGGCTGAATTGTATCTCTCAAAAGTCACATATTGGAGCGCTAACCCCCAACAGCTTCAGAAAATGACTGTGTTCAGAGATAGGGTCTCTCCAGGGGTGATTAAGTTAAAATAGGGTCTGAGGGGTCCCCCCCTCCAATCAGATTGGTGTCTTTAGAAGAAGAGGACACAGAGGGACAACCAAGTGAGGACACAAGGAGAAGATGGCCATCTGCACACCAAGGACAGGGACCCTGGAAGGAACCTCGATCATGGACTTGCAGCCACCAGAACTGTGAGAAATAAATCTGTGTTGTCTAAACAGCGCAGTGTGGGGAACTTTGTTATGGCACCTGAGCAGACAGATGACATGAGTTGGGGCCTCCTGGTTCTGGTGACCTGCTGGTGTAGCACGAGGTCTCAGAAGCTGGCTACCCTGCAGGGAGACACCAAGAGCCTGATGATGAGCTAGACATCTTTTGATGTGTATCAGACAAAATACCTCTTTGGAGCCAAGGATCTGGGCCACAGTAAGTAGGGATGCCCTCTCCTCCAGCCAGGGAGACATTAAAGCAGAGTGGCTCCCCTTTCAGGAGCAACAAGCTGTGGTGGACAGAAAAAAATGAGTCCATTTGGCACTAAGGCCCTCCTTTTCCTGGCCTCTGCCTTTCGCTTGCAGTTCTCTAACAGCTGGCCCACAGCAGAGCTCTGGCCAGCCCCTCACCAGAACTGGTCTCTGCCCTATACACCTCACCATCCCATAGCAGAGACAGGCCTGTCTCCTTGGCTGGTGACTCCAATGGGCCCACAAGGCACACCCAGAGCTTCCAGTATTTCCCACCAGTCACATGGCCATTGGACAGTTGTCCTAACGTTGCTTCACTGCACAAAACTCAGTAATAAGAAACCAAATAGCTCCAAAAATAAAAAAATAAGCAAATATTTGAACATACATTTCACCAAAGAAGCTACAAAGATGGCAAATGAGTGCATGGAAATGCATGCAAATGCTTGGATTCAGGTAGCTCTGGTACTCTAGTTCTGCATTTCCCTATGAATGTTAGGACCGAGTAGTCAACTTCTACGAAAAAGCCCACTGGGAATTTGATTGAGATTGCATCTAATCTATAGATCAATTTGGGCACTATTGATACCACAGTGATGTTTCATCTTCCAACCAATGAACAAAGAATATCTCTATTTATTTAGGTCTCCTTTGATTTCTCCAAAAAATGTTTGTAGTCTTTAGAGTATAGGTCTCATAGATTTATCCCTAGGTTGTGGATTTTTTCATTCGACTATAAATGTTGTTGATTTTTTTTATTTCAACCTCTTTTTTTAAGATTTTAATTTTTTTTGACAGAGAGAAACACAGAAAGAGTGGGTACACGAGCAGAGGGAACGGGAGAGGGAGAAGCAGACTTCCTGACAAGCAGGGAGCCTGATGCAGGGCTTGATCCCAGGACCCTGGGATCATGACCTGAGCTGAAGGAGATGCCTAATGACTGAGCCACCCAGGCGCCCATTTTAATTTAAATTTCTGACTATTACCAGTATAGAGAAATTGATTTTTGCATAATATCTTGTATCCTGAAATTTGTATCTTGTATCTTGCTAAACTCACTTATTACTTCTAGTAGATTTCATGAGATTTTCCACATAGGCAATCATGTTGTCTGCAAGTAAACATGGTTCACTTCTTCCTTTCCAATCTCGAAGCATTTTGTTTCTTATTCTTCCCTCATTGAGCTGAATAGCACCTCTGGTACAATGTGGAATAGGAGGGATGAGCATGGGCATGTTGGCTTGTTGCTCATCTTAAGGAGAAAGCATTCAGTCTTTTACCATTACATATGATGTTAGCTCTAGGCTTTTTCACAGATGCAATTTGTCCAGTTGAGGAACTTCCCTCTTTCCTGGTTTTCTGAGACTTTTTTCAATCAAAATGAATGTTGGATATTTTTCCAAGCAGTTTTTCTATTTCTGTTAAGATCAGAGTATGTTTTATAGAGGACATTGGGAGAAGGAAAGGAAGGATGAGTTGGGGGAAATCGGAGGGAGAGATGAGCCAGAATCTGTGGTTTCACAGAGACTGTGGACTCTGAGCAACAAACTAAGGGTTTTGGAGGCGAGGGAGGTGAGGGTTTGGCTGATCCTGGAGAAGGGCATGTATTGCATGGAGCACTGGGTGTGGTACATGAACAATAAATCTTGGAACACTGAAAAAATAAAATAAAATAAATTAATTAAAAAAGATCATAGTATTTTTTTAATTTAATTTATTAATGCAGTGCATTGCATTGATTGATGTTTTTCAAATGTTAAGCTAACCTCGCAGTCCTGAGATAAAACCCTCTTGTTTGTGATGGCTTTCAATATGCCAACTTGTCAAGGGTAAACTCTATTTCCCAGAATTCTCTTCCTAGTATTTTTTTGGTCAGGGTAGGCTGTAAGAGATATTCTCTGGCAAGGACAGATGAGATGATAGTCGTCTTTTTTTTTTAAGATTTTATTTATTTATTTGACAGAGAGAGAGAAGGAGCACAAGCAGGAGGGTCGGCAGAGGGAGAGGGAGAAGCAGACTCCCCACTGAGCAGGGAGCCCAAGGAGGGATTCAATCCCAGGACTCTGGGCTCATGACCTGAGCTGAAGGTAGACGCTTAACCAACTGAGCCACCCAGGCGCCCTGATAGTGGTCATTTTATAGTGCGCACACACACACACATGTCTCAACTGTCCAGTCAAACACCAATCTAGGTGACAATGTAAGTGATTTTTTAGAAATGAAGTCATATATACGTATGGTTCTATTGGGTTCACTGTTGTCTTTGTATCCTATAAATATTCTTGAATACTGTTCTGGCGCCTAGTCAAGTTACTGGAAACAGTGTCATCATGTCAAGTATTGCCTTTCAGATTCATTAAGTGGAACCAGAACAGCATTTATCCTAATGTAGCAAGACCCTTCTGAATATGGCATCTAACGCTCCATGAATTACTAGGTTTTTTGGTCTGACTAGTGAGAACAGCTACAAATTCCAGACCTTCATGAGCACCCAGGCATTGTTCCTTTAATTTTTTCTAATGGTCCTTCCCTCGACCTTAGCTGTTTCCTCACCCGTACACAGTGACCCCTTCCACTGCTGAGTACTCTGGAGAACCTCTTCTGCATTCAAATCCTCTTCCGTGTGGCTCTCTGAGTTCCCTTCCTAGCATCTCCACATGAAAACATTATCAAGAAAGGAAGCTGGGCTTGAAAACATTTGCTTTCCCATCTTTCAGGGTCATTGTCCTTCACAACTTGATATCCAATGCCTTAACCACCTTTGTTTCTTTTCTTTTTCTTTCTTTCTTTTTTTTTTTTTAGATTTTATTTATTTATTTGAGAGAGAGAGAGAGAGAGAGAGAGAGCGCTTGAGCATGGGGAGCCCAATGCAGGACTCAATCCTGGGGACTCCAGGATCACGACCTGAACCAAAGGCAGTCACTTAATCCACTGAGCCACCCAGGCACCCACCACTTTTGTTTCTTATCTTTTGTCTAGGTTTGGAATTGTTTCATGCAGGAGGGTAAATTAGGTCCTGTTATTCCATCTTGGTTGGAAATGGAAGTCTGAGAAATTCTTTTGAAGTTGCTGCCCTTCCACTCATTGAACATGGGCTTGGAACACTGCTGGCTGCAAGAAACTGAAAATATGACTCTGCTTAAACCATTTACTGTTTACCCATGTAGTAAACACAGCTAGTCACTCCCCAATATTCTGTTCTCCCCCTCTTCTCTCCGTATAGAACTCTCCAATGTTAGTTGGGCACATGGCCACACAGGGCCCAGGTAGAATTTACATTTTTCAGTCCCCAAAGTACGAGTTGTGGTCATGTGATGAAGTCCTTACAAATTTACTGTAAATGTAAGTTTAAAAAATGTTGCCAGCAATGTATTCTTACTTTAAAAAATATGTATTTTTATTTTAATATAAAGTTTAATTTTATTTAACATGATTAATTTGAGCTTTTTGTCATTCATATCTGAAACTAATTCTAACAAACAGCAAAAAACAAGAATGGGTAGATGAATCTCAGAGTTAGTCCATGATCCAGAACCCAGCACTTTCCATAATTACGCTCTGCCCTCTTTAGCATATTACCTTTTTCTTCTCAGACTTGGAGTCTTGAGGTTGCAAGACAGCTGCCACAGACCCAGGCATCACATTTGTGTACAAGCAAAAAGAGGGAGGGAAAGAGCAGCTCCCTCCATTCACCATTTTCTTTTTTTTTTTTCAACCTCAACACTCACAAAACAGATAATCACATCAAAAAATGGGCAGAAGACCAATATTCATAGCCGCAATGGCCACAATAGCCAAACTGTGGAAAGAACCAAAATGCCCTTCAACAGATGAATGGATAAGGAAGATGTGGTACATCTATACAATGGAATATTATGCCTCCATCAGAAAGGATGAATATCCAACTTTTGTATCAACATGGACAGGACTAGAAGAGATTATGCGGAGTGAAATAAGTCAAG
>CM052799.1:52491994-52547749 GCA_028533885.1 Nasua narica | reverse complement strand
AACCTCTGTTTTGGGAGGTAAGCAGGGACAAAAGTGTTTGGGTGTGGCAGTTGGGTTGGTTGGGTCGCCCAACATTATCTTCCCCACACAATAGGAATTACAGACATCTTAAAAGCAAAAGGTTTTGCAAGCCCAGACATCTGAATATACTTTTTCTGTAGGGAGGGGAAAGGAGAAGAGAAAAGAAGTAGAATGTGTTTCTCAGACTATCTTTGGGATTCTCAAACTTCAGTGTGCAAGAGATTTATTGATCAGAAGTGTATGGAGAAATCAAGGCATATTTTATGCATTATATTTCACGAGTGGCTAAAGAGATTTACACAGAAAAATCTGACTCTATCTGCTTTATTTCCAACTTGGATGCTAACCACTGTGTAAGATGCAGTTCTGCTGGGGCACCTGGGTGGCTCAGTGGGTTAAGCTTCTGCTTTCTGCTCAGGTCATGATCTCAGAGTCCTGGGATCAAACCCCACATCAGGCATTCTGCTCAGCAGGGAGCCTGCTTCCCCCTCTCTCTCTGCTTACTTTCGATCTCTCTCTCTGTCAAATAAATAAATAAAATCTTAAAAAAAAAAAAAGATGCAGTTCTGCTTGTCCTTCTTCATTAAACTCTCAGGCCCATAGGGTTTGAGGGATTCAGCTCTAGAAGCTTTCTTCTCAGGTTTGTACTTTGGAAGTCAAGAGGCCTAGAATGCTGGTTATTTGGGGCATCAAAGCCTCAGAGGTGTTCTCTCTGCCTTTCCTACTCAGAGACTAACCACAGTTCTGGAATCCTTACCCTCTTAGAGGGCTCTTGGGCTTATGGGTAAAAGTCTTGGTGAATGTTGCTTAGAAGTCACATTGAGAGAAAAAACACATTGTGGAAGCTCTCTCCCACTCCCCCCCAAATACTTACTCTATGAAAATAAATGTGTAACCCAGATGTTGACTGGTTGAACCTGACTCCATGCCCTGCTGAAGTCCAAAGGCCTCTGTGAGCTCCCCTGGGTCTGCAGTCTCTTGGCAACCTTGGACTCCGGCATTAAACGGCCATTTTCTTTAGCATGGATGCACACACACACACACACACACACACACACACGCATGCATTCAGACAGAAACAGGTACACACAGCACATGCACACACCCAAACACACACACCTTCTCTGTGCAGTCCAGTGCGCTGAAGCTCCGAAAGCGTGTTATGAACTGAATACTGTGTTCCCTTCCCAAATTCACATGTGGAAGTCTAATCCCCAGTATGATGGTAGTTGGAGGTGGAGTCTTCAGGGGGCGATGAGTTAGGAGGGAAGAACCCCAGTGCAAGGGATTAGTGCCCTTATCAGAAGAGGTCAGGTTAGGTCTGTCCGCTCAGTCACATGGAGGACCCGGCAAGAAGGGCCTCTGCAAGCCAGGAAGAGGGCCCTCACTGGAACCCGACCATGCTGGTGCGCACCTGCAAACGCCTTTAGAGAGTCTGCTGTGGTCCAGGAGCGGCAGCTTTTCTCTGTGTACCCTACATTCTAGACTGGACATTCACGGCCCACCACAGGTTCTGGGAGGGGGATCCCGGCCGGCCCGGAGAGAACGCGGGCAGGGGGTCTATCTACCCAGTCCACTCTCGCGGAACAGCAGAAAGGCAGCTGAAGTTGCATGCCACCTCAGTCAGGCTACGCTGTGAGCAGAATTTTGTGGAGGGGAGTATGTGTTCTGGACCACTCAGAGGGGAGCAGAGACTCAGGCTTCTCTGCGACACAGAGGTCTGAGTGCTTCTGGGCAGATTCCTTGCTTGAAATCTCTGAAAAGGTGAAAAAGCTACAAAAGGCCAAAAACTCAGAGAGCAAAAGACTGAGAAACTGGTTTCCACAGAGCTCAGCCCCTTGACTAGGGGGCAGGGTGATTCAACCCAAGTAAGACTGACTGGAAAACAAAGCGGCAGGCCCTGCCCCCAGATGACCAGTCAAAAAACAAAAGGACTATAACCACAGGGTCCCCATAAAATTTTAGACCCCCAACACCGGGGGAAATCAATATATTAAGGTCCTGGTAATACCCTCAAACCTCTATATTTCATAGATACAAGTTTTTTTTTCTTTGTTATTCTCTCTTTTATAATTATTATTATTATTCACTTGCTTTCACATTTCCTGTTATTGTTTGTTTGTTTGTTTGTTCATTTTTTTTAACTACTTAACATTACAAGCAGAGGCTTAATACAACTATAAACCCAGGAACCTGAAATAACCTTCCTCGCCGAGGAGGAGATATGACCACCTTCCCACCTTATCACTTCTGTCGGTGTTTCTAGATATTTGCTTTTGTTCTGGTATTATATAAATCTTATTCTTGGGGTTCATTCTGAATGACTAGGTTCTTTTATTTATTGTCATTTATTTTTGTTGGTATATATGTTTGTTCGTGCTTGTTTACATACGTTATAAATATTATTTTGGGGACCCATTCTGACTGGGATTTCTTCTTTTTCTCTTTCTCTCTATCTTTTTTTAATCCTTATTCTTTCTTTCTGGTGGTGAATGCCAATTGCTCCGAAACCTTCCAGAGTGCACCCTGCGTGGATCATGGGCAGTATTCCCAGCTATACATCCTCTCATCCACTTCTCATCAAAATGACTAGGAAGAGGAACACTCAACAGAGGAAAAGCACAGAGACGGCACCCTTTCTCTCAGAACTATTAGACATGGACATAAACAGTATGTAAGAAAGGGAATTCAGGGTGACAATTATCCAGGCAATGGGTAGGATGGAGAAAAACATTAAAGACAACATAGAATCTCTAAGGTCAGAAATGAGATCCAGTATAGCTGATGTGAAAAATGATGTCAGTGAGCTCCAATCCAATCTAAATACTCTAACAGGTAGAGTTATAGAGACAGAGGATAAAATTAGTGATCTAGAGGATAAAATGGTTGAGAAGAAAGGTCAGGGGGAGAGTTGGAACAAACTGCTCAGGAATCATGAGAACAGACTTAGGGAAATAAATGACGCCTTGAAACATTGCAACGTCAGAATCATTGGAATCCCAGAGGGAGTAGTGAAAGACAGAAGACTGGAAGATATAGCTGACCAGATTCTGAATGAAAATTTCCCCAATCTGGGAACTGGAACAAGTGTTCATGTCCTAGAAGCAGAAAGAACACCTGCCAAGATCAATGAGTCTACAAAAATACACAGACACACAATCTTAAAATGTGCAAATTATAATTTTAGACAGGAGGTCCTGAGGGCAGCTAGGGGGAAGAGAATCCTTACATATGGAGGAAGGCCCATCAGAATAACGTCAGACCTGTCCACAGAAAACTGGCAAGCCAGAAAGGGCTGGCATGATATATTCAGGGCACTAAACGACAAGAACATTCAGCCAAGAATACCTTATCCAGCAAGGCTGACATTCACAATGGATGGAGAGATAAAGAGCTTCCAAGACCAGCAAGGAGTAAAAGAGTATGTGACCACCAAGCCGGCACTCCAGGAAATATTAAAGGGGGTTTTATAAAAGCAGAAAGAACACATGAGTGACTTAGAACAGAAATTTGCCATCTATAGAAACAAGGACTTCACAGGCAACATGATGTCAATAAACACGTATCTTTCAATAATCATTCACAATGAGAATGGCCTAAATGCTCCCATAAAATGGCACAGGGTTGCAGAATGGATAAAACGACAGGAACCGTCTATACGCTGTCTACAAGAGACATATTTGGAACCAAAAGATACATCCAGACTGAAAGTGAAAGGATGGAGAACCATCTTCCATGAGCTGGGGTAGCGATTCTCATATCAGGTAAATTAGATTTTAAGCTAAAGACTGTAGTCAGAGATACAGAAGGACACTACATCATTCCTAAAGGATCTATCCTCCAAGAAGAGCTAACAATTGTAAACATTGATGCCCTCAGTAGAGGAGCAGCCAACTACATAAGTCAACTGTTGATCAAAATAAAGAGTCATATTGATATGAATACATTAATAGTGGGAGATCTTAACACACCACTCTCAGTAACTGACATATCATTTAAACAGAAAATCAATAAAGAAACAAGAGCTTTGAATGACACATGGGACCACATGGACCTCATAGATATATACAGAACATTCCACCTAAAACAACAGAATACTCATTCTTCTCAAGCACACAAGGAACTTTCTCCAGAATAGACCACATACTGGGCCACAAATCAGGTCTCAACCGATATCAAAAGACTGAGATGATTCCCTGCATTTTCTCAGACCACAGTGCTTTAAAACTGGAACTCAACCACAGAAAAAGTTTGGAAGGAATTCAAACACATGGAGACTAAAGAACAACATGCTCAAGAATTCTGGGATCAACCAGGAAATCAAAGATGAGCTTAAACAATTCATGGAGACCAATGAGAATGAAGACACATGGAGGCAAAACCTACAGGATACGGCAAAGGCGGTCCTAAGTGGGAAATACATAGCCATCCAAGCCTCACTCAAAAAAAATTGAAAAATCCCAAATACACCAGTTCTCTTTACACCTTAAAAACTGGAAAATCAACAACAAATCAAGCCAACCCCATGCACAAGAAGGGAAATAATCAGGTTAGAGCAGAGATCAACGAGTTGGAAACTAAAGAAACAGTAGAGGGGTGCCTGCGTGGCTCAGTGGGTTGGAGCCTCTGCCTACAGCTCAGGTCATGATATCGAGGTCCTGGGATCGAGCCCCGCCTCGGGCTCTCTGCTCGGTGGGGAGCCTGCTTCCCCTTCTCTCTCTGCCTGCCTCTCTGCCTACCTGCGATCTTTCTCTGTCAAATAAATAAATAAAATCTTTAAAAAAAAAAAGATTCTCAAGAAACAGTAGAATGCATCAAGGAATACAGAAGCTGGTTTTTTGAAAGAATCAATAAGATCGATAAGCCACTGGCCAAACTCATCCAGAAGAAAAGAGGGAGGACCCTAATTAACAAAATTATGAATGAAAGGGAAGAGATCATGACTAATCCAAAGAAAATAGAAACAATCATCAAAAATTATTCTCAACAGCTATATGCCAATAAGCTAAATAACCTAGAAGAAATGGACGGATTCCTGGAAACCCATAATCTTCCAAGACTGAAACAGGAAGAAATAGACAACCTGAATAGACCAATATCGAGTAATGAGATTGAAGCAGTGATCAGAAAACTCTCAAGAAACAAGGGTCCAGGACCTGACGGATTCCCTGGGGAATTCTACCAAATACTCAAGGAAGAAATAATACCTATTCTCCTGAGACTGCTTCAAAAAATAGAAACAGAAGGAAAACTTCCAGACTCCTTCTATGAAGCCAGCATTACCCTGATCCCCAAACCAGGTAAAGACGCCATCAAAAAGGAGAATTTCAGACCAATATCCCTGATGAATATGGATGCCAAGATTCTCAACAAGATCCTAGCTAATATGATCCAATACCACACTAAAAATATTCATCATGACCAGGTGGGATGTATGCTTGGGATGCAAGGGTGGTTCAACATTTGCAAATCAATCCATGTGATAGAACAAATCAAGAATAGAAGAGAAAAGAACCCCATGGTCATCTCAATGGATGCAGAAAAAGCATTGGACAAAATTCAGCATCCATTCCTGATTAAAACTTCAAAGTATAGGGATAGAAGGAACATTCCTCAACATCATAAAGTCTATCTATGAAAAGCCCACAGCAAATATGATTCTCAATGGGGAAAAGCTGACAGCCTTCCCTCTGAGATCAGGAACACTTCAAGGATGCCCACTCTTGCCACCCTTGTTCAACATAGTACTAGAAGTCCTAGCGACAGCAATCAGACAACCAAAAGAAATAAAAGGTATTCAAATTGGCAATGAAGAAGTCAAACTCTCTCTCTTTGCAGATGACATGATACTTTATATGGAAAACCCAAAAACTCCACCCCCAAGCTACTAAAACTTATACAGCAATTCAGTAATGTGTCAGGATACAAAATAAATGTACAAAAATCAGTTGCTTTCCTATACACCAACAATGAAAATATGGAAAAGAAAATTAGAGAATCAATTCCATTTACTGTAGCACCAAGGACCACTAGATACCTGGGAATAAACCTAACCAAAGAGGTAAAGGATCTGTACTCAAGGAACTACAGAACGCTCATGAAAGAAATTGAAGAAGTCACAAAAAGGTGGACAAGCATTCCATGCTCATGGATCGGAAGAATAAACATTGTTAAAATGTCTATACTGCCCAGAGCCATCTTTCAATGCCATCCCGATCAAAATTCCACCAGTTTTTTCAAAGAGCTGGAAAAAACAATGCTAAAATTTATATGGAATCAGAAAAGACCCCGAATTGCTAAGAAAATGTTGAAAATGAAAAACCAAGCTGGGGGCATCACATGGCCTGATTTCAAACTTTACTACAAAGTGGTGATCACCAAGACAGCATGGTACTGGTACAAAAACAAACCCATAGACCAGTGGAACAGAATAGAGAGCCCAGAGATGGACCCGCAACTGTATGGTCAAATCATCTTTGACAAAACAGGCAAAAATATCCAGTGGAAAAAAGACCATCTTTTCAATAAATGGTGCTGGGAAACTGGACTGCTATATATAGAAGAATGAAACTTGAAGATTCCCTTACAGCATACACAAAGATAAACTCAAAATGGATAAAAGACCTCAACGTGAGGCAGGAATCTATCAAAACCCTAGAGAAGAACATAGGCAGTAACCTCTATGATATTAGCCACAGCAACTTCTTTCAGGACATGTCTCCAATGGCAAAGGAAACAAAGCAAAAATAAACTTTTGGGACTTCATCAAGATAAAAAACTTCTGCACAGCAAAGGAAACAGTCAACAAAACAAATAGGGAACCCATAGAATGGGAGAAGATATTCGCAAATGACACTACAGACAAAGGTCTGCTATCTAAGATCTATAAAGAACACCTGAAACTCAACACTCACAAAACAGATAATCACATCAAAAAATGGGCAGAAGACATGAACAGACACTTCTCCAAAGAAGGCATATAAATGGCTAACAGACACATGAAAAAATGTTCATCGTCTTTCACCATCAGAGAGATTGAAATCAAAACCACACTGAGATACCACCTTACACCAGTTAGAATGGCCAAAATCAACAAGACAGTAAACAACAAATGTTGGAGAGGATGTGGAGAAAGGGGAACCCTCTTCCACTGTTGGTGGGAATGCAAGTTGGTGCAGCCACTTTGGAAAACAGTGTGGAGATTCTTCAAGAAATAAAAAATAGAGCTACCCTATGACCCTGTAATTGCACTACTGGGTATTTACCCCAAAGAAGCAGTGCAGTGTAAAGAAGGGCCACATGTACCCCAATGTTCATAGCCGCAATGGCCACAATCACCAAACTGTGGAAAGAACCAAAATGCCCTTCAACAGATGAGTGGATAAAGAAGATATGGTCCATCTATACAATGGAATATTATGCCTCCATCAGAAAGGATACATATCCAACTTTTGTATCAACATGGACGGGACTAGAAGAGATTATGCAGAGTGAAATAAGTTAAGTGGAGAGAGTCAATTATCTATGGTCTCACTTATGTGTGGAGTATAAAGAAAATCATGGAGGGCATTGTGAGTAGGAAGGGAAGGGTGAATGGAGGGAAATTGGAGGGGGCGATGAACCAGGAGAGACTGTGGACTCTGAGCAACAAACTGAGTGGTTTGGAGGGTTGGAGGTGGGGGGTTGTGCGAGCCTGGTGGTGGTTATTGAGAAAGGCACGTATTGCCTGGAGCGCTGGGTGTGGTACATGAACAATCAGTCTTGTAACACTGAAAAAATAAAATAAACATATTTGGGAAAAAATCACATCAAGAACAACAGACATCTACTTCTTACATTTCTGGAGCTTAAGTGTCCAAGATCAAGGTTTGGATCTGGTTCCTGGTTCGCAAGCAGATGCCTTCTTGCCGAGTCCCAATGAGGTAGATCATCTCGTGTCTCCTTGCATAAGGAAGCTCATGCCATTCATGGGGCTCTACCCACATGAACTGTCACCACTAAAGATCCCACCTCCTCCACAATCACACTGAGGGGTTAGGGTTTCAACATAGGAATTTTAGAGGAATACAAACATGCAAGTCCATTGCACACACACTGATGGGGACACAGTGGCGCTACAGTTCATGCCTGACAAAGGCCTCAGCCATCCCTTGGGGGTCTCCGGAGCTGGAGGCCTGCAGAGTTGTCCCAAGTTGGGAAGACAGGCCAGGCCTTATTCCTGGCGTCAGTCTGTTTCTGGAAGGAGCCATGAATGAGCCATTTCTGTTCAGCTGAGGAAATCCCCAGAGGGCTGATCAGTGCCTGTTCATCAGCCAGAACACAAGTCCGTCGTTCCTGAAGGGGGACCCGAGAGGGTCATCCCAGCGTCCACCACAATGAGACCCTGCAGGAAAACCCTGGGGGAGTTCCTCAAGGACAGACCCATAGAGTTCAGAGCTCAGAGATCCCTGCCCTTGCCCAGGGTTTTATCAATCCTCTAAGTCTTGACTTACCACCTCTGGCCTCAGAGCTCAGCTGCAAGGACCCCAGAGCAAAGCTTTCCCTGCAATAATAGGAGGAACCTCTCCCGGTGTGTGCAGGAATCCTAAGTGGAGAGCAGACTTTCTCCCTGACAGCGAGGAAGCTCCTGCACCCTTTCCCAGAGGAGCTGACTCTTCTCTCCCCTTGGGTTTCCCAGAGTACAAGAAAGATCTGATGGTGACCCACTCACTGAGAAATGTGGAAAAATGGGAAAGCATTGTGCTAACTTCACTGCAGAATGGCTCACTGGGGAGGGTAGGACTCAAGCAAGGCCGGCAAGGAAGGTGGTGTTGAAATGCAGAGAGAGGTGATAGCCGACCAGGGAGACAGGGGTCAGAGTGCGGGAGATGCTTAGACGTGTGGGCGCAGAAATCAGGGAAGCTCAGCAACAAGGTACGTGCTGCCATCGACTCGCCCAACAAATACCACATGAGGACACAGCAATATCAGAAATTCATGAAGTAAGCAAATAACCTGTAGAAAAGAATATATATGAAAGAATGTCCCTGAAGGGACTGGAAGAAATGGTGCTGGCCTAAGTTAAGTCTGGAAATGAGGGGAGTCTCTAAGAACAGCGAGTACATAAGTGCCCAGCCCAGCTGGCAAAGTGGTTTCCCGTGGGTGAGCAATTCTAATGCCTCTCTCCATGTATCCCGGAATTGTACTTATTTGCTCTGTGAGCTGGAAAGGCCTAGAAAAAATGGCAGTCCCCTAGCCCAACCAGCACCCAGATGTTGGTTTCTGATACCATTCTCCAGCAGAAGAAACAGAGCTCCCTGGGGAAATGGCTGATTCCAGGGTGGGGGCGGGGAATCTGCAGGGTGACGGTGGAAAGTCTTAGAGCCCTAAAAGGAATGGCTCAAAAAACAAAACCACAATAATGAGGGCTGCAGGAGCCAACTGAAGGAGCTCCGACAGGCGAAAGCCAGAACAACTGGAGCAGGAAACCAAATAATGTAGTATATTATAACCCAAAATATAAAACACACCGGCATGAGTCCTGGGACTCATGTTCCAGACAACCTTCTTTCCCCATGTCCAGCCGGCCTGTAGGCTCTCCCCTCAGCTGCAAACTCAGGAGCTGTTTCACACTGGTTCTGGAACAAGTGTAACACAATGTCAGGTGGCTCAGGAGGCCCCATGCATGTGTGCCCCTGTCGAGCTCAGAGAGTCAACAGTGGTGTAGGAGTCAGCTCAGGTTCCAGAACAAAGTCCCATAGATAGAGGGGCTGAGACAACAGATAGTTCCTCTCTCACCATTCTGGAAGCTGGAATTCAAAGATGAAGGTGTGTGCAGGGTTGGTTTCTTCTGGGGCCTCTGTCCTTGGATGGCTGTCCACTCCTTGTGTCCCCACATGGTCACCCCTCTGTGAATGTCTATGTACTAATCTACTCTTCTTATAAGGACACTAGTCCTATTGGATAGCCCCCCCTCAGTGACTTCATTTTAACTCAGTTACCTCTTTAAAGACCCTGTCTCTAAATATGGTTACATCTAAGGTATGGAGTATTAGGACTTTCACATACAAATGGAGGAAAAGGTACAGCCCAGGGGCTTCCACATACCCAGAAGCCACTCTGTGGTTAAGGCTGATCTGTCACACATCCTCAGGGCCCCCTGTCCCCTGCCACCTTTGCCTATCACAGGAGGCTGGTTTCCACTGGTGCATCTACAGCAGGGTGCCAGGGCAGCTGTGGGTCCTAGGCTGAGGCAGGGGATGGTCTCCTCCAGGCTCTGTGCCACACCTCACACCACGGGCCCTCCTGCAGCTTACTGTGCATGTCCTTCACTTCTGGTCATCACAGCTACTCCAGCTTGCACTGCTCCCACCTACCAGAAATGGGCCCTTCCCTCACACTCCAGAAGCTTGAGCCCAATCCAGAGAGCTTTTGGGGGAAGAGAATCCCTGGCATATTCCTTCCTCTTCTACTCTCTTCCCAAGTCAAGCTCCCAATCTTCCCCCAGGTGGAAGCCCAAGCTCCACTGTGTATAAGCAGGTTAACATTAGACCCTGGGAAGGGGCTGATCATGTTTACATCTGGGTCCTGGGCTCAGCCAGTCCAAGGTGCCCAAGTGTATCCTCCACCATGTAAAATCTGAACATCCCTCCAGAGGCCTCTATTCTGTCTTTTCAACACAATTCAGAGGTCAGGAAAGAGCCTTGGCCTTGAGCTGGGACAGGGTAGCCCTCTTCTGCACTAAATCATGCACATGGACAAGGTGTACTTCTTACCTTTCCTCTGGAACCACAATTTATTCATTGGCTCCCCTGTAGAGGGAGAGAACCCTCTATACCCTGGCGCCTTTCTCCTCCAGGGCTCCAAACTTAATTTTCTCGACCTTCACTAACCTCTAGGTAGGTCAGTCAGATCCAAGGGCAGTGGAAAAGGTAAGAATGTACTAGAAAGCAGAGTCCCCCCCCATCCCTACCAACCTGAGCCCAGTGTTTGTGGACCCTCCTCCCTATTTACTACTATGAGGTAGTTAGCCAGGAAGGTGACCCAAACCAAGCCACTTGCTTATGGGCTTACTTGAAAGCAGGGCAGTAGCTGGTACAACCAGCTCCCTATCAACCACAGATAGTTAGGTTGGCCCCCCTTGCTTGGGTCCATTCATATGCTCTACTCCAGCCCATCCTCTAGCAGGGGAGTAGCTGTGCAGTCACTGACTAGTATAGGCCCACCAGGAAGCCCCTCCCAGACCCTTCTTGCAGCATCTGGAGTCAAGCATGCTATATATGCCTGTGCCTGTCAGAGTTCACAGCAAGGAGAGCTGCTTAGGTCTAAATACCAGAGTCCTTAGCGCTCTCATCAATCGACTGCACAGGTAGTGCCACCCCATTTTGTATTTCTCCTTCTCAGATAAAAGCTCACCAGGTTTGTTCATTTGTATTATTGATGGTCTCTTTTACACCATGACAGCAGAGTGAGTGGTTGGACAGGAATGACATATGCTTGCAAAGCCTAAACTATTTACTATCTTGCTTTTCATGGAAAAGCATATTGACCCTTGGTGTCAGGCAACATCCCTATTACGCCTGGTGGCCAGTGCCAGCCATGACCCTCAGGGACTCTCATCCTCAGGGAGACCTGGCTAGGCTTCCTCACAAGGCAGTGTCAGCCTTCTAAGAGGCTGGGAGCAGAAGCGTGAAGTTTCTTAGAGCCTGGATTCAGGAATTACACGTCAATCCCATGGCAGCCATATTGAGGGAGCAGGAACGGGGTCCCATGATGGGAGACTTTATGGCCACTCACTGAGGGCCACATTCCAAGGGTGGAAGGAACTGCCACCATCATTACAAAAATCATGCAGATATCTTCCCCTGACCACCTCAGCTCAGCTGAGTCCAGCCAGGGTCCTTGACAAAGTTTCACTGACTCGATACAGAGAAAGGAGTATCACAAAGAATGACCTTCACTGCATCCAGCATGGTTGTTCTTAGGGCTCAGATCCCCGAGACATGTGCCCCGCTTCCTCTCATTCAATAGGTACTCCTGCCTCCCTGCACCTCTGACCTTACATTTCCTAAAGTGATACCAATAGGGCCTAGAGCCATTTATTTCATATACAGGTCTGACGCAACTCAGCTTAAGCATGCCTCCATGTCCTTTATGCCCCCCACACCCACCGTAACTCTCATTCTACATAAGAGAGAGAAGTTTTTGAAATTCTATAACAGGGGTTGGCAAACTGTGCTTAGGGCCAAACCTGGCCAACACCTGTTCTTGTGCAGGCTAAAAATGGTTTCCTATTTTTAAATGATTGTTTAAAAAAAAAAGAAGAAGCAAAGACCATAGGTAGATGTGGTTCATAAAGCCTAAAATATTTGCTATCTTCCCCTTTACAGGAAAAATCAGATTCCAGTGCAGTATAAAAAGTGGGAGATAGAGAGCATTGGGGAGTTATCAGACAGGAGGCTGCTCCATACTGTCCCCCTGTCCAGGAATGTCTGACTCACTCCAGGGGGTTCCCTGGTGGCACCCCTCCCTTACATCACATGTGCCATCCTCCACTGTCCACCAAGTGTTTGCACAGTGACTCTCCAGGTGCAGTGAAGCCATCCAGTGTCATGCTGTGAGCCCTGGCTCCGGAGCCCGGCAGCATGGTTGGAATCCTCCACTGTTGCTCGCTAGCTGTGCAACTGAGGTCATTGGTCTCGAAAGATGACTCTCATGAGCCTTACCTCCCAGTAGTCACACCGGTGACTCTGGGAAGCCCACTCACTTTCACCAGTAGAGCAGTGGAGATGACATTGCTCTAGTTCCAGTGGAAGCCTGAAGAGGGCCTGGCAGCTGCCACTCTCACACTCTTGGAATCCATCCACCACATCAAGAAGCCAAAGCAAAAGTGAAGACAAAGAATAGACCCAGGTTGCCAGCTGTCCCCATCAGGATGTAGAGCCCTCTTGGAGATTCTAGGCCCAGCCACCACCTGTGTATGAGACCCTTAGGTAAGACCAGCAGGACCTCCACCCAGCTAAGCCCAATGTACAGCATCATGGAATGCAATGGAATTGTTGTTTCAAGATGCTAAGTTTTAGGGTACCTTGTTATGCAGCACTAGATAACTGAGGTGGTGGCCCTGGGCCAGTCACTGAGACTGTCTGTGCTTCAGTTTCCTCATCTATACAGTGGGGACAGTCGACATTATATCTATCTCACTGGGCTTCTGGGAAGACTCAGGAAGTTAGACACCATGGATATTTTATTCCTGTCTTCGAATTAAGCCTTAATGGTGAGGCAGGCACTGTGCTGCATGACCCAGAGTCCACCTGCAGGTAGCCCCCCGCCTGCCTGTGGCTGCCTACAGCTCCATCCCTGCAAGTCGCCAGAGACTAGGCAGCACATGTGACCTGTTAGGCAGGGCAGGCAGAAGTGCCCCAGGATGAAGGCCTCCAAAGGGACTCGCACCAGCAATGGAGGAGAGCTGGTGTTAACCTGCCCTACACTTCCCACTCCCCTACCAATGTTTTCCAGATCTATTCCCAAATAAATGGCTTATATCCAAATCTTTGTCTTCTGGCCAGCTTTGGGGGGAAACCCAGACTGAAGAATATGTGAAAGGCATTCGAAATAGGTAAAACAGAATAAAATCACAAATGTAGGAACAGCTGTGTACATGGGGGCATGAGGAGAGAAGAGCAGACTGGCCTAGCTGGACCAGATTATGTGCTGTTGCGTGTCGAGGGTGTCCCTGAGAAGGGCCCCTTCACACAATGCCCAAGAGCTGAGTCTTTATTCTCAGGCAGAAAGGGGAGGCAGGTCACAGCAGAAGAAGGACACTGTCAACTCCCTTCTCTGCTACCACCACCTGTGAAAATCACCTGTACCCTCCTTCTCCCTCTGCCATCTGTGAGAAAGACGGTCCCACCTGTTGGCAGATAAATCCCCTCAGTGTCGTTCATCCTCCTTCTTGGAAATGTTGGTCCACCAATTAGTTTCTTTCTCCTACATCTCTATCTCTTCCCTTTGGATTTCTCCTCACCCAATAAAATCACCTGTTTTCACCCAAATGTGTGGTGGTTTCTCTGGTCTCAGACCTGGGGGCAGAGACTGAGGTTAGTTACCAGAGGCAAGGATGAAAGGTTTGGGGAACTTCAGAGAGGCACAGAGAGCCAGGGCTGTCTAAGAATAGTCCATGGGGTGGTATAGAAGTGCTCCTTGACTGTCTGGAGGTGAATAGTCAAAACTGAACAGTACCCCCTGCTTAACTGGCCTGCCCCCATACAGGACCAAGCCTTTCCAGGGGCTATTTCACATGCTGGCTCCTACTGCCTAGGAAGGAGTAGGACCTTGTGGGGAGCCCAGAGGGGCAGACAAGCCACCTGAAGGGCATACTGGCAGACAGACTGCATTGCTCAAGATTCCTTTTTGCAAACAATAAACTGACTTTAACTTAAATAAGCAGAAAAGGAACTTAATAGAAAGACCCAGAGTAGCTTACCACCTCTCAGAAAATGAGGATCAGATCAATGGGCATGAACCATGGGCAGAATCCCCTTCAAGATCACATCACAGGGAAAGATTCGTTGGTCTTGCCTGGCGCTGCTGCTGAGCCCTGGACACCACACCAACACTATTGTGAGCTCTGTCCCAGGCTCCACGTGAATGAAGGCCACCATGTGAATCATGAGCTGCCCTCTCTTCTTTTTATCATTTGCTCCAAATCAAAGGCTCGAGGGAGAAGCATCTGCTTGGCCAAGCATAGGTCCTAGACCCATAACTTGCCCAGAATCAAGTAAGCAAGTATCACATGGAATCCAATTCCTCAACCTGAGTAAGGAAGGATGATGCTGGGGAGCCAAGACAGATTGACCAGCACAGTCCACCCCTTTGACTGACTGACACACTCAATTGGTGACCTCAGCTGCAAACCCAAACTCCTGAGTAATGACCGTGTCTCCTCTGGTTGTTATGGTTCCATCTCGACATACAGAACTATAGTAAAATTGTAAAGTTTACAATTTAGCATTCCAAGAGTTATAAAGCATCCCAACCACATCAATGGGAGAAAGAGAGAGGAAAGAGAAGTTAATCTGTACAAACATCTCTGTGACCTAACCAAGGAAAGACATGCAAATATGGCCATATCTTCATTTCAGCAACAGATCATGAGGCCATAGCTGCTGCTTGTAATTCCCACCTTCCCTTCCCAGCCGCAGTCCCTGCACCCTCAGCCAGCTTTGAGGAAACTTTTTTTTAAAAAGATTTTATTTATTTATCTGACAGAGAGAGAGAGAGAGATCACAAGTAGGCAGAGAGGCAGGCAGAGAAAGAGAGAAGGAAGAAGGTTCCCTGCTGAGCAGAGAGCCTGATGTGGGGCCCAATCCCAGGACCCTGAGATCATGACCTGAGCCGAAGGCAGAGGCTTAACCTACTGAGCCACCCAGGTGCCTCTCTTTGAGGAAACTTCTTGATCACACCCCTGGCTGACCCAAGTCCCTAGGGTCTTCCACTAAATTTCACTATAAGAATTGGAAGTACCAGGGTGCCTGGGTGGCTCAGTGGGTTAAAGCCTCTGCCTTCAGCTCAGGTCACGATCTCAGGATCCTGGGACTGAGCCCCACATCGGTTCCCTGCTCAGCAGGGAGCCTGCTTCCCCCTCTCTCGCTGCCTGCCTCTCTGCCTACTTGTGATCTCTCTCTCTATGTATCAAATAAATAAATAAATAAATAAATAAATAAATAAATAAAATCTTAAAAAAAAAGATTTAAAAAAATTTTTAAAAAAACTAAAAAAAAAAAAAAAAAAGAATTGGAAGTACTAGGAGTCCTTGAGATTCCATCCATTCTCCTTCCCGCCTTCACTGTGTGGCAACAAACCCATTGAGTCAAATACCACAATACCATAAGCCATGAATATAATGGTGGGTAGACTACATGTCACCTGAGACTGCCCTGTGTTCTGAGATCTAACTAACATTGGTTCTACATCCTTAAATCTATGTCTTATAAGCATTCAAATCCCTTCCAAAGATGTCTGCAAATGTCTCAAGGAAAAACATCAGGGCTAGCTGGCTCTGTTCTACACAGCACTAACTTGAATGTGTGAAAAAGCAGCTCATTTCTCCAAATCCATAATTTTTCTTTCTTTCTACCTTTGCCTTCCCCTCTCTATCCTTCCATCTGGTCCTTCTCCAGCCCATATTCCTCTATTTTACCATGTCAAGCAACTTGGCTAAACCTCATTCTGAGGATTCACCTCACACATGCCTTTAACTTAACAGGAATTTCATTACAGTAGTTCCTGAAAATGAGGGAGAAAAATGCATCATGTGGGATAATCCATCCCGTGTACTAGAAGGTGCCCTTTCCAATCCTGATTCCAATTCTCATAGAATGAGTTTCCAGCCTCATTTATGGTGATCCTAGCATTGAAAGACATGTATTTATCATACAAAATAATTGCAGACCAACTATGATTCCACCCAACTTGAAGGGAAGTACAGCTGTGATGGGTGTACAGAGAGAGGGGAGGTCAGTGCTCAAATGTGGGTCGTATACTTCGTACACGTTACTCTGTGGATGATCTCAGAAAACTTTCAAAAGTAATTTTGACTCATTAGGATTTTACCTTCTGACCTGGTCTTAGAATTTAACTCCCTTTTAAGACACAACTCAATTTGATTTTTTTGTTTTATTGCTTTTAATTAATAAACTTTATTCTTATAGCAATCTTAGATTAATAGCAAAATTTAGTGGGAAGTACAGAGTTCCACTATATCCCCTGTCTTCCCACACACCCACAACCTCCCTTATTATCAGCATCCTGCACCAGAGTGGTGCATTTGTTACAATAGATTAACCTACACTCACATGCCCTTATCACCCAAGATCCATAGTCTACACAAGGGTTCAGTCTTGGCATTGTACATTCTGTGGGGTTGCCAAATGACTAATGACATGTATCCATCATTATGGTATCACACAGAGTATTTTCACTGCCCTGATAATCCTCTGTGCTTTAATCATCCCTCCTCCCAACCTCCAACAACCACATATCTTTTGGCCCTCTCCATAGTTTTGCTTTTCCCAGAATGTCACATAGTGGGAATCGTACAATTTGTAGCCTTTTCAGACCGGCTTCTTTCACTTAGTAATATGCAATTAAGGTTCTTCCATGTCTTTTCATGGCTTAATAGCTCATTTCTTTTTAGTGCTGAATAACATCACACTGTATGACCCTACTACAGTTTATCCATTCACCTACTGAAAAATATCTTCAGTGCTTCCAAATTTTGGCAATGATGAGTAGAGCTACCATAAACATCCATTGCAGGTTTATGTGCATATATAAGTTTTCAATCATTTATGTAAATACCAAGAAGTGTGACTGCTCGATCTCATGGTAAGAAAATGTTTAGTTTTATAAGAAACTGACAAACTATCTTCCAAAGTCCCCACACCATGCCGTATCCCCACCAGCCATGAATAAGAGTTCCTGTTATTCCACATCTTCACTAGCACTTGGTTTGTCAGTGTTCTGGATTTTGGCCATTTAAATAGCTGCGTAGTGGTGTCTTGGTGTGGTTTTAATTAGCATTTCCCTGATGACAGATGATGTGGATCATCTTTTCATTTGCATATCTGTCATCTGTGTGTCTTCTTTGAGGAGGTGTCTCTTTAGGTCTTTGACCCTTTTTTCTTTTTAGTCAGGCTGTTCATTTTCTTACAGTTGTGTTTAGGAGTTTTTCTTTGTTTTTAATGATTTGGCTCCTAATCACAATTAAGCCTCCCCTCTTATGCCATGGGCTTATCAAGGGTTTTCCCAAACAAAGATATTTCTCTCCCTTGGAGGATTTCTGGTCCCAGCTCAGGTACACCTGAGAGCAGTATGATCGGTAGTGAAGCATGGCAAGCCAGGGAGAAGAGAAGAGGTGACTGATGACAGGGGAAGATCTGGGAAGACCTCTTGGAGGAGGGGGCGCACCTGGAGTGCAGCTGAAGAAAGAGTAAGAAGCCAGTTGAGACACAGAGTGAGGAGGGGCATAGTCGACTAGGGAGACAGCATCAGGAGAAGCCTGGGGAGGGACAGAGTGACCATGTGGACAAAGCGGCTGAAAGTGAATGAAAGCAGGAATGGAGGTGCTGGCCAGGTTGGGGCAGCGGTGCATGCACTGACCAGGCTGGAACTTGCTACTAAATTGTTGGGACATTACCAAAAGATCTCAAACTGCTAGAGGAGTCCAAGAGGTAACATAGATGGGTGAGGCAGGTAATGTCTGAGACAGTAGGGAGCAGTGAGCTCTCCAACAAACTGGAAGCCACATAACCGCTCTAGAGGGGCAGGGCAGGGCAGAGCTTAGGGACTATCGTTGGGAGATGTCCTTCAGGCACAGGGTCCAGTACTGCCTTAGATTTTTATGTAAAATCTTTTTAAATGCTAGCTCTGAGTTTTTGTGTATGTGCTGCCAAAGCAAGTACTGGCTCTGAGTTTTTGAAGCACAAGCACCAAACAAAGTGTGGGCAGAAGCTGCTCTCCATGCACAAGGACACCTCCCTGTGCACACTCACATGTACCGGCACATATGCACATTCAGTGCAGCCCGGAACGCACACATGCAGGCCTGTGTGCACGCCCGCAAACACAGGTCTTGACTTACCTGGTTGCATGTGCCCGCACACACACACATACACACACACACCCATATACACAAGTATTGCTCATGTGCACACATGCACACGCAGGCATGCAGCCCTGTACTGGAACTCTCCAGCAGAGGCCTAGAGAACAGAGGTGCCTCCTTGGGCCTGGATGAAGAGGGTAGGCAGTCCACAGTCTCTGTGGGTGAGGGGAAGAGGTGTCACGGGCCAAGTCTCTGCCTCACTGCACATGGTACCTGCACCCAGCCTGGGCTTTCTGCCTTTCTGCTTGGGTTCCCTTCCCACTGGCCAGTGCTTCTGTGAGCTATCAGGACTTTCCTGTAGGCAGAGGCAGACGCAGTCTGCTGCACATTTTGGCAGCCACTGGACTGCTGCTGGGAGCACATTGTGCATGTCTCCAGAGCACCAGTGCAAGAGCAGGTTTTAAAAGTACATTTTTATGGTGGTGAGATGCGCCCGTGATCATCAATCCACGAGTGCTAAAGAGCAAAGAGGGCAGGTGACAACCTGGCCACCTCCTCCCATGCTCTTCCAGGAGCAGCCTCTTTTTTTATTGGTTTCAGGGATAGAACTTAGTGATTCATCAGTTGCATAGAACACCCAGTACTCATGACATCATGTGCCCCCTTAATGCTCATCACCCAGTTACCCCATCTCTTCAGCAACCCTCAATTTGTTTCCTAGAGTTAAGAGTCTCTTATGGTTTGTCTCCCTCTCTGTTTCTGTCTTATTTAATTTTTTCTTCCCTTCCGCTATATTCATCTGTTTTGTTTCTTAAATTCCACAGATAAATGAAATCATATTTGTCTTTCTCTCTCTGACTTACTTTGCTTAGCATAATGCCCTCTAGTTTTATGTTGTTGCAAACAGCAAATTTTCATTTTCTTTGATGGCTGAGTAATAGTCCATGTGTACATATACCACATTTTCTTTATCCATTCCTCTGCCAATAAACACCTGGGCTCTCTCCACAGTTTGGCTATTGTGGACACTGCTGCTATAAACATTGGGGTGCATGTGCAGGGTCAGCCTTTTTTAACTGTCTGGTTATCATCCTACTAGGGACTACATCCAAGGGTAGCTGACATGTGAAATAACCTACGTCTGGAGTTGCTGACTCTGGACTCTGCCAATTCCCTTAGGAAAGATGTGGTGTCAGTAACCTTCCTTTCCCCCTCTCTCTTTCCCACCTCCTCCACAGCTCATGTTTGGGACTTACATTTTTATTTTACTTCTTGTATTGATACCTGGGTTAATTTCCTACTGCTACTGTAATAAATTCCCATGAACTTGGTTCTAGAGGTCAGAAATCCTAGAGTAAAGATGTTAGTAGGGCAGCGTTCCTTCTGGAGGCTTCAGGGAAGAATCAGCTTCTTTCCCTTTCCAGCTTCAAGAGGAACATATATTCCTTCCTCCATCTTCAAAGCCAGCATTCTCTTCCAATCTCTCCCCCAACCTCTGCCTCCACTGTCACACCTCCTTCTGGCCTTCTTATATGGACCCTTGTGATGACATTGGGTGCACCAGATAATCCAGGGTCACCTCCTCAGGTGGAGACCCTTAAGGTAATCACCCCTGCAGGGTCTTTTTTTTTGCTGTATGAGGGAATATATTCCCAGGTTCTGGAGATTGGGACATGGATGTCTTTGGGGGACCACTATTCTGTCTACGACACTACTTTTATAACTTAAAATAATATATTTAAACCTCCATATCTTATCCCATCAATTTTAGCAACAGCTCTTGCTACCACCCCACTTTGTTTGCTCAACAAATACTTGTTCTGGCAGCCGGGTGATAGCACTGCACTAAACAGGCAAAACCCCAATTCCCAAGGAGCTTACATTCTAGTGAAGAACAGATAAGAAACTGAATAATTAGGTAAATCATGTTTCCAGCATAATTGTTTTTTGGATAATGTGGCAAAATTTAAAATGTGTCCACCCCTTGACCCACCAAACCCAACCATTAAAAATCTGTGTATGAAAGTATGTGTGCAAGATGTTCTACTTTATAGCAGCATTTGTAACAGCAAACATTTGGGAACTAATCAAACATATATTAATGGTAAACAACTTACCATTCGATATGTGGTGCCCAGAAACTAGAATTTATAGAATAATATTATGGCATTTGTTCCAGGATGTGGGTTTATGGCAAACTCTGTCCTGACGGAGCAGTCTAGCAGGGAATGGGCACAGGAGTAAATCACGGTGTGGAAGGCGGGGAGTGCCATGGAGAAAGATCAAGAACGAAGAGGGATAAGGAGTGCTGGTGGGCACAAGTTTTGTTTGTTTCTATTCTGAAATATTTTAGATTTACAAGAGTTGCAAAGATAGTGCAGAAGGTTCCTGAATGCCCCTCTCCTAGCTTGACCTATGAACACATTGCATAATCAGGGTATGTTTATCAAGACTAAGACATGAAGGTAGGCACAGATGGAGTCCTTTCTGGAGTCCTTTCCTATGCAGTGACACCTAAGCACTGACTTGAGGAAGGGGAGGAAGGAACTATGGGGTACCTGAAGAAGAGCACTTCAGGCAGAGGGAACAGTCAGTGTGAAGCCCGCAAGGCAAGAGCAGTCTATTTTCCCACAACAGCAGACTAGAATGGAGTGGATGTAGAAGAGTAGTAGGTGGTGAAGTCCCTGCAGTGCAGGGCAGACAGCCATTGTAGGGCTTTACCAGGTTTTTCTTCTCTTCTGAGTGAAATAGAGGAAACTCTGGAAGATTCTGAGCAGAGAGACAAGATCAGACAGATTTCATCTGGGTCCTCTGGCCGCTGTGCTCTGGGTGTGAGGCCGGAGCAGGGAGATCAGCAACAGTCCACGGGAGAGGTCTTGGGTGCTTGGGCCCCAGCAGGTGGGAGGAGTGGTCATATTCCAGGTACATTTTGCTGATGAAGGAGATATTCCTTCATGGAGGGGACGCACTCCGTAGTTCTTAATGCCTGCATTCTCCCCTGAGCGTGCCTCTCCATATTCTTGCTGCACTCATGTTATGGGTATTTACACCTTAATTAGGGCCCTCCACCTTTACCAAGCCTTCCATCCTGTGTGCACGGGGTAATTCTGAAAATTAAAACACTTTACATAATTTTTATATATGTAAATCATATCTGATTATGACCACTTCACTGCCAACCAGGTAAAGAGCTGGTTTCTGGGCACCATACTTTACCCAAGTCTCCATTAGTAAATTTTTAGATTGTTCCCCACTGTTTGCAGTCCTAAAAATTGTTAGAAAGAACAAACTTGTATGCATATCTTTGTACATGGATTTTTAAGATATCTTACTTAAGTGTTCTTTTTCCCTGCAGTTTTGAGATGTAATTGATGCCCGGTACTGGGAAAGTTTAAGGCACACAGCATGGTGGTTGGACTTAAATGTATCATGACACACTTACCAGAATATAAGTTTAGTCAACATCTATCATCTTATATGGATACAAAAAGAAAAAAAGAAAAGAAAAAAATGTTTTATTCGTTGTGATGAGAACTCTTAGGATTTACTCTCTTCACAACTTTCAAGTATACCATAGAGCAGTGTTCACTATGGTCTCCAGGCTGTAAATACACATCCCTGATGTTTATCTCTCCTATACTGCAAGTTTGTACCTTTTGACCCCTTCTCTAATCCCCCTTCCTCCCCACCTGTGGTGACCATGAACCTGATCTCTTCTGAGTTTTATTTTTTCCTGTTTAGATTCCACATATAAGTAAGATCAGAAGTTATGTGTCTTTCTCTGTCTTGCTTGTTCACTTAGCATAATGCCCTCCATACGCAGATTTTAAATGGTGAGTTTGCTGGGTCAAAGAATAGGCATATTTTAAATTTTGATAAATTATTCCAAATTATCTTCCAAAAATCACTGTGCTGCAGTCAACAGTGAAGAGAGTAGCCGTTTCCCTACCCTGGATATTTTGTCAGTTTTTTACATTTTTTTAATCTAGCCAGCATATATAGGATATATTGTTATTTTTATGTTCTGTTGTGTATTTCCAAGGTCAAACATCTTCTATACTTATTTGCCACTTGGTGTTTCTAGTTTATATCCATTGCATACTTTCCTGCTGGCATTCTTACCTTTTACTAACTAATATATGGAACAGTTCTATGTGGGACGCCTGGGTGGCTCAGTTGGTTGAGCAGCTGCCTTCAGCTCGGGTCATGATCCCAGCGTCCTGGGATCGAGTCCCACATCAGGCTCCTTGCTCGGCAGGGAGCCTGGTCCTCTCTCTGCCTCTGCCTGCCTCTCTGCCTGCTTGTGTTCTCTCTCTGTTATATAAATAGATAGAATCTTTAAAAAAAAAAAAAAGAACAGTTCTATGCATTCCAGATATATTTGGATCATTAGCTTACACATTTCTCTCCACATCTAATATTCATCCTTCTAACTTTATCCATAGTTGTCTACTCTTAAATCAGGATCTTAAATGTTGGTGTCAAATATATCTATCATTTCCATTGTGGCTTCTATTTTGTTATTTCTTGTACTTTGTAATTGAGTGTTTATGTTTGGCTCTTTAATCTGGAGTGAATTTTGTGTGTATGGTGTGAGGTAAGGCTTTATCTTTCCTCATGTTGTATAATAACCAGTTGTCCACTGGCATGTATTAAATGTATCTTACATTGAATTGCATATATACTTATGTCCTTTTCGAGGATCTGTTTTATGACTTATTTGCCTGTGTCTATTTTAATATCATATCTTACAACTCTCTTACTGCAGTGCCTGGGTGACTCAGTCAGTTAAGTATCTGCCTTCGGCTCGAATTATGACCTCAAGTTCCTGGCATTGGCCCACATCAGGTTCCTAGTTCAGCAGGGGAGTCTGCTTCTCCCTCTCCCTTTATTCCTCCCCCACTCCTGCTCTGTCTTGCATTCTCTCTCAAATAACCAAATAAAAATTTAAAAATAAATAAACAGATAGATAAAACTCTCTTACTTCTTTTTTTTTCCAAATACATTTATTTTACTTTTTCAGTGTTACAAGAATGATTGTTCATGCACCACATCCAGTGCTCTATGCAATATGTGCCCTTCTCAATACCCACCACCAGGCTCTCTTACTTCTATAGGATGTTTCCATACTTCCTGAGGCAGGCTCTTCACCACCACCATCATGATGCAAAATTGTTATTGCACTTTTGTTCATTTACACGTCTAGATAAACACTAAAACCAAGTAAAGTTTCATTAAAAACAATCTCCTTAGGATTTGTACTGGAATTGCTTTGAAATATGAATTAATATGACAAAAAATGGTGATCTTTACAATCTGGAGTCTCTGATAAAGGAAGAATGTTAGGTAACTCCATTCAGTCCACTTATTCAGTCTTTTTATGTTTTCCATTAAAGTTTTTTCATATATTCTTACACATTTTTCATCAGTTTACTGCCACATTGTTTGTGATTTTTCTCGCTGTTATGAAAGTCATGAATGCTATTTCTTGTTATAGCTCTAGTTGATTTTTGACCACATGGTTGGCAACAATAATGATCACTCCATTTATCCCTGCCTTTTGCCATGTGACTTCACACTGCTCTCACTTGGGGTGGGGTAAACTATGCCACCCCCTGACACTTAGCCACAGGCCTTACATTAGTCAATGGGCTGTGGTGGACAAGACACAAGCAGAGGCTGGAAACGGGCTTGGACATTGGAACATGCTCTCTTGCCTTCACCATGTTTAGGGGCCACCATGGTTAGGGGTTACCATGTGGGAACCCAGCTCTGCCCTCACCATGCAAACTTGCCCCAGCTGGCCCACTGGGCCCAGGAGGATCATGAGTGCCATGGAGAGCAGAGCTCGGGCTAAACTGCCCCAGCCTAGCTCAAGTTAGAGCAGAATCTCCCCAAAACCACAGACATGTGACTGAGGCCAACCTAGATCAGCAAAGCCCTAGCCGGCCCACAGATGCATAATGTGAAATCACTGCTGTTTTAGAGCAATGGGTTTTGAGGTGGATCATTCTGCAACAATTGACACAATGACAATGTAAGTCATCCAATTCCACATGTTTAACTTGCATCTGGTCACTAAGTGAGCAGTCACAAATTCTGGTAGACCTTCAGTTGATTATTTTCTGACTGTCTGGGTAATTACATCACATACAGGAAAGATCATCCTGTTTCTTCCCTTCCTATCATCCCTCTTTGTTGTTGCTGTCATTGGTAAGGTCTTCACAAATAACACCAAGGGTATATTTATGTTTGTGCTTGTGTGTGTTTGCGTGCGGGGAGTGTGCTGCTCTTTGTGAATACAGGTGTTAATGGGACCCACTGTCTCCAGCAGCCTCAGAACATTTCTCTAGACACAGTAAATTTGGCCAACATCCCTCTGGTAGGAAAAGCAGGCTAGGTGGAAGCCGGATGTGAATTGACATGAATGGATTTCAGGAGACAGCATGCCCCATGACATGGCCCCATGAAAATGCCAGTGTCAACATGGCGGCAGGAGATGGAGGGAGAGAAAAAGAAGCACTTAAGATGTCCCCTCACCCTCAGCTCCATGGACACAAACTTGAGAGTCACCAGCCATCCCCCTACAGGGTGCCCAGAATATCCACCTGGCATTTTCAAAAGAGGCTCAACTGCCCAGTTATCCAAGAGTATAATCACCCCCTCCCAGAGACAGGCCACTCCCCTGGGGGTCTCAGGCCTCACAAGACCGGGGCATATATTTGGGGGTCCTTCTCATGGGCTACAAGGCCTGTCCCTCTGTTGGGGTAGAAAGAGCGATGGCATAAAATAATTAGCGCCTGGGTATTATTTCCAGGTGGCATTGAATGGAACAGTCCCACAACTAGCTTCCTGTTGATGAAAATGCAAATAAAACCCATGAAATGTACATGACCTTTTTAAAGCCACTACAGTTTCTGATTGGGTTTATCTTGTTTATTGCTTGACACTTAATTGGCAGTGGCTTGAACACACTGACTTATAGTTCTCCCTAGTGTTAAGTATTCAATGGTCTGTGAATGATCACGGAGAAGACACGGATGAAACAGAGCCCCACAATTCTTTCACAGAGGGAAGGAGCTTGCCCTCTGCTAGAGCCGTCTGCACACTAGATGCGAAGGCATTGGTGCTGCAGAATGTCTGATTTGACAAATGTCTATGGAAGAGTACTGTGTCCATTCAGCAGAAGTATCTTATCATGCCTCTCAGGGTGAAGCAGATGGGGGCACTAAGGGAAAACTCAAGTAACAATGAGTAGTGATAAACATACCACCAATAATTACAGCTTCTTCTCCCTTAGGTGCTCCTCTAAGTGCATTGCATGTTTTAACTCATTTTATCTGCACAATGACTTCTGAGAGAGGTAGCCTTGTCATCCCACACAGATAAGGAAATGGGGGCAAGGAGAGTTTATAGGAACCCAGAGTCTGATTCTAAATTCTTCTGTGTATTTAAAGAGGTAGAGAATTTGATGTTCTAGGAGGAAGAGGAAGATGTTTACAAAGTGGCAAAGAGATAGATTCAAGAAGCAAGTCTCTGGGTGCCTCACAGAGAAGGTAGCAGGAGTATTATATATCATATACTTCTTTTTTAAAGATTTTGTTTATTTATGAGAGAGAGAGGGAGAGAGAGAGAGAGAGAGAGAGGTGGTAGAAGAAGCAGACTTCCCACAGAGCAGGAGACCTGGGATCCCAGGACCCTGGGATGGCTTGAGCTGAAAGCAGATGCTTAACCGACTGAGCCATCCAGGGGCCCTATATTATATAGTTCTATTTAAATGATATAGAACAGTATATAATACAGTTGTGTTCTTTAAACTCTATGTGTGCATATAGTTATTAAGTTATTATATGTTATATATAATATATATTATATAGTTATATATATAACAGTTATTATATGTTATAATTATAACATAACAAATAATTATATATTCAATATATAATTATATATTATTTGTTATGTTAAGTCAGATGGATGTATGAGTCCAAAAGGAAAATGAATTGTTATAAAATATCTGACTTAAGGAAGGACTTGTTCAGGTACAGTTGATATAAATGAATGGATGATGGTGAATACCAAATTGTAACACCTCCTGGATTCCCTTTAGTACATTTAAAGAGTCATGTAACATTTCACTTAAAAAAGTCAAAGTACATAATATGCCAGAAAGTACATACTTTGTAATAATTTAAACTCCTGATGGAAAAATGTTAGATGTCTACTTAGAAATGAGTGAGCTTGCTACCAAGACAGGAGCAGAGGTTGTTCCCATCCCAGTTCCAGTTGCTCATTCAAAAATTATATATTATTTGTTATGTTATAATATTGTATTATATTAGTATATATGTTATATATAGTATATTTTTATATTATAAATTAAAATATATGTTATAATTATATTACTTATATGTTATGAATTATAATACTACTTAGTATATAATTTATTTTATTACAGTATTTCAACAGAACCATTAAAAAGTATTTTCCAAGGGAAACCGTCGGGGCCATGTGACCCCATAAACCTTCAGGGAAGGTCACACAGATGACACTGGCCTGAGTGGCTGGACTCTCAGAACCATACAACAAACTGGTGCTGTGGTAGAAAGCAGTCTGCTGAGCCACTGAAGGGCATCATCACTACTTGGAAAACATGAAAACATGTCAGCGAATGTGAGAGTAAGTTACAGGTGTCCCTGAAGGCATAACCCGCTCCACCATGGGAATTTTGTGTAGGATGTCTGGTGGCCCTCAGCCCAGGAGGGCCCATGAAATTCCAACTGTGCACCCAAACTGCTAGCGAGGTCCGCCAATTCTGATGGCTGGGAGTGGAGGAGAGAAAGGACATCCACCACTTAGTGTGTTACCACCCCCAAAGTCTTTCCTCAAGCTGACACTACAGAGGGGCCACACCTTCAGCCCCTAAGGTGGGAACCAAAACTTCTCTGCATGGTGCCATCACCAGTCCTGAACATCCTCTGAGGGGGCAGTCATCCACTTGTCCCACAGCATCTCCAAGCCAGTGTGAGTGTCTACTTTTCATCCGGAGGCTCCAGTAGGACCCGCCACCCACTTTGTTGCGGGACCAGACAGGTAGCCATCTTCCCTCTTTCGAGCTGAGCCCTCTGGGGACAGTTCAACCGTAACCAATTTACACTATAGAAATAGTAGCTGGCTTCATTTCTTCATTGTGTGCACAAGACAAAGACTTCTCAGGGAAAAGGGAAATATAAAATAGGATATCAAGAAATAGGAATGATTTAAATTGTTCTTCTAAAAGGCTGAGAGTCCTTTGGAAAAGAGGTGGCTCATGACAGACATGGTTCAGACATTCACACACCTTCCAGTCTGTTCGTAGAGCCTGGGGCTTTAGATCCAGATAACTGGTGTTGCCTTATTGCTTCCTCATTGCAAACTTTCCTTCTCTTTCTGTGACAGTATTTGACATCTGTGTTTAGATTTTAGAACCCACTTGCAAGTATTTAGACTCATCTCTATATAAATCTATTTTCATTCTTAGATATGTCCAGCTATGACCTCCTAGCTTTTGTGCTAGCTCTTCCTTCTGCTCATCTCCCAGTTGGTCGTGTCTCTGATGTCATCTTTTGACAAGAGCTATGGTGATCCCACTCCTCACCTGTGCCAACTGCCTCTCCATGTGGACACTGCTCGGGGGTTTTACAAGATTAGCTCAGCTCAGAGTCGAGCCCAATTCCCAGAATCAACATTGGGTACAGGTGGGCAAAAAACAGCCCAGGGGAGGATCCTTGGGTCTTTATCAGAGGCGAATGTTGGCATATCCACATGCCTGGAGGGCTCTGAGAGTCCTCGCAGATGAGCTGAGACAGGGAAGGACTGATGGTGGTTGGAAGATTTCTTGGTCTCAGGGTCTCAGGGTCCAGACCTCTTCCCACTACAGGCTCATTCTTCAAGATCAGGTGTCCCTTCCCACTAGGACTGACAGGAATGCAGAATGCAGCAGGACCTTATGAGTTGTGGCTGCTCTGAGCATCTGCATCCTTATCTCAGATGCTCTCCTCCAGTGGGAGGTTATCTTTGGTTGTTGTATTTTTCTCCTTTCCACCTTACCAATGGTTGTCACCTCTTGTCCACCATGCAGTGGGTCTGTTGTTTTAAACATAACTTACTCCATCTTCACACAGCCCAGGGGTCAGCATTATCACACTCATTTCACATATAAGGACTCTGAAGTTTAGAGAGGCCAACCAACCTTAACTGGCCTCATTCCAACTAGATGCCTCTAAGACCTACCATCTATGCTCTCCTGTCCTCCAAGGGTGAGATATTTTCCCGGTCCACTATTTATATGCATATGTGGTCAGAATTATATACTATATTAGTATATATGTCATATATTAGTATATGTTATATATGCATATATATTTCTATGTTTTAGGTTATTTATTAGTGTATTATGTCTTATTATATATTAGTATGGTATACATATATAAGTGTATTATGTTAGCATGTTATATATGTTATGTATTAGTATATTATGATATATAATAGTATATTATATGTGGTATGTATTAGTATATATGTTATTTTTCTGGAATCTGATCCAGACTCCTCAGCATCCAGCTATTGGTGGTATGTTCTCTGCCCTCCATACCTATGTCTCATTTCCATCCTTCCTTCCCCACTAGTTCTGAAAGATCTATGGAGTTTGCCTGCCCCACTTGCTGTATCAATGCAGGCTTTAACTCTGACATTACCATCTTCGTTTCCTTGTGATTTTCCCTCATCCTTTCATCTCTCTCTGCATCCTGTCCTGTTGCTTTTCTGTTCCACCCTGAGCTCTCTCTGTGGCTTTGCAGGAGATGGATAGTAACAGGAAATTTCCAGAGATGACTTTCTGGGTCCTGCAGTGGATGGCAGAGGTGTGCCCTTTCTTTGAGTCTACTGAATGCTGCTCCCTTCCATCTGACATCTTTTTCCATTTAGACTTGGTGTTTGTCACACAGAGGACAGACTTTGCCTTCACTCCTGGTCCCCTTATGTGACATTCAAAGTCCTTAGGCACATCAACTGCTGTCCAGGCTAACACACCCTTTCCCAGCAGCACCTCCCCTGAACCCATTGCCTGGGTGCTTGGGTACTCTGAACATGCAGAACACAAGAAAAACTATGATTCCCTAGAAGCCTGGACCCAGGGTCTTTCTGCTTCTGTTCCTCAACCCCCATAGCACTGGTATAGATTCTGGGCCCTACCCAGGAGTAGGCTATGATGACGTTATGAGGTTTTCTTTTGTTTTCTTTTGTCCATATGAGTCAGGATTCTGTCATTTGCAGCCTTGGTTTGTCAGCCAAAGTATCTTAGTTCCTCTTTCCCATGGTTTGCCTTCATGACTCCTTGCTATCCCAGAAGCCTGACTATTGGTCCCACACCTGCCGGTGAGACTCACTCTGAGAATGTGGACAAGGCCATGGGTCAGGAGACCCACCAGGCCCCCATGCCTCCACTATGCTGCACAGGTACTGCTCTGCCAGGGGTGCAGGAGGGCCCACTGTAGGCATGCTGCCAGGTGTGATGGATGTGCTCACAGTGGAAAGGCAGATCCTATGCTCCTCTTAATTCTCCTATAGTGGAACCCCTGTGTTTTAGCTGTGCACCCAACCATTCAGATCAAGACCACATTTTCCAGCTTTCTTTTTGGTGTATGAGGCCATGTGACTAGGTTCCAGCCAAAGAGACACAAGGGGACTGAACTGTGCAAATCCCAGCCCATGCCCTCCCAGAGAAAGGGGACACACAGCCCCTTGCCTGTTTCTGTGGGCTCACCTGATACCCTTGTGAGCCATCTTGGAACCTGACTTAGGGTGTGGAGGGCAATAGGAGAGAAGGAGCCTGGCTGTCCCACCAGAGCCACCTATCAGCTGAGACTGCTTACTTCCAGAGTGTTCTAATAGAGATAAATAAATTTCTACCTGTGTAAGCCACATTGTTTGGGGGTCTCTTTGTTATAGTAAGCTAACCCATTCTCTGCTTGGTACAGTGCTCAACAAATGGTATGTTCTTCCCCTCTGTGTGCCTTGGGGAAGGGGTATTGAGCAGGGCAGGGTGCCAGGGAATTTTTACAGCTAGATTTCTGCTCTGCAAGCATCCAGATTCAGATTGGGGCACACTGGCCAGTTTCTTCATCTTCTTTCTTGGCTCATGGGCCATGACAAACACTCCCAGTCACAGAAGTCACAGAAGTCACAAAAGGTGACAAAGATGGGTGGGCTGGGGGTCTCTCAGAAGCAAGAGACAAGTCAGGTGCCTCAACAGAGCTCTCAGCGACCCCACCGTCCCCACCGGTCCACCATGGTGGTGCTTATGCAGGCGCAGGCCACAGCAGAGAACGGAGGCCCCACCTCCCCCAGCTTTTCCATCTGGCTAGAGGAGGCTCCCACCCTAGAAAGGGTCTTTGCTGTTGTTCAAAGTCACACTCACTCTCCCACTCACTGTTCACCAACCCAGCTACAACCTGGAGACTGTCACATCCAGCCTACAGGGTGAAGAAGTTGAACTCAGAAAGGTTTAATAAACTTGCCCACAGTGGAGGGAGGATCCAGAGGCAGTGGTCTCCAGGCTACACTCCCTCTGCTTCGCTGTCCCTGCCAGTCCTCTCTCAGTTTAGCCCTCCAGAAAGCAGTCCTGGGCTGTGCTGCCCATGTAGGGCACGGACCAACACACACATTGGGTGGAGAGTCCAGAGCCCAGGCTGAGGGTGAGGGCTAGACCGCCCTGCACATGTGACCAGCCTCACCTTGGCTGGGACAGATCAGCCAGAGGACTGCAGGCTCAGTGCGGTGGGCTTTGGGGGACACACTGAGATGAGGTGAGCAGCATCATGGGACAGTGCCTGACATCAAAGGGGCATGTGTTCACTGACTTATTCCTCCCCCAGTATCACCGTCCTGACCTCCACTGTTCCTCTTATCCAGGCTGCATTGCTTGTTTGTGGATAAAGAAAGGCCACATTAATGCACCTGGAAATCAATGCCTCATTTCCCCGGAGCATGTTTGACCACAAAAGGTAAGTCTGGTCAGGGACAAAGAGCAGAGGTCACAAGGCCAAGTCCTTTCCCCAGGACCAGAGTTGGTCAGGATGGAGTGTCCATTCTCCAATTATCCATGCTATAGTACTGGGCACATATGAAAGCTTCATGTCTGCCAGCTCCCAGCAGACAGGAAAGATGATGGTGGCAGATGGCTCCGATCAGAGGGAACAATGGCTTCCACCTTCGGAGGTAGATGACTACGCACGCGGGTGCGCATATACCTTGCTTAGATATCTCTCTGCTGGAAATCCACGGGTGTGTCACCACCTGCCACCATCTCCAAGGGTGTCACTAAGAAAGACTTGCTGTGCTTGCACTGGGCTCCTGGGGAAAGGATCACCTCTAGAAGGGCCTTGCCTCTCACTTCATGTGGACAGGAGACTTGGGGCAGCCTTGTCACAGCAGCCACCAAGCCCAGCCTGCCCTGTCCAACTTCAGCCACTCAGCTGAACCCCCTTGTTAGCTCATGGCCTCTCCTTGTTCTCTGGTTCCCGCTGTCCCCAGCTTCCAACCCACCCAGGACATGTGGAAGCATTCAGACTTCAACTATGCAAGCACATGGTGGAGATCCCAAAAATCTGGGGAAGTTTGGGAGGGCTTGTCTCCCCAGAACTCAGAGCAGCTCAGATGAGTGGAGGAGATGGCCTCATTGCTTATACTGGCCTCTCCAAGGCTCCTCTCTACCGGTCAGCCCTCAGTCCATATACAATGTCCCAGGCAGTTGGGAATAAATGCCATTTCCTAATGGGAGTCTCCTCGGCACACCATGCATGCAGTGGGTGCACAGGATATGCTTGAAGGCCTGCTCAGGGAGCACTGAGTGAGGGTCTCCCAAAAGTATATCAGAGTAGTACTGATCACTGAGGGCCTAGCCTAGCCTGTGCTAGCCTCCCATAGGTGACACTGGGATGGGGGCTAGATTTGGGTTTGTGGAGAAGGGAGAGGATGCCTGGAAACCGTAGTGAGCAGAAATCCAGCAGCTGGCACAGAGGTGGGGTCACTTTGAGAAGCCTGCACTGCTGAGGCTGGGGCTGAACCCCAAAAGGGTTTCATATCCCCCTGGGTACAAATCAAGGTTCCCTAAATGCTACAAACACAGACACAGAGGCCCTCAGAATCACCTCCATTTCCTGGCAAAGCACAAGTAAACAGCACATGAATGTCATAAAGTTACTGAGTTCTTTTTTCTTTTTATTGGCAAAGTAAATATATTTTTATGAAGGACCAAAGAAAATATACATAATTGTAACATATGTACACCAGCTTTATAGATTTTTTAAATTTCAAATTTACACCAATGTTGATATGTTATTAAAAGATATTATATGTAGATGTACCTATGTACAGCTTATTTACATACATTCATAGGATGTGAAATAAACCTGTCAAAACAAGCTAATTCATTTGATATTAATTTCTAGACAAAATAAGGAATGCATTCCTAAATCAGGATTCGGAGGCTCTATCTAGTTCTCCTACACAATGCAGCCTGCTCCCCTCTCTTCCCCAAAGGGACCCTGGAGGCTGGTGTCTGGATTTGTCTGGAAACAGGATGAGGGGATGAGCCACTCTGGGTACAGATGCTCTGGGGCTAGCCTGCTTCTGTCTGTCTGCCCTGCACTTTAACTCAAGCACATGCACTCCCAGACCCCCACAGAGGCGGGGACTCGGCCTAATTCCACCTCTGCTCAGGGGCCCGGTGCTGCACCCTGGACTGCCCTGCTCCTACCCTCCGGTAGTCAGGCTGAGCGAGAGATCTTGGACAAAGACACCCTCACACCACGATGCAGCCCTGGACTTCTGGCCTACTTCCTTCTTCCCAGCATGGCTCCCTCTGGGAACTGACATTTCAAAACTGCACATTTCTTCTTCTGAGCAAAAAAAGTGCCAGCCTTTGCCCAGGCAGGGAGCCCAGTGGGAGAAGGTCCAGGCTCCCAGCGCCACGGCAGCACAGGCCAGCCCAAGGGAAGGCACGAAGGCACGAAGGCGGGAAGGCCGGCCTGCAGCCCGGGTGGGGATTAGGGGGGCCCAACCCCCAGGGATGCAGGCGCGGCTCTAGGTCTTCCTAGGAAAGGCAGCGGGCCGGGGGGCTCTGAGTTCTTGCATCCCAGGCAAGCCCCTGTCTTCCTGCACCTCCTGGGCTTCAGAAGGTGAGTTGGCAACATTGTCATGTACCTCTGAAGAGGCAAATAAATTATTGCTACAAAATAACGGGACGGGGAGGGGGCGGGGGCAGGAGGGCGCTCAGTTCACTGCGCGGACGGAGCGGCTGCTCCGAGGAAAGCGGTGCACCTTGATGTGCTTGGAGAGGTGGTCGCTCCGCGCGAACTTCTTCTCGCACACAGGACACTGGTAGGGCTTCACCCCCGAGTGCGAGCGCCGGTGCCGCGACAGCTCGTCGGAGCGGGAGAACCTGCGGGACACGCATGGGCCACGGTCAGCGAGGCCCCGACACTTCTCCAGGTCCTGAGTTACTTCTGAATCCACTGGTGAAAAGTCACTGGTCATTGTCCCCAGCCCACCACGCCCCCCCCCCCCCCCACCAACCAGGGTGGCAAGAACTGTCAGTAAAAGGCTCAGTGGTGGCACAGCCGTCTGTTCTTGGGCATCTGGGCCTACCAGCAGGTGGTAAATATTCTGAGGGGCTATCAGGCCCACCAGGGCCCAGGATTTACTCTCCACAGCACCCTCCCTCACTTCCCACAATGGGCAAGCACCCTGGCCCCAAACTGCAGCTAGCTACACCTCCCGCTGCCCTCTAGGTAGAACTTGGGGTTCTAGAAAGGTCTGCATGAGGAAGCCCATCCACAGGGGAAACCCAAGCCTGGGACAGGTGTCTCTTTCCCCAGCACTACAGGGAGCCCCCTGGCTCCTCTCCCTTGTCTTCACTACAGCCAAGACACGGTCTACAGACTCACATTCCTGCCCCACTCCTGGTCACAGCTTTCCTGAAGGCCGGGTCCCCTAAGCTGTTACCAGACGAAACCACACCACTGCAAGGTACTTCTGACAGTTTAAATGGTTCACCTGCCACCTCCCTCTTTTGGCCTCAGCCTGCCTGGGAGCAAGTGCTCCCACAGCCCAGAGGCCACTGAGAATGAGCAGCTGCTAATGGGAGAGGTAAGGATCGCAGCTGGGCCACAGGGCTCAGACAGCTGTCACTGACTTCAGGGATTTGAAGTTCCCCCCCCCTCCGCCGCCACCCCATGACCCTCATCCTGACAATGAGATCCTACTCCCCACACATACATACTTGTCTTCCTCCATGCTCTACCTATATTGACCCATCCTTGGTTCCTCTTGCCACAGGACATTTGCACATACTGTTCTCTCCATCTGAAACGCTCTTCTCTCCCCTCTTCTTGCTCCCTCTCTCCCATCCCTTAGAGCTCCCCGATCAAATGTTACTTCCTCAAGAAAGCCCTTTTTTGTATCAACATGGACAGGACTAGAAGAGATTATGCGGAGTGAAATAAGTCAAGCGGAGAGAGGCAATTATCTTATGGTCTCACTTACGTGTGGAGTATAAAGAAAATCATGGAGGGCATCGTGAGAAGGAAGGGAAGGGCTAATGGGGGGAAATCGGAGGGGGTGTTGAACCAGGAGAGACTGTGGACTCTGAGCAACAAACTGAGGGTTTTGGAGGGGAGGGGGTGGGCGGGGGGTTAGCCTGGTGGTGGGTATCGAGAGGGGCACGTACTGCATGGAGCACTGGGTGTGGTGCATGAACAATCAATCTTGTAACACTGAAAAATTAAAATAAATTTGGGGAAAAAAAAAAAAAGAAAGCCCTCCAGGACTGCAACCCATTCTAGGCTCCCATGCCACAAAATGGACCTCACTTTCCTGGCCCCACCACTGCTGTAATTTTAAATTCATTTTCAACTTTTTGGTGAATGTCAGTCTGTGCCATTAGACCATCATCTCCATGAGGAAAGACATGCGTATCTTGTTCCCTGTGGTCCATCCCACAAGCAGCCCAGTGCCTAGTGCATAGCAGGTGCCCATAAGTGCATTTACATGAAAGCATGGACACAGCAAGCACCCAGGGGAGGATGGAAGGCTGTCACAGAATTCTTCTCAAGTCCCACTGCCTGCACACACAGACACACACATGTGCACACCACACATGCACACATACACACCCCCATATACATGCCACACACAGGAATGTCACAAACATGTGTGTACTGCATACATATGTCCACTCTACATGTGTGCACACGTGTACGTGGTCACCTCACATGTGGGGGTGTGCACATACATGAACACATGTGTGCGCACAGGCACCAGGTCCAGCAACCCCTCCCGAAACCTGTGGCCACACAGCAAGAGGCAGGTTAGCTGGAACAGCTGTCCCCAAACTAGCCGATGGGTAACCTACCTCTCACCTGACCCTGTGTGTGGAAGCCTTCCTTAATCCCATAGCCTGCCAAGGACTAGAAGGAACATGCCCTGGGGAAGGCTCAGCTGGGGAGTAGGAAGACCTAAACACCAGACAGGGAGCCTGCCTGGAAGCCCAGAGGACAGGCAGCTCAGCCCAGCTCAGCTACCTCTGGGGCCCAGGGTCTGGTCTGCACTTGGGGGCTGGCACTCCACTGCACTTCCCAGAGCACCAACTGAGGCTGGCACAGAGCAATGCTCTCAGCATATGTTTGGAATAATGGAAGCTCGACTGGCCCATTTGCCAGATGAGGAAAGTGAGGCTCAGAGTGATGAGGGCCTGATCCAGCATCCCCATCATGACAGAGCAACCAAGGCCAGAGCAAAGGTCCTGGTATGGCTCTCTCCCATGCCCTGCCCACCCTGGTGACTACAGAGTGCTTCTGTAGTCTGGCCTCCTCCAAATTGCCTGGCTGGGCAATGTGTGTCACTGGAGCCCTCAGCCAATGAGGAAGTGGCATCGGTGCACCCTGGAGGTCAGAGCCTAGAGCCTGCTCCCAGGCCAGGGCCACCTGCCCTCAGCAGGAGTTGAACACACAGCTTCTGAACAGGTGGGCCTGCCCAACAAGGGGCAGACTGGAAGCCACAGAAATAATGCCACCAGCAATAGCCTTTGCTGAGCCTTGCTGGGCACCAGGCACTGGGGTTGTCTTGCACCTTTCTGGCCAGGGAGCCGGGATCAGTCCCAGAGAACTGACAATACCACAGCAAGGGCTCAAAAAGGACAAGGGGCTTGCCAGGTTCACAGAGTCAGCAGAATGGTTGGATGCTTTCAGGTCCCCACCCCACCAGGAGCCCTGTGTTGTCCTGAGCAAGCTCGGGAACCATCTTGGGACTGTTTCCTCCCTCATCCAATGAAGACCTTGGAATTCTGGCCCACCTTCTGGGACTCATCTCAGAGGCCAAAGGAGCTGACACAGAGGCCACAGTGGCACTCTCATCACACAGACACTGAGAGAGAGTCAGGCCTGAGAACAAGTTGTCCCTACCTCCAAGCCTCTTTCCTGCTGCCTCAGGGTCCTGTGACCTGAGAGACCCATCCCTGGAAAGTGAACCCTCAGAAGATCCCTACCTCGCACCCTCACATGCATTCTCCCAGACAGCAGCCACTGGAGGAGCTTGAAGACCACACAGTGGGAGGGAGGCCATGTGGCTAAGATGCAGGCCTTGCAAGCAGTGAGCTCACCACCTACTGATCAGGTGACCTGGGCAAGTCACCAAGCTCTCTGAGGCTGTTTTCCCACCTGGAGACAGGGAAATGACAGATCTGCCTCACAGGACTGTGAGGATTGTAAAAGGCACTGAGTGTTTAGAACAGTGCTCAGCATATGGCAATCATTCAATGATTACCTGCAAGGAGCTCCACACAGTGCCGGTCCCCCTTGATGTCCAGGGGCACATGGGTCAGTACCACGATTCATGCTGTTGAGGTCCAGGAGAGGGAAGCAGCCCATCACAACAGCCCCACAACTGGCACACACCACACCTTTATGCAAAGCACCCCTTCCGTCCGCCAGAAAGTCATGACTGTCAATTGTTAAGTCTCAAGGACTGCCATGGGAACCGTGCTCCCCGGAGTGGTTCAGTGCTCAACCTGCCCAACAACACCTGGGGGCTCTGCCAAGTGCAGGGAAGAAGTTAGAGAATGCCTCGTTGAACAGGAGCAGCAGTGACACAGGGGCTAAGAGAGCAGGCCAGAAGCAGACCACTGGGTCTGAATCCTGTCCCTGCCACTTCCTGGCTCTGGGGCCTCAGGCCTGCAACTACCCTTCTCTGGGCCTCCCATGTCCACTGGGGATGACCACAATACCTGCCACATAGGGCTGCTAAAAGTTATTAATATTCATATTAGCTGTGGAAGGAGGATATTCTTTCTGGGTGGAATGGCTTGGCCTTTCCAGAACAGGACGTTCTGCTGCCGTGAACAAAGGGGGCCCTGTGTCCAAGAGTATAGCAAGGAAACTTCTAGGAAGGCAGGCAAACAGCCATTTCCCAGATAGTTAGATCAGGATAGGAAAAGTCTGGTTTGGGCCCCATCAAGGATGCCAGAACCATGTCCCAAGAGGGGAGGGGACAAGCAATACTGGGTTCAGGACAAAAAGCAGAAGGAAGTGGGGGCTGGTTACCTGGCAAATGATGACCTCAGTGGGGGGCAGGGGGAGGACACCATTCATTTCACAAAGGGGCACAGAACACAGTGCCAGGATCAGAACCAGCCCAGCAGGATAAAGAGCAAACCGCTCACCAGGGCCTCCAGGAAGAGAGGCAGCCTTGGATGTGCCAAGCTCCCTATATGAAGAACAGTATTCAGGGGGGCCGCCTGAAGCTCCACTGCAGATGGAGATCCTCCTTCCCACCACTCGAGCAGGCCACCTCCCACAGGATGTTTGCCCAGGGGTAGAGAGAGGTCCTGAGTCTGGGTGGGGGAGATTGGGGGCAAACAGCCTGGGTTGAACTCCTGACTCTGCTACTCACTAGCTGTGTGACCAAGGAGACCTTACTTAACTGTTCTGTGCCTCAAATTCCTCCTCTATGGATGGGGGCAACATCCTGATGCCTACCTCGTGGACTTGCTTGGAACATTAAATGAGTTACTCTGGAACATTCAGAACATGCATTAGGAGCTACTGTTATTGCCATTGTTGTTGTTGGCTCTTTACCCCTTGCCCAGAAGCATGACACCTGAAAGACCTCACAGCCTCAGGGGGAGAGAGGACCCTAGCCATTCTGGTACAGGGAGCGTACAGGGAGCTCCGTACAGGGAGCGAGGACAAGGAAAAGGCCAGCCATGTAGCTGCAGATGTTGAGTTTCTAGGTGGGAAAGGTGTGTCCACCAGACTGCTGGTGGGTCAGGTGGGGCTGAGGCACCTGACTGAGGACACATCCAGAGCCACACCCACAAGCTCCATCCCCATGGGCTCTCTGGGAAATGCAGATTGGTGCCTCCACATCACAGAGCTGTTCTAAGGGCTCAAGGAGCTTATCTATGTGACATGTGCAGAACAAAGGAGGGACCATCGCAAAACCAACTACCACTGCCATCAGGAGGAAAGTGCTGGAGACAGAGGGTGCAGAGAGGGCACACGGGGGCGGGGGTGGCTGAGCGGAACCTTGTATTGTAGAAGGGAAGTTGGCAAGCATGAAAAGGCCAGAATAGCTTCATAAGGTAATGAGTTCCTCATGGCAGGAAGTATACAAGCAAGGGTGGGGATTTGTGGGAGGTATTCCGGCTCTGAGAACTTGGAACAGTGCCCAGCATAAAGTAAGTGGTCAGAAATATGGTGCCTAACAGTCATCACTACCACTGCTGTCCCATCCAGACCAAGCTGCCCCAAAGCCGGTATGTCTTCCCACCCAACTACTATGAGGGCTCCCTCCACATACAAGAGGCATGTGCATCTTGTGTAAATCTCCAGGGGCTCAGGATTCCTGGGGCCAACCAGGGACTCTTGCATTCTCAGAGAACTAGCTCTCCCAAAAAGGCACCTTCAGTTCCCTGTGCCTCCATCACCTGTAACTTCACAAAGGCCAGACCCTATTCCAGGGGAGGCCCTCTGAAGGCCTAGAAGTGGCTGGAGGTAGGGACAGCTCCATGGTCAGCTCCACAGGGACCTTGCTAGGCCAGGCACACGCCAGCCTACCTCTGCAAAAGGGTCCTGTGTGCCAAGGCCCACACAGTGGCAAAACTGAATCCCCTCCACAAATTCCACTCCCACTTGTTACACTCCTCCTACCATGGGGAACTCACTACCTCGAGGTTACTGTGTTGGAGCTGAGATCTGCTTCCCTAAGATGCACTCTGGGCTGAAGGTTCCTTCTGCTCTCTGGGACAGCCTAGAAGAAGGCAGGTCCCCTCCTCCTGGGGGAATGGGACAAGGAGGCAGCCTTCACCAAGACCACACCCTTTTGCCCCATGGCCCTACCTGACTGGAGGAGGGGCTACTCACCAAGAGTCAGCAGTGGCCAGGGGACAATGCCCAGAAAGGTAAGCCCATTAGGAGTTGAACCAGTCCTCTGTCCAGCCAGATGCTCAACCCTTCCACAGCCCTACCCACCCCAAGAAAAAAATGCATCCAAGAGGAGTCCCTGTGAGTCTGGGGTACCTCCAAAATGGCACCCTTCTCAGACTCTGCCGTTATATGAGTAACAGTACCACCACTGAGAAGGGGTTGGTGCTGAGTGCCCCTGCACCCCTGACACTGGTAGGGAGAAGAGTTCTTCCACTTGACAGATGAGGAAACTGAGGCTTGGCCGGGGTGGGGGGACCTCCCCAAGGGAACACGGCGAGTTGGAGGCTGACCTAGGCTTAGGCTCCCCGCTGTTACCAGCAGCTACCCCTTACTCAGGTGGTCACAATGCCCCTCCCTTCTATGGTTGAGCACCTGCCTCTATGGCCCCAGGGTCTCGGCTTCTCCCCCCACCCCCAAGCTCTGACCAGCAGCACTGCATACCCACTTCACAAGTAGCCCCACAGGGGCACTTGTCACCCCAGGGCTCACCTGGCAGACTGCGGCAGGAGGCCCAGAGAGGGATGGGACACCAGCATTGCCACCCTGGTGTCAACACTGTGCCCACTCTTGCAGAAGCCACACGGGCCTGTCTGAAGGGTGCCTTTGCGGGGCAGCGGCTGGATGAGACCCTTCCTCGGGAAGGGCCTCCATAACCCCAGATGCTGTTCGGGAGAAGTCCCTTCTGTAGCCAGCTCAGCACTCCACGGAAAGAGGCAGCAGCATCACATCGGATCTTCTAGTCACCGCTCTGCCCACACTACAGCCAGGATTCCAGGGCCAGCACCTCCCACCTAGGGCCAACTCTCCCACCCTCTCAGATGAGTCTGGTCAAGACAGAAGCCACCAACGGCTCCCCGACAGACACACCTGCACAGATGCACACATGTGGATAGGGTACACAAACAGGAGTTATGCAACACACCAAGACACACACTAAGAAAGCAAGACGTATACACATATGCACACGCACAGCTGCCTGCCTGCAGCAAGGTCCGCACACAGATGTGCGCGCCAAGTTGCTCTCTCGCACACCCCCACAAAGCAGCAGTCACAGCAAGAGTCTGTAAGTGTGGGAGCACAGGCTGCCCTCCCAGGGGCCGCATTTCTCCGGGGTTGGTGTCCTGAAGACTGGAGAGAGCCCAGCTGTGGTACCCCTGGGGACCGGAGCTCCTGGCTGCCTGCTTTTCAGGACAAGATCCACAAGCCCACCAGGGGGCCCACCAACTCTACCACCCGCTGGCTGTGTAGCCCTGAGCAAGACCCCTGTCCTTTGAGAGCTGGTTTTCCCAGCTGTATCACACGGAGTCGAGGCTGGAAGGACTCTTCCACCTTAACTTCAGCACCTCTTGCCTGGTTGTCCTTTGCAATTTTCCAAATACACCTTCAAGTACCCCAAGGGGAGCAAGCACCAGGCCCAGTCCGTGAGTCCAAGAACATCTACAAGTGAAGCTGGTCCCTCTGGTTGGAACAGCAGCACTTCCAGGATATGACTTCTCTGATACAGGACCCTCTGGGCTCCAATCCCATTTACAAAGTGGTGTGGCCTTGAAGTTACCTAGCAGGTCTGAGCCTGTTTGCTCAGCTGAAAGATGGCAGTGAGGGTAGTACTTTCCCCTAGGGGTGCTGTGAGGCCCAGAGGGAGCAGTGCACTCGTGGCCACAGCCCCCTCGGATACACAGCCCTTACTCCATCATTTTTAGCCGCCCTTGTTACTAAGAAGAGGGCCCTTCTGCCATGGCCCAACTCCTTACCCTCGGCATGAGCCGCAGCAAGCTTTACCTGGTCATTATGAAACTGCAGACCAGATGGTTTCAGGCTCTAGTGATCACTAGGATGAGGAAACCTCTAGGCAGCCATGCCAGCTCTGGCCCTGCTCCCTGCCTGCCCCCCTCTTCCCTTCCTAATCAGCCTTATCTAATGGTGAACCAGGCTTTGACCACACACCCAGGGATGCAGAGACGCATCAGCCGTGCTCAGCGCCCGGCTTGTCACCTGTCATACTGACCTCCAGCCGCAGCCCGGCCAGGTGCAGGCAAAGGGCTTCTCGCCTGTGTGCCGGCGCAAGTGGGCCTTGAGGTGGCTGCTTTTGGTGTACATCTTGCTGCAGCCAGGGAAAGTACATTTGTGCATTTTGATGAGTTCTGCTGCCGGATTCTTGGGGAACTTCTGGCCCATGAGTAGGCCGGTGGGGCCTGGCCCCAGGGGTCCCGACCCAATGGGCTTGGCAGCAATGGGCACAGGGGCGATACGCACGAACTTGGACGACAGGTTCACATTGGAGGAGGGCACCACCTGGGGCACAAGTGCAAAGGTCTGACCCTGGATATTGACCAGAAGCTGAGCCACCTTGACGCTTTCTGGGGCCTGCCCAGGGGAGGAAGGCTCCGTGCCTGATTCCTGCTTCACCTGCACAGGCTGGATCTGCAGTAGCACGGGGACAGGGCCATCAGATGCGGGCCCCCCACCTGGGCTCTGGCTGCCACCCACACTGGTGCTGCCCAGAGGCGGGGTGCAGCGCTCTCTCCCACTGGACCCAGGATGTAGGTGGCTCCTGTGTGGCCCGGCTGAGAGCTGGTCACAGGCCTCCGTGTCCTTGCTGTTGCTCTCTGGGGCCTCCTTGACCCCCAGCTCCATGTTCTCCTCCAGAAACTCTTCAATCTCCTCCAGGGTGGGCTGAAAGGGCCTTGGAACATCATCGGGGTCACCCACAGGAAATTCGGGGAAGCAGAAATGCTCCCCCTTCACGGGGGCCGGTGCCCTCCGCCAGGCCCCCCAGGCCATGGGACCACTGCTGGCCCCGATGCCACTGCCACTACCACTGCCCAGTGTGGCCTGGGACAGCAGGAAGTCCAAGATGCTGTCCTGGCCCTCAGCACCCGGCCCACCACTGTAGCAGGAGCAGACGGCTTGTGAGTCCGGGCTGGCACAGGAGCAGAGGCTGGAGGCATCGCTGTCATCCTCTGAAAGGGGTGAGGGCAGCCTGTGGTATGCCCGCCCACCGGCCAGCCTGTCGCCCAGATAACCAACTGGGCATTTCGGCGACAAGAAGGTCTCGTCCACTGGCAGCAAGTGGTCCACCATGCTGGCCTGGCCGTGCCGTTGGCGGCTGCAGAGAGGGACAAAGGAGGCCTGGTCAGGAGGATGGCATGGTCACCTGCCACCTCGTAGGCCTGTGCCCCCACCCCACTGCCAGCCCAAAGGCTCTCATTGCCAAATGCCTGGATCCTTTCTCCATCCCATCCCGTGGGAGAACTCTGTCTGCAAGAGTGTTTTCCGAAATTGCACCACCTGTTTGCAAAAGAACGCTCTCCAAGCCCATTGCACAATCCAGGGTACTTTTGGTTTCAAACAGGTTTTCCAGAACAATTCGGGAAAGAACACCCATGTATTTGTGAATGATTGAGCGTGAGTGCAAGTGACAAGAAAGTATGCGAGGAGGCTCTCTGTACCCTGAAACGGCCAAGGTTGGGGAACCCCATCCAGCTAACTGGAGTGGCTGCATTTCTGAGGACACCTGACTTCAGCTCCATTCTTGTTGAGTCACTGGAAGGGGGCAGGAAAATGGCCATTTACCCTCTGACCCCTGTGTTGTTGGGGCCTGAGTAGAATTGCCAGATTGAGCAAATAAAACTACAGGCCACCCAATTAAAGCTGATTTTCAGGTTTTAAAAAACAAGCAACTTGTAACATAAGTATATCCCAAATACTAAATGGGCCATGCTCATATTAAAAAATTATTTTATCTGATATTGAACCTTAACTTGGCAGTCCATATTTTAATCAGGTAAGTCTAATTTGTGGCCAAGGGAGAAAAAAAAAAAAGATTAAAGACCCATATGCCCCTGTCCTCAGAGTCTCTGTTTCCCCATGTGAAGGGGGACAGCTGATCCATCCTCTCGTTCTCAGACCCCTCCAGCCTCACCTGCCTCCTCTGTGAAATGGGAAAAGCAGGGAAAGAACAAAATGCTCTCCGCTGTGCCCAGGGATTTTATGAGACTTAACCACTGGGTGGACAGGACCGTGCCCCACAGTGATAACTCACGAGTGCAAAAGTGGACCCAGGTCCCAGAGCACTTGCACAGCCACTACCCCATTTTGACTTCACAGCCGCCTAGTGGGATGGGAGATAAGATGCCCTTGGCCTGTACCCCATGGAGCACTCACCACCTCAGGAAGGCTCAGCTAACTCCCGTCTTCCCACTAGACCATGAACTCCATGAGGGCAGGCTAGGCTGCTGGGTCTCCACTGTGTTCCCAGCTCCCGGCGTGGCAGCTGGTGCCCAGGAGGGGCTTAGAGAGTATCAACAGAGAAGAGAGGGGACATCTGCCTCCTCTGAGGGCCATGCTAGGTCCGGTGTCCAAGGACAGTCAACAGTGTACAGTTGTAATGAGGCCACCTATGTGGACCTTTGTCCCCGCCCAGTGACCAGTGAGGTTCAGGAAAAGGGAATGTTCTATATCTGATTCTCTGCTGCCTGTCATCACTCTGCACCCACCCCTATGCTCTGTCTTGAGGACTACTCCTGGACCTGGCACACAGCGCTATTCAACAGTCAACAAGTCAACAAGCCTGGCCAGGGATAGAGGCCTCTCAGGGCCAGCTAGAATCATCATCAGCTGTGCACTCCCCAAATCTCAGTTTCCCCACCTGTCCCAGGCCCCAATGACCCTGGTTCCCCACTAATCCAGGAAGCTTCATGGAGCTCCAGGAAACTAAGGCAAGGTAGATGCCCTTGGCAAGTCTGCGCCCCAGGGCAGTTTTACCAGGACATTTGGCTCTTTGATTTCAAAGACTCATCTGAGGATTTAAAACTGGGAGTTTCAAAATACACACTAGGCACCAAATTAGGTGCCGAGAAGGAATGAAAGTGCCAGATAATGTGAAGGGCAACGAGCCCACACTAGGCCCTAGGCCCTGCCACCACCCCTTTAACCGACCCTCTGAGTAGGAGGCTCTGCTCCCACCTCTGCAACTTAGCTGGGCAGACTCAGGCAGGTGGCACACCTCTCTGTGTCTGTGTCTTGGTCTGTTGGGTGGGGATGCTGCCTAATTCCCAGGTTGCCTAGTTCCCAGTGGTGCCTAGTTCCCAGATTGCTGAAAGAGTTCAGCGAGCTAACACAAGCTGAACACTTACTACAGGGGCTGCCGCACACAGGCGTTGGTCAGTAACAACCATTAGGATTCACCTCCAAATAGGTGAACACATGGTCTTTCTGTCCCTCTGCTGTGAGCCCAAGGAATCAGGGGGGCTCCAGCCTTCCTGGAACCTAGGAACAGGCCTTAACTGGTAGGAAGAGGCATGTCAGGCCATGTTCTTGCCCACTTAAAACTCTCCCCTGAAATGTGATCACCAACTGAATATTACATGATAGTAAGGAATTACTATTAATATTTTAAGTGTGATGATAGTATTATAGTTGATAACTGAGATATTCACAGATGAAATGGTATAAAAAGAAAGAGCAGGGGAAATGAGTAAGTATAGTAGGGTAGGGTAGGAGAGAATTTCTATTAACTTCGCAGGAAATGTGACCCCCTCTCTCCCAGCAGCCTAGGACCTGGGCCTTGCCCCTCTCTCCCAGACCTCACCTCTACCTGCTCCACTCCACACTGACTGTGCTCTCTCTGTGGCTCCCTCTTCCCCCAGTGCTCCCAGAAGGAGTGCCTTATTTAGAGCTCAGCTCTGAAATCAATGCCTGGGGTGGTAGTGGGAGGTGGGGGGGGGGGCTCTCCTGACCACCCTCTGTCAAATCATCCCACATTGTATTCTTCCAGCAGTTGCTACCAGGGGGAAACTATCTTGGTTGTATGTTTGTGGATGTTATTTTCTGTCCACATCCCCACCAAAATACAAGCTGTTCTTACTATCCAGTCCACCACTATCCCAGAGTCTAGAACAAGACCTGGCAGAATTTGCAGAGTGAGTGACAGGTTCCTCGGGAAGTCAGGAAGGCAGTAGGGTGTGTGGATTCCACAAGGAATAGAATGGCCAGGGTCAGGCAGAAGAGTTTTAATGCAGGGCTGAGCAGCCTGGACTGGACACTCAGGCACTGAGAGCAGAGAAAGGGCTCTAGGGCTACCCTGGACACTCGCGATAGAAAAAGGGCCTGCCAGGGCTGGAGGGAGCCGGCTGGGGCACTAAAACACAGCAGCACATGGCAGGGCCAGAAGCACAGCCTGCGTGCAGGGGGAGGGGACACACTGTTCCGGGCACCAGCCCCGGACTACAGCCCGGACTCCGCCCCCTCCCCCCGCCCCCCTTCCCAGCCCGGCCAGGCCTGCTGTTTATCCTCCCGGGGACACAGCGGCTGCAGGAACAACATGTAATTGATAACAAGCCCAGCGCCGGCCAAGGGCTTGCCATTGGGTCAGCGTGCAAATCACGGGGGTGGCGGGTGGGGGCCGCCCTTCAAAATAAGAGTCTCCGCTCCCTGCGCCATCCGCAGGCCCCAAAGTCGCAGAGGCCCGGCGTCCTCCCACCTGTAGGACGGCGGGGGGCTCCGAGGAGTCACCTAGTCCTTGGGGGAAAGGTGATTTGAGGGACTAAAGCATTTGGGGATTTTTGTCAGCTCCCCAGGGACTGGGTGAGAAAACAACCCCTCTGTGTCCTGGAGGGGGTTGGGGGGGTGGTCCTTTGGGAATACCACCGTGGGGAGGAAAGAGGGAAACGACAGAAGGCCTTGGTGGGTGCGGGTGGCCTCTCCTCTGTCCCCCGCTACCCCCTGGCCACCGTTCTGCTCATGGTCAGTGGAAAGAACCAGGGGACTCTGAGTGGGTAGTAGGAGTACAAGACCTGTGAACAGTGCGGGTGTGCGCGAAGGGGTGTGAGTTCATGTCGTGTGATTGTGCGCGTGCGGGGCATGGTGCGCGGCAGCAATGTGGCTGTGCCAGAGGGTGTCCCCGACATACTCGTGCGTGGAGCTGGCGTGGGTGCCTGTGCGCGTGTAGGAAGGTGCGTGGGAAAGGAAGACATGGGGGACCCGCTCAGACCCCTCAGCAGAGCCCTGGAGCGCTGCCAGCTGGCCAACAAGCCCTCGGCCCGCGCCCCCCTCCCCCGGAGGCCACGGCTGCGGCGACCGACAGTAACCCCACCACCACAGGCCACTTCGTCCCCCATTCCCGCCCCCCGACCGGCCGGCGCGTCCGCTCCTCTTGCCAGGCCCGGCCGTGTGCCCGCCATATGGGAAAGCCGGCCCTCAAGGAGCGCAGGACTCGCGGGGCCAGGCGCTGAGGCGGCGGCCGGGACCTGCGCGGGGAAAGTGCCTATGGGCAACTGGGGTCACTCTCCCACGGGCTTGTCCGATCCCCCGGCCCGCGCAGGGGCTCAGCCCGCTCCTCCGACATTTCCTCGGACACTCGCGCGGAGCTTGGGACAGCGGCAGGGGCACCCGGCAACACGACCAGAGACCAGTCAGCGCCCCACTGCCCCACTCGTGACCCAACCAGCCCCCTGGGTGCTCGGAGCCGTGTCCACGCGGCCGTCTGGCCTCCCCAAGCCTCTCCCACCTGAACTTGGCGCACGCCCGGCTAGCGGCCAGGCCCCGGCGGTCCTGAGGCCCCGGGGGCTGGGCTGGGGGCGGCGGCCTGGCTCCGGGTCCGGCGGCGGCCGCGGGCCCAGCCGCGGGTCCTGCTTTGGTTCGCTCGCCCGCTGGCCCACGGGTCGCTGCGGCTGAGCACTGGCCCGCCGCCGCTAGCTCGGCTCTCACTCCCCGCGGCTCACGTGACGCCGCGGGCGCCGCGAAGGCTCGCAGGAGGCTCGGCCCCGGGCGCGCGCCCCATTGGCCCGCGCGGCACGTCACGCGCCCAGCCCCGCCTCCAGCCCCGCCCCAGGCGCGGGGCGCTCAGCCGCCGGCCGCGCGCTCCGGGTCCGGGAACCACCAGCCCAACGCGGCCGGCGGTCCCCAGCCTCTTCCCCTACCCCCACCACGGCCTTGGGCTCGCGGCGTCCGCAGGTTGTACCTGACGGTCCCCAGGTGAGAACCTGAGAGGGCCTCGGGCCCCGCCCAAAGCCCTGAGATTGTCCCAAAGGGGAGGTCCAGGTGGGGGGCCTTGTGCCCACCCGGGCCAGGTCTGCCCTCCTCTCCCACCTTGAGCCCGGTACCCGCCGCTGTGTCTCCCGCTGAGAGCTGGGGAAAGTCGGGGACTTGCTTTAGGGAACGTATTGTTGGAGAAATACGGTATGGCCTTTCTGCTGAGCAATCACGGTTATTACGGGGCGAGGGGGGCGGTGAGCGAGGGAGGCCTTGCCTCCCAGGCCTCCCAGAAGGTCTGAGGGCGTTTGACCCCTGCCTCCAATCACTGACACCCGACGTCTGGGCCACCCTCCTGAAGACAGAGCAGTGCTCCGCAGGCTGCAAAGGCCGTACTCAGGCTGCTGTGGTCCGCAGCACTCCGGGACGCGTTGGCATTCCTCTCAGAGGTGGAAAGAGGGAGGCTCAGAGTAACTTTCCCAAGAAGTATGAATGAGCCCAAGGTGCCACGCACCCCGCTACGCCCTTTACGCCACGCTCCTGTGGGATCCTCAGCCAGGCATTTACAGATGAAGAAACGGACTCTGAGGGGCTGCTGTCCTCCCCGGGTCACTTAGCGGGTAAGGAGAGAGGAGGCGGTGAGGCAGAGCCTGTCTGTCTGCCCCAAGGAGGGCATCTTCCAGGCAACCCAGAGACACGTGGGCAGAGGTCCTTCTAAGGAGTTAACATCCTTTTCCTTCCTAGTCTGGGAAGTGGAGAGCATTCTCTCTGCTCCTCTCCGAGTACACTGCCAGAGCAGGAACACAGGGCCAGGAGCTGTCTGGGCTCTCTGGAATGCTGTGGGTCTGGGCTCCTGCGTCCATGCCAGGGCTGGCCCCTGGATCATGTGGTCCTCCCTGTGCACCCAGCCCAGGCCAGGGATGCAGCACCTACTGCCACTGGGAGCCGATCGGGGCTTGGCTGGTAGGTTTGGAGGATGCTGGTGTAGGAGATGAAATACATCTTAGCAGCTTGGGCACTTAGGTGGTCAGAAACTGATGAGCAGAGAACAATAAATACTGTATGGCTTCACTTCTATGTGGAATCTTAAAAACTAAGAACAAAACATTCCTAGAAAAAGAGATCAGACTTGTGGTCACCAGACAGAGGGTGGGGGAGGAGGGAATTGGTAAAGGTGGGGGAAAGGGACAAACTTCTAGGTGTAAGATAAACAAGCCTGAGGGTTGTCAGGTACAACCTGACATTCAACACTGCTGTGTGATATACAGGAAAATTATTAAGAGAGTATATCCTAAGAGTTCTAGCCAGAAGGATTTTTTTGTTGTTCTTCTTTTGTTTTCCTTTTTATTATATCTATATGAGATGATGGCTACTAAGTAAACTTGCTGTGGTAATTATTTCACAATATATGTGAATCAAACCATTATTGTACATGCTAAATTCATACAGTGCTTCATGTCAATTGTGTCTCAACAAACAGGGGGGAAAAACTGAAGGACATCCAAGATGCTCCTGTTACAACCTGAGTCAGATCATGTCTCTCCTTGACTCAGAACATTCCAGTGGCACCCAGCTATCACAACCTGCAATGCCCTACAGGATCTGTAACCCAGGCCCCATTACATCCCTGACCATACTCTCCATCCTTTCTCCTTGCTTACATCACTCCAGCCACACTGGCCTCCTTGCAATCCCTCAAACATACCAGGCACAGTCCTACCCCAGGGCCCTTGAATGTGTTGTTTCCACTGCCTATACAAACTCTTTCCCCACAAATTACATTTTTGCCTTACTTCCTTCAGGGTTTTATTCAGCTGTTATCTTCTCAGGGAGCCCTGCCTTAACCACCCAATCTAACACTCCCTAATATTTCCTATTCCCCTATCTTGCTTAACTTTTTTATTGGCATTTATTCCCTGGTAATGTTATACATTTTACATTTTATTTTGTTTGGTTTTGCTCTCCTCCAATAGAATGCAAGTCCCACCAAAGCAGTGATTTCTGTCCATTAGTTCCCTTCAGAGCTCTAGTGCCAAGCACACAGTAAGTGCTCAACTGTTGAATTAATGAATTTCTGAAAGACTTAAACCAAACAGGGTCAGCCTGAGAAGACTTAAACAGGGCTGAGGAACCTACCCCAAATGACTTAAGAAGTTGGTCACTGGAAAAATTAGTATACCAGTTTTCTCCCCAAAGAGACCCAGAACAGCCCCAGGCTAGTTTCCAAGGACTGCCTTTGTACAGAGTGCCTCCCCTCCAATTCGTTCTCCTCCTCCCTCCAGCACCTAGTTAGCTCCATTCATCCTTTGGATATCAGCTCAGACTTAACTTTGTAGGGGACATAGTCCCATAAAAACCTTATTTCCCCCCTCCAGGCTAGACCAGGTCTCACATGTCTTCATGGCACGGTGTTCAGAATGTAGCAAGGGCTCAGTAGATTTGTGTTGAGTAAATAAATAAACAAATGAATGAGTAGATGGGGACATTGGCAGCCTAAGTAACTGAACATCCAGCTGAGCAGCTAGCTACAGCATCAACCCCAGGCCATACCGAGGGAGAGAAACTCTCCTAATACAGTGGGGAAAATCTGTTACCAGAATTCTCTGCCAAGAAGAAAAGGAAGCCAGGTAGTGCTCTTCCAAACAGAGATGACAAAGAAAAAGAAACGTTTCTCTTCACCACCGAAAACCTCTAATATACTTGCCCTCTAAATTAATTCCTTCCTGATTTCTACATCTCGTGTAGAAAAGGACCTGAGTCCTGGCACCTGTCCAGCTCTGACTAGTTGCAAAGGCCCCAGCAACAGAAGTGGAGCTTACCTCTAGGGCAAATTTCGGGCAAGTAAGTTTGCCTGTCTGAACCTCAGTTCATTCATCTACAAAATGGGTGCCAAGACCCCTGTCCTAATTGCCTCACAGGGTTGTTAGAGGAGCAAATACAGTACTAGATGGGAAAAGGCATTGGAGGAGTCAAGAGACTGGGAAGAGGCAGTTCTCAGCACTGGGCAATGCTTGGAAATGGGAAACCTGGCACACAGCCCCCTGGGCAGCAGGATGATGGCAGTGCAGAAGGTCAATAAGCTCAGGCACCTGGGTGGCTCAGTTGGTTAAGCCTTTGGCTTGGGTCATGATCCTGGGGTCCTGGGATCAAGTCCTAAATTGGGCTTCTCCTACTCTGCGGGGAGCCTGCTTTTCCTTCTCCCTCTGCCTGCTACTGCCCCTGCTTGTGTTCACTTGTGCTCTCTCTCTTCAAATAAATAAAATCTTTAAAAAAGAAGAAGGAGGAGAAGAAGAAGAGGAAGGAGAGGAGGAGGAGAAGGGGAAGAAGAAGAAGGGGAAGAAGAAGAAGAAGGAGAAGAAGAAGAAGAAGGAGGAGAGGAAGAAGAAGAAGAAGAAGAAGAAGAGGAAGAAGAAGAAGGAGGAGGAGGAGGAGGAGAAGAAGAAGGAGGAGGAGGAGAGGAAGAAGAAGGAGGAGGAGGAGAGGAAGAAGGAGGAGGAGGAGGAGAGGAAGAAGAAGAAGAAGAAGGAGGAGGAGGAGGAGGAGAAGAAGAAGGAGGAGGAGGAGGAGGAGAGGAAGAAGAAGGAGGAGGAGGAGGAGAGGAAGAAGAAGGAGGAGGAGGAGGAGAGGAAGAAGAAGAAGAAGGAGGAGGAGGAGGAGAGGAAGAGGAGAGAGGAGGAGGGGGAGGAGGAGGAGAAGGAGGCAAAGAAGAAAGAAGGAGAAGGAGGAGGAGGTGGTCAATGAGCTCTGCCAGGGTAGCAAGGAGCTCCACCTGGGGAGGAAGGAGCAGCATTGCTGAGAAGCATGTGTCCAGGCCCCTCTTGGAGAGGAGGCATTCCAGGGCGTGCTCAGCAATCCAAGAAAGCAAGTGGCCACATTGTTGATGGAACCATCAAGGTTCCATCAAGGATTCCATCAAGGAATTCTCGGTCGCCTTACAGATTCAAGCCCAAGCCCCTTGGACTGACATCCAGGCCATTCATCTGAGTAATTCTTTGAAAAAATAACACCTGCGGATTGTTTCAGTGTTTGAGCTCTGCAGAAAGGCATGAAATAAAAAGTGCAATTCCACTTGGCCTCAGTCTCACTCAGCATTTCTTTTTGGTTTTCATATGACCTAATTGTAAATAACATACTTGTCTCTTTTGTGTTCATACTGGAAGCGATTGATGCCCCTTCCCTGTGTGCTAGACAGTCTGTGTTTGCCCCTCTAGGTCTCTCTCTGCCCTTCGGCCCCTGCTCTGGGCCCCCGAAGGCTCACCTGCATAGGCCATGAACAGGAGCCCTGTGGCTTCCAAGAGGGTTTGGCGGGTGGGACGCACTGGTGTCAGATGAGGATCTGGGGGACACGAGTTGGATTCACCCCCTGTGAGTCACTGGCAGGTGGCTGTGTCCTTCCAATGGGCACAGCTCCTCTCGGGCAACCCAGAAGAGCTTCCCGAAGCCCCTCCTCTCCTAACCTTGCCCAGGACACTCTGCTTCCTACTGCCCCCATCCTCGCTCCAAATCACTCCTCCTCAGGCCTGTTTGGGGACAACCCTGCTTGCTAGCGATCTCCAGCTTTTAGGTCAAAATATGGCAGCACTCCCATTGCATCTCACAGACGCTCACTTTGGTCTTCACAGCATCCCAGAGGTCGGCATTACAGATGAGGAAGCACTGCTCAGAGGGGGAGCATGTTACCCAGGGAACCATATGCAGCGTCCAATGACACGGTTACAGTGGAGCCCGCGCACACTCGCCCCCCTCGGTCTGTCCGGGCCCTGGTGGGCCCCAGAGGCCCGACTGAGGGAACTTGGGCACACGGCTGAGTCCATGGCAGGGCCCAGGACACCCACAGCCTGATGGCAGGGCCTGTCCTGAGCATGCTTGTGGATTCCATCAAGGAATTCTCAGAGGAGGATTCTGCCTCCTCCAATTCTGCCATTCTGCCCCCATGGGCAGGGCCGTGTGTGTTGTCATAGAACCCACATCCCTGAACCACAGAGCATCTGCAGCCCTGGCCTCCCCCACCTCCCCCAGCACCAAATCTTCCCCAGACATCTCCCCCTCAGCCCCTCACAAAGCAAACGCCTCCCCAGGAAAACCCACGAAGCCTGCCCGTCTGCCCCGGTGTACTAGGAAGCCCAGGCTGCTGTAAGAGTACAGACCAGGCTTAAACAATAGACATGACTTCCTCATGGTTCTGGAGGCCAAAAGTCGGAGATCAGGGTGTCGGCAGGGTTGGTTCCTTCTAAGGATGGTGGTCTTCTCCCTGTGTCCTCACATGGTCATCCCACTGGGCGTGTCTGTAGCCTAATCTCCTCTTCTTATTAAGAACACCTGTCAGATTGGATTCGCGTGCACCCCAATGACCTCATTTTACCCTAATTATCTCTTAGAGACCCATCTCCAAATACAGAACATATGCTGAGGTATTGGGGGGTTAGCATTTCAATGTACAAATTTGGGGGGGCATAAAAACATCCTAACCCCCTGGCGTGCCCCCATCCCCACCCTTGCTTCACCCAGGACCATGTCCAGCACCTCCCACCTAGTTATCTCTGTGATCCCCACTCCACCCCCTCCGCTCTCCCATGGTGGGATATAAGAGGCCAGCCAGAGCAGTCTCCTGTCTGAGAGCCCAGGTTGACTCCCCATGATTACAGTAAAAGGCCCATGCCCTAACCATACCCCAGCGTTCAGGGCTCTGAGTGACACAACTCTTGCCAAGTGTCTGCTTGCTCGCACTTGTCCCACCCAAGGACAACACTTTCCCTTGGGCAACCCTACCTCGGTCAGAGCAAGGGCTCTGGACGGCCCTCTCTGGGATCAAATCCTGCGTGTGCCACCCCTGAGCTATGTAACTTCATGAGAGTAGTTTCTCCTTCGCCGCCATGCCTATAATATGAGGACGACAGCAGCAGTGCCTCAGCCATGAAGGTGTGCTACTCAATCCCTTTCTTAAAGGGCTGTTGTGGGGAGCCTTGCTGACTGACAGCCTCCAGCAGCCCCACCTCTGGATCTGGCACAGCTTCACACAGAAGCAAGGATGTTAGGACCTGGAACCAGTCACTCCTACCTGACCCCCAGCCTCCCCAAAGGCAGTCTGAGCTCTGGGTCTCTATACCGAGTGTGGCCAAGTTATCTCCAATCTGCCCTGCAGTCTGAGGCTCTCCCTCCCCAGTCCTTCCTTCTTCACTCTCTCCTTTCCCGGATGCCAGCCCCAGATCTAGATCTAAGACTCTCCTCACTGGATCCCGCTCCTCCCTCCTTGCCCTCATCCTCCACAAGCACCCCCCACAAGCCTCTTGCACATCTAACCCCTTCTAGGCATCTGCTCTCTGAAGATGAGAACTGGCACAGGAAACTATCTCATAGGTTGTTCAAGGTTTAAGAGACACACACAGAGACCTTAGAAAAGTGCCTGGAACAGATTAGATATCCTTGACTCCTAGCCTCCATGTAGCTCCCTTATGAGGGCCATTCTCAGGAACTATCCATAGAAGATTTCTGTGTATTCTTTTGTAGACCAGGCCTTCTTAAGTTTCCTGAGTGCGCTATACTTCCTCTGACCACAGGGCCTTTGCACACACTGCTGCCTTCATTGTGAACACTCTTACCCCTCTTTCCTGTTAGCTCAGATATAACTTCCCCAGAGAAACCTTCCTGACCTCCTTTATGTGTTTTCCCTACACTGCGTACATCTCCTTCAAAGAACTTTTCAAGGTTTATCCTCTCATAAGTGTGTTCATTTATTTCACATTTGTCTCTCTGGGGCAAAGATTGCCAGTCCTCAGATAGTCATCCATCCCTTCCCAGAACTCCCAGTTTTCAGCAGAGCCAAAATTTCCCCAAAGAAAGCTTGCATTCTGCAGCCTCCCTTGCAGCTGACCAATGGGATGTGTGCAGACGTGATGGTTGTCCTTTCTGAGTTCCCCTGTGAAGGGAAGGGGCATGCCTCCTTCCATGTTCCCTTCCCTCCTCTCTGCTGGCTGGAAGGACGGTGGACAGACAAGGGCAATGGGCAAGGACAAGGTGGAGGAATACAGAACCCAACAGCCTCCCAGAATTCACTGCCTCACCAGCCTGGGCGTTCAAGGACAGAAAACTAAAGTTAGTCTAGCTTGTTTAAATCAATATTACTTTGGGTCTCTGTTACAGCAGACATTTCTCTACCTGTGGAACAGGAAGCTCTGTGAAGGCAGAGAACAGGTCTGTCTTGGTTATCACAACATCCTCCTGCCACCTAGAAGGTGCTTGATTAATGGATGAGCAAGTGAGTGAATTCTCTGAGGGCCGGACCCTTTCTTAGTCTCCTCAGTGATCCTCTGCAGCACCCATCTTGTGGCAGGAAGTTGGATAGAAATCTAGAGCAGCACTATGCACTAGAACTTTCTGTGATGGAGGAAATGCTCCCTGTATCCCTGTTGTCCCATAAGGTACCACATGTGGCTGGTGGCCACCGCCCTGGGCAGTGCACACCAGAGTTGAAAGGGAGTGTAGAAGCCTTCTCTTTGAGATCTGGAACACGTCAAGGATGCCCACTCTCACCACTCTTTGTTCAACATAGTACTAGAAGTCCTAGCAACAGCAATCAGACAACAAAAAGAAATAAAAGGTATTCACATTGGAAATGAAGAAGTCAAACTCTCTCTCTTCGCAGATGACATGATACTT
>CM052799.1:52360184-52491494 GCA_028533885.1 Nasua narica | reverse complement strand
GATGAAGTCCCAAAAGTTCATTTTCACTTTTGTTTCCTTTGCCTTTGGAGACATGTCCCAAAAGAAGTTGCTGTGGCTGATGTTGAAGAGGTTATTGCCTATGTTCTTCTCTAGGGTTTTGATAGATTCCTGCCTCACGTTGAGGTCTTTTATCCATTTCGAGTTTATCTTTGTGTATGGTGTAAGAGAATGGTCAAGTTTCATTCTTCTACATATAGCTGTCCAATTTTTCCAGCACCATTTATTGAAGAGACTGTCTTTTTTCCACTGGATATTTTTTCTTATTTTGTCAAAGATTATTTGACCATAGAGTTGTGAGTCCATCTCTGGGCTCTCTATTCTATTCCACTGGTTTATGTGTCTGTTTTTGTGCCAGTACCATCCTGTCTTGGTGATCACAGCTTTATAGTAAAGCTTGATCTTATTAGCTTCTTTAGGCCAGTTGGAAACTACTCAGATGGGTGTGTGCTGAGATTAGGACCTCCCAGTCTAAAAGTCAAGGCTGGCCATCCCTGGAGGCCTGTCCTTCCCCGCAAGCTCTTCCTGCTTCAGCACTTTCTCCCATCCTGTGATGGCCTTTTACACAACCCCCACCTTCAAGAAGAGAAAAACTCTCTTCTATGAGGCCACGCCCCATTGCTCAGCTTTTACAGAAGAGGATTCTGGAGAAGCTCCCAGGCAAGAGGGTCTTTCAGGAACCACCAAGGATGTGTAATGCATAGCCAACGTGGGACAAGGAGCTCCTTCTCCAACTGGCCAGACCAACAGGCACCCGCTCTGCCCAGAGTTTGGAGTGATTGAGTATCAGGGTCAAATCGCACACCAGCCTTTCAGCGGGCCAGTTGCAGTGCACATTGCCTCCCCCAGTCCTCACAATAAGTATTCCTTCCCATCTTGATTTCTCAGCTGAGGGGCTGGGCCACAAGGAGGAATGTGTCTGGTGACATGGCCTGCAAATGGCAGAGGAGGACAGAGGCTCTCCTGGTGCACATCCCCAAGCTTTCTGCCACATGAAGGGACCTGTCCCCTGGAGCAGGGACCTGGAGAGTGCTCCAGCTGTCAGGTCAGGGCGGTGTTAGACTCTCCAAGCTGTCAGCGCTGACACAAGCATGGCCCAGGGCAGGCAAGGGGCTGGAGGTCCCAGGCCCGAGGGCCCCCAGCCATCCTCCCCTGCACCCACTCCTCTGAGTCCCAGCTGCAACCCAGTATGGTCAAATGTGCGAGGCATCCCGGGATCCGCTTCCCTCAAACTTTCCTGTTCTCAGCTCCAGAAATAATTCATCCACTCATTCTCTTGACTGGCATTTATTGAGCACTTCTGGGTACAATGCACTGGTCTGGGGATACAGCAGTTAGCAAAAGACAATGGCCTACCTTTTGGAAGCTTCTATTCTAGTGGGAATAAGCAAGGAGACAAGGGAATGGATCTTATAACTACTCATGAGAATAAGTGCTGGGAACAGTTAATAATACTCACCCAACAGCTGTTTATGTCCTCACAGAGATTCTAATGCACCAATGTTCTATGAGGGCAACAGATAAAGGGAAGCTGCTTCAGATGGGCCAACCCAAGAGGGCCTCACTGAGGAGGTGACATTGCCATGAGAGGAAATTCATTGGAAGAATGAAGGGAAGGGCAATCCAGGCCAAGGGAACCACAAATGCCAAGGCCCATTGTCAGGAAAGAGCCTGTGGGTTTGAGGCACTGACAAGAAGCTGAGGCTGGGACCTGGGGAGACATGGGGATGAGGCGGAAGCATGGAGAGGAGGGGAGGGAAGGCAACCCACAAGAAGACATCACCTTCTGGCTCACCCAGCTTGCATGTTACCAAAACAAAAGTATCCTACCATCCCCTAACCCAGGCTCCCTGTGGCGAGCACTGGTGCCTTGTACTCTGCTCTCATCACTACACGGAGGAAGAAAAAAGAAAGGAAGGCAATTGCAACCCATGCAATTAACCTCCTGACCCGCTAAGGAACCACAACTGGCAATTTAACGAACACTATTGTCTGTGGTAATAAAGATTTGTGTTTGTATTCTCAGAACAATGGGAGTCCACTGAAGTGTTCAGGGGTGGGAGAGACTGGACCAGATTTAGATTTTAAAAAGACTGTTGTGCTGTTGTATGCAAAAGGGAGCGTCTGGGTCATATCAGTCCGCCCATGTCCCTGAGGGACAAGACAATGCCCTCAAACGGGTGGTACTGAATCAATGACAGGGCCCTTGACAGAGGTGGGGCAGGTGAGGGGCAGTGCTGCAACAAGTGATTCCCACTGAGGCCAGAAGGAACTGGAGGACTGGAGTGGGAAGGCGGGAGTGCCAGCTTGGGGCCAGAGCCCTGGCGCCTGAGAAAGGGCCTTACCTCTCTCTGCTCCCTCCTCCCATTGCCTGCAGCGCCTCCTATTGGCCAAATCACACAAGCATCCCCGTGAGGTTCAAGGTCAGCCTCCAGAAGGTGCAGAGGGCAGAGAAAGGGGAAAGGGGTGGCCAGTGGAGAGCAGCCACTGGCCTCTAAGGGAGTAGGAGACAGATGGGAGTGGCAGAGCCAGGGAGAGCTGGCTCTGACCAGGTAGTGGCAGAGGAAATGCAAATGGCCTTGGGAATAAGGACATGGAATCTCAGGATTAGCCAAGGATTGCATTGGGCTCCAGTAAGGAAAAGGTTTTGTTTCCTCTTTGAAGCTCAGGGAAAAACACAAGATGCAAAACCGTGGTGGAGGGAGCAGGGTGGGGTGGAGTGGAGAGAGCAGATGTCAAGGCACACAGGCCTGGAGCCAAGCCATGGACTCAGCATAGGCATTGAGTGAGGGCAGGGAGGATGCTCAGAGTGTCTGCCTGCTGGAAGGTACAGGCCTCTGCTGGTCAGAATACCAGCGGAGCTGGCTGTAGGAGGTGCCCCTGCCCCCCTCCCATTCCTGGGCCACAGGCAGCCAGGGCAGAGGTGTGGCTGGGAGCAGGGGAGCCCTGGGAGTCGGGGCAGGGCAGCTCACCCATACTGATGAATATTTTCCTTGTCGGTCCATCCATTCCAGGGCATCCTGGGTGCGTCACCACCCAGGTGTGTCATTTCGGTTCAGCAGGATCATCCTGGAATATTCTGAAGGCAAAAGCAAATGACAAGAGCGGCAGAGCTCAACTGGGGATGGCATTTGCGGTGGTGGGCCCAGCCCAACCCAGCGGCATGAAGGAAGATACGTGACATTCTCTTATCATCTCCACACCCCCAACGTGCTCAGGGAAGGAACATGGGCAGGGCAGAGGCCGGTCTGGATGGTGCACCTTCCCTCCACAGTCATTTGCAGACGTCTTTATCCCCCTGTCCCACTACAAATTAGAACCCAGCCGTGGGTCATGGGAATCCCTTCAGTAAAGTGTAATCAGCGTTGTTAAGAACAAAACCAAAGACAAGGATACTATCAACAGGGAAAGGAAAGAAAAGGTGTGTATGGTAGCTACCAAGCTCAGGCTGTGGGCTGGCTACTGAGGAGAAGGTAGCAGACAAGATCCACGGAGCCCACGCTCCAGGCGCTTAAATAAATACCAGTCAGGGAATGAGCTTCACTGTAACAGAGATGAAGAAAATCAGCCACAGACTGCGACAGAAGAAAAGGGGAGCAGGAGGCGTAGTTATATGGCAATGTCAAGTCAGGCTTATCTCAGGGCATTTACACGGAAGGGCCCAGCCGGGCTCAGAGTCCCACAAGAGCATTCCTAGCCACGAGCTTGGCACGTGCTAAGGCAATGAGGTGAGACAGACTGAGAGAAGGCCAGTATGTCCATAGCATGGTGAGCACAGGTAATGAAGCGGAGGTCAGCAGGCCAGATGGAAAGGCTTCCTTCCAGCCAAGGTCAGTGAGAAGTCGTGCAGGGCCCTTCACTATCCTGCCATCAGGCCAGGATCCAAGGTCCCAGGCTCACCACCAACCCAGGACTGCCACATTCTCTCAGCCTGCTTCCCAGTGACTTAGGAGTGGGCTCTCCCTGGTACAAAACAGAACGTACCACATGCCCACCCTGAGCTGAGGCCCGAGTAAGGCGCTAAGGGAATAGAAGTGTGGTACGGTGGATAAGAGTGTGCCCAGAGTGCCCATTGCTGGGACTAAAGTCACACATGTTTGTTTTCAGTGTAGCAGATTCTTCTGTGTAACTCACACACACAGCAAATAAGCCAAAAGACAGAAAAAGTTGTTCAGTGAAGAGCCTGGGTCCCTCCTATTGCCACGCCCTCCCACAATGCCCCTTCCCAGAGGCCACCCTGTGGCCATTTCTATGGATATGTTAAGCAGAAAAGAGTGGCCATCTTTAATACACAACATGGATTCTAACACACACACAGACACGTACGCATACACATGCTCTTTAACCATGTCCTTGAAGCTGCTCCATATGGATACAGGGGAGATTCCCTGACATCTGAGACCCGTTCCACTGTGTACATGACTCACCATTCATGGTCAGCCCCTCCTGTAGCATAATGGGCTGGGCAGCGTAGGGGAGTAGGGGAGTCAAGTCAAGGGTATTCGTATCTTTTTAAAAGATTTATTTATTTATTCTAGAGAAAGAAAGTGCATGGGGGAGGGGCAGAGGGAGAGAATCCTCAAGCGGACTCCCTGCTGAGTGCAGAGCCCAACACGGGGCTCAATCCCAAGACCTTGAGATCATGACCTGAGCCAAAATCAAGAGTCAGACACCCAACCAACCAATTTCCCATTGGTTCCCTAAGGGTATTTGCATTTTTAAATTTGGATTAATATCTGCAAGGTATCTCATCGACTTTTGATAAAGAATCAAAGAGACAGGGGCTCCTGGGTGGCTCCGTCTGTTAAACCTCTGACTTTTGATCTCAGCTCAGGTCTTAATCTCAGGTTCAGAATTTCACGCCCCATACTGGGCTCCATGCTGGCTATGGAGCCTACTTAAATTTAAAAACAAAAGGAAAGAAAGAAAAAAAAAAAGAATTGGGTTAATTGACTTCTAACCTCTTTGCCCACCAGCAGCCCTGCCTAGCTCCTGCTCCTCTTGTGGGCCGGGGAGGAGGAATCACTGCCTAGGGAGGGGGGATCACTGTCTCACGCCTGCAGGGATTGACCTCTATACTTGGGGTAACTGGAGGCCTCTGTCAGGGCATCCAGTCTCTGAATCTTCCTGCATCTTCTCCCACCCACCCCCACCCAGCTTCAGGCCATCCTCCATCCTCAGAATCAAGACCTCTTCAGCTGCCTGAAAATGGGTCTTTCACTGGCCTTGGTCCTCTCTGGGGTTTTTTTCCATGCCTCTGGCCACTTCTTGCAAAAGCAAATGCTTCCCATACAGCACTGGGCATGTTGCCACTGTTGGAGAAACCAGGAAATTCAGGGGCCAGAACAGCTAGGGCTGCAGAAGTCTGATTTGGATTGTGGTCTGAGCACCAGGAGCATGTGGCCATCGGGCAGTGTGGGGGTCTGGGGTGCAGGCCTCCCCCTTCTGTGCAAGGACACTCAAGAACATCCCAGTTCTGTCAGCATTACTCTCACTGCTGGGTGTCAGCTACTCTCTGGGCATTTGAGCTATATCAGTGAATACACAGGCCAAGATTTCTGCCCTCAAGGAACTTGTAGTCTATCACAGAAAGATCAAAAGCAGACAGCAGAAAGATTGAGACATAAAATGATACAGAAGGTCAGAAGAGAACTATACTGTGGGGAAATAAGAAGTGGAGCCAAGTGACGTGTTCCGGCTGGAGATGCAGGCTGCAATGTGGAACAGCCAGGAGGAATGGGTTTGTTGAGAAGGTGACAGTAGTCTTGAAGATAAAGGGAAGAGGAAACAGTGCAAAGATCCTGAGGCAGCTGGCCTGGTGTCACTGATCAAGGAAATCAAGGATGCCATGTGTGGCCACGGCAACACAGGGAGAGTCAAAGGAGAGGGGTGAGGTTGGGTGAGCCAGGAGACTACTTGGAGACTCTTTCTGTAAAGTGGATGAGGATGTCTGAGGTAGAGCAGCAGCCACAGTGTGAAGCCAGCAGGACCCTCAGAAGGACCAAGAGCTTAGCCCGGGCCAGGCTCTGTTCCAAGTGCTTTGCCAGTATCAATCCATTTAATGCTCACATAGCCTTATAGACCCAGTGCACTCATGGTCTTGTTGGATAGATCAGGATACCAAGTCACAGAGAAGTAAAGGAACTCACCCCAGGTCACGCAGCTCAAAAATGGCAGAGGTCACATTTGAATCCACGTCATCTGAAGCCAGGGCCCAGGTTCTCCAAGAACCGCATGTTTTGGACAAAAAAGTCAAAACCCTCACTCTGAGTGAAGATGTTTGTAAAGAAAATAGAACAGAGAGTCCTTGTCAGAGAAGATGAGCCAGCAGATGGGCAAGAGGTCTGGCTTGGGTCTAACCCCAGGCAGTCCCCCTGCACCCTCACCGGAGGTGGGAACTCAAGCAGGCCCCTCGACTTCCCCGCATCTCCATCCCACCCTGTAGGGAATGGGAGCCATGACTATAGCTGCGTGGCACAGGGCCTGGCTTGGTGAGGGGGTAGAAGTGTTGTCATCCACAGGGGATGTCACTGGCTGCCCACCAGAGCAGGCAGCCCAGGCTGGACAGGAGACCAGAGGTAGGAGGAGCCTGGCTTCCAGGACCTGGAGGGAGCCATTAACAGACAGGAGGCAAGATGGATGCTGGGTCACAGAGTGGGGCCTGCATTAAGGGTTTCTAGGGGACCCTGACCACTGGGGAAGACAGAACGATGTAGGGGGCGAGACCCCAGACACACAGACCTGACAGCCATGTGGCCTTCAGATGTCTGGACCTGTCTAGGCCTCAGTTTCCTCATCTGTGAAAAAGAGAAGGAGAATGCCAGGGGCGGCCGGCTGAGACAAAGTGAGGGCTGCGGGTTGTAGAAGCTCCCTGTCAGGACGGGGAACTCAGCTCGAGCTGGTCATAAAATCCTTTTGTCTTATTCTTCCCCTGGAGGGTTTCTGTCACTTGGGACTGTTTCTTAGGAGTACATTTAAAAGTAATTTCTTTCTTTTTTTGTTAGTTTTAATTTAATTTTGTTTTTGGAGCACACCCAGTGCTCTATGTTATACGTGCCCTCCTCAATACCCACCACTGTTTTCAGCTGGGAAGTTTTGAGGGCTTGTCACAGTTATGCAAAATACGTACCAGTGTCCCAGCTGTATGTGGCCGCTGAGTTTTCCAGTGGGTTTTGTTTGGTTTATTAGTGGGTAGACTCTTATTCACAAGGGTTGCATCCAGCCTTGCTTCCTCCTCTGCTCCAGGCCCTGGGCTTGTACATCGCAGCTGTGCATCTTGCCCTGAAGAAGAACTCTGCTGGTCGTCCATGGGTCACCAAGCTTCTGACTCCTGGCTTCTGGAAGCTTGTCAAGTACATCTCCCTTGTTCAGAGATCCCATGGCTGTTCCAGTATTACGGCTTGACTGTGTACATTTTTCTTTTCTTCTTATCTTCTTGCTCACGTGCCATGGATTTGAGGCCTTCTTTATCTCTTCAGCAATGAAATCCAGGCATTTTCTGATGCTTCTGTGTCAGGCAGCCTATTTGTTCTGAGGGGAGAAACTTTTTTTTCCTCTCTCCTCAAAGTTCAACAAAGCTTCAGAGTGATACTGTGCCCTGAGAGCGGCCTCTTCCAGTGATTCCTTCTGTCTGTGCGGCTTGTAGTCTGTCTTTTTGCCAGTGACTTTCAAATTTCTATCTCCTTCTGGGATCTCTCCCCTGAATTTCTGGTCTTTTGAATCCAGTCACCTGTCTACATCTCTACCTGAGTGTCTCTGAGATACCACCAGCCCTCGGTTATGGCTCGCCCCCAATATTTGTGGAACTCGAGGTGAGAGGGAAATGGAGGCCCCGTCCACCTGCTTCTCCTCCCTTCCCAGATCCATCCAGAATCTCAGGGTCTGACACCCTCATGCATGGCCACCAGGGCCGAAGCTCTGTCCACACCGATGCCCGCTTCCACAACAGCCCCCTTCCCCTCCCAGGCCTAACAGGGCATATGCCTGGGCTGCTCCAATCCATCCCCAGATGTTCGTGAGAGTTAAGTCCCTAGTTAAGTGGTTTCCCCTTGCACAACACAGACTCCGCCCCCTGCAGCCACCCCACACCCCTCCTCGCTGTGGTTGTAAGCACTACATTTTCGGGTGGTTTGTTACCGAGTAAAAGCTGACTGACACTTCAGGGTAGTTCCTGGAGCTCCCCAGGGCCTTCTTGACCTCTGGTCTCTCACATGGGCCACTGCCCCTCTGGGTCCTACTTCACCCTGACCTGCCAGCATGGCTCCGTCTCAGCCTTTCAACTTGGTCTTAAACAACTGCTCTGAAAGAAGGTTGTTCTCACCGCCCTGCCCTCCATGTAAGCTCCTGGTTGTCCCCGTCCCCGCTCCTCCGATCCTCCTAGTCTGTCATCCTTATCATATCTCTACCCTCCTCCTCCCCGCCTCATCCTCTCCAGCTCACACTGGCCTGCCTCACGGTGAGTGGAGGGGCCTCCCTCTGGTGTTTCTTCTGTCCCACGAAGCCCTTTGCTCACTGCCTGTGCCCATCTTCACCTGATCCACGTCTCTCTGCTTCCAGGGGCTGTGAGCTCTGTGGGGACAGAGACCACCACAGATCTCCAGCTCCTACCACGTGTCCGGCACATAGCAGGAGCTCAATAAACGTTTGCTAAACAAATGATTTCCATCTGAGTCAACTTTCACTCCAGCACTGCAGACAGCAGTAAACATGAGCTCAGGGTGAGAATGCAGGGGCAAGCTGCATCTGGACTGAGTCCCAGGCAAGGCCAGGCAGGGAGCTAGAACTCCTCCAACACCCAGAGGCCACTCACCTGGCACTCAGGCCAAAATCATCTCCGTGGTCCTTCCTGGCTTCGCTGTCTCATGACCAGCACCCAGCAACGTTCTCACGATGGATCTGGGACCTTACCCCTCGGTCTCGTCCCAATGCAGCAGCCACAAGGACGATCCTGAAGCATGAGTCAGCCCACATCTTCCTCTGTTCGGAGCCCACCAACAGCTTCACACTTCACCCAGAGCAGTGAAAGCTCAGGCAATGAGCTTCGAGGCCCTGCCCCCACCCTCCCCCTCACTTACTCTGCACTCTGAGCACTGCCTGTCCTCCCTCCCCTCCTCCATCCTGCTCCCCCTCTGGGTTAGTGGACACTGGCTCTCTCCTGGACTTAGGTCTCCCAGGAAGAGGTTGACTCATCCCATCACCATCTTCAGGTCACTGTGCCTAAGTCCCCTTTCCTGGAAGGCCCCCACTGACCACTCTGTACAAAGTAACAACTCGCCACCCCCACCAGACTCTCCCCGGTCCCCTCACCAGGCTTCTTTCCTTGCCTTTGCCTCTCCTCCATCTGGCCTGCTGCCTGTTGGGCCATTTATGCATTGTCTCTCTTTCTCCATGAGGAGGTTAGTTCTTTGACGGGAGGGATTTTTGCTTCTATTGTCCTTTGCTGCATTCTTATCGTGCTTGGCTGGTAATGAATTCTCAATAAGTCTTTCTTGAATGATTGAAGGAATAATGTCACACTTTTCAGCCTGCCCTTCCCCCCCACCCAGGGGTCATTCCAAGGCCTCATCTCAAACCTCAGCCCAAGCACCATCCCCTGCCTGGCTCCAACCCGCCACCTACAATAGGGCAGAGAAGGACTCGGCTGTCAGCACCTCATGCCTTGCATGCTCCTCGACAGGGGCTTTCCTGTGCCCCTCTGTCTGGTTCTGGCCTCCCCAGGGCTCCCTTCGCAGCAGCCACACTCTCCTCTAAGGTGACCTCTTCCTTCTGCGGGGAGTGACTGCGGGGCAACAACTGCCTTTCTGGCTATCGCTAAGCTGCCCTGTGCTCCAGCCCAGCCACCTAGGTCGGAAACTAGCCCGGTTCAATAGACCTTTCCTGAATTCCTGCTCCAGCCCACAGTTAGGAGGGATTAGCTGTGCTTGCTCATGGTCCCCTCCTCTGGGTGCCAGACTTGGAGTGGGCAGGGGTGAGGTGCATACCAAGGACCACCGAACTGCAAAGGGGACCAGCACAGGCAAGAGTGTTGCCACGCACCACTCTCCAACTTCTTGTCACCTCTTTGTCACCAGCAAAATCTGGTCAAACTTTCTCAGAGAAGCAAACCTACTACTGTTCCTTCTACTCTTCGGTAGGGCAACACACTGCGAGTCTGAGTGTATTGCTATAAACAGGAACAAAAGTCAAGGCACAGAGGGATATGTGGGTTACTCGCTCTCTCTTGCATTAATTTTCACATTTTTTATATTGAATTGAATATGTTATGATCTCCTTAGGTGCAGGGACTATCCTACTCACCTTCACATCCTCAGGGCCTGCTTGGCCAGGAGCTGGCATACAGAAAGGAATTCTGGTTACATTGGCTACATAACAAATACCCCAACACCTAGTGGCTTAAAACAATGACCACACTTATTTTGCTCACGAATCTTCAATTTGAGTAGGCCCTGGTGGGGATAGTACACTTCTGCTTCACTCGGCATCAGCTGGGGTGATTTAAATCCTGGGAGATGAAATGATCTGAAAGATTGCTCATCATATTGCTGGGAATTGACACAAATTCTTGGCTGAAGTCTTAGCTGGGGTTACCAGCCAGGACACCCACACATGGCCTCTCCATGTGGCCAGGACTTCCTCAGCACAATGGACGCTGGTTTCCAGAACTCAGTGTCCTGAAAGACAGCCAGGAAGAAACCCTATCATCTTTTATGATGGAGCCTGGAAAATCATACAAGCTCACTCTTGCCACATTTGTCAAGGCAGCGGTGCAGTCCCCAAGGCTCAGGGGCTAAGAAATGGTGTCTGTATCCTGATAGAGAGTCACCAGGTTCTAGAAGTGCATGTGGGACTAGACATATGCTCTGGCTCTTTGGGGGAAATATTATCTGTCACAGGGGGCTACAAAATGCCTTCAACATCCCAGAAGAAAAAAATCATTTCCACCTAGAATTCTGTACCCAGCAAAACTATCAATCAGGTGAATGTCTGGAAATTCTCAAAAGTTTGCATCCTGTGACTTTCTCTCAGAGAGTGTCCACTAGGAAGTGATCTTTAGAATGGTTGCAAGGGTTTGTGATCATGACGTATAGATTAGAACAGAATAAAATAGAGCCTGGACACAGACCCATATGTAAACAGATACTATCTGGCCATGGTAACAATGCAGATCAGACTAGCAAAAATTTAAAAGCCTGATAATATAGAGTGTTGGGGAACAGATCAAAGGCAACTTAAATTCCCTGTTCACGGGGTGTAAATTGGTGCAACCACTTTGGAAAACAATTTAGTATTACCCGGAAAAATGGAACAAATGCATGTCTTCTGACCCAGCAATTCCACTCTCCAGGGTGCACCCAAGAAAATCTCTTGTATCTGTGCATCAGGAGACATAGACAAAATTGGTTTTAGAAGCATTGTTTATAAAAGAAAACAAAATGGACACAGCACAATATCCACAGCAGTGAAATAGATCAACTGCCTTATATTTTTACAATGAAATGCTACCAGGTACCCATGAAAATGAATGGGCCACATGCACGTGAGCCAAGGTGGACAAATCTCCCAATGCTGAGCAGAAAAGCAAGTCCCCAAAGAAGAAGGGTAAATGCTTCCATTTCTATGTTCACCACCAGGTGAGACCAAACAAGCTGCTGTCTAAGGACCCACACGTGTGTGATTAAACTAAAACCAGGAGAAGCACAACACAGAAGTCAGGGTGAGGACCCCCAGGGATTTCTAAGAGACGGAAAAGTTCCAGTTCTTAGCCTGGATATTTTTTCTTCTTTTATTTTTTAATAAAATTATTCTTGGTACACCTGGTGGCTCAGTCACTTAGGCATCCAATTCTTGGGTTCGGCTTAGGTCACAATCTTAGGGTCCTGGGACCCACCCACATCTGGCTCCATGCTCAGCAGGGAGTCTGCTTAAGATTCTCTCCCTCTCCCTCTGCCCTTCCTCCTACTCTCTCTCAAAATAAGTAAATCTTTAAAAAAATAAACAAAATAGAATGATACATTCTTCCATATGATTTCTATATCTCATAATTTTAAAAGTGGATAAAACTAAGAAGGTGGAAAACAAAGTATTTAATTTCAGGGAGAATTGCAAACATTGTATGGGGAAATGTCAGAAGGGAGCAACACTAATGTAGTCATAATGTAGTCAATCTCTGAGTCAACCACACTGGGAAACTGATGAACAGAACCCAGGGTTGCTTGGGATGTTCAATCTTCACCTCCCATGATAGGAAGTCAATTGATATTTATTCACGATTCAATTACGAGACTAAAGTTTAAACATATTATTTACAAAAATGAAGACATGTATCAGAAGAAATAGCCAGAAGAGTTGAGAAAAGGGGAGGGGTGTCAGGGGGCAGGGAAGTGATGGTTTTTATTATACAGCTTAAAACAATGTTGTTTAATATTTAATAAATAGTTGTTGAGCGAAGCTGCAGTTAAGTCCTTCAGAAATGCAAATTAAAGTTATACTTGGGATTTTTCTCCCCATCAAATTGGCAGAGAAGAGAAAGAGTGGTAATACTCGGCATTGGTAAATGTTGAGGTAGCTAGCTAGCACTTTCCTACACCATCACGTGGGTGGAAGCGAATTGGCACCCACAATGTATTGTACATTCATCTATCTTTTAAGTGTTTTGAAGCATCCATGGTTGGTTTCGGAGGTGGTTCATATTAAGTTTTATTACTCTTGGTTTAAGGGGTGCTCTGATTAGTCAGAAGATGGGGGTTTGGGGCTGAGAATGGGATTTGCCCTTAAAGGCCCAGCCAAGTTGGGGTAAATACTCCTTGGGTTAGTGTTTGGGTAGGATCAGTTTCAAAATGTGAGCCTGAATCAGGGTCTGGAATAAATTAAGATTCTGATGGAGCCAAGACTAGGATGAATGGCCTTGGGTTGGAGTGTGCCAGGATGTAGATTTCCCATTAGGTTTGAGGTCAGGCAGCTTAGGATAATGTGTGTTCCCACGTGGGCAAAAGGAACTGCATAGGCTTTGAGACATTCTGCATGCCCCCAACATCTCCCTGCGACGTTCTGCAGCAATTCAAAGCAGGTGTCTTCGGGTCCCCAACCGGGACGCTGTGGCTCAGGAAGGGGTGACTGCGTTCACTTCCGTGACCGCACAGGAGCGGTGAGCAGGACTCCTGTCCCGAAGCTTAGCTAACGCTTGTGCCGGGAACAGCCGGACACCGGCCTCGGACGAGGGAGCCAAGGTCGAGGTGGCACTGTTTGCGCGGTCCCGCTTGACGTGAGCCCGCAGGGCAGCGTCTTTTCAACTTGTTTACAAGCCTGCGTCACCCGGGAACCTTTCACCGCTACCTAGGACAAAAGGTTCCTCTTTTGTAAGTCCTCTTTGAGCGGAAAGGGCATCCGCCCGGGTTGGGACTCAAACTGGTGCAGGGCGCCACCCCGTGGTAGATTCGGACAGCGCACCTGCACCCATCAGCCCATTCTTCCTTTTGTCCCTCTATACCCAGCCTACAATCTACCCACCATAACTGAACCATCTATCCATGCCACCCCCCCACCCATTCACCCACCTCTCTACCTCGCCACCCAGCCAATGCATGTCCACCCATCAACACACCAGCCACCCATCCACCTACATACATATAACCAAACCATATATAACATTCTCTCTCCATCCATCCACCCATCCACTCATTCATCTCTAAGGATCTTCATTCTTTCATGTAAATATTTATTTTTCCATTCATATCCACTCACCATCCACTATCCATTGACATTTGACAAAATATTTATGGGACACCTTCTGTGTGCTAGGTACTGGACAAAACATTAGGGTCAAAGGGTCACAGGGCATAGTTCTTATCTTCATGGGACCTACAGGACAGCAGAAGAGACACACTCATAGAGGCCCTTGTTAAATGGCCATTGCTTTGAAGGGAGTACAGGGCACTGTAAGAATGTATCAGCCCAGACTTGGGGACTAGGGATGGCTGGGCTGACAAATGACTTCTAGGCTGAGGTATAAGGATAGCCAGGAATAAGCCAGGCAAAGAGGACTAGGAGGACAGCAGCTAGTCCTCTGGCACAGGATGCCACAGAGGCAAAGGCGTGGAACCCAAGTGGACTCCAAACAGAGGGGGTGGAAGATATTTTGGCATATGTGCAATATATGGAGATCTCCCCATGCATCTATGGGAGAGCCTGCACTGGGCTCATCAGTGTGAGATGGTTGGGATGTCAACACATCACTTATTCAAACCTTGCACCCCCCATCTCCTTGCTGACACAATTGTGCCCTCTTTCCATCTTCTCTGGGGCCACATGCCCCAGGGCTGGGATCTCCTACAGAGTTCCCGTTTTCCACACTAGCACTGGTTTAGGCGTGTGTGAAAAAATCGTTTTTGCTAAGGAGATGTGACAAGTGTTCCGAGAGGCTTCTCATTGTGTGAGATGATACTGCCTTCTTATTTAAGTCATTTTCTCACGGAGCTTTCTGTTTCTTGAAACAAAATGCAACCTAAATGATGTCAAGAACTATTACTGAGAATCTCCTTATCCTGGGTTCCAGAAGCTCAATGACACACTCTTGTGGGGCACAGTCCAGGAAGTGACACCCTGCTGCCTCAAATCTTCCGGTCACAAAAGCAAGAATGTCCTCCCCTACCTTAGCTGCAACCACCACCCCCACCTCCTCAGCACCATGGTCCCTCCATCTTCTCCTCTTTCTCCTCTCCTTCTCTCCCTCTCAATCTTGCTTCCTCCATACCCTCAAGCCTGGTCTAGTCTCAGCCCCTCTTCCTGGATGACCACAATCCCCATGACCACCTGGGACCTGCACCCCACCCCACCCATCCCCACAAAGCCTGTGAAGACCAGGCACTGTAGCACCATCTTTGATCCAGAACAATGCTGTTGCAACTTTCCCAGCCAGAGCACAGAATCTCCCAAGCCTTGGCCATCTGGCTCCTGAGCTGGGGCCCTGGGCCTGCCTCAGATGACCAAGGGGCAGATGTCCCAGTCCCACTGTGGGTTAGTGCCAGTCCTGCTCTCAAAAGGCAAGATAGGGCTTTGGCCAATGCCCTTGTGTCCCCCTCCTTCCTCACCCATCAGATCACCCCCAGTATTTCCTGAAACTACTCTCACCCAGGCCACTGAGAGTCTCCTATTTGACAAACCCAATGAACACTTTTAATCTGTTAGTCACTCAAGAGCATTTCTTCTTTTTAACATATCTCTTGAGATATTCATGTACCAAATAATTCACTCATTTAAAATGCACTTAGTATATTCACAGAGTTGTGCAACCACTACCATAATCTATCTGTGGACGTTTTCATCTCCCATTAGAAAAAAACCTACATCTCCATTAGTGGTCACTGCCAGTTTCCCCCCACCGTCCCTCCCCGGGCACCTGGCACCATGGACTTTCTGTCTCTGTGGGTTTGCCTATTCTTATTCCTGGAAATCAGAATCAAACAGTATATGGTCTTTTGGGACTGTTTCTTAGCACTTAGCATAATGTTTTCAAGGTTCATCCATGTTATAGTATTTATCGGTACTGCATTTCTTTTTATTGCCAAATAATATTCAATGTGTGAGTGTACTGTATTTTGTTGATCCATTCATCAGTTGATGAAAATCCAGGTTGTTTCTTGGCTATCACGAAGAACGCTGCTATGAATATTCACATACAAGTTTTTGTGTGGACATGTTTTCATTGTGCTTGGGTCAATACCCAGGAGTGGAATTACTGGGTCATGTGATAACTCTGGTGTAATTCTTTGAGGAGCTGCCAGACTGTTTCCAAAGCAGCTGCACCATTTTGCATTCCCATCAGCAATGTAGGAGAGTTCCAATTTCTCCACATCCTCACCAGCACTTGTTATTATCCATCTTTTCGAGTAGAGCTATCCCAGTGGATGTGAAATGATATCTATGGTTTTGATCTGAATTTCCCTGGTGACTAGGTGTGCTGAGCATCTTTTCATGTGCTTGCTGGCCATCTGCATATCTTCTGTGGAGAATTATCTATTGAGATCCTTTGCCCATTTTTAAATGGGATTATTTGCATTTTTCTTAATGAGTTGTAGGAGGTCATTATATATTTGAGATCCAAGTCCTTTATCAGATATATGCTTTGCAAATATTTTCTCACATTCTTTCTACTTTCTTAATGGTATCTTTTACAACATAAAAGTTTTTAACTTGGATGAAGTCCAATCTATCTCTTTTTGTCTTTTGTCACTTGTGCTTTTGGTGTCAGAGCTAAGAAACAGCCGCCTAACTCAAGGTCACAAGGGGTTACTCCTGGGGCTTTTTTTTTTTTTTTCCTAAAAGTTTTAGTACTTACATTTAGGTTTTTGGTTCTATTTGAGTTAATTTTGGTATAGAATGAGGTGGAGCCCAACCTCATTCTTCTGCATGTGAAAATCCAATTGTTTTAGCGCCACTTGTTGAAAGGACATTTCCCCCTCATTGAATTGTCCTGGCACCCACTCTTTAAGCTCTCTGTTCCTTGGACTTTCTGGAAAACACATTTACTTGCCTGCTCTGCCAGGCAGGTTTCTTAAACTAGTGGTGGTGCAATCCCCCCCCCCCGCCACCCCCATGACAGCAGGGGTAATAAGAGGGGCCAACTTCACAGGCGGGCTGCATTAAATGGGCACAGAGAACAGTTCCAGGCATCCAAAAACACTCTAAAGGTTCACAGATAATTCACACTAGTTCATAAATGTACCTGCTAATAGCAATGAATTGATAGTATGCTCAGTAGTTTTTCCCTCTTTGAGTCACCTATTTTTGAGAGTCCTAAAAGTCTCATTAGAACGCCAAGTATTTGCAATAAACCATTTTGAGACTCTTTGCTTTCCTACCTCAGTCACTAATTAATAAAGTGCTTCTGGCCCTTGCTGACAGGTGACTCCACGATGCCCAGCTCCTTGTTCTGCTGCTGCAGAGACAGGCAGGGGCTAAAGCGTTTAGGACTTTAAATGACAGCAGAAGGAGCCTCCACCCTGGGGCTACATGGAAACCACTTGTCTGTTCAAGTACAGCTAGCTGCTATAACAAATAGTCCTCTCCACATACATGTGGGCACCCACACACACTCATGCACAAATCACGTATATGGTTTGACATAATAAAAATTTCCTTCATCCCTTGTGCAAAGCCCCCTGTAGATACTGCCAGTGGAATGCCGTCCTCCAGTGGTGATTCAGGGATCACCGCCTCTTCCATAGCAGGAAGCCCCTCCAGATTCCGTAGCACCGGTTTCCCTACCCCACTACACCTGCCTTGGGCAGAGCCGGGAGCTGCTGGGATTCTCACTGGCACCTTACTTGCTTGCAGACTGCTCCAGGGCACAGAGTACCGCTAGAAAGACAGAGCCTTGACTGTACCCCAGCTCCAAGCAGCCTTTTTCAATCCGCAAATTCCCCAGATGCGTGGGACAATCTGGTGACCATGGTGAGAACTCCAGGAGGGGTTCTCCTGTTTCAGAGGAACCAGGGACCTGAGCTGGGGAGGCAGAGGGCACACCTTCAGCCCATGGCCACATCAGCTGATGAATCTGGGGTATCTAAACTGGATCCCTACTCTTTATCGCCTCGTCCCTCCCCTGTCTACTGATAGCCCTGGTCGTGCTGTGTCTTTATTGTAAGTCTCCTTCACCCTCTGGAGTAGTGATTCTCAAGCCTTAGCGGCCTTGTATTCACCGGGAGGTGTGGATACTGCCCAGGTTGCACGGCTCCGCCTCCAGAATTTCTGCTGCCGGGGCGGGCACAACTTCGCTTTTCTAACGAGTTCCCGGCATTATCTGCTGCTGCTGCTGCTAATGGCCCCGGGACCACACTTAAGAACCGACCCTCTAGAAAGTAGGATCCATTCGGCAGAAAGGACAGGTCTGTGTTTGCACCACATGCATCCCGAGCTGCACACTGAATAAATGAATCGGGGAAAGAAAGGCAAAGAGCAGAAGGAGTGCGAAATAAGGAATGACGGAGGAAGGAAACGGCGGTGCCCCAGGCCCCACCCAGACACTGCGCGGGAGGCTCCCGGAGCTCGGGCGGCGGGACTCCCGGCCTCTCCTCTGCGGCGGGACCCGGCCTCCCGCACGCCCCACTACCACGCAGCCGGGGCTCCTCGGCTTTGTGACGTCACCGCCCTACCGGGCGGGGAGAATGGTTGCCTTGGCGACGTAAACCGAACGCCCGGGCGCTGGGAGCCAGGAACTGCGGTGCGGAGGCTTCGGGGCTAGCCCGGGCGCGCGGGGCCGGTGGGTGCGTGCGGCGTCTGGTCGGGGGTGCGCGGAGCCTGGGGCGGGCTCCTTGGGGGCCCCTTGCAAGGCCCGTTTGCAAGGTTGCCCGCCCTTCTTTACTCATTACTAGATTTGCTTTATCACAAACCTAGCTACGCAACCATCTTTCTACCTTTCCTTGCCTTGTGCACCCCTGCTGTAGAACCCACGGCGCATCCCAGCGGAGCTGGGGCTCTGGGAGACGGGGCACTGCTAACTAGTGCCTCTCCAGGACTGGGATTCCTTTCCGCCTGGATTGTAGCAGAATGTTGCTGGAAGGGCGCAGGCTTTGGAGTCAGGGAATCTTGGGGTGGAATCCCAGCTAATCCCAAGGTCCTTCCTTGCTGTGTGACTTTGGACACCTCGCTGTTTCTCTCCTTTACTTTCTCCTTTGCAAAATGAAAAATTCATTCAATGAATAGATACGAAGCTCCAAGGCAGTGCCAGGCGCTTTGATGAGCGCATTGGCTCCCAATGAGAAAATATGCCTGTTCTCTGGGAGCTTACATTCAAGGAGGTAATAAGCAATGCACTGTATTTTTGTATGTGTGTGTGTGACAAATCAGATAGTGGTAGTTGCAGAGAAGAAAGTAAAGTGAAGTCCTATGAAGGTGAGGAGAAAGAAACCATTTTGGATGGAGTGGTGAGAGAAGTTGTCTCTGTAGTGGGTGACATGGGCTCAGAGCTGAAGGGAGAGTAACCGTCCTCCGCAGCTGGGTGTGGGTGAACATTTTGGGGGTAAGGAAATGTATAAGCAAAGGCCCTGAGGCAGGCCAAGGTTGGCATGTTCTAGACACAGAAAGATTAGGCCGAGCAGCTAGAACTAAGGAGAGGAGAGAGGATGAAGAAGCGGGGAGGCAGGGAGCTTTAAGTGTTGGTCACATTGTAGGCCCTCAGGAAATGCCAAGTGTTCTCAGTCACCCCGGGGCAAGAGGAGATGAGGGCCTGGGGATCATCTGACTCAAGCACTGTATCACTCCTCAGGTTGGAATCGCCTTTAGCCAAAATCAAGCCTTGCAACAAGCCTTTGTTCCTCTTCCCAGATGTCTAAGATCGTGTCTACTGTGGTCTCCAAGGATATGACTTACAACAGTAAGTATGGGGCTGGCATGGGCGCAGAGTCAAAGACAGCCTCAGGAGTCTGGGACAGTGATGTCCAGAATTAACTGAGGGTTAATGTGATCCCAAACCAGGCCATGAATCAGAAATTACAGGTGTGCCAGGTTCTCTAGAAACTTCACATTTTACTTCCTCGGGCCACTGTAGCAAAGTGCCACCACCCAGTGGTGGCTTTAACACCAGAGATTTATTGTCTCACAGTTCTGGAGGCTGAAGTCCAAGGTACAGGTGTCACTGACAGGGCTGGTTCCTTCTGAGGGGTGAGAGGAAGAGTCTGTTCCAGGCTCTCTCCTAGGAAGCTTCTGGTGGTTTGCTGGCAACCTTTGGTGTTCCTTGGACTGGGAATGTGTCATCGCTATCTCTGCCTTCATCATCCCATGGCATTTTGTCTGAGTGCATGCCTGTTGCAAATTTCCCTTTTTATTAAGGTCAGGAATCAGGATTAGGCGCCCACACTACTCCAGCATGACCTCATCTAAGTTAGGGCTGCAATGACCCTGTTTCTTAACAGGATCACCTTGTGAGATGCTGGAAGGTAGGCTTTCAAGTCTTCAAAAACGTTAATTGGGTTTGGTGGGGGGCATAATTCACAACATAACAGCTTTGTGGAGGTACCAGAGTGGACCTGACCTGCCTCTGTGCAGCTAAGGTCACTAGGCTGAGCCCAGAGGAAGTACCAGCTGGCCCCAGGCCCTTGTGGGAGATGTCCTGCCTCCACTGAAGTCCCACGTCTGCTGCCTCCTGCTCCTGCTGGGTGGTACAGGGTAGAGGGGAGCTGCTGGCGCACCACTGGGGATGGTGGGCGCTGAGGTGGTCAGGATGGACAATACTGTGTGCTGTCAACTTTGTGCTCTTTACCACCATGGGCTTTTAATTTAATTTGTTTTTGAATAGGTAAAGGATTCCCACGGTTCAAAATTCAAAAGTGTTCAAAGCCCACTCTTGTGAAAGCCCCACCCCCATCCCCAGATACCCAGTCTCCCCTCCTCAGAGATGGCCAGTGGCACGAGCCTCTCATCTCCTGCTCCCCATGCTCCACACACACGCTCTGTGCACATGGGCAAATACATATAGACATGGTTTATACCATTTGTCTTTTTCTCACACAAACGGTCACACAAGAAACAGGCTTCCTGCGCCTTGGCTTTTTCCATAACCCTGACATTGTGGAGACTCTTCCTTGTTGATACTTCAGGAGTTCCCTTTGGCTTTTCATGTTGTGAGCAGAACAGTGCCCCTGTAGCGTGAAGGTATTATAATTTATTGAACCAATCCATGTGAATGGGCACTTAGCTTGTTTCTAACATGTGTTGCTCTCTACACTTGTCCCCACTGCTGCCATTGTGCTCTCAATCACTCTGGTCCAGGACACATCAAAAATGAAGGAAGTCTAAAAGGGAGTTACCAAAAAAAAAAAAAAGATAGCTTTGAAATGTTTGCAGATAACAAATTAACTTTAGACACACACACACACACACACACACTAATGCAATTGTCACAAGACAGTTGAAGGCTTTATAAACTATACTAATTCATCCTATGGTACCCGGAGGGTAGTTATGTGGGGGTGGGGGGTTTCCCTGTGACCCTCGAGATTGGGTATATCACTTCCCTTGATGGTGACATGCAAACAGGAGCCCCCCCCCCCCCCCCCACCAAGCTGATCTCCATGGTCTGGGTTGAGGGTCTGGCATTTGGGAGGAAATCAGGCCAGGTAGGCACAGCCAAGTGGATGGACCCATGGCATTCCCAGGCCAGGCCAGGCAGGGGCGCCCTGCCAGGCAGGCAAGTGAAGGCAGCCTGGATGGGGGCACATCAGCCAGGGGCTCAGACCAGGAGGATAGTTGAGACTGACATCCTGGGTTCAGCTGGGGACTAATGTAGGGGCCAGAAAGACTCTGGGGGAGAGGGGCCTCCTGGGGGAGAAGGGCCTGGGGACACTGAGCTCTGAGCCTAGGCCAGGTACAGAAGGGGTTTCTAGAGCCCAGCCGAGGGTGGGAATGCCAGGGTCAGACATGCATGGTGGAGTACAGCACTTCTATGAGCCTCAGCTGCCTCATCTGTGGAATGGGAACAATCCCGATTCCGCTTCCCTGAGGCATCTGTGAGCTCTAAGGAGAGATGTATATCAAGGCCCAGCTCCTTGGCACTGCTATTATTAGTGTCTCCTCTCACTATTACGATACCCACCACCCCACCTCTAGGGCCTTGGCTAGTCTCCCACTGTGTGAAATCTGAGTCAGAAGAAGATGCTTGGGGAGTGCAGGTGGAGGGGCAGTTAAGGGATCTGGCCAAAGACTCAGCTGGAATTTGACATCAGAGAAGTGAGCTCTGGGTTTGGTCTTCACTCACAAATCCTTAGTAAGTGCCGGCTGGATGCAGGCTTGTTCTAAGCACTGGAGATTCAGGGGCAAATAAAACCCTCCCCCTCCTGGGTCTTACATTGTGATAAGGAAGGCAGACATTGCAAAGCAAGCAGCCAGTCTATATTTGCGATAGCCAAGAAGCAGTAGAAAGGAAACCTACCGGAAGCTTTGGGCAGGGGCAGGATATAATTTAAGCGGGAGAGGTAGTCAGGGAAGGCATCTCAGAGGAGGTGACATTTGATGCCTATCCGTAACAATCCTGAAGGATGAAAGAGGGAGAAAGGCATTCTAGGCAGTGGGGAAGGGCCAGCAAAGGCTGAGGCTGGAATGAGCTCGCAGCGTTAGAGGAAGAGACAGAAGGCCAGTCTGGAATGACTTGGGTAGGGCCTTATGGACCATGGGGAGGACTACTTAGTTCTGTTAAGATGCTGAGAGAGGTTGAATCAGGGATATTGCAATTTCTGGGTTTAATGACTTTTATGAGTGGGGATGCCAATGTCTGAGACACAGACAGAGGGTCTGGTTCACCAAGGCCTCACCCCTGGTGCAGAGGGTGGAGGACACTTGATAGAGACCGTGGCCAGGCAGAAGAGCCAGTGAAGGCCCATACTAGACCCAAGACTTCCCAGCCAGGGCTTGTGGGACAGGATCTGCTGGAACAGAGCGTGCAGACAGTTGGAGAGAAAAGCAATAGACAACCCCCCTCTTGGGGCTGCCCCAGTCCTGCCACTCAGCTGCCCGTGTTCCCTGGCCAGGCTGGGGACACTCCCCCAGTGTCTTGGCACTGCTGTCCCTCTCCCTAGAGTGATCTCCCCCTAGAGCTCCCTGTGGCTCCCTCCTCCACCTCCTCCACCTCCCTGTGGCTTTTATTAAATGTCACCTTCTGCTTTACTTTTCTTGATACCACTTCCTACCTCCCACCTGCATCACGGTTCCTTACTTGTTTCTCTCTCCCCAGTAGAATGTACACTCCATCCGGGCAGGGTCGTTTGTCTGTCTTGCGTGCTGCTGTCTCCCCAGAGCCTGGCATGTCACAGGCTCTCAATAAAATTCTGTTAGCCTGAAAGCTTCCCCCTAAAGATCAGGAATAAGGCCAGGATGCCTGTTTTCACTGCTGTTCGACATTGTGTGCTGGAAGTTCTAGCCAGAGCACTCATTTATTTACTTTTTAAAGATTTTATTTTTAAGTAATCTCTATATCCAACGTAGGGCTCAAACTTACAATTCCAAGATCAAGAGTCACACGCTCTACCAACTGAGCCAACCTGGTGCTCCTACCAGAGCATTTAGACAAGGAAAAGAATGAAGAGATACCCAAACTGGAAAAGAGGAAGTGAAATTATCGTATTTCCAGATGACACGATCCTATACAGAAATAATCCCCAGGAACCCACAAGAAAGCTACCAGTGCTAATAAATGAATTCAGCCAGGTTGCAGGGTATGAGATCCAAACATCGAAGTTAGCTGTGTTCCTCCACACCAGGACTGAGCAATCCAACGTGGAAATAAAGAAAGCAGCTCCATTTACAATGGCATCTAAAAGAAGAAAATATCCACATATGAGGTGACACCTGGGAGATGTTAATTAGAGCAGGAAGCTCCCAGGAATCAGCCTCTGCACCCAAACAACCACTGAGCTGGTCGCAACCCTCAGAATCCAAAATCGGAACTCTGGAGCCTGGTTGAACACATGCGGGTTCCAGGGCAGAACTGGAGGGGAAGGCTGGGAAATTTCGGTGAATCATGACATTCTGTGAAGCAGCCTCTAGCCCGGCAACAATGGGGAGGGCAGCCCACATTCCTGGCATGGCTGGCTGGTGCCCCGGTGGTCCATAACGACCTTTTCCTCCCCAAGCCCAGCTATGTGTTTGGTTGCTGGGAAGCCGCTACTGAGGTTGGCAGTTCTTTCAACTCCAGGAGCTGGACTGACTTCCCTGACAGCTCTGTCAATAGGGATTTAAAGACACCGGACCTTCCCTCTCAGCCTTTCCAGACCGACACTGAAGGAAATCTTTGATAAAAGATTAATATCCAGAATATATAGAGAATTCCTAAAACTCCACAAAAACAAACAACCCCACTAAAAAACGGGCAAAGGAGCTGATAGACATTTCTCCAAAGAGCTTCCAAAGAGCCTATAAGTACATGACATGATGCTCACATTAGCATCAGTCATCAGGAAAATAAGATAGTGCATCACACTTGTAGGATAGCCATTAAAAAAAAAAAAATCCAAAGATACAATTTCCAGCAAGGATGTAAAGAAACAGACCCGTGTATGCTGCTGGTGAGAAGGTACATAACGTGGAACATGGGAGGGTGGTCCCTCAGAAAAGTGTGCATAGAATTATATGATCGGCAATTCCATGTCTGGGTACATTCACAAAATTATTAGAAGCCCAACACTCTCTTATTTGTATTTGTCACCTGTCTAGAATGTAGGCTCTGAGGAGGCTTGCCAGCGCCTTGCTACAGGACCTTGCAGTTAGAATGCCAATAAACATCAGCCACAGGCAGCGAGTGTCAGTCTTACCCTGTCCTCCCCCTGCCCCACTCCTGCCAGCTCTCAGAGCCCACCAGAGAGTCCTCAGCACCAGCTCAGACACTGCTGTAAAGTCCGCCCTTAAAGACCCAGTTGCCTTCTCAATATCATCACGGATCCAGTGCTAGAAGCTGGAGATGGACAGGCATGGTTCCTGTTGTTTTAAAATGGAGATTTCACTTGTAAAACTCAACAGCCAAAAACCAAATAATCCAATTTAAAAATGGACAGAAGACATGAACAGACATTTCTCCAAAAAAGACGTACAGATGGCCAACAGACACATGAAAAGATGTTCATCATCACTCATCGTCAGGGAAATGTAAATCAAAACTACAATGGATATCACTCCACAGCTGTCAGAATGGCTAAAATCAGCAACACAAGAAACAACAGTTGCTGGTGAAGATGTCAAGAAAAAGAAACACTAGTGCTCTGTTGGTGGAAATGCAAACTGGAGCAGCCACTCTGGAAAACAGTATGTAGATTCCTCAAAAAGAACAACCGTATGAACCAGCAATTGCACTACTAGGTATTTATCCAAAGAATACAAAAATTCTAATTCAAATGGATACATGCACCCTGAAGTTTATAACAGCATTATATACAATAGCCAAGATAAGGAAGCAGTCCATGTATCCATCGGCTGATGAATGGATAAAGAAGATGTGGTATAGGGCGCCTGGGTGGCTCAGTTGGTTGGGCAACTGCCTTCGGCTCAGGTCATGATCCTTGAGTTCCGGGATCGAGTCCCACATCGGGCTCCCAGCTCCACGGGGCGTCTGCTTCTTCCTCTGACCTTCTCTCCTCTCATGCTCTCTCTCACTTTCTCTGTCTCTCTAATAAATAAATTTAAAAAATCTTAAAAAAAATGTGGTATATACAATGGAATATTACTCAGCCACAAGAAATAATGAAATCTTGCCATTTCCAACAACATGAATAGAACTAGGATGCATTATACGAAGCAAAATGTGCCAGAGAAAGACAAGTACCACATGATTTCACTCATATGTGGAATTTAAGAAACAAAACAAATGAGCAAGGGAAAAAAAGAGAGAGACAAAGCAAGAAGTGGGCTCTTAACTATAGAGAACACACTGATGGTTACCAGGCGGGAGGTGGGGAGTGGGGAATGGGTGAAAGGTGATGGGGATTAAGGAGAGCACTTGTCATCATGAGCATGAGGTGATGTGTGGAAGTGTTGAGTCACCGTATCGTTCACCTGAAACTAATACAACACTGTATGTTAACTAAAAAAAGAAAAAGAGGGGCGCCTGGATGGCTCAGTGGGTTAAAGCCTCTGCCTTCGGCTCAGGTCATGATCTCAGGGTCTTGGAATCAAGCCCTGCATTGGGCTCTCTGCTCAGCAGGGAGACTGCTTCTCCCTCTGTCTGCCTCTCTGCCTACTTGTGATCTCTCTCTCTCTCTGTCAAATAAAGAAAATCTTAAAAAAAAAAAAAAGAAAAAGAAAAAAGCAATCATGAATACATAGATCAAGGTAATGAGAACAATTGAAATGTAAAGGTGTATTATAGATATTAAAATTGACATACAAATAAAAGATAAGTAAAATGTTGGTCTCATTACTACTCAGGTATGGCAAGATCAGCTGACAAGGGGATGGCTGCCATTGGAAAGGTAGTGTGTGATCTTCCCAGATCCCTAGAAATAGGAGGCAGGGCCACACAGGGAAGGACAGGGCTGGGTCACAGGCAGAGGGAGCGGGGGAACTGTGGGCAGGAGCCTTTGTTGTGATTTCCTTGGGAAGGAGGAGGGGATGTAGGGTGTGCAGGCTTAGGGTTGACTGGTTTGAGTAATGTCAGGACTCTGGCAAAGGGCTTTCCTGAGTTGTCTGGGACCAGGCCCTGGGTGACTGGAGCAGGGGCCAGTGGCTCTGGGTGTGAGAGGCTGATAGTGGAGGTGGGCATGTGGGCTCTGGAGGAGTCAGTTTGCTTTTGTAAAGCACCTTCCTGGGCACCTCCTTTACTCTCGCTAGGGGTTGGCCAACCCCAGGGTGGAGAGGTGAGGATGGTCCCCGCGGGGTCTGCAAGACCCAGGTGCTAGAGCATCAGGTGCAGAAAGTACAAGACATCCTTAATGCATCGGTCCTGGAGTAGTTTCCCATCTTGTGAAGGAAGGTGACCCTACATAATAGCAGATGTGACACGTGCAAGAGAAGGAAGGGCCATCTCTAGGAGAGCATACAGTGAGCACCTCTGTTCTGGATGGGGGGGAGGGTCGGGAGGCCTTCCAGGGCCAACAACAGACAAGGGAGATGTTGGCTGAGGAGGCTTGGACTCCAGTGGAATGAAAAAAGCAAAGGGGACGGCACGTGGTATTGTCTGTGGGAAGGTCCATGAGAGTCTTCACGTGGCCAGAAGGTAGTGAAGAGGGGTGAGGCTGGGAGCAAGATCAGAAGCTGCAGAGGTCACTGTGTGAGATAACGCAGGGCCAAGCCCTGTGGATTGGGGTCCTGGACCTCCCGAGCCCGGGATGCCCCTGAAGAGTGGGCTGGATCTCTACGGCTATATCACAAATTACTCCAAAACTGAGTGGCTTAAAACAACAGTAAATATGTATTAGCTCAGTTTCATTGGGTCAGGAGCTCATGAGGGGCTTGGCTTGGGGATTCAGGCCCAGGGAGTCTCCTCCGCAGTCGCCAGAAGGCTTGACCAGGCCTGGAGGATCAGCTCCAAGCAAGCTCAGTCATATGGCCATCGGCTTGGGCTGCAGGTGATCCCAGAGAGGCAAGGCAGGGCCCAAATGTCCTCTCTGGCCTCGCTGCCGAAATCACACGCTGTCACTTCAACAGCTGGCCGCACAAACCAACCACGATCCAGTGCAAGAGAGGGTACTGAAGGCTGTGAGTGCCTTGGGCCTGGGGACACTGGGGGCTGTTTTAGGTGCTGGCTGCTGTGAAGGATGTAAACAGACAATTGGTTTTGTGAATTGTATTTTAAAGTGGTCTGCTGGGGAGCACCTGAGTGGCTTAGTTGGTTATGTGTCCCACTCTTAATTTTGGCTCAGGGTCATGAGATTGAGCCCCACCTCAGGCTCCGTGCTGGGCGGAGTCTGCTTGGGAGTCTCTCTTCCTCTGCCCCTCCCCTCTCTCTCTCTATTTTTCTCTTTACAAAAGGTCTGCCAAGTCCGCTCAGCTGGTCAAGACTCTTCGTACGGCTTCCTCTTTGGGTTCTGGACTGTATCTCTCGTTCACCCTCTCATACCCAGGGACACGCAAGGCTGCTACTAAATTGCCCCTCTTTGTTTCTTTTTCTTTTTCTTTTTTTAAAGATTTTATTTATTTGACACAGAGAGAGAGATCACAAGTAGGCAGAGAGGCAGGCAAAGAGAGAGGGGGAAGCAGGCTCCCTGCTGGGCAGAAAGCCCGATGTGGGGCTCGATCCCAGGATCCCAGGATCCCAGGATCCCAGGATCCCAGGATCCCGAGATCATGACCTGAGCCAAAAGCAGAGGCTTTAACCCACTGAGCCACCCAGGGCACCGCCCCCCCCCTTTGTTTCTTAGGCCTATCAAATCATTCCACTTGTGTTATCCTTCTGTGTCTTGCAGGGATTCCAGTGGTGACCCTTCCCCAGCTGCATGGTCCCTTTCTGACTATGCACCTCCCCCCCAGCCACCCCTTGAGAGCTGGCCAAACTTACCATGTCCACTTGCCTCCCCTCCTTAACCCTGTGGGATCTTGGCTTCGGTGTGCTCACCCCCGCGCTGCCAATCTTAGTCTGGGGGCGTGGCCAAGGCCTCTCCAAGGGCACCTCCCCTCAGACTGGCTCCTCCTCAAGCCGTCCTCCTCCCCAGGGGGCTCTGGTCTTCCCCGCTGTCCCTCTGCTCCGCAGCCCTCCTTGCCAAGCTCCTGCACCATCGGTGTTCTCTGAGCTGCTCTGGGCCGTGTTCTGTCTCGACCACAACACGGCCTCAGTTTCCATCTACTCGCCAGTGACACATTTCCGTCCTCTATTCTCCTAGTCCCCAGACCTCTGTCAGAAGTGGCCTTTTTAGAGTCCCTGTTTGGCTGCTCCCAAGGGCACCTGAACCCAGCACTTCCTCCTGAGCTCCAGGCCTCTTGCTCCCCCCAGACCCCTCCCTCCCTTCTCTGCCACCTCAGCAAAGGGCACCTGAAGCATAGGTGTTTATACCCAAGGGATGGAGTTATCCCCTCTTCTTCCTTATCCCGCCCCCCCCGCCCCGCCCCGCCCCGCCCCGCCCACATCCCCTCAGGCACTAAGCCCCTGTGGGCTCTCCTGAAAAGCCCTACATCCACCCCACCCTCCCTCCCTCGTCAAAGCCACCAGTCCTCCTCTGTGGGGGAGGGGGAGGGGACTTGCAGCGGGGAGGACAGGCTTGCCAGCATGCAGGGGAGGTGCTGAGGGAGCCCCAGAGTGAAGGAGGGAGATGCCCCAGAACTGAGGCCCACGGTGGTGACCCAGCCCTCTTGTAACTGGAGTACAGAGAAGGTGGCTCAGGGGAGTAGAGGGGGAGAGACCCCTGGCTGCTGGAGAAGGAACAGGCCAGCCCATGTCTTCCCCAGGGAGCTGGTCTCTCTTCCCCCAGCCATACTACACTCGGGTGCTGCAGGAGGCAGGAGGATCTTCTGTTGGCGGAAGCCCACACCCAGACTCCTGGGGGGACGGGGTGCTAAAGTTGTATCACTTTTTATGAGGACATTTTGTATCCAGTTCTTCTCCCCCTGTTTTTCCTGGAGAATTTTCCTAAAAGTAAGCTTACATTTTAAAACTTTTTAATTTGGGGTACGTCGGTGGCTCAGTCAGTTGAGCATCTGCCTTCGGCTCAGGTCATGATCTCAGGGTCCTGGGACTGAGCCGCATGGTTGGGGGTCCCTGCTTAGTGGCGAGCCTGCTTCTCTCTCTGCTTCTCCCCCAGCTTGTGCTCTCTCTATCAAATAAAGAAATCTATAAAATTTTTCATTAAAAAATTCAATTCTGTTAAAGTACTAGAAGAAAACAGGAATTTTTAAAATGTATTTAACCTTCAGATGCAGAATTCCTTCCTAAGCAAGACACAGAATGCTAAAGCATTTCACTAAGCAAACATGAAAATATCCTGTAAGGAAAATACATGATAGACAACCCAAAGGAAATTGTCATATCACCTGGAGCAAAAACATCTTCAGCAGCCCTGACAAACAAATGAGTTAGTATCCTCTAATAGACAAAAGTCTTCAAGATCACTTAAAAACTACAGCATCCTGATAAAAAAATGGACAAAGGATACTAAGAGAGAGAAGCAAGCAGATAATTAACATCTGAAAAGACACACAATAGTTTCCGTAATTGAGAAGTGCAAATTAAAACTGAGATGCATTGATCACCTGTCAGACTGACAAAATTCCAGGTGTGTGGGACACAGTCCTGTTCAATTTGGTAATAAAGAGTTAACCATTGCACAAGCTTGGAAATTGCATAAGACTGGAAATAGCCTCTGTCCACCAGGGGACCTGGCTAAGGAGCAATGAGACTTGGACGTGAGCAGATACTTTCTTTTTTTTTAACTTTAAAAATTGGGGTCAACTGTATATACATAACAGAATTTACTCTTTTGGGCATTTTTAAGTATAGCTCAGTTGTAAGTACGTTCACATTGGTGTGCAATCATCCCTCCTTCCATCTGCAGAACTTTTTCACCTTGTAAAACTGAAACTCTATCCCCATTGAACACTAACTCCCCATCCCCCCTTCTGCAGCCCCTAACACCATCCTACTTACTATGTGTAGGAATTTGACAACTCTAGGGACCTTATAGAAGTGGTCCTTTTGTGACTGGCTTTCACTGAGCCATCAGATTTCATCCATATTATAGCATGAAAGCAGATGCATTGTTCAGTGAAGAAGTAAGGGGTATCTAAGGATGTGTGTGCATGGGGGCCCTGGGTGGCTCAGCCAGTTGGGAGTCTGCCTTCAGCTTGAGTCATGATCCCTGGGTCCTGGGATTGAGTCCCACATCGGGCTCCTTGCTCAACGGGAAGCCTGCTTCTCCCCTGCATGCTGCTTCCTCTGCTTGTGCGCTCACTCTCTCTCTCTCTCTCTCTCTCTCTCTCGCATATAAATAAAATCTTAAAAAAAAAAAAAAAGACTGTGTATGCATAAAATACCTGTGGTTAGGTGAACAAAGATCCATCTGATAGTGAGGCTTCAGGGGAGGGTTGTTCTTCATATCAGCATGGCATATTAGTGTTCATCATAACATCAAATGACATTGTTAAAAAATTCTGCTATGTCTGTGCATTGCTTTTTCAATGAAGAAAAAGCTGAATTTTATTAGAGTTTGGATTCCTTTGGTTTGGGTTTTGGTCTATTTAATTAATAGTATCTTCTGATTTTTATGATATGGTTGGTTAAATGTTGCTACCTGGAAATTGAACCCCAGAGTCACTAAGATAGAAAATACTTACTGAACAGCCTATGCTCCTGAACTCTCTCCGCTGGCCTCACCACTCCCTACTGCCTCCCCTCCCCTCTATATGGCTTGTCCTCTCCTTACCATTATAAATATATAACTTGACCTGAAGGCATTGGGATTTTTGGCCCCATGCCCTTGACCTTCCTGCTAGTGCCACAGGACAGCTGTCCTCCTCATTCTCCCCACACCCCATCACCCAGCTGCTCAGGGTCTGCCCCTCAGTATTACGTCTCCTACCTTATAAGCCCTGCCTTCCCCTCATCATCCCAGGTCTCCTCTTCCAAGCCGGTCCAAAAGGACTGTCTCCTTGAGCTCCCCACCAAAGCACACCCCCAGACTCTCCAGCAGTCCCACCTCTTCTGCCAGTGACTGGCTGCCCTCCCCAGCTGGCATAGACTGGAATCACCAAGCTACAGATGATTTCTGAGTTGGAGTAGGAGAAAGTATCAGGCCCATTGCCCCCTTCCCTGTGGGTATCCATGGAAGGGAGAACAACAAAGAAATGGGTATCTCTGAATCTTTTGTTGCAGTCTGAGGGAAACCTTAGGAGGCTCACAACAAAAGCATGGGCAGTGCCATGAGGCACAGGGCTCGGGTCCATGACCTCCCCATTAAACGGTCTTGCACTCCTCTTAAGGAGCAAATGGAAGGATGCAAAAGGGAAAACTCAAAATAAGTGGCACACACTTCTGTGTGCCAGGCATATGTACATGTGGGCCCTTTTCTTGCACAGTTATCGCAACTTGCCAGCAAAGTCAACATGACTATCTCAGATGTGGAAACAGAAGCTGAGACACTGAGCGACTTGCCAGGGCCACTCAGCGGGCCAGTGAGGATGCTGGCACCAGAGCCTATCTCCAGCCTCACACTGTGTTCACAGCTTTGCTTTTATCTCTCGCCAGAGAACAGCCTGGAGTCCCCGGAGAACAGCTCTTCTTCAATCTTTGAAGAAAAAAAGAAGAAACATGGGAAAAAAGGTAAACGTAGACCTCAAGCTGGGAGCTGAAGTCTAAGTTGGTGGGAGTCAAACATCTCCCCTCATCAACACAGTCTCCAGTGCCAGTAGCAAAGGGAAATACTTCTATTTCCATTAGGAATTGAGTTACTGAGACCTCAAATAATAGCAACATGAACAAAGTAGGATTTGTTTTTCCTCCAGTAATGAGAAATATGGGAGGCAGTCCAGAGCTCCATGAGGGTCTACAAACAGCAGTTCTAAGAAATCAGGTGACCAGTTCCCAAGTCTTTCTGCTCCACCAATTTTAGCCTTAGGGTCTTCAACTGCAAAGTTATCATGAGGTCACAAAATGGCTACTGCAGCTCCAGCTATCACATCTGATTTCAGACAAGGAGAAGGGGTAAAGGGAAAAGCAAAACTACCCACCATCCAACTCAACCCTCCCTGGAAAAAGAGCATTTCCAGAAGCCCCACCCAGCAATTTCTGCCTACATTCTATTGTCTAGAAATTTATCATGTGGCCATCAGTATCTGTAAGGGAGGCTGAGAAGTGTAACTGTTCAACAAGGTTCATGGTAGTCAACTGTTAAGAGGAGAAAGGGTAGGCAGCCAGCTGCTCGTACTGCTTCTTCCAAGCCCCTGCACTGCCATTCACTCCTTGACCTCCCGCACTGCCCTCCGCCCCAGGCTTGCTAGCCAGCCTGATCCTTCTGCAGAGGGGTGCAGATGTGAGCATTTTCCCTGAGCCTATCTCTCCCAGGCTGAGCCCCCTCCTATCAAGCCCCCCACCCCCATGTTTCCTCTTGCTTTTAATTACGACAATCCAAACCTGCCCAGAAGTAGAGACCAAAATGAGTGAACAAAGGTGCCCGTCACCAGACTGGATCTGGCCACATTTGTTGCATCTATTCTTTTGCTTTTTTTTTTTCCTTTGCCAGAATATATTTTTTTAATTTTAAGTCCAGTATAGTTAACATAGAGTGTTACATTAGTTTCAGGGGTACAATATAGTGAGTCAGAAGTTCCATATATCACCTGGTGCTCCTCCCAAGTGCCCTCCTTAATCCCCATCACCTATTTCCCCGATCCCCTCACCCTTCCCCTCTATAACCATCAGTGTGTGTTCCATAGTTAAGAACCTGTTTCTTGGTTTGCCTCTTTTTTCCCCTTGTTGATCTGTTTTATTTCTTCAATTCCACATATGAGTGAGATCATATGAAATTTGTCTTTCTATGACTGACTTATTTTGCTTAGTGTAATACTCTTTAGCTCCATCCACACTGCTGTAAATGGCAAGATTTCCTTCTTTTTATGGCTAAGTAATATTCCTGTGTGTCTGTGTGTGCACCTATCACATCTTCCTTATCCATTCATCTATCAAGGCACAGTTGGGTTGCTTCCATACTTTGTCAGAATATTTTAAAGTAAAATCCAGGCATATCATTTCATCCTTATATCCTGCAATATTCATTTTTCAAAAATAAGAATGTTTCCTTTCCAGGCCACAGTGAAGGCTCCCAATTGTCTCAGAAATGTCTTTCTATAGAAGATTCATTCTAATTAGGATTCAAATGAACTCTGATCATCTTCCCTCTCTTTAGGTCTAGCAGAGTCCCTTTGCCATCTCCTTCCACTTTCTGTGTCTTGACTTACTGAGAAATGGTGTTAATTAGCCTGTAGAGTGTCCCCCGTTCTGTATATGTCTATTTGCTTCCTGGTCATCGTCATTTTTATTGAAACTGTTCTTCTGTTCCTCATATTTCCTTTATTGGATGTAACCCTACTATGCTTGGTATTCCATTTTGTCCACAAAAATCCTTCCTACCACCTCTCACAAGAAGCCCACGCTCAGCGGGTTCAGGTGGTGATCGCCTGGCCCTCGGTCAGATTCCCATCAGTCATTCACCCAGCAGCTTCTTCTGCCCATGGACGCCTGTGCCTAAATTGATTGCTGCAGGAAGGGTGAGCAGTCTGGGTTTGGGTTGGGTTTGGTTTCTCACTAAGGTATAATTCACATAAGGTGAAATGCCCAAATCTTAGGTGTACAGTTTGATAAGTCTCAGTAAATGTATACACCTTTGTAGCTTCCACTCCATGATCTAGAACATTTCCATCTGCCCAGACATTCCCTTTGCCCGAGACAGCACTATTCTGTTATCACCAGAGAATCACTTCATCCATTCTCGAACCTTGTATAAATGAGGTCGCATTCTGTGCTCTTGCAGTCCTGCCCCTGTTCACTCAGCATCACATCTGTGGAATGCCAGTCACAGGACTCCCTTCTTTGTTGGTGCTGTGTGTATCCTATTGTGTGCATATGTGAACAGTGTGTTATTCTCTCTGGAATAGATGGACATTTGGGTTGTTTCTGGGTTTTCAATACTACAAATAATACTGCAATGAACATTTTTGTACAAGCCATTTAGGGAAAGAAGAACTCCTTTCTTCTGGGTGCATATGAAGGAGTGAATTGCTGGTAAGTATGTATAACCTTAGTAGATACCACTGAGCAATTTTCCAGAACAATTGTACCAGTTTACAGCCCCACCAACAGGTGTGAGCATTCCAGGTGCCCTGCATCCTCTATGTTTTTACTATTGCCTGGCCCTTTGGGTATGTATTAGCATCTCATATTCCCTGTGACCAATGAGCTTGATCACCTTTCCATATGTTTACTGATGACTCTGTGTTATAAAGTGCCTGTCTCTGCCTTTGCTCACTTTTCTACTGGGTTGTCCTTTTATTTTAGTGATTTCTAGGAGCTCTTTACATATTCTGGAAACAAATCATTCACCAGTTCTAAGTATGCAAATACCTTCCCTCACTCGGTAGATTGCTTTTTCCTTTCTTGGTGGTGCCTTTTAATAAACAAAAGTTCCTAATTTTCCTGGAGTTTACTTTACCAATCATTTTCTTGTGGTTAGTATTTTTTGTGTCTTGTTTCAAAGCTCTTTGCTGACCCCCCGCCCCAAGGTCATGAAGATACTTTATCTTATACAAGTTTTGTGTTCACTTTACCATAAGACCTACAATTGTCTCTAATCTAACTGTAACAATTCCATCTGTAGATTCTTTGGATTTTCTCCCTTATACTCACATCACCTTGAGATGACATTATTTGCCCTTCCTTTCCAATCCTATGATTTTTATTTCTTTTTCTTGCCTAACTACAACATTGAATAGAAGTGCAAATATGGGTATCCATGCCTTATTTTTGATCCTGGAAGGGAAACATGCAATATTTCCCCTAGAAGTTTCTTGTAGATACCTGTATTCATTTCCTGTGGCTATTGTACCACAAACTAGGTGGCTTAAAGCAACACAAACATGTTATCTTACAATTCTGGAGTCAGAAGTCTGGAATGAATCTTACAAAACTCCTTCTGGAAGCTCCGGGGGAGAATCTGCTTCCTTGCCATTTCCAGCTTGAGGCGCCCACGTCCTTGGCTCCCGGGCCCTTCCTCCAGCTCCAAACCAGCAGCACAACCTGCTCGGTTTCCATGACGTCACTCCAACCTCTGCTTCTGTTGTCACACCTATTCCTCCTGCTTCTGGCCCTCCTGCCTCCATCTTGGTAGGACCCTTGTCAAGACATCAGTCCCCTCTGTTTAATCCAGGACCATCTCCCATCTTGAGGTCCTTCATCCCATCTGCAAAATCCCATTTACCATATAAAGGAATCTAGTCGCAGGTTTGGGGTTTAGGGTGTGGACATTTTCTGGAGCCATTACTGAGCTTACTGCACTTCCCCTTATCAGATTGGGAAATCTCCTCCTCTTCCTAGGTTGCTAGGACTATCATTTAAAGTCGGTTTTGAATTGTAGCAAATACTTTCACTGCATCTGTTGAAAAGATCATATCATTTTCTCCCTTATCCTGTTAATGGAGTGTATTATATTGATTGGCTTCTTTCTTTTTCAAGATTTATTTATTTATTTATTTGACAGAGAGACACAGCGAACAGCCAGAGAGGGAATACAAGCAGGGGGAGTGGGAAAGAGAGAAGCAGGCCTCCTGATAAGCAAGGAGCCTAATGCGGGGCTTGATCCCAGGACCCTGGTATCACGACCTGAGCCTAAGGCAGCCGCTTAATGGCTAAGCCACCCAGGCATCCCTATATTGATTGGTTTCTAAATGTGAAACCAATTTGGCATCTCTGGAATGATCTGCTTCAAACGACTGCCAGTCTGGGTTGTAGGCTCATCTTTCCATTAACATATTTCTATTCGGAAAGATTCCCCACTCACTGGACTGCAAATGCATTTTCTGTTTTCAGAAGCCAGTCTCCACATTGCTACTTACAGGTTGAGCAGCTTCCCTCCCTGTCCCTCTGTTCCTCCTCAGCGGGAGGAACCGTAATTCCCACCTCAGGGTTGTTACGAACATTCGGTCAGGTGAAGTCCATGGTCTGGCCATGGTTAAGTGCTCTGTGCTGGCTAACTAGCAGAATTAATCTCTCTGATGGGGCCATGGGACATGCACCCCATGCATGCTACTGACCCCTAGTCTGGGGACATCAAGACTCTGACTTTTCCCTGCCTTTCTTGCCCAGGCTCAGTCCTCACTATTCTGAATTTAGGGCCCTTGCCTGGGGTTGCTGGATGAGCACAGGGAGTGAGAGAGAGCGGGATGAGGACGTGAGGAGAGGGCGAGCTGTGGCGCTTCTGTCCAGGTCCCTCCTGCCCCCATTTCTAAACCCACAGCCATCACTTCCCCAATACCTTCCTCCCCGCAGTGCAGCCTGGTTGAGCCATATGTTCCCACTTCAGCCCATCCCTGCCACCTTCCCTCTTCCAAATCTCCCTGGAAGCTCCTGCCCATCACCTCCCTGCCCCTTGTCCAGAGCTGTGTGCAATGTCTGAATGTGTGTTACATCATTTCTGGGGGCTGGGGTTGGCCTGGTAGGGAGGCAAGACATTTTCCCAGTGCACCATCCGCACATGCCTCCCCAGCCTCCTGATGCAGGCCCTTTGAAGTCTCTTCCGGAGCGTCTCTATGGGCCACACTAAGTCAGGGTGTGAAAGAAAGTCGTGATTAAGCATGGGATGAGAGTCCCCGCTTTCAACCCGCACAAGTCCCATCCCACTTCTGTCCCTCCTGTCCACAGGTCCCTGATGGCCCTGGGGCCGGCACTACCCCTGTGACCTCTCCCTGTCTTGGGCCACCTCCTCCCGCATGCTCCCCTCTCCAGAAGCCAGGCTGAGACCCAACCAGAGGCCCCTGCGGGCTTCCTCCCCTCAGTGGGGCCCAGGAGCATGTCATCTTTCTCTACTCTTCTCATTCAGATTTGTAAACTATTTTGGCAGGATTTAATTCTTCAAGAAAAGTTGAAAGGATAGTACAACGATGTTGTAGACTTGGAGCTTTTCCGCCGCCTCTATAATGGTGGGTGCGGGCGAAGCATTCTGGGGGAGCCATCTGAGTGACCGCTGGGGTTGCACAGGCCAGAGAGGGCCCACCCCTCTCACTTCTGCTCTAGTTTGCTCAGATGGCCTGAGCAGCTTCTCTCCTCTCGCTCATCAGTAAGTGAGACCCTCAGAGGGTAACTTCAAATCCCCTTCACAGTCTCTTCCTGCTGGTGAGGGTGTAAAATGGGTCAGACCTCCAGAAAGGCAGGTCAGTATGAGGCTCTGAAGCTTGGAAATGCTCACAGCTCCTAGTCCCTGTTCCCCCTTCAGAAAATCAATTGGCACGCCAGTGCCCAGGGCGGCGCTGTGGCTGCCGCGCTCGGCCCCACGATGGGCCTTGGTGAAGTCCTGCTTTAGTGTACCCCTTTATAATTGTGTGGAGGACTCGCACAGAATTTGTAATTTCCCAGGCATTTGCTGAAGGGGAAGTGCTTTTTTTTTTAAGATGTGAAATTATTAAAAATAGGTGTTGGAAATTACTGGAAGAAATACCCCCAGAATGTCACTCGCCGTTGTTTCAAAGTGGGGGAGTTCTTTTGTTATCAAACTCCTTTACTTCCAAGAATTTTTTGTTTTGTTTTGCTTGGTCTTACAACAAATCCTTTTTCCTCTAAATCGAGGATGGTGGAGAGAGCATCTGTATTTCGAAGCCCTTAGTTTGGTGCTTCCTGGGTTCTGTCCCTGCTGAGCTGAGCAGCAGGAACCTCTCCCTTACCCACAGGGACGGGGAAGCAGCAGAGCTGGGGTCCTCGGCAGCCCCCATCTCCCAAATTCCTGCCCTGCCCCGCACCCCCTAGGCCTCAGGTGCTTTGCCTTACTCACCGACGAACTCAGCCTTCCCTGGGAAGCTCCTGGAGCACCCTGCAGACAAGTCATGTTCACCCGCTGTGCCCATTGCCCACTGCCTTCTGCAGGCAGGTGCCCCAGTTTTGGAGTCGGGCGATCTCCCACCAGCTGGCCCATCGCTTCCCCCCTCTTGCTTCTCTCCTCTACAGAATGGGGGTTCCTGAGATTTTAAATGAGAGGGGATACAGGTCTGAGAAACAGATTAGTCTGTGTCCACCTGGTCTCTTTCAGATGCCCACGTCCAACTAGGTTAAACCAGACAGGTGAGTTTATGGAGTTGGAAGGTCCAGGGTTGGACTTCAGGCACCGCTGGATCCAAGAGAACATTCGCCACTAGCTTGTGCTTTCTAGTTCTTCATGCTGGGCTCGGGGGTGGGGGGGGAGCACCAGGACTTCCGAGGCACAGGCCACCATTTGGAAGAGCTGGTTCATCTCTCCAATGAGCTATCTCTCTCCCCAGTGTCCAGGATTGTTCCTGACCGTTCTTCAAATCCTTTCCACGTGTCTGGAAATGTGGATTTCTTCTTGCTCAGAGAACAGGAGCGCAATAAGTCTCGTGCAGTGAGTATCTAGGACTGAAGTCTGCCCACAACCCTTCCCTCCCTCACACATGCAGAGCCAGATTGCTCTTCTCAGAAGAGTTCTTTCTTTGGGTCACTCTCTCACCCTAGAATAGTCAATGGCTCACCATTTTTTGTTAAAGATTTTGTTTATTTTGAGAGAGCGCAAGTTGGAGGGGGGTGTAGAGGGAGAAGAGAAAGGATCTCAAGCAGACTCCAAGTTGAACATAGAGCTGATGATCCTGAGATCATGACCTGAGCTGAAATCAAGAGTTGGATACTAAACCGACTGAGCCACCCTGGTGCCACAATGGCTCACCATTTTTAAAAAATCAGTTCAAAAGCCTAACTAGCTCTCCAGTCTCTGACCTGTCCCACTGTTCTCATACAGTTTTATCACTACTATTCCTGGGCCTTGTCAGAGTGGGCTGTTAGAAGCCACTGGGGCCTAGCCTCAGCCAAAAGACTTCGTTTCTGCTTCCCTTGCATGAGAGGTCATCCGTTCCTGAGACTCTCCTTGTCCTGCAAGGCCCATCTCAGACCTCAGGGACCCTCACACCTCCCCCAGGAGACCACCACCCTCCCAACTGCTCCACCCTTGCGCAATCCCCCTCGTTGGAATTCTTGGAGGCCAAATACACAAACAAGACATGCATGCCCCATAGCAGTACCAGGGAGTCCTGGAGCCAGCCCCAACCCCCAGTCCTTGCCTTGTCTGCACCCTAGCATAGTCTGTCCTGCCTCCCCATCCAAGAGCCCCTCTGTCCGTTCCCACCCCCTGTGGCAAGCAAGCATCACTGCAGCCAGGCTCAGGAAGGACTCACGCGGGGGCATCACCGCTGAGAAGTGGTCAGGGTGGGCCGTGTTTCTAGTACACACTCTCAGGGGCACAGGCATAGCCACTGTTCCGGGCTCCCTCCTGGGCTGACTCCATCAGCCCTAAACTCAGGGCTCAGTATCTAAGATTCCTTGGACAAGTGGCTCCCACTGAGACCCAACCAGTGACCACAAGACACATCAGGAAATGCACATTTTCCAGCCCCACTCCAGACCCCATGGATCTTGAGTTTCTTTTGGAAACTCGTATCTAGTTTCCCCAAACCTCGGAGTGCCAGATTTAGCAAATCACAGTAAGTGTGAATTTCAGATAAAAGAGAAATCCTCTGTTAGTGAGTATGTCCCTGCACTATTGAATGCCATCTACCTGGGCATCCTGTCCTTCACCTGGGGACCACCCCTCCCCACCTCGCTCTCTGGAAGCGCTTCCTGCCCACTTCCCTCTCACCAGGAAGCTGTACTCAGGGCCACCCCCCCAACCCCCCAGTGCTTCCACAGGCACACATAAAGCTCCACAGCCTTCACACACAGCAAGTGCGCACCCTGGACCGGGTGCTCACCTCGGCCCCCCCTCTCTGACCTTGGGACGCCAAAGGGAGGAGGCTTGTCCCAGGTTTGGTGGGGGAGGGGTAGAAATAGATGCTGGCCCCACCCGACTCCACCTGGCCACGCCCACCAGGAGCGGGAACAGAAGACGACCCTACAGGTGCACCAGAAGATGACCTACTCGTCCAAAGTGTCAGCCAAGCACACCAGCCTGCGTCGGGAGCTGCAGCTGGAGGACGAGATGCAGGACCAGGAGATGCGCGCAGAGGCGGAGAGGCTGCGTGCCTTCCATGACCACACGGCGTGGAAGCTCTGCATGACCAAAGGTGCCCCCTTTTTCCTGGGGTCAGGTCTTGCCCTTCATGCATGAGCGGTCCTTTAAATTGCTCGGAGAGGAGGGGCTGCGGTGCAATGGGGAAGGTGAGAGTCTTTTCCGTGTCTGACCCTGCCTTCCGCCACCCCACACAGATCAATGCCAGATGGACCACAAATCCCCACATTGTCTGCATTTGGAATGTCACCATGCACATGAATGCAGGCTGCACACATATAAAATATAGTCCCTTAACTTGATGGTAAAGAGCGTCAGTCTGGAATGAAGTTCCCCGAGTTCAGATCTCAGCTTCAGTGTTGAATGACCTCGCCATCCTTGGTGGGCTCTTCAACTCCTTTGCACAGCAGTTTCCTCTCCTGGCCAGTGACAGTGCCAACCTCATGGGTTGTATAATTCAACGTCTTTAGATGCTACATATAATGAGAAGGAACTGTGTGTGTGAGAGAGCTGTTATTAATTTTATGACCCTGTAGGAAATCTTAAGTGAAGAATATGTATTAATATTCACCAGCCCAGACGATAAAGCCCTGGAACCCAACTGGACTGTAGGTGTACTGAGTGGGAATATTAATCAAAGAGACCCCCAGCCTCCACCCCTGACCCCATGGCTTGGTTTTGGGTGGAGAGCCCTGAGCTCATTCTGACACTTCATGTGGCCAGCTCTGCATGAGCAGGAATAGTAGCACAGCAAGGATTTCATTTCTGTCTCCGCCCTCCGTTCCTAAGACCTGGGAGAGGCAGGCTGCATCTGGATGGGGAAGACTGGACCCAGCAGGTTGAGGCCAAGACTGATCCATATCCTAGATCTGACTTGCAGTGGGGAGCTGGGTCTCCTTGAGGGAAAGGGCCTTCCCCAAAGGTGGCTCAGGGAGACAGAGGCACAGCCAGTCTTCTAGACTTAAGACTCCTATACCACACCAGTGTCTTTTGGAAAGGAGAGTGGTTGAGAGACAACGCAGAGAGCCACATGGTTCCACAGCCCTTTCCTCAGTTCCTGGCCTCTCCAAAGTCAGGGTGCTTCTAGGCCTTTCTTTCCAGAAAGATGAGGGAAGGAGGCTCCCGTGGCCCTTAGCCCCAGCTGTATTGCCTCTCTGCTTGCCCTTCTGAGGGTGTTCCAGATGTCCACCTTAATTTCCTCCCACCTGGCTTAAATTCTGGATTGACTTAGCTTTTACCTAAATTGGATCCTGGGGGCTTAGAGTACCCCCAAAGAGAGATCATGCTGCCCCATTTTTCTCTCGCCCCCCCCCCACCCCGTGCAGGTCCTGGCCTAATAGGTCTTTCCTTATTAGGTCCAGCTGGATGAAATGTCGGGGGCGGGGTGGAGGGGGGGTTCCAGAGTCTCACTCCAGGTGAGAAGAGTACTACTGCAAAAGAGGCTCAAGTTAGACATAGGAAAGGACTTCCCACCTGGCCCAGTCTCCAGCCATGCAGAGTGTAATTTATAAACAGAGCCTTCTCTCCTTTTGCTAGAGACAGGACTCAGTCTCCCAGAGTCCCTGTAATAACCTGGGCCTCCCAGCACAGCGTATGCCGGGATCAGTATCCTCTGCCCAGCTCGGGTCTGTCTTGAGCTGCCCACCCCGCCCCCAAGAGGTCTCCCTCCTCTCTTTGCAGAAAGGAAGATGGAATCTGATAACATGAACAACTACATTAACCAGAAGCGACAGATGTTCCTCATCCAGGTGGGCCCAGTTGCAATGCGCCGGAAGCCCGGGGAGGGGGCTCCCAGCCAGGAGCCTGACTCCTGCTCTGGTGGCCCGCAGTACGCCCTGGACATGAAGCGGAATGAGATCCAGCGGCTGGAGATGCTGGCAGCCAAGGAGGAGGCAGAGCTGGAGCAGGCAGAGAAGTCCCTGGAGAAGGACGCAGCCTTGTTTGATGAGTTTCTCCGGGAGAATGACCGCAGCTCAGTTCAGGCCCTGAGAGCGTGAGCCCCTGCGGAGGGGCAGCCCGTGCACTGTCCGCCCCCCACCCCATGCCCCCTGGAACTCTGCACCTGCCCCCAACCTGCCTACATCTGCCCACCCACCCTCTGCCTCCCTTCCCCCACCTGGCCCCCCGGCAGCCCCCCCCTTTAGTGTACACGCCCCCTTTAACAGTCTGCGATTGGCTCCCCGCCCCCACCCCCATCCCCAGGGCTGAGAAGGAGACCAAAGCGAAGGTGGAGAAGATCATTGAGATCCGCGAACTGACCACCCAGATCATGAACATCAAAAGGTGAGCTCAAGGATGGAGCCAGCCCGTCCTGGGTCTGCCACCCTTCCCTCCGCCCCTCTTCCGTAGCCAAAAGGAGCCCCTGTACAGTAGAGACCTCATGGCTTCACCTTTCAAACCTAAATAGCTTGGGTTTGAAACTCATAGGTTTGGGACTCAAAGTCCTGCTGGATGCAGCTGCCCATTTTACGGATGAGGTGACGGAGTCCAAGAAAAGATTCAGTGACTTTCCCAAACCCACACCAGGAGGCAGGGCTCACTTGACACACAGAGTCGCCAGGGTCCACTGCCGCTCCAAAGTCACAGGGCGCTGTCACTGTAGAGGTCTGAGCCCCATTGGTCCCCAGTGGGGCGGTGTCCTCTCCCTAGCACAGCAGTGCTGCCGTGCCTGTCCCCAGGAGAACAAGAGCACACCAAGCTTGGCCAGGCTTCCGGGGTGGTCCCCTCTGGAGGGGTGTCCCAGAAGGCAGAGCCTGACCTCACCACACCCTCCCTGGGTCTAGTGAAATCTCCAAATTTGAAGACACTTTACAGCATTACAAGATCTACAAGGACTTCCTATACAAGCTCTCGCCCAAGGAGTGGTTGGAAGAAAAGGAGAAGAAGTACCAGGATCTCAAAAAGACCAAGGAGGCCACCGAGCCCCTGAAAGAGAACATTTTATTCTCCACAGTAGGGGACAAAGGTAGCAGAAAAGAGAAATCTGGTCCCTGGGTCCATTTAGGGCATGGGGACCCACAGGCTGGGCCCCTTCCATGCCTTGTAAAGCCCCAGCCAGAGGCAGTAGGCGCCCCTTGGGGCCTCGTGGCTCGGCTTACACATCCACTCTAGGAAGATAGGGCCTGTTCTAACTCAGACCCCACGCGCTTTCCTCCCATGCATATCTTTCTGAAACTGAGGGGAAGAAGGCTGGGAGGGTCCTAGGGAACCCAGTGCCCTCAAGCGGTGTTGCTGAAGGTCTGGCTCCAACTGAAGCCATCTGGAACCCTCCCTTGCTTCCTGTAGGACCAGGGAACAAGGGCAAAACAAGCTCCAGAGGTACGTGGCTGCCCCAAGCTGGAGGTGTCCTGCCCTGATCTGGGGTGCATGGAAACCATTCCTCTGCTTCCTCCAGATGGGCAGGGCCCAAAGAAACCCTGGAAGTCCCTGCAGGTGACCCGGCTGGGGCGGCTCCTATCCAGCACCATAAGTCTCCAGCACAGCAGACAGCCCAGCCTGAGCAGTGGGCTGGACCCCAAAGGGTGAGTGGGCCTCAGGTAGGGCAAGGAGGTAGCTGGGTCCTGGTGGGGAGTGCTCCGCCGTGGCTCTGGGCCAGGGGTGCCCAGGATGAGCCCAGCCTCTCCAGGAAGGGTGAGACCATGAGGAAGGGCTGTTCCAACACAGGGAATGTGTAGTCAGACTTAAGCACCAAAATCAAGCTGTTTTCTAAATAGTTTTATTTCTGTCCAGTTTGGTCGACTTTTGCCTGAGACGGCCCACTTGGCTGCTAATGGGACAGTCAAATATAAACAGGTGTAGGCAGCCAAGTTGGGCGCACTGAACAGGAAGGCACATGCCCCCTGCTCAACCCTCAGTGGTCAGGGAGCTCTGGCCAAGGAGGCCAGTGCTCCAGAGCCTTTCTCGAGAAGCCAGAGTCTGGATTTTTACCAAAATTACCCACATTGAAGCGTGACAGTTACTTTGGACAAACAGAAACCCCAAACAGATCCGTGAGCCAATGCAGACCTGTGCCCACCCTACTTAAAAACCCGTCTGCCTGTAAGGCCAGAGCCATACTCCCCCCACCACCTCCCCCTGCTGCTAGATCACCCCCAGTTACTCCTCCTCCCTCGTGGAAAATTCGTTAAGTTTTAGGGGTTTTCTAAGTGATAAATTCAGAAAAATCACAACCGTGTAGAAAAGTATAAGCTGAGAAGTCTTATCCCCCCTGCCCCCAGCCCCAGGCCTGGTGCACCTCCTTCCAGCCTCCTCCCCACGAAGACTGTTGGGCCAAGAAGCCACAGATAGGCACTGCAGCAAGATTTGTTATCTACAACATATCCTTCCAGCCATTGTTTTTAAGATTTATTTATTTATTTGACAGAGAGAGTCCATGCACATGAATAGGGCAGGGAGGTGGACAGAGGGAGAGGGAGAGAGAGAATCCTAAGCAGACTCACCGCTGAGCCTGAGACCACGACCTGAGTGGAAATCACAAGTCCGACACTTAGCCCTCTCCAGCCGTTTTTATGTTAACAGTACATTGAACCCTATGAAGTTGCTGTTCAGTAGCTCAAATGAATACCCGCATTTCCTCCTGATTCAACGTAAATACAAGCAAAGGTGGTTTTCTTAAGCCCATCCTTCCTCTTACTGGAGAGCTGACCCTATACATCTTGCTATATACCACCGGAGGTGGTCCTTCTCAGCTTCCCCCGACTGTCTAGCCCTGGCCTCTTGGCGCTGTTGGGGCGATATTCATGATATGTGATTATGGGGAGGGACACTGACCACAGCCTCAGATGGCTACCAGGTGCTCGTCTTCACAGAGCCAGGGGCCACTGCCAGGGTGCTCACCTGTCCCATGCAATCTGGACCCTTGCTGGGATCAGCATGGCAAGACTGGAGAGCCAAGGCAGGTGGCTGGCAGGTGGAGACCCGGAGAAGAGCTGCTGCTGCAGCATAACTCTGAAGGCAGTGAGCTGGTAGAATTCCCTCTTCTTCATGGGAGGTCAGTCTTGTCTCTTCAGGCCTTCAACTGATTGGATGAGGCCCACCCACATTATGAAGGGTCATCTGCTTTACTCAGTCTACTGATTTGTTCATCTCATCTAATAAACATCTTCTCAGAAACATCTAGAATAATACTGGACCTAGGCAAGTGGGTCTGCTGGTCATGCAGAGTCATTCCAATGTCTGACAGCTCTCTCAGTCATCCTGGATGCTCCAGCTGAAGGCCCTGCCTCCTCCTGGGACTAGGTTCCAACTCCAGTGACTCTTGTCCCCTAGCCTCTCCAGCACCGCCTCTGGGACCACCAAGCACTTCTTACACATCCTGGATTTCTTCCTGCAGTAGCTGGCCCCTCACACATGCCCACTAGTGTTCTTCAGCCGTGATCAGTGACCACGAGACTCCTTCTCCTGCCCCAGCCCCCCTGCCGCTTCCCCAACCACCCCTGCCTCCTTCCCTGCTCCCTGCCCCCTTGCTACTCCATTCAGCACCCCCAAAACCCAAGTGCCTCCTGGAGGTTACCCACATGGCAGGTGAGAAAACTGGGGCACACAAAGACAGGCCCAGAGCCTACAGGAAGTGGGAAGCTTCAGCAAACCAGTGATGTGATCAGGTTTAGGTCTTCTTTTTTTGTTTTTTCCTCTCATACTGATGTTATATCGACAGATTACAAAATGAACAAATCTTAAGTGAACAACTCTTGAATTCTTACGCATATATGTACCTGTGTAATCACACCCAGGTACAGACATAGAACATTCCCAGAGCCCAGAACTCCCTTAGGCCCTCCTCAGTCAGACCCCGCACCAGTAAGTTCACCCTATTTTGGTCTTTGTTGCCCTGGCACACTCTTCCTGTTCTGAAACTTGGTGCACCGAGAACGGCACCAGTGGGTTCTCTGAGCCCAGCATCTCTTCACTGCGTGTTCCCGTGGTTGTGCGCGGTGGCAGGCTATTCTTGGCTGTTGCTGCTTAGTGTCCCCCCTCGTGAAGAAGCCTCACTCTTTAGGTCCTCTCTCCAATTGGTAGCCTTTTGCATTGTTCCCAATTCTTGGCTTTTCTGATTAAAACTGCTGCAAACATTCCTGTACCTTTATGTATAAGCACTCTCTTTTGCATGAGCACTATTTCTGTTGGAAATAAGAGTGGAATCGCTGGGTCACGAGGTGAATCTGTTGTTGAGCGTTAGCAGCTTCTGCCAAACAGACTCCTGCTGCGGCTGCCACATTATCTGCTCAGGCCAGCAGCCCCATGTCCTGCCAGTCAGGTCAGATCCTGGGATCGAGCTATTGTAGGTTCCCGTCAGTCTCGGTATTCTGGCAAGGTTGTTTGAAAATCATGTCTTAATAGAAAATGTGAGGTTGGGTAAGACCAACACATCAGGAGATGATGTCATTGAGAAGGTGGTTTTTACTCTGTTCTCATGAAGAGGGGGCACACCACAGCCTAGGGCCACAGGAGGAAGCAAAGGCTGGGTCCCAAGGCAGAGGGAGCCTGGGAGCTGTGGGCAGGAGCCCTTCTTGTGGTTTCTGCAGGAAAGAACAAGTGAGGCAGGGTACGTGGATTTAGGATTGGCAGGCTTGAATAATCTCAGGGCTCTGGGGCCAAGGGGTGTCCTCAGTTGTCTGGCGATTAGGGGAGGGAGAGAATGACCCCAGCTATGAGAGCTTGGGATTGGTTGGTTTGCCCTTGAAAAGCACATTCAAGGGTGTGTCCTTTATCCTCTCTAGGAATTGGCTAACCCTGGGAAGGACAATTGGGTCCTTGGTCAGTGCCAAGGATTGGCAGTGCCAATCAGTTAGGATTGGTCAGTGCCAATCCCACTGAAATAGTCTCCTGTGTTTTCTTCTGGAAGTTTTCTAGTTTATCAGCTTTGATAAGGGTGGTGGCACAGGAGTTGGAGAGAATGGGTGGCCCAGGGGCTCAGGAGCCTCCCTACCACTCTACTATGCAGAGTCTGTATCTTCTGCTCATCCCTTAAGTGCACCATCCTCTGTCCTTCCTTCTCTACAACAGCCTGGCAACCCTCCCCCATGGTTCTGTCCCCCACCAGCGCCTGATCTCTATGCCTCTGTGAGCATACCCCCCCACACTTTGATGTTCTTCTCACTCAACCTCCCACTTCCCAAACTGATGCTCCTTGGGCTGGAAGACCCGAGTGCTACCAGTTTCCAAGCCCACTTTCCTCTTCATGCATCATGGTCATGCCTTGTGGAGAAAACCAGCCACCATTGGTGGGCCAGGCACAAGCCTCAAGTTAACTTGGATCCCTGCAACCCTGGCCAGTGGGAACTGTCCAGCCACCATTGGTGGGCCAGGCACAAGCCTCAAGTTAACTTGGATCCCTGCAACCCTGGCCAGTGGGAACTGTCATTTCCAGTTCATTGTTGAACAGAGGCTCTAAGAGGTTAGCTATGTATGCTTCCCCTGTCTGCAGTGCCCTCAGCTCTGGAGCCTCACCTCAAGGCCCCATGCCGGGGCAGTCCTTCAGAAGAGAGGTCTAAGATCATCTAAGATATCCTGGGTCCCTCCATCTATTAACCGTGTGACCAGGGCCAGTGAGTACAGTTGGGCAGGTTGTGGGCTGCATAGGCATTCAGTTGAGAGGGCAAGTGGGGGCTAAAGTCCAGCCCATCCCACAGACTATGTCCACCTGGAGGGCAGATTCTCAGGCACCTTATAGGCCAGGAGTGCCCTGTGGGTGACCTTGGGCAGGTTGCCAGTTCTCTAAGCTGCATGTTTTTCATTTGCCAAATGGACATCAGGTGTTCAGTATGAGGCACCGGCCTGGTGAGTGCTTTGGTTGTTACTGTGGCCGTTCCTCTGGGAGGTCCTCCAGGGTTCACCCTCTGGGATCCCAGAGAGCCCTGCACTTATCACCTCTCCCTGGTCAGGTAGGTCAGAGCCTGGAGTCAGGCAGGCCTCAGCCCTGAGCCTCCACTCCTATGAGTAGAGCCCAGATGCTGGCTATGAGCCTGCCCCACCTGCTTCTCAGCCCGCAGAACCTGCACATCCAGAGCAAGGGCCTAGGCTGAAGGAGGCCAGGAGGGGTGATGAAAGCAGGTTTGGAAGTCAGTTGAGGTCAGGTCCTCTCCAGTAGTGCCTCCCAGGGCCTCACACTGAGTGCTCAAAGCTCAGTTTTCCCTGCAACTCTGACGGCCAGCCCAGGATAGTCCCTGCACCTGTGGGGTGCTCAGGGTCAATCAGAGGTGACTGCAAGTATCACAGGATAGCTCTGAGTAGGACCATCAAGGACAAGTGCCAAGGGCAAATCTAGATAGGGGAAGTGAGCAGAAAAGGCCCTGAAGGTAATTCTTAGAAAAAGAATGGTAAATGGGGTGGGGCAACCCTAGCAGTTGGTAGCTGTGTGTGCAAAGGTCCTGAGGTAGGGTCAGCACCCAGAGAAACAGAAAGAGAGCTGGTAGGACAGGGGCCGAGTAACTTCAGGGGTAGCAGAGGGAGGTGAGGGGGCAGTTGGGGTCCTATAGGCTCCAGGGAGGAGGATGAGTTTTATTCTAACTGAAATGACATGAAATAATTGAATTTTGAAATCTTCCCCTGACTGCTGTGTGACACCTATGGGGCCAAGAGGGGAACTAGTGCCCTCGCCTGGTCAGCTGGTGGGGGGAGGAGGGGATGAGGGCATAGGGAACAGGAAGGTGCCCTGGTGATGCCAGGAGGCTTCCCCGCTGGGGGTGAAGTAAGACCACCAGCAGACCTCTGCCCCCCAGTCTGGGCAGCAGTGCCCTGACCCCACATCTCTTTACAGGTCAAACTCTATCTCTACCATGTATGAGGATCCAGACAGCGATGGGGAGGTCAGTGGCCCCGCTCTGGGTGGGGCCGCAGAAGCTAGTCCCCTGCGCTGCCCTGCCAGCCTGCACACGTGGCTCTGGTTGCAGGAGCTGGAGCTGTACTTCACGGAGCCCCAGCAGCTCCTGGACGTCTTCATGAAGCTAGAGGAGCAGAACCTCTCGCTCATCCAGAACACGCAGGAGATGGAGGAGGCCCTGGATGATCTGAACATCACCCTGAAAAACACCCAGATCCGCATGTAGGTCTCCTGCTGGGGCTATTGGGCGGGGGGAGGGATGGGTTCCATCGCTGGCTATCATCCTGGGACCCCCATAGTCACTGGGAGCTGAGCTGTGCAGCTGCCCACCCTCCCATCCAGGGCCCTGGCCCTGCGCTAGCTTCCTCTTTCTGGAAAGCTCCACTGGAAACCTGATTCCGGAGAGAAGGCATGTCCTATTGGGCAGGAGGGCTGGGGGGCTGCAGTGTGGGAAGAGGTCATGTAAGTGCAGACACAAGGGGCTGGTCCCCTCCCCACCCAAGAGCAGCCTGCAGCCAGTAAGAGGCATCAAGAAGTTCCCACCCAGGGGCATTCTGCTGACACCAGGCCCAGCAGGGCTGGGTCATGTCATGCTGGGGCACTAGGTGAGGCTGATCAGGAACAAGGAATCATCCCTTCACACCCAAACAAGAGGTGAGCTCCTATTCTGGGCCAGGCCCAGGTCTAGGTTATCCAAGGAAAGCAAGGCCCTGCCTCATGGAGCTGACATTTGATGGAGACAGACAGGCTCACAGATGTGACTTGTAGATACTGACATTTGCCAGAGGAAAATAGATGGTGACATGAGAAGGAGGCTGAAGTGGAGGGGCAGGGCAGGCTTCCAGGGGAAAGCATCTTTTGACCCAGGCACTTCCTGAGCATGGGAAGCCACACAGAGATCTTGTGGAAGAGGGTTCCAGGCAGAGGGAGAGCAGGGGCAAAAACCTAAGGTGGAAGCCAGCCCAAGGCTTCAATGCACCCTAGGGAGTCATGTTCTTAAGTATCCATGTCTTGTTGGCCCTCATCCTGCCATGGAGAATCTCCTGCCCAGAGTCTCCTGCAGGTGATGCAAAACCACCAGCTCTCTCAGGCAAGACTGTGTCTCCTGAAAGCTGGGAGTTACCCTGCAAAACACCCAGATCTGCATGTAGGTCTCCTGCCAGGGCTGACCAGGTAGGGGGAGGAGAGGGTTCAATCACTGATGTTTTTCAGCGTGACTCCCTCCCATGTCAGAGAGAGAGAGAGAGAGAAAGAGAGAGAGAGATGAGCTGGGGAGATGCAGGCAGTCTCCCAAGTTCCAGAAACCTGGCAAGAGGACACAGACATACACACATGCTTAGCAGAATCCTGGAGATGAGCTCTGGTCGTCTGGTCTTTAGCCAGCTGAGCTGTCCCTGAGCACCAGGGGCATTAACCTAATTCTAAAACCAGGCAAAGCCATCACAAGAAAAGGAAATGACAGACCAGTATTTCTCATGGACATAGATGTAAAAATCCTCAACAAAATATTAGCAAATTGAATTGAACAATGAATGAAAAGAATTGTATATCATGATCAAGTGGGATTTTTCCTGGGTATACAAGGCTGTTTCAACGTTTGAAAGTCAATTAATGTAATCCATCATATCAACAAGCTAAAGAAGAAAAATCACATAATTATATCAATAGATGCAGAAGAAGCATTTGATAAAATCTAACACCCATTCATAATAAAAGCTCTCAGTTAACTAGGAATAGAGAACTTCCTGAACTTTATAAAGAACATCTACAAAAACCTTACAGCTAACATCATACTTAAAGTTTTCCCACTAATATCAGGAACAAAAGCAAGGATGTCTTCCCCTTTAGTTTTCTTTCAGTTAGCGAAAACAGGCACTAATGAAGGTCTTTCATAAAAAAAGAAGTGGCCTAATACAAAGTTTAGAAAAGCAGAAATACCTGTATACAGATGGGGAAGAAAGAAAGAAAACTTAGTTGGCAGATGACATGGTTATATATGTAGAAAATCTCAAAGAATCAACCAAGAACTCCTGGACTAGTAAGCCATTACAGTAACGTTACAGAATACAGAGTTACTATACAAAACTTCATTTTCTATGTACCAGCAATGAACAAGTGGAATTTGAAATGAAAACATAATACCATTTTTATTAGCACCTCAAAAAAGAAATGCTTACATATAAAACTAAAAGGGGCACCTGGGTGGCTCAGTCAGTTGGGCCTCCGACTTTTGATTTCAGCTCAGGTCATGATCTCAGGATCATGAGATTGAGCCCCAAATTGGGCTTCCCACTGAGCATGGAGCCTGCTTAAGATTCTCTCTCCCTCTCCCTTTGCCCCTCTCCACCCCCGCCCCACTTGTGCAATCTCTCTCTCAAAAAAATAAAATAAGATAAACAATAAAACTAACAAAATATGTACACGATTTATATCAGGAAAAATACAAAATTCTGATGATGGATCAAAGACTTAAATAAAAAGAGCTAGTTCATGTTTATAGGTAAAGAGATTCAGTATTGTCAAGATATCAGTTCCTCCTATCTTGATCTATAGATTTAACAGAATCCCAATCAAAATACCAATAAGTTATCTTGTGGATACTGACAAACTGATTCTAAAGTTTATACGGAGAGGCAAAAGACCCAGAATAGCCAACACATTATTAAAGGAAAAGAACAAAATTGGAGGACTGACACTACCTAACCTCAAGACTTACTATGAAGCTACAGTAATTGAGCCCTGTGTTACTGGCAAATAAATCAGTGGAACAGAATTGAGAGCTCAGAAGCAGACTCACTTAAATATAATCAACTGATCTCTGACAAAGGGGCAAAGTCTATACAGTGGAGCAAAGATAGACTTTTCAAAAAAGTGGTGCAGGGACAACTAGACATCCACACACAAAATAATTTAGACACAGACTTTACACCTTTCATAAAAAACTAGCTCAAAATGGATCATAGACCTAAGTGTAAAATGCAAAGCCATAAAATTTCTGGAAGATAACATAGGAGCAAATCTAGATGACCTTGGGGTCTGGTGATGTTTAGACACAACCCTAAAGTGACAATCCATGAAGAAAGAATTGGTAAGCTACATTCCATGAACATGAACAATTCTGCTCTATGAAAGATAAGAGAATGAGAAGACAAGTTGCAGGCTGGGAGAAAATATCTGTGAAATACATATATGATAAAGGACATTATCCAGAATATACAAAAAACTCTTAAATTTAACAATAAAAAATGAATAATATGATTTAAAAATGGGCCAAAGACCTGAACAGACACTTCATCAAAGAATATATACAGATGGAAAATAAACATATGAAAAGATATTCAACATCAAATGTCATAGGGAATTGCAATTTAAAACAATAAGATACCACTATCTACACATATTACAATGGCCCAAATCCAAAAAACTGACAGCACCAAATGCTGGTGAGGATGCAGAACAACAGTAACTCTCATCTATGGCTGGAGGGAATGCAGAATGGGACAGACACTTTGGAAGACAGTTTGGCAGTTTCTTACAAAGTTAAACATACTCTTACCATACGATCCAGTAAGCACACTCCATGGTATTTACCCAAAGGAGTAAAAAACTTATGTCCACACAAAACCTGCACATAGATGTTTATGGCAGCTTTATTCATAATGCCAAAACTTGGAAGCAACTGAGATGTCGAATAGGTGAATAGATAAACAAACTTGGCACATCCCGACGAGGGTGAATCATTCAGTGCTAAAAAGAAACGAGCTATCAAGCCATGGAAAGACAGGGAGGAACCTTAAAAGCATATTACTAAGTGAAAAAAGGCTTTTCGGAAAGGCTACAACCGATGATTCCAGCTGTAGGACATCCTGGAAAGGAATACTATGGAGATGATGAAAGGACTGGCGATTGCCAGGGCTTAGGGAGAAGGAGGGATAAGTAAGAGGAGCACAGAGGATTTTTAGAGCAATGAAATGACTTTGTATATACCCTTAGTGATGGATACATGTCATTATACATGTATGTATATACTATGTATATACATTATACATAAACCCATGGAATACACAACACTAAGAATGGACCCTCATGGAAACTATTGACTTTCGGTGATAATGATGTGTCAGTATAGGTTCATTGATTGTAACAAATATATGTCAATGGTGAGGGAAGGCAGTGTGAGAGGAGAGAATATTTAGGAAAGCTCTGTACTTTCTGCCCAGTTTTGCTGTGACCCTAAAACTGCTTTTAAAGATGAAGTCTCTATTAAAATATATATATATACAACAACAAATGAGAAGTCTGTTCCAATACTGGAAGAAAATGGCTGTATTAGAGACAACATACAAAAAAAACCACAAAAAATTCCCAGGATTCTTCACGGCAAAGTTATTCATAATAGGCAAGAACTAGAAACAGCCCATATGCTGGGGGCGCCTGGGTGGCTCAGTTGGTTAAGTGTCTGATGCTTGATTTTGGCTCAAGTCATGTTCTCAGGGTTGAGATCAAGCCCCACATCGAGCTCTGTGCTCCTCTACAGAGTCTGCTTAAGATTCTCACTCTCTCTCTCTCTCTCTCTCTGCCCCTCCCCATGTCATGCTTGTTTGCTCACTCTCTCTTTCTAAAATAAATAAAATTTTAAAAAGAAAAGAAAGCAAACAGCCCATGTGCCCACAGCAGGGGAGCAGACAAGCCGTGTGCATGAGATGTCTGTTGCTGCTGTAACAAATGACTGTAGACAGAGTGCCTTAGAACAAATGTATTCCCTTACAGTTCTGGAGGCTAGAATCCAAAGAGTCTCCCTGGGCTAACATCAAGGAACGAGCAGGGCTTTGTTCCTCTCTGGAGGCTGACAGGGAAATTTTTTTGTTACCTTTTTCAGCTTCCAGAGGCCACCATGGCCCCTTCTGTTTTCAAAGCAGCAATGCCAGCTAAGTCGCTCTCACACCCCCTCACTCTTAACTCTCTTTCCTGCCTCCCTCTTCAATTTATAAGAACCCTGATGATGACCCTGGGCCTGACCGGACAATCCAGGATCATTTCCCCATCTCCAGGTCAGCTGGTTTGCAACCTTAATTGCATCTGCCACCTTTGTTCTCCCTTGCCAAGGAATATAATATATCCACAGGGTCCTAGGATAAGGGCGTGGACACACCACAGAAATCTACTCAGCAATAAAAAAGGAACAGGCTATTATAGGCAACAAGTGGACCCACCTCATGCACATTGTGCTGAGCGAAAGAAGCCAGGCACCAAAGACGACTGACTATATTATTCATTTGAAGTGCTAAAACCAGCTGTATTGGTTATCAGTTGCTGCGTAACAAATCATCCTAAAGCTTGGTGGCTTAATATAACACGCATTTATTATTTCACCCTTTCTGCGGATCAGGAATCTGGGCTCAGCTGGGCTGACTCCTCTGCTGTGGAGCCTCTCTCGGATTGCTGTCCAGGTGGCAGGTGGGCTGCAGTCATCCCAAGACTGCACTTGGGGAAGGAGCCACTTTCAAGCTCATTCACTTGGCTGTTGGCAGGATTTGATTCCTTACTGGCTGTAAGCCAGAGGCTACCCTCAGTCTCTTGCCACATGGGGTCTCCGATATAGCAGCTTGCTGCTTCAAAGTGTACAAGCCAAAAAGCCAACAGAGTGAGTCTGCTAGCAAGATGGAAGTCACGATCTTATGTAACCTAATCTCAGAAGCGACATCCCAGTCCACATCCCATCGGTTAGAAGCAAGCTGCTGGGCTCAGCCCATGTTCCAAGGGCTGAGGAGGCAGGTGTCACTAAGGGCCATCTTAGAGGTTTGCTCATAAGGGAAAAAACAAAAGGAGACATAAGTGCCTGTGGCTGAGGAAGGTGGGGGGAGTTGATACAAATGGGCATGAGGAAATTTTTGGGGTGATGAAAATGTTCAGTATCCTGATAATGCTAGTCCTTACATAGGTGTATAAATTTGTCAAATCTCATCAAATGGCACATAAAATGGGTGCATCTTATGATACGTAAATTAAATTTCAATAACAGTATTATTGAAGGCTAATTTTGTCACTTGCCTCTCTACATTCACTGGGTGCATAAGGGCTGTAAGATAAGCCATGTCCTTCCTCCCTGGCCAAGAGAACAGCAGCATTCATTCTTGGCCAGAGAGGACTGGGGTGAAGTGGGTGAGGTACCCACAATATTTAGAGAAGCTCATGTGTGACTCCAAGGGTGAGCACTTCCTTGAATTTTGTGCCCTGGGTCTTAGCCCCATTCTCTGCCTGCCTTGCTGTGATCTGTTTGAGATGCTGACTCCACAGTCTCTCCAGTGAGGGCCAGGGGGAGCCCAGCCCAGGAATATGGATCCCCAGATACAGAAGGGAGCACAAGGACCCCAGGACAGCCTGCAGTAAGCTGCAGAGCCTGAACACCAGCATCAGCTTGGCAATTCCAAAGCCAGACAGGTGATGGGACCCAGGATAAGAATGAGCAGAGCTGCTCAAGTGAGATATGAAGCCCAACCCAACCCCTCCCAGAATCTGGGCATTGGCCAAAAGAACAGAAAAGAGAAATTAAGCCTGAATCCCTTCCTGGAAACCATGCAAACCTTCCTCCAGGAAAACCCAGCCCAGCCAATAAGTCAGAAAAGGAGCAGGAAGCAACTTAGACACCCTGTCCCTGCAGTGAGCCAGAGATGGAGATGAGGATCAGTCCTGCAGCAGCCAGAGCCCCCAGAGCAAGGCCAGCCACATGGGCGGTACCACAAGCTCCAGAAAACACATGCCAGTCCCAACCTGAGGCGAGACCTTGTGTGAGCTGAGTCTTGGCAGCCATGCTAGGCACCTGCAACCATGGCTGCCACTCAGACATGAGTCCCCACGGCTCAGGGGAAAGCCAGCCTGCACCTCCACCTCCAGCCCAGCCTCCATCTGACACACGATCAAAATGGCACAACTCATCTGAAGTCCCTGGTATTGAACTTGCATGGATGTGCAGCTCAAAGGACACACAGACAGGAAAATGTCACCAGAAACATGAGAAAAAACATTCATTGAGGGGTGCACATGAGAAATCCAAGTCAATATAGATCCTGAAGAATCAGGACAGACATCTTAATTCCTCCCAAGAAGCTGCACCACTGCTGCTAGAGGCAGACCTGGATGCAGACAAGCCCACAGGGGTCAAGAGCACAAGGAGGACTGGATGCAGCCTGTCATCGAGTGGGCAAGGGGGACCATGTTAAGCTGGGGACAGCTCCCAGAACTCTGAGGGAAAGGACAAGGAAATGAAGCGATAGGACCCTGGGGAGACCACGTGCAAGGCACACTGGAGGGAATTCCAGGAGATGGCCGCACACAGATCGGAGGAGCAAAAGCCAGTGTGGTGATGGGTGAAAATTTCCCTGTGCTGAAACAAAGACCTGACCCACATGCAGGACTCACACTATACACCTCCCACAGGGTTTAAGAGTGAGGAGAACAAGCCACAGTGCCAAAGCAGAGAAGAAAAATGAACAAAAAGCCAGGTTCCCGGGGGGCGCCTGGGTGGCTCAGTCGGGTAAGTGTCCAACTCTTGATTTGGGCTCAGGTCATGATCTCAGGGTTGTGAGGTCATGCCCTGAATCTGGGCATGGAGTCTGCTTAAGATTCTCTCTCTCTCTCTCTCTCTCTCTCTCTCTCATTCCCCCTCTCCCCAAACCCACCTCAAAAAAACAAAAACAAAAACAAAAAAGCCAGGTACTCAGGTACTCATATAGGAACCAGAACTAAGTAACTAAGTATGTGTCACTTGTTTCCTCCAGTATCCTAACTGCCCGGCAGGGTCTAGCAGAGCATTGCTCTTAAGTTTGTGGGGGGGGGGGGGGAAGGGGTCTCTATTTCATTTCTTTTTTCAAAAGAAAAAAAATCCACATAACCCAAAAGTATCTTTATGTTGTTGTGCAGCTGTCCCCACCGTCCAACCCTCCAGCTCTTTTCATCTTGTAAAACTGAAACTCTATCCCTGTAACTAATACCTCTCCATTCTCCTGCCCCTCAGTCCCTGGCAATGCCACCTGTGCTTTCTGTCATAAAGGTGTGGACTACTCCAAGTACCTCCTAGAAGTGGGATCATACAATATTTGACTTTTTGTAACCGGTCTATTTCACTTAATGCCTTCAAGTTTCATTCATGTGGTAGCATGTGTCAGAATTTCTTTCCTTTTTAAGGTTAGATAATATTCCATTTATGTCTAGACATTTTGTTTCTCCATTCATTATCATGCACACTTGGGTTGCTTCCACATTTTAGCAACTGTGAATAATGCTGCTGTGAACATGGGTGTGCAAATGCGTCTTCAAGACTCTGCTTTCAATTCCTCTGGGTATGTTCCCAAAAGCCTAATTGCTGGAGCATACAGTACTTCTGTTTTTAACTTTGGGATGCTATTGCAAGTGGAATTGTTTGGATGCTATTGTAAATGAGACGGTTTTTGTTTTCCTTTTCAAAGGTTCAACTTTTGTGTATAGAGCTGCATTTCGTTGACTTTGTTTACTTTGTTTGCTGGTGCTTTGCTGAATTCATTTAATTCTAACAGCTTTGTTGTGGAGTCTTTAGGGTTTTCTTCATAGAAGATATTGTCATCTGCAAAGAGCTAATTTTACTTCTTCTTTTCCAACTTGAATGATTTTCTTTCTTTTTCTTACGTTATCACTCTGGATGGAACTTCCAGTACTATGTTTTGAATAGAAGTGGTGAATGCAGGCATCCTTACCATCTGATCTTGGAGGAAAATCTTTCAGTCTTTCACTCAGTATGATATTTGCTGTGTGCTTTTCATATGTGGCTTTTATTGTATGGAGGTAGTTTCCTTCTATCCCTATTTTGCTGAGTGTTTTATCATGTTTATCAAATCCTTTTTCCACACCAACTGAGATGATCATGTGGTCTTTTTCTTTCATTCTGTTAATGTGGTGTATTACCATGATTAATAATATATCCTTGCAATCCAGGAATGAGTCCTCCTTGCTTCTAATCCCTCTAATATAAGCATATTATAATTCTTCTAATATTTGGCTGAATTCTTTATGCTAATAAGTGTGTGTCACCTGTTTCCTCCAGAATCCTAAATGCCAACCAGGGTCTAGCTGAGCGTTTGTTGACTTTTTTGCATGAATGTTCATAAGGGAGGTTGGTCTATAGTTTCTTTTCTTGTGTCTTTGACTAGCTTTGGTATCGTGGTTATGCTGCTCTCATAGAATGAATTAGGAGGTGTTCCCTCCTGTTCAATATTTTGGAAAAGTTTAAAAAGGATTGGTATTAGATTTTTGATTACTGATTCAATCTTCTTACTAATTATAGGCCTACTCAGAGTTTCTATTTCTACATGATTTAGTCCTTTTTTTTTAACGATTTTATTTATTTATTTGAGGAAGAGGAAGTGAGAGAGAGAGAGAGAGAGAGCATGAACTAGGGGAGGGGCAGTTGCAGGAGACAGAGAAGCAGACTCTCTGCTAGGCAGGGAGCCTGATGTGGGGCTCGATCCCAGGACCCCAGGTCATGACCTGAGCCAAAGGCAGACACTTAACCTACTGAGCCACCCAGACACCCCTACACGATTAAGTCTTGGTAGATTTTGTGTTTCTTGAAATTTGTCAGTTTTATCCAGGTTGTCCAGTTCAGAGACACACAGTTGAAAGTAATCTCTCCTAATGTGTATCAGTAATGATGTTTCCACTTTCATTCTCACTTTAGCAACTTCCGTTTTTTTTCTTAGTTCAATAAGCTAAGGGTTTGTCAATTTTATTGATCTTTTTGAAAAACTGATTGTTTTTCTATTCTATATTTTGTTTTGCTCCTCTAATTTTTTACTAATTCCTTCCACTAGCTTCTGGTTGAATTTGTTCTTCTTTTTCTAGAAATTCCTTAAGATGTAAAGTTGGTTGTTAGTTTGAGATCTCTTTTTTAAATGTAAGTTTTATCATTGTAAATAATCCCCTTAGCACCATAAATTTTGCTGTGTGTCCCATAAGTTTTGCTCTGTTGTGTTCTCAGGTTTCTTCACCTCTAATTTTTTCTAATTTCCCTTATGATTTATTCTTTGGTCCACTGGTTTTTTTTTAAAATGTGTTCTTTAATTCCTAAAACTTTGTGAAATTTTTCAGTTTTGCTTTTGTTGACAATTCCAAACTTCATCCAGTTGTTGACAGAGAAGTTTGTATAATATCTATCTTTTTAAAATCTATTGAAACTTAGTTTGTGGCCTTAATATTTGGGACAGCCTGGAAAATGCCCCATTTGTACTTGAGAGTATATGCATGCTTCTGTTGTTGGGTAGAGTTTTCGGTGTACGTCTGTTAAATCTAGTTGGTGTATTGCAATACTTAAGTCTTCTTTTTCCTAATTTTCCGTCTGCTTGTTCCACTATTGCAAGGAGGATATTGAAGTCTCTGACATTATTATAGAATTAGTTCTCCCTTCTATCTGCAAATTTCAGCTTCATATATTTTGGTAGTCTGTCATTAAGTGCATAAATGTTTATAAGTGTTATATTTTCTTATTGTATTAGACATTTATTATTATATAAGGTCCTTCTTTGTCTCCAGTAAATTTTTCTGTCTAATCCTAGTACTTCTACCCTTGCTCTCTCTTTTGGTTACTATTTGCATGGAATATCTTTTCCCAACCTTTCATTTTCAACCCTTTTGTGTCTTTGGATCTCAAGTGAGGCTCTTGTAGACAGCATATAGTTGAATCATGTGTTATCCATTCTGCCAGTCTCAGTCTTTTGATTGGAGAATTTAGCCTATTTACATTTAAAGTAATTAATGATATGGTGAGACTTCTGTCATTGTACTTTTTGTTTACTATATGCCTTATAGTTTTGTCTCTCATATCCTGCAATACTATTTTCTTTGTGTTGATTGTAGTGAAATGTCTAAGTTCCTTTTTCTTTCCCTTTTGTGTATATTCTATAGCTGTTTTCTTTGTGGTTACCATGGGGATTATATTTAATACCCTATCGGTTCTTAACACTCAAATTTGAATCTATACCACCTTAACTTCAATAACATACAGAAATTATGCTCCCTTACATCCCTTTGGTTGCTAATGTCATAACCTTATGTCTCCATAAGGTTATGTGTGCTCTAAAACATAAACTAAAAATTCTTCTAAATGTATTAGTCTCTTAAATCATGTAGGAAACAAGGAGTACAGTTACAAACCAGTGTTACATTTTTACTAGCTTTTGAAATTGTTCACATTACAACTTTATTGAGATTTTTACTCTCTCATAGGGCTTTAATTTACTGTCTGGTTTCATTTCACTGTGCGTGACTTCCCTGAGCATTTCTGGCAGGGCAGATCTCATGGGAATGAACTCCTTCACTTTTGTTCATCAGGGAATGTCTTAGCTTCTCCCTCACTTTTAAAGGACAGTTTTGCCAGATATAGAATCCTTGGTTAACAGGGGTTTTTTGTTTGTTTGTTTGATTGTTTTTTCCCCTCTGAGCACTTTGACTATATCAGCCCACTATCTTCTGACCACAAAGTTTCTAATGAGAAATCTGCTCATAATCTTATGAGGATCCTCTGTATATAATGATTTGCTTCTCTCTTGCAGCTTTCAAAATTCTCTGGCTTTGGCTTTTGATTATCCTGTGATAATTTGATTGTAGTAATGTCTCAGTGTAGGGCTCTTTGATTTCCTCTGGAATTCCTTGAGCTTCTCGGATGTTTATATTCATATCTCTCATCAATTTTAGAATTTTCATGTATTTTTCTTCAAATTTTCTCTCTCCCCCCTTTCTCTTCTCTTTCTGGGACTCCTATGATGCATATATTGGTCCTTTTGATGGTGTCCCACCAGTTTTTTAGGGTCTGTTTGCTTTTCTCAATCTTTTTCTTTCTGTTCCTCAGCCTGGATAGTTTCCATTGTCCTATTTTCAAGATCATTCATTCTTTCTTCTCCCTGCTCAGATCAGCCTTAAATCCCTCTAGTGAATTTTACCCTTCCAAACTCCACTGTGTATTGTTTCTATTTATATGAATCTTTTGGGCTGTCTCTGTGTTGAGAATCATCCTGCAGTGTAAATGTAGGTCTTTTCTGAGACTTTCCTTGGGTATGCATGGTCACTTTCTAATTTTTCCCATATATGCTGTTGTTTTTGCATATCCTTGGTCTTTCAGGTCTGGCTCTCCAAGGGGGGAAAAGCAAAAAAATAAAAGGAGGAAAAAGCACTGGCCCTTTAAATCCCCTGTAAGTTAAGTGGGGCATGAGGGGGGTGGCTTGCAACAGTGAGGGAAGATGAAATAAGGGCTGCCTGCCTATTTGTCTGTACCTCTGCCATCAGAAGCACCAATCAGGGATCAGGGCACAGATCCCCAACATTTGAAGGACAAGGTCCTTTTTTGCCCACCCTAGCTCCAACAGGCTGTGTGTGCTAGTTGCTCCAGAAAACCTGAACAGCTGCCTGCCACGTGGCTGGGAGTGGTGGCTGGGTAAGTGTTACTATGCTTAGAGCTGAAATGGGTGGAAATTAACCACAATTACTGTCTAAGCCTTCCCCTGGAAGTCACAAGCTTCCAATAGACTCCAGAGTTCCAAAATGTCTCTATCAGATAGGTTTTGCCACTGCAATCATTGTCTAGTGGGGACACAGATTATGGTGCTCCTACTCTGCCATCTTTCTCTATTTCAAAATTTTTCATTTTCTTCTTTTTGATGCTATTTCTGCAGGAATATGGTAACTCTTTCTTTTTTGGTTGGTCTTTTGGACCTTTATTCCTTTATTTGGTGATCTTTATTTCTGTTTGGTAGTGTTTGCCTTTGTTGTTGTTGTTGTTGTTGTTGTTAAATACCAGTCTAGTAAGCTTTCTGGCTACATGTCCCCAGGTATTTATGAAGGGAACATCTTGTTAACTTTCAAAAAACTTGTTATAACTTCTACAATTCATCCCAACAGCTCTAAGAAAATTTCATACGTATAAATGTACAAACATAGAGAGAATAAATCATGAGTCCCCAGGGTCCCATCACTAGCTTCAGCAGTGATCAACTCATAGCCTTTTATCTAGACTCCACCAACTTCTCCATCTCCCATATTTTTTCAGAGAAAATTCCAGGCATATATCATTTCATCTGTAAATATGCCAGTCAATATCTCTAAAAAGATAAGGACTCTTTAACATAGTCACGATACCATCATCACATTTAGAATAACCAGTAATCATTAATATTAAATATTCATAATCCATAAACGGTTGGAGTTTTTAAACTTAGTTTGAATTAGAATCCAAATAAGATCACGCTCTGCAATTCATTGTGTCGTTAAATCCCTTTCGATCTACAGGTTCCCTCTCCATCTTGTTGTCTCCCTGCAGTCCAGTTGTTGAAGAAACCAGGTCACTTTTCCAGCACTGAAGTGCTCCTTAGACTCTTAGGAATCCTCCCTAGAATCTGCATTTCTGACAAACATGCAGGTGATATGCATGCTAGCCTGAAGATCAATGCCCAGCAGTATTCCCGTAAATTTTTTGCATTCCCATAAATTGGCGAGATCTAGTTGAGGAGAAAATATTGTGACCCAACAATTTTACATTGAAAGAGAACTAGTAGAGAAAGGGTATCTTTTTATTCAGCTACCCTGATAAGAAGTAGAACAATGAAAAGCCCTCCACCACCGCCACCACCACATCCATATAGCAAAGGAGGGCAAGTGCAGCAGCCCTCTGCCAGCTGTAGGATCACACTTACCAGTTAAGGGATGGAAGAGAAGGAAGTATAAAAAAAAAAAAAAAAGATTAAAACTGAATGTAATCATGTATCCTTTAGGACAAGTACCACTGACCCTAAACATACCTATCCCTACAATAGGCATGTGTAGTTGGAGGAAAGTTGGTCCTGACACCCAGGGACGTGCTCTCTGCTGTCATCCCAGGTGACCTGCATGAGCCCCACCAGCACCTGGGTGGGTGCGCTGGGTGTAAGCTCCATGTGGTCCCTCTGGCCACCCACCTCCACCCCCTTCAGACTCACAAGCTTCTGGTCTCAGCCCTCCACCTCAAAGTCAGGGGAGTATAGCCTGGAAGGCTCCTGGGGAGGGAGGATAGCCTGCACCCCTGTGCTGATGCATGTGACAGGCCATGGGACCCATAGTGGGCAAAGGAGCAGCAGCCCATGGGCCTTTGCTTAGGGTTGGGAAAATGTCAGTGGGTTCTATCGACAAATGCAGGAAGAGCCACAGAATCACCATGGGGGTGGCAGGGCCCCTCTGGGTCTCCCAGGCACTGCTGAAGGAGTGGCCAGATGCAGCTGCCCACACTAGGTGGACCCATGTCAGCCCTAAGAACAGGGATTCCTGCTCAGGAAATCCTGACATATGATGGTCAGTGTCTGCCATGATTATGGAAGATTTTTATTTCGTCTTATTCTTTAAGTTTATTATTGCACTTAAAAGTTGATTGTTGGAATTCTGTTTCTAAATATATATATACCCAAGAGTGCCTGGGTGGCTCAGTTGGTTAAGTGTCTGCCTTCAACTCAGGTCATGATCCTGGGGTCCTGGGATTGAGCCTGTGTCAGGCTCCCTGCTCGGTGGGGAGTCTGCTTCTCCTTCTCTCTCTGTCCCTCTCCCCTGCTTATGCTATCCCTCTCTCTTTAATAAATAAAATCTTTAAAAAAAAAATAAATATATGCCCAAGAGAATTGAAAACATGTCCTCACAGAAACCTGTCTATGAATGTTCACAGCAGCATAATTTCCAAGACTCAAAAGGTAGGATCAACCATATGTCCATTTCAACAAAGTATGGCCCATCAACACAGGGGACTGTCGCACAGTCCTCCAAAAGAATGGAGTTCTGACACATGCCGTAACATGGACGGACCTTGAAAACATTCTGCTGAATGAAGGAGCCAGACAAAGGCCACCACTGTATGGCTCCACATTTATGAAATGTCCAGGAGAGACACACAATGGGGGGAAAGGGAAGGATGACGAGTGACTACTAATGGGGACTGGGTTCCTCTGGGTGATGAAAACATGCTAACATGAGATGATGGCAATGGTTGTGCAATTGTGTAAATATCCTGAAAACTACTGAACTGTACTTTTTTTTTTTAAGATTTTACTTATTTATTTAAGAGAGAGAGAGAAAGAGCACACAAGCAAGGGGAGGGGCAGATGGAGAGGGAGAGGATCTCAAGCAGACTCCCCACCGAGTGTAGAGCCTGATGTAGGGCTCGATCTTATGACCCTGAGACCATGACCTGAGCTGAAAGCAAGAGTCTGATGTTTAATGGACTGAGCCACCCAGGTGCCCTCTGAATTATGCATTTTAAAAGAATTTTATAGGTATGTGAATTATACCTCAATAAAACTGTTACTTATTTTTTCGTAGTGTTGATTGGTAAAGATCTTAAATCCTAGTCCTGCATCTCAGCAGCACCTTTGGTCCCCAGCACGCAGACACTCTGCGGTCAAGGCCCCCTAGCCCTCAGAACAGTGGCGGGCAGTGAGGCTCAGAGAGGTGGACTGCCCAGAGCTGTGCTGAGTGGGCAGGGCCCTGCCGGTCCCCCATCCAGGGACAGGGAGGTCAACCAGTTGAAGCAGTGGGTCACTACACTGATGATGTCCATCACCAAGGAGGAGGAGACCGCCGCCGAGCTGGAACTCAAAGCCCGAGTCTTCCACTTCGGCGAGTACAAGGGTGCTCAGGAGGTAGGCACCCCGATCAGCACCCGATGGGCAGGGGGCATGGAGGGAGTGCGGGTGACCACAGGCCTGGGGCCCAATCCTTGAAGAGCATATCTGGGAGCACGCAGTGCCCCACACCACCTCTCAGGCTCTGTAGGGCTGATCGAGGGGCACTGGCTGGAGGGCCAGTGGTCCCCCAACCAGAGCCACCCTGTGTATTTAGGCCACTTGGCCGTTTGGCTGCCCAGCACACTTCCTCCATTCCTTCCTTCTTTCACTCAACAAATACATCTGTTTCTTCAACACAAAGTGTCGTCCAGAAGGTGACCCTGCCAGGAGGAAGAAGGCATGCCCCCAAGCCAGCCTGAAAGAGTGAGAAAATTCTGAGGGCACAGAGGCCCAAGAATGTTCCAGGGTCGAGTGCACACCCTTCCTGACAGTGCACTGCGGGCCATAGACACAGTCCCTGCTTCCTAATTCCTTCAAATTACTGTTGAGCACCTACCTTGTACCAGCCGAGGCCAGGTACACAGGAGGTCACACCAAGCCCGCGAACCCACCACCTGCCAGACTTCCTGGGTGCTGCCTGGGCCCCACTCTTGGCCTGAGCCTGCCTGTCTGCTGCTCCTCATTCAATCCTCATGCCCAGTCCAAGGGGTAGGGTGTGTCACCTTTCTGACTGTCAGAAAGGGCTCAGAGAGGGGAGTTCATCTGCCCCAAGCTGCACAGGAAGTTGCTCTCACGGGCCAGGGTCCTGTGGGGAGCTGAGGTCAGTGCAGGGGCAGAAGAGGGCCCTTGAGGAGGGGACTGGGTCCCATGGACACACCAAGGCAGCTGGGGTAGTTGTGTCCACCACCAGCTCCAGTGGTGGCTGGAGCCCTGGGTCTGGCTGACCACAGGAGGGCAAGGGCCAAGAAAAATCCAAGTGTCCAAGCTGTTTCTCCCATGCATGCCAAGCGTGCTGGGCGGGGCTCGGGGAGGGCAGCCACATCACAGCAAGGGCACGGGGTGCAGCGGGTTCCCTGGGGGTGGGGGGCACAGACAGAGGCCCATGCCACTCCTCTGCCGGCCCGCCTCCCCTTGCAGGACAAGCTGCTGGACAGCCTGAACCGCAAGGTGCTGGACGTGTACCGGCACTGCATCGGCAGCCAGCAGGAGTCCAACCTGGGCACTGTGCAGATGCTCACCATCATTGAGCACCACCTGGATGAGCTGCTCGAAAACCTAGAGCGCGTGCCCCAGATCAAGATCGACCAGGCCGAGAAGGTCAAGGAGAAGGAGCGCCGCTTGAGGTGAGAGCCTAGGCCCCTACCCCTCCCGGCGGTGGGGTCTAACCAATCGCCTCACACAGGAGGGAGTGCCCTGAGGGCAAGGACGCCCTCCACACCCCTGCTCTTGGTCTGGGCAGGCCCTGGCCAGCCCTGAGGACAGAGGTCAGATACAGACCTGTCCTCAAAGAGCCCCCAAACCAACGGAGACAGGACCCTGGTGCTTCATGCTGAGGGACAAAGCCAGGGGTCTTCCAGACAGGGCCCCTAACTTAGCCCCAGTGAGCGCAGCCCCTCTTCTGGAGTGGGAGAGGATGTGGGCTCAGGGGCCCAGGAGCCAAAGTGAGGGTGTGGACAGCATGGCCTCACCCCAAGGACAAGGGACAGCAATGGCCATTTTCCCTGCTGGGTTGGGAGAGGGAAGATTGGCATTGCCAGAGCCCCGGGGAGGGAAGTTAAGGACTCAGGGGGAAGCGAGGAAGCCCAGTTTAGTGGCAGGGGCAGGCAGAAAGGCTTGGCTATGTCAAAATGCTGGACACAGGTAGCATGGACCCACCCTCCAAGGGGCGGCCCAGGGAGCTCCCCGCAGACCCACTGGCTCCTCTGATCTGGGGGGCTGCCAGGGGGCACACGGGGTGCTGAGACATCGACAAAGAGCCATCTGCCTCTCCCACAAGCACGGGAGCTCTTCCTCTGGGTCACCTGCCCTGTACCTGGGTGGGAGCAGGCACTGGGCAAAGGTGTGATGACCAGAAGCACACACAGGTCGACCAGTGCCCAGGGATGGGGACCAAGGAACGTGGGCCTCCAAGGGGTATGAGCAGATGGACCTAAGCCAGGAACCCCCAAGAACGAGGTTCAGAGGCAGGGAAGGTGGAGAGGAGGGTGTCCTCCTAGGGGGAGGGCCAGGGCCTGACTGAGGGTTGCATGTGAGGCGCTGGGAAGGGGATCTGGGAACTTCCCCAGGTGCCTCCAGTCCTTAATCCATCTTGTGCTGCCTCTGGCACCCAGACTCCGGGAGGAGAAGGTCATGATGCAGAAGCAGCTGCAAGAGGAGCGTCTGCAGCGGGCCCAGGCCCGGGCCCAGGCTGAGATCAAGAAGAAGGTGGGCAGGGTGGCCCTGGGGAGTCACTGCCAGGGAAGGGCCCCATGACCAGGCACCGTGGCTGGGAGGGGCTGGGGGCCTGCAGCCAAGCCTGGCCCACCCTCTTTGCAGCTGCTAATTGCTGAGGTACTGGGGGAAAGATGGGGCCATCTGAGTAAGGCCAGGATAGAGCAAGGTCCCCCGTTCCTGGCCTGCTGGCCCTGCTGCCCCTCGGGACCAGCTTCCTCAGCAAGTCCTCCCCTGGGACTGCCTGTCGTCCTGCACACGCACTCCTGGGGGGTGACTGGCCTGGCTAGCGCCCTCCCAGCCCTACCCAGGTGCAGCTCAGCCCCCACAGGATCCCACCATTCCACCAACACTCCAGCCAGACCCCATCACTCCAGGTCATCCCCCGTCACTAGGGTTTCCCCTGACCGCCCCACAGGCAAAGGCTAGAACAGCCACTTTCTTTGGGCCCTGGGAGCAGGAGGGGTGCTCCCTAAGGGAGGCCCGACCCGGATACAGTCCCCGGCAGACAGATGAGGTGGAGTGCTGCTCTCTGAATGGAGTAGCGCTCTCTAAGCTGTCACACAGGGCCGGCAGACCCTGTGGGGTCTCCCCTTAAATCCCTGAAGCGAAGGAAGTGGGCTCCCTCTGTTTAGCCAGGTACTTTCCCGTGTGTTTGCAGGTGTGCCCCACCACACACGCACATCAAGGGGCCCGCAACCCAGAGAACAGGCTCTGGAAATGCTGGGGAGACTCTCCTGAGTCATTTCAGGGCAGCTGCAGCCCTGAGCCCGTGGGCCGACGGGGGAGGCCGGGACGTCTCTGGGGCCCCACAGCCCCGGCTCCCTGGCTTGCAGACACGCTCAGGACCTGGGCGGTGCCTTCGGGTGCAGTGAGGCCCTGGGGCGCAGCTCACGGAGTCCACTTGCTCTGCAGAGAGGCAGGAGACTGGTGAGTCGCTCCCGGCCCCCAGCTCTCAAAGTGAAGGAGGAGCCTGAGCAAGAGCAGATGGACGAGGACAAGGAGGAGCAGCTGTTCTTCACCTAGGCTCCCGGAGCCTGCTGGCCGCCCCGCCCACAGCCCAGCGAGGACAGCAGCAGGAAGCAGGGGCAGGGCGGGTGGGCCCACGGCGGCTGTCACCCCATCCCTGTGCCCCTCGTGGCCTCCCACTGTACATTTCCTTACTTGTGTAAAATAAACTCCCCCTCTTTGGTGGCCTGGTGGCCTGTTTAAGGAGGCAGGCTGGTTCCAACATCCATACCCTGCCCTCTTAATTCCTGAACCCGAGGCCCATGCTTGAGGAAGGAGCTCATCCTGGCCCTCAGGTACTGTGGCTGCTTTGAGACACGAAGGCCAACTCCACACTTGAGGTGTGAGGCGAAGAGACAAGAAAAGGAGGCAGCAAGCTGGGCGGATGAGAGGGTTCTCGCCACTGACTAAAGACAAAATATGACGTCCACACTATACACACACTTCTGTGAAGTGAAGCCAAGCAACACCGTCAGTATGTGACTGTACAAAAACTTTTATTCATTTGTATTAGAGGTTGGGCCCACTGCCACCACAGATCCCAGTGCCCAGAAAACTGACACCCAGTACCAGTCACATCGTAGTGGTGGACATTCCCAGGGGAACATTCCAGGGAAAGTTCCAGTGACCCAGCCCAGAGAGAGCATCCCCGTGGCCCAGCCCCTCCTCCCATCAGAAGGACAGGGTGGTGCCGGCCACCAGAGCACCTGGCCCCCAAGGCCACCCTGGACGGCAGGCTGGCTCCTTGTGGAGGGAGGGTGCTGCTGGGCGACCTGGAGGCTGAGGGGCCAGGCAGACAAAAAACTTGAGTCCGTGATGCAGCACAGAGTTCTGTGGTAACAACCATTTCTGAACAGGGCCCAAGTTTCCCTGGGGGAGAAGCGCCCCGGAGAGACAGCACCTCAGAGCAGGACGGAGACAGGACTCACCACTGAGTGCTGGGCTCATTCCCAAAAGCCAAAGGCCAAAAACTCAAGAAATGAAGAAACACAGAAGAGGCGGAGTTTGGACAATTCCAAGTCCAAGAACCAAAACAGCATCTGAATCAACGTAAGCCTCAAAGGCACAAGGCGAAAAACAGCATTTCTGAGTGACCCTGTGGCCAGTCCCACTAACAAACAAATAAATACGTGCAAGGGTCTCAGCTTGCCTCCTGTGCAAGACAGACCGCACTCTGTAAAAATGCACGGGCACACAGAACATGCATGTCTGCAGCCTGTACAAGCAGACACACTGTTCTCGCTGCCCCACACATCACGTCCAGGACTCAGACCGTGACTTTAGAGACCGTGAACAAATTAGTATTAAACGTGAATACCCAAATACAGAATTTAGAAAAACATAAAGTTTACCTCTACCATCCATCCCCATATTAGAAGCTTTACATTTGGCCTCTATGCGGAGGGCTTAACAGGACCCCAGCACACCCCTCTTCATCCCCATCTCCTTCCCCTCCCACGAGCTCCCCCACCTGCTCTGCCAAAAGAGGGATTCGAATTTGGCTTCACTGCGACAATGGGATCACTTCTGCCCCGCAGAGTGACAGAATAAGCCAAAGCACAGCCACCACCCCAGGGGATGGGAACCAACCTGCTAGCTCTCAGAAACGGGAAAGAGTTTCTAGATCTTTCTCAGGCCAAATGCTAAAGCACGGAAGGTGAAAGATCCCATTTGCTTTTAGCACAGATGAAGTCCTATCTGACTAAGGAATCTGTGCTCTACCCTACTTCCTGCCTAAGTCTGTTCTCCTCATGCAGCAGGGGCTCCATGGCTTCGCTCAAATGGGACAAGGGATGTCTGTGCTCAGCCAAGTCTGAGAAAGGCATTCGCTTTGCCCTGACGGCAGGCCTTGCCTCACAGTCCTATAAGGCGATTTCCGCGAATACTGCCCCAAACCGGTTCCTGATAAAATGTAAGAAAAACATTTTTGAGAATCATGCCCAAAAGTCTCCAAGGAACTCGGCTAGCCTCCTGAGCAGAGACCCAGTGGGATCTCCCCTAGACCTATAACACCACGTAACGGAGTCTCGGGGCCACGGACTAGAGGCGTGGCCCTTGGGTCCCCGGGGCAGAGGGCCACGGTCACTGCAGGTCCCGAAGGTTGATGGTGCTCCCCACACACTGCACGTCCTCAGGCCCGGCAGCCGCTGCAGCTGCAGGAAGCACCTCCTGAAAAACCAAGCAAAGTGGTGAGGGGCAGAGCCGGGGGCCGGAGCAGCGCAGGACCACCTCCCAGAAGGCAGAACGGCAGCCGCCCGTGACCAGAATCACAACCCACAGGGCCGGCCAGCAAGGCACCTCCCAATTTCCTAAAATGAACTTGTTTTCCCCTTATTTTCACATATATTCCTTGAAGAAAGAAACATGAATGTAAACAAAAAGAGGGCAAAGTGAACTTAATGATACTGTGCTGTAGGTCTCCTCGGAAATGTCCTTGTTTAATTTATAACCCTCCCCCACCCCCATTCTGTATGGGGAAGCTCCTCTCCCAGTTTCTAACTGCCTGCGGGCGTCATGGATGGCTGTACTACCGCCCATACCCCACCTCCTCCTGCTAGAACACTCCCCCAGCGTTAAGCTTCGAGGCAATGGCAAACATCTTTTGGCCAATTATGTGTACACTGCCAGATTTCTTTAAGAACAGTCTCCTGCGTGGGAATACCAGGCAGAATGGAGTCAACATCCGTGAGATTTTCTGAATACACGTTCCCCAACTGCATTTGAAGGAACCCCGACTTCAGCTGTCTGGGAGCCCCACCCACCCCTCTGTCTACTACCAGCGCTTTACTCGATATTTATTTTTGACCTTTTAAGGAAAACGTTGAACAGCCCAGTTTCAATACAAGAAGACTAAAATTGTATGTGTAGGACTTTGAAAAAATATATATTTAAGGCTGAATTGTTAGAAATTTGATAAGCTACCTACTTTATTTTATAGCCAAATCTGAACTACCCCTTGCCACCTATACTTGGTTTACCCACTTACTTAAGCAAACTAACTTTTCTGGGTCTGTTTTCCCATAGGTTAAAAGCTTGGCTGGTCTAGGGGTACCTGGAACACTCAGTTAAGCTTCTGATCTTGGTTTTGGCTCAGGTCTGATCTCAGGGTTGTGAAGATCGAGCCCCATGTTGGGCTCTACGCTCAGTGCAGAGTCTTCTTGGGTTACTCTGCCTCTCCCTCTGCCCTTGCCAGCACCCCCCCCCCCGCCCCAAATAAATAAATAAATCTTCAAAAACTGAGCCTGGCCAGCCTATTTCCCATAGGAAAAAGTAATTAGAATTTTGTTTTATATATTTCAAAGAGCACTTTATTTTTTAAAGATTTTATTTGTCAGAGAGAAAGAGACCAGAAGCAGGTGGAGCAGCAGGCAGAGGAAGAAGCAGGCTTCCTGCTAAGCAAGGAGCCTGATGTGGGACATCCTGGGATCATCACCTGAGCCAAAGGCAGCTGCTTAACTGACTGAGCCACCCAGGTGTCCCGCAACTAGAGTCTCTAAATAGAAAATATTTTAATAGCGTATTAAATTTCACCTTACTTACAAGTAGCAGCTAAAATGGGGATCAAACTTGAACTTTAGTCTTTTCTTGATCATTTACCCACCTTTTCTAGAAAGCACCAAAACATCCTGGCAACCAACCCACTGAGTCTCCACTTGAGCCCACCCCTCAGTGACAAGCCTCAGAAAGCCAAAAGCTTCCTGACAGTCTTACTAACAAACCCAGAGAGTTGTAAGGCGTCCAGACCTGGAGGACATAGACGGGCAGATCGACAGCGAACAGGGGGTGGAGGGCGGAGGGCTGTGGGCTGAGAACCAATGGCGAGGCTGCTTCACCTGAGGGGTCGTCCTGGGGAGGCAATGGTGTGTTTCATTACCAAGCCCAGCAACATTCCTCACTCCGGCCCAAGGAGTCCCTGTCACTCCAATACACAGCCCCTGGGTTCCAGGCAACGCCACACAGGGAGCCAGGTGAGGCCTGAGGACCCAGCAGTCATGATTCAGGGGCTGTTTACCCCTCCTCCTGGTCCTCAAGTCTCTCACCTTATTCCCAGCTTGAGGCCCACTCCACCTACCATCCGGCTGCTCCCCGCTCCCAGGCCCCTTCCCTGGAACTCCCCCACATTCGATACCTCCCCTTAGCCTAGGCCCTGATTTCCCTCCCGTAGGCTGTTCCTGAACTCTGGCAGAGGCTCCCAGCGGCTCTCCAGTGGCCGCCTCACAGCACACGAGAAGGCCCACCTCTGCCCCAACCCACAATTAAGATGGAAGGGACGAGATCACAGGTCTCTGGAGAAAGGGAGCCTCCTCAGCCCCTGCTAATCACACAAATAAGAAAAGGGACACCATCTAACCTTTCAGCTTTCACCTGCACACCCAACCCCCAGAGGCCCATGGCCCTGCCACTCAACTCCTGATGCCACCACCCCCACCAGCACCACCCATCCCTTCCCCAGCCTCAAGAACCTTCTGTGCCGAGCACTATCATTCCCACTTCATAGACAATAAAACTGAGGCCCATGGTACTTAAGTAACTTGCCCAAAACAATGCTAACTCGTAAGGGAAAGGTAGAGAATTAAAAGTGAGTTTTCTCAGCCTCAAGGCTCACACCTTCAATTGGATGTCTCTTAAAGAGCAGCTTCTCCCTTTCCAATGAATGCCTTTTCTGCAATCTACCAGCTTCCTTGAAGTTTCCACCAGAACCTCCAGTCCTGCCTTCCCCACATCTCGCCTGCCAGCCATGAATGAGCACATTCAGATGGGCTGTGCCACTCCTTCCCCCGCCTCCACAGCCCCCACCTCAGGAGAGCCCTGGCCTCTTTACTGCTCCAACCCCCCGGCCCCACACCTGGACAGAAGAGACCGGTTTTCCTGCTCACCTCTGCAGACCAGTCTTCCCAGGTCCCACCCCCACCAAATGCTCACATTAGCTTCTTGTTTTCTGTAAGAGCAACGCTGCTCACTGGCCCCATCCTCCAGGCCCTCCCCAAGCTCCACCTAGGGCGTCCACCCCTTTCAGACTCTTGACAGCCAGCTCGGTCCTATCTCCTCGATGAGCCTCTCCCAGGACTACAGACCCCAGGGATCTGGCCACCCTTCTCTTCGGAGTCAGCCTGGCACCCAGAAGTTCTCGGATATCTGTGCCTCCCCCAGCCCATGGTACTCTATGGCCTCAGAGTGCCACGAACACAAGAGATGCTCAGGGACAAGGTGGCACTGTGATCAGGCCAGGTCAGAGCTACATAGCCTCGGCTTCTAAGCCCCTTCTCTCCTCAAACAGTCCCAATTCATTGTCCCTCTGCAGGCCCCTCAAAAATGACACTGCAAACAAAGGTGCCCGCAGAGCTGTGGTCAGTGTGTCTGGTGCTCATGGAGTGGCTGCTGGCTGCAGGCACCTGCTGGGCCCGGGCACAGTTTGTGGGCTCATTTTGCAGGGGAGAAGGGCGGGGGGCTGGGGGCGGGGCGGGTAGAGCCAGCATCCTCAGCACACAGAGGCTATATCCTCGGCTGCACTGCGAGCGCTCCCCAGAAACAGGACTGCCAAGCTGTGTGATGAGCAAAGCCCCTTCAGCCCCACCCTGAAAGGAGCAGTGGGGTCTGGGGAGGAGCAGGGCCATGCCAGGTGTCCCATGACTCACCACTCACCGCATGGGGTCACGGAAGCATCAGTCCTAGTAAAGACGGGAGCTCAGGCAAATAGAGCGGGACAGGGTGGGAGGAAGGTGGGAGCTGGGGAGACAGACAGCATCCAGGACTTGGGACGGTCAGAAGCAGGGTAGGGGGGCAGTTCCTGAGAGGACGGAGCACTAGAGGGGTGGGGGCTCTGGGAGACGAGGCCCGAAGCCTGGCCCCCTGCTTCCGCCCTGGGACCAGCATCCTCTGGGCTCACTGGCTCTTACCTGTAGTAGCTGGAGCTGAACACACTGCACGCCGGCCGCCGGAGCCGGTCCTGGCTGACTTCCGCTGGACGCCACGAGGTTCCCACACAACCAGCCAGGCTGGCTTGTGTGCAAGTGAGTAGGACTGACTTGGCCACCTTTCATTTTCCTCTGAGCGGATCCCAAGGCTCCTGCGATGAAACAGACAAACCAACACATGCAGGGTACTGTGCCTCATGGAGGCCATGCTCTGGGGACACGGCCTCCCCGTTGTCACCGTGCACAGCCCTGCAGGCTTCAAACTAGTCAACGGAGAGAGTCATGGCCTTCGGAGGTGGAAGAAAATGAGATTTTGATTAGAAAGCATGCAAACTTACATATGTGTCTTCTAGACGTTTAGCGATCAGACCCCCAGGGCCCATTTCACGGGGGCAGAGGCTCCTCCTTATCCTGTAACCCCAAGAGCTTCAGGCACATGGGAGATCCCCGACACCGTGGAGCACAACTACTCGGCAAGGCTACACAATCACAGAAAAGGAATAAGGGAAGGAAGCCGGACATCACATCCCGACCTCGGGCCCCTTGCCGGGTGCTAAATAAGCCACCAAATCCCTTAGGCTGTTTTCTGTCCAGTTTCCTCTTCAAAAGTCATCACTCCATTGATTTCATAAAAACATGCTTTTTAAAATAATAAAGTACAAAGAAAAAAAAATCCGGACACCCAGAAAAGGTTTCTCCGACACTTGCGGGGTTCGTGAGCAGCACAAAACCCCAAAGACCAGTGGCCTGGATTCAAATCCTGTCTCGACTCCTGACTCTGCTACCTGACCTTGGACAAGCAACTTAAGCTCTGGCCTCAGTGTTCTCTACCTCAAAGTTTTGGGAGGATTAAGTAGATATGTGATGCAAGTTGAAAACAGTGCCTGGGTCCTCGTAAGTGCCAAGGAATTTCAGGTGTTGTGACAGCTGTGTCCAGGGAGCCTGGGACAGGCATACATGAATGACTTCATAAAGACAATTTTACAGTGAACATCATACAAATCAATGAGGGTAAAAGCATCTGATTTTTACTGAATTTGATAAAATGAAAAGGAAAAGTGAAATTGAAGGATGTGCTGAACTTCTAGAAAATACGTCTTTGTGTAAATGTCTAACGACCTAATGTTAAAGGGAAAAGAGAAAACACATGAGGAAACACATGCTTAATTCTTTGCGTAGGTTTCTGTACTTGAAGTTTCCATTTTAAACAGGAACGGTTGATTCTGACACACAGGACGAGCGGCCTTCGTTAGAGCAAGTTCTTGACGCCAACACTGGCTTCTCTGCCTCAGGGAACCCAGTCCCCTCCTGCCACTTGGCTCAGGCTGTCGTCCATGCTTCTCCCCACTGCTGTGCAGCTTCCCACCAGCAGACCAGGGCTGGGACCAGGGTGAGCAAGCAAGGGGAGGGGCTAGGGCCCGGGATCCACTCAGTAAGAAACTCCCCGTCACGTGCTATTCTCCCTAAACATGCGCACTACTCCCCTCAACTCCAGCTTTCTCCCTGAATGTGTTGTTAGGCTTTGAAGTCTTTTATCACCCTAGCACATTTCCCTGTGATAAAAACAGGTATGTAATTAAAATTCTAGTTTAAAAAAAAAGTACTTAAATATACTTTCTAGGAGTTGAAATCTTCATGCGAAAAATCAAGTTACCATTGTAATGATTAGTAATGCAACCCAACCAGAATAACCAAACCTATTAGAAACTTTGAGGATGATGATGCTTCTCAGAATGCACGGAGAACAGCGGGACTGGCTATTTTCCAGGAGGCTCATGGGGGTGGCGGTCAGTACTACTCGCTGCTAGACTGAGACACGAGAGCATACCTTTTTGCCAATTAAAAAAGTATTTTAAATGCAATCCTCGTGTGCCTTAAATGTCATTTCATCACAATCGCAGCACTCTGCAGCTGCAGCTAAGGGGGAACCCAGCCTCAGAGCCCACGCAGCACAGGCAGTCTGTACCGTCAGGATGGTGCTCCTTCCCCGCAAAAGGGCCGATTCCATTTTTCAGTTCCAATAAACATATTGAAACATGGTTCAAGGGTTATTATGAAAACCACTATGAAATCAGCGAAGGAAAGCATCAAGTAATGTATTGTTTTAAGCTACTTTTAAAAGCAAGTTTAAATATGTGTATCTAATGCTTACTATCGAGCTTTGTAAGATAACACCCAGATCATTCTGAGCCATTTCTTGTTTATTTCATAATGATTCGATGAAAGCTGTGTAGCTCATACTCTACATTACCTACGAAGCAAGAAGAATGATCAAAGCCTTGTATCCCTTCACTAGATGTGTCCTAGCAGGTATGCTATGCAAACGATGGGCAAAGTAAGTAAAAATCATGTGAACAGCATCAGAAATAGACCCCACTTAATTTTGCCAGATATCAGCGTTATAGGTTTCCATGAAAAAACAGTACACACTGCTGAAAAACTAGTCAGTGACCAGAACATAATTGTATTTTTGTTAAAGGGATGTAAGAGGCAGTAGTTTGATAACAGGAAGTAAGACGGACTATACCTAGAATACTTGGTGACACATCATACGCTGAACTGGTTCTAATTACTGTATTAGCACACGTGTCATCACGTTCTCTTTTCAGTCTGTCCCTTCGTCTGGCACCTGACACTCTGGTTAGTCCTGCAGATGCACAGTTCCACTGAGAATCACTGCCCCTAACCTCAAGTGGTCTAGCACCTTCTCCGGTTAACAACTCTTCCTGAGGGTGAAATGTTTTCAGAGCTAAAAGGCACTGCTCGAGCTTACATACATGAACACCGTTGCTTTCGTGGGACTCGCCTTAAAAGCAGCTCCTGCTAGGATGAGACCAGAAGGGTGGGAAAGGTGAGGGCTGACCCCGCTTCCCAGGGCCCCCCTCTACGGTATCTCAGTTCACATCTCAACATTCCCTCCTAGGAAAACTGGTGCATGAGGGAGGCCAAGCTGGCCGCAGAGCCCCAAGGCGGTCTTGATGCCTGCGTGAACAAATCTGTACGAGACGAGGCCGGCACTCTGAAGTGTCCTGGTCTGGGGCACTGAAAGACTGCTTTAAACGCGCCCAAGGGGTGCTGCACCCCAGGGAGCTTGGTGGGGGAGGACTCACTGTCATGAAGGAAAGGCGGACAGGACAGCCTGCAGAAGTCCTGGGCCCAAATGCACGGTCTCAAAGGTTACGAATGGAAGAGGACTATGGGAAAGTGAACTCTCTTTAGACCAGCCATGCTCACCTCCCCTTCAAAGCCTTCTCGTCTGCCCGAGGTCCTGGAGGCCAGGCTGAGCACTGCCCATCAGCACCCTGAGAAAGCAGCGCAGGAAGAAGGCAGGGCCAGGAGAGGGGAATGCGAGCTGAGGCGCTGAGCACGCTGCACCTGGCCTCCCTGCTCCAGAGAAAAAAACACCTTGACCTGCTGGCACCATCAGGGCAAGGTGTTGGGTTCCGTGACCCCAGACGGTCTACTGTGCCATCCGTCAGTGTGCCATCACCCTGTGCAATCACTGAAGATCACACCCTTCCTGAGTCGGCTACACAAGCCCACCAAGCCACGGATCCTGGAAGGCTTAAAGCCGACACACGGCCTCTACACAGGACCCCACGATGGCCACGCAGTGAAAGACGCCACAGCACTACGTGTAACATGACCAACTTAGCCCACAGACAGATGTCAAGAAACATAATAAATTTCTTTCTCACAGTGGAAATCCAGAAAACCTCAGAGGGCAAGTCACCTTCACAATGAACTGAATTTTGCTTCAGTAATCCCAACTGTTTACCTGAAACACTGGATTGTGCTCAATAACCTGAAAGAGCAGGGAGAGAAGACGAGGATAAAGCCAATCAGTAGGTCAGCTTCCGGCTAAGGAGACCTAAAAGACAAGCCTATCTGGGCATAAAATAGCCAAGCGAGCTGGAATACACCACCGTGCGCCCCGAGTCCCCCACTCATCGGTGCACCGCACTGCAGCACAACCACGACCAGTTAGGTGAGGGCTCAGGCAAAGGGCCCTGCCTGCACACCTCCCGAAGGCGCCCCTATGCTGACAGCTACAGAATCCGGTGCCACCCCAAGCACTCCTCACCCCGGGAGGGCTCTGCGCTGAATATGGTCAGCTCTCTATCCTGCACACCACGGGCTCTGATGGCTCACTTCTCCCCGACCAGGTGCACAGGAGGGGCCTGATAACCTTGGGCTCGAGCAGGCTCTCTGCTGGGGATCCTCACTGAATCAGAGAGCACGGTAAACTACCTGAGTAACTGTTCCCCAGTTCTCTTAAGGATGGGAGGCTGGCCCCGTTATGTATCCTGGATGGTGGAGGGCACTGGAGCCTAATGCCTTTATAGTTCCTGAAGTGTTCAGTCCTACACAGCTAGTAAAGGATAAACCACAAACATATTTATTCACAAGGAAAAATATTCATGTTTAAGAGCAAAAACCAGATAAAAATATATGTGTATCATTTCTTTGAAAAAAGTTAACAGGTGTAGTTTATACACATTGGAAAATGTTTAACATCAAAGCGCTGGCAGTGGTTTTCCCTGGGTGGTGGAACTACAGGGGAGAAGGCATGTAAGAAATCCACCATTACTTTTCCCGAAGAGTAAACCACGTTACCAGAACCACCGACGGGCCGGGCAGCCCTCGCTTACTGGCCCACGAGCCTCTGCTCTGGCTGTCCCCACCTGCCTAGGGGGCCTGCTCCCCATCAGGGCAGAGGCCCACTTTCATTTCCAGCACTCCTCAGCAGGCCTGAGTCACCAGCACAGTGGTCTCCCTGCCCCACTCCCTCTCTTTTTCAAAGTCTGCCTGGAGATTTTAACTTAAAATGGGCAGGTGGTTTTTTCTTTTAAAAAAGTTCCTTTGGGGAAAAAATAAATAAGTAAATAAATAAATTTAAAAAAAAGTTCCTTTGGGATTTTAAAGGTGCTGAATAAAAGATGTAAATTAACAGAATTGAGTGTTCCATCCAAGTATACAGTAAGCTGTCAACAGGGCCTTATCTAGACCCAATATGTACGTCACTGATGATCCTGAGATACTTTAGTATTTTTATTGCTGTTATGAGTGATATCTATCTCATTATTGTCTTCCTGATTATTCTAATAGAAAAGCTAGTTCTGTGATATATGCAAACATTTTTTGTACAATTAGCTAGTTATCCTTATTTATAATTAGTTGAGTCTATTCCCTTGGGTTTTCTAAGCCCAATAATCATCATCGATAGGTAATCACATCTATTTGATTATCTATTTTTCTCTAAAGCTTCCATAAAAATGTCCAATATTATTTCAGTGATGGCTTGGTTGCCTCTTCCGATTATAATGAGAACACATCTCCTTGCTGAAAATGTTGACTGTTATTCTAACTTGCTACTATTAGGGAAATCTTCTCAGTTCCTAGTTAAGGTTTATGATTTTTAAAAACCAGCAATGATGAGTTTTCTCAACTGCCTTGTTCGGCATCAGTAAAGATAACAGGGTTCTCCTCTTGATTCCTAATGTGGCAAATTACATTGACAGCTGCCTAACCCTGCTCACCTGGAACCCTGGACAAGCTCTAATCATCTGGAATCCAGGTGCTAGCGTTTCCCTCGGGAGTTCCACATCTGCTTCACTCACTGAAGGGGAGACACGCTCTTCTTGTGTGTTGTACAGCTGACAGGCTGGCTGAAGGCTCTGGAGCCGGTCAGCATGGGCTTCTACCCCCAGTGTAGTCACCCATCAGCTGTGCAGCCCCCATCAACTTCACCTCTCTGTGCCTCGGGTTCCTCATCCAGACAACGGGGTATGAGCACCTACATCTCACAGGGCTGCCATAAGAACCACATCCGAACCACGCTGGGTATACAGTCAGCTTGAATTAATGCTACACCTCTGTCAGGTGGAGCACTGAGGTATGCTAACTGAATGGGGCTGTACTTGACACGCATCCAAGATTAGCTGTCTATTCGTGCTTTATCGTTCTTTCAACAAGTATCAGCTAACTCTTTACTCCATCGGGTACAGGGCTAGAATGGTGATCCTTACCATGAAGCCTACAACTGGCTACCTGTGTCCTAAGAACAGATGTTTCCCAGGGACACAGAAATGAGCCTATAATCCACATGCGATGATGAACCACAACAGCATCCTGGAAACAGAGGGGGCCAGTGGTGGCAAGAGGCCTTGGAAAAGGTTTGGAGCCATATTGCAGCCATAATGTAGTCACGGCCCTGGAGAAAGTGTTTACAGTTAGGGGATCCGTCAAGGTCCCATCAGGGCCCCAGGAACACTCTAGGTCCTGCACCCAGAGGGATGTCACGCCGACAGTGGGGTATACCAGTGACGGCGCACTAAGGGGCAAACACTCTAGTCAGCATGGCCGGTAGGCACCCCCAGAATCCACAAGAGGGGCAGTGCACATAAACCACATAAACCAGAACTATGTCAGGGGCTGCCCAGCAAGAACTGGGACCACAGGGGAAACATAGCCATTGCCATAAAACTCCTACTAAGGCAGAATGAGAGCGAGGACCTGGTTCCTCCTTCCTCCCTCCACCTAATCTCCTGCCAAGGCTCCCAATGGCCAGTCCTGGCTGGGAGCCCAGGAAAGACAGTTCCTGAGGCTATGAAGGTCAAACCAGCAAGTCGGGAAAGGTGACTCAGACTTCACAGAAAAAGACTGTATGGGAGCTCCCAGGGGGACAGGCTATGGGACAGAGTACATCCATAGTTCAGGACCACCAGAGCACACACGTCTTGCCAAGGACAGCAGGCGGGGGCTCCCAGGGCCTGTCAGCTGAACTCTAAAAGCCAGGGGCCCGAAACCATGTAGACGCAAAGCCCTGCCATTGTTTTCCTTATTCTGCTCCAATAAGAGACTAACTGAAGGTACAGAAGTATGTGTTGTGATGAGCAAAACTTACATGGAATTCAACGAAGCACAGGGCCCTCCCATCAGCACTGGGCTATTCGACAACAATCTTTGCGTGTAATCCACACGACCTCCTAGGAAGGCAGGTCCTGTACTGCCCCCCATAACAGACAAGGATGCTGCAACCAGAGAGGGTAGGCGCTTGCCTAAAGCCACTGCGACCACAGAAGCAGACCTCAACTGCATTCCGGACTCCTGAGTTGGTGCCCTGATGCCCAGACACTGCCACCTGGCAGTCACCACGACTCACCTCACGTGGCAGCACAGCTCTCCAAAGTGTGGCCACACCAATCACATCTTTCATGAACAAAGGCCTCCTCCTCACCTCCTCCAGGGCCCACCGCCAGGGAGGACCCTCAGCAGGCTGCCAGAATCAGACTTCCATGCTCCCTTGGCAGTGAGATGGAAGGACCTGCAGGGAAATAGGCGTCCACCAGGGAGACAGAAAGGAAGTGAGATGTGCACTCCAGCAGGGAACGGCACGGCACAGGTACACAGCTAACAGAAACCAAAGCAAGTGACAGATGCTCATCAATAAAGGGCGGGCCTAGAGGACCAGGACTGAGAAAATCCTTATCACCTGTCTGCTCACTATCCCAGTGCAGGACACCTTGACTCGCAGCCGATTCAGGGACAGAAGGTCACGTTTCCCCACCAGCACAACAGGAAGGTGGCTGCCACCAAGCCCCTGTACCCTGCTTCAGGAGATTTCTGGCTATGCCAGCCTTCAAAACCACAGCTCCAGTCCAGGGACCACACGGACCCTCAGCCCCACAGGAGCAATGACCAGAGATGGGCGTGGCCCTGGCCACAAGTGCACCGCCAGGAGGCTCACTCCCTGAAGAGCTACTCAAGGCAAACATGCTGTGCTTACCCTAGCCTGCAGGGTCTAACCCTGGGCAGGTGAAGGCCAGCAGTGCAGAGGGAACGACCACGGACAGCTAGAGCAAAGTAATCCAGCACCTAAAAGCAAAGACCAGACAGATAGCCTCCCCAGAGCCTACAAGCCACTTTGCCTGCCGTCACGGGCCCCATCTGCCATCCGGGTGCCTAAACAGAGTCCGTGGGCTATGAGGAAGTCCTGAGTGATTCTGACGCACATTCCCCACACAAACAGGGAGGGTTTTCTCTGGCTGCAGTCCAGACTCCCCATCCACCCTACTGGGGAACTCCAGGACACTTGAGTTCACAGTCCACTCTTTCAGGAGTGCCTGTGTGAACGTTCCCAGAATTCCCTTCTAGAAAACCAGTTACAACTGCTGCCGCTCCCCAGTTAACAGACAGCGGGCCTGGGGACCTTCCTCCTGTCTCCCTCAGTGTGGCCCTGCTGCTCTCAGCGTGGCAGCAACAGAAGGAAGAAATGGGAGGAGCCTGGTGAGAGATGTCCAAAGATTTTTGCTTTAATGTGAGAAGAAAAAAAATTTTTTAATATAGATGTATATATACTATAAAAAATAGATCACTGACTTCATTTCATGGCTCAATCCAACCCAATTCCTCAACCATTCAAGTGGCACAGACTGACCAGGGGCACCAAGCAAGTCTATCAGCTGCCTCTCCATCCTCATGCCCACCTTCCAGCACTGGACAAGCTGGCGAGGCTACAGGAGCCACAGAGGGCCCCTGCCCCATGCTGCCTGGCCCCTCTGCCTGTTCCCTGCTGTTCTCATCACCCCTTTCTGGGCAGGGAAACCAATTCCAGACGATTCCTGTCTCAGTTTACAGGGGAAGCAGCTGGAGAGCCCACCCAAGTGCCCCAGGTGCAACCCCAAAACCTCCACTGGTACACTCCATCCCGGGGTGTGGCAGCGAGGACCGCTGCCCACTACTTAGATGGCGGGTTAGTATTTATTTTCTAATTATGTAGTTCATGTATTTTCAAATACAGAAAATAAAAGTGATGAAAAATGATTTCAAAACTCAGAATCTTAACACTCAGAAAAAACCACTAACCCTGCAAGAGTATGTGTCCTGCCATTTTTGTTTCTGCGCAAATACATACACAAATATGTCTACCGACAACACACCCAGCTTTTCTTCTGAACATGGACTTACCAAAAATATGCACCAAGTGTGCCGCTTTCCTGGCAGACATGAGCGATATTTACTAATACACAGCTCAGCACTGGGGAGCAGCTGGCACATGCCTGTTGACGTAGATCCCTGGCTATTTCTTTGAGATAAGTTACAACACAGTCATTTCACGATCGGACATTACACGTATCTTCTGGCTCTTGCAAAAAGTATCAAGTGACTGTCCAGAAATGTCACACCACATCCCCATGTTCCACGAGCACCCCTGTGGGCTCTGGGTTTCCTTGCCTCTGAGCACCAAGCACACCCCCTCTGCTTCCTCATTTGTCAGCGGCCTTCCGCACAGCGCCTGCTCATGTCCCGCCCCCCATCTTTTTCCCCACTTCATACTGTGTATGCTCATTTAAAACCTTTCAGTGTCCACCGATCTCCAAGGCCCGGACCTCTGCTCCTGTCTGGGCATCTGTGCCCTCTAAGCGGTGAGTGCACTGGGGGAGCGGCTCTGGCAGGACAGCTGTAGAGCAGGCTGGTGGTAAGTCTCCACCTTAGGGAGCCGCTGTGACGATAAAACACGAGTTAAATCATGTAAAGCGCACAGATGAGAGCAAACCAAGTGTTGACTTTCCATGCTTTTAAAAAACCTTAAACCTCTCATCTTCTTTACCCTGTATAAGATTTCAGTCTCTTTTTCCCAAAAGGCCATTACTCATTTGCCAATAATTGGAAGAGCCACCTTGACACACACACACAAAGAAGACTGTAGGTCTCAGGCCTATCGATCAATGTGCGTCCCTGTGTCCTGGCCTACAGGGCATCATCACAGTTTCAATGGCTGATGCCTGTGAGATGTCCCCCCAAACACAGGGCAACGCCTCCAGACTAGTTTCCCATGCGTCCTCAGGAATCCCTGACTGTAGGTTCCCACACAAGTGCTGAAATCTCCTCGGAATTTCAAATGGAATTGCATGAAATACTGTGGGAAGAGTTAGCATGTCTGCAATAATGACCTCTTTCTCTCCCAAACCCCACAGCTGTCAGCAAATCTTGTTCGACTCATCTTCAAGAGAGATCCGGGATTTACCCACCTCTTCCCACTGGCAGCCACCATCTGCCTGCAGCCACAGTCATTTCCTACTGTGGACTACAAGGAACGCCCTACCTGTAGTCCTTGCCCCTTATGGTTTGTTTTCAGAAGAGCAGTGAAATGATCCTTTTCAAGAGATCATGTCACTTTTCTAATTATGCCTCTATGTCTCCCCATCTGACTTGGAGTGAAAGCCAAAGTTCCAACAAAGACCCGAGACCCTTAGCAGCCCCTAAATGGCCCAGCCTCCCACAAGCTCTCTGACTACTTCTGAAAAGGCCCCCTGAGCCTCCCCACTCTGACAAAGGCCTTTCTGCGGACAGCACCTTCCAGCCTCAGGCCCAGATCTGTCCACACAGGTCCCTTCCTCACCTCCATCAAGGGTCTCCTCTGTTGAGGCCCCTCTCTACCCTACTGAAGACTGCAAAGGATTACAGACCCGTTTACTTGTTTTATTCACATTTACCATTTCATTTACTGTTTTTGTTTATCCAAAGCTCCCCCCCACCCCCACCCCCACCTCCCACATTGGAATGCAAGCAGTGGTGTCCCTGCATGGCACTCAACAGGGACATGTATCAAAATGGGAGTCAGGACATCTGGGAGCATCATCTCTTCTCTCAGTCAAGTTTTGTTGTCTCCTCCTCCTCCTTTATGTCCTGTCCACTTATGAAATTTTCCCCTAATTGTTCTGGAATTTTTCTTGCTACTGTGCATGAGCTGTTCTCTCTGCTGCATTCCTAACTAGCTACTGCTGCCACACAGGACACTGCCGATGGTTATATGTTTACGTTATAAACGGTCACTTCGATGTCTTTTTTAAGTTCTAACCAGTTTTCAGTTGATTCTATGGGGTTTTCCAATAAGTGGTCAAATCACCTCTTAAGTTACTGTCTCTTCCCTACAAGCTCTCATTTTTCTTAATTTCAATGGCAAAAACATCCAGAACAACGTTAAACAACAAGGGTAACAATGAGAATAAAAGCAATTCTGGCACACATGTAGAATGCTTTCATAACTCACCAGTATGTATGATGTTGGCTCTTAGTTTGGGCTATGGAATTTTTATTGCATTCCTAATTCTACCAATAACGGATACCAATTTTTTCAATGAACACAAAATCTAGTGAGAAAAAAACATAACCCAAATGCCAGACTTCCTGACATTAAATCACTCTCAAGCCATAGGACTAAACCCCACTTGGTCAGAATATTGAAATATTTTGCCAAAGCCTAAGTGCATTTTGTTTAGAACATTCCCCATGTATTTTTGTAAGTCATCAAAAGGACACTGTCCTTTTGGAGGGTATCCTTCCTTGTCAGGCTTTGGTATCCAGATCACGAGCAGTTTCCCCTTTTCCAAGGAGCCCATATTTAATGTACATATTCCACAGAAGAGTAGAATCTATCTGTATAACCATCAGGTAAGCATGAGCCTCTGAAATACTAACTTTATCGGGGGGTGCTGAACTGTTCATATTCTTATTTTTGAATAATGGTGATTTATATTTTTTTGGAAAATCATGCATTCTACTGCAAGTACTCCAATGCATTACCATATAGTTTGCATGATACTGACTCTCCACTAGATTGGTGGAATTCACTAATGCTCTCTCTTTTCTCTCGGTAAAACCACTCAGATGGAGGTAGACGCCAACAGGTGAGGGGCTGTATCCAAAGAAGGATGTTTTGTTTGGACCACACAGAACGTTTTTAAATCATGAATAGGTTGCACGCTCAATTGTCAAAATCTAGATCCGACTCTACTCAGGTTTGTTTTTAACCATCTTGAAATAATAGCTATTCCCCTTAGCTTCCTTTTGAGCATTTAATAGGCAGGCACTTGGGGCTTAAACCCTGCCTCTGGCTCTGGTCAGTCCTTTGCCTGCATACCTAACAAGGAGAAGCTGACACTGATTGCTTTTAAGCATCCCACCTGTATTATCTCATTTAATCCCCACAAGAATCCTAAGTAGGTGCTTCTATTAACCATTTTACAAAAGAGAAAGTAAACAGAGAAGCTGCTTGCTCAATTCAAACTCCGTAACTGGAGGGTGATCCAGTTTTCCTGTAACTCTGTAATCAGCTTTTATTTCTTTTACCAGAGTTTAGTAGGTTCTTTTGTTTTCCAAGTAATTTTTACATTCTTTTTTTTTTTTAAGATTTTATGTATTTATTTGAGAGGAAGGGAGAGTGAGAGAGCAAGAGCACAAGAGCAGGGGGAGTGAGATGCAGACTCCCCACTGAGCAGGAGCCCAGAAACGGGACTCAATCCCAGGACCCTGGGATAATGACCCGAGCCAAAAGCAGATGCTTAACCAACTAAGCTACCCAGGCACCCGAATTTTTACTTTCTATTTTACCACGTTATAGTAATAACATGTACTGCCAGGTTGGGTTTTTCCCCCCTTAAGATTCTGATGTGGTTTTCCTAATAGCCTAGTTTGTTCAGTTTAATTTTGATAAATATCCCATGGTTTATGGAGTAGGATTTATTAAGTCAATTTTATTAATCCCACTGTAAATATCCTTCATATCTATATTTCTTTCTGTGCTTGATCTGCAAATGAGTTAAATTACCCACTTCCAATATTGCTAGGTTTTCATTTCTCCAATTCTCCTAGATTTCCACCAGTTTTCCCTATTTGATATTATAAGTTTTCATATAAACATTCATATGCCTGGTTACAAATCTTAGTCTTGTCGTTGATTACATGTGAACAGCATCCAAAAATAGGGAAAATCTTCTCTGCCTAAATTTTTTCCTTAGAATTCCACACCTCTGACATTAGTATTGATCCTTGTGTTTTTTATCTGGTTTTAATTTAAACTTCCTGAATATTTCCATCCAGGATATGTCTCTTCTAGACAATGCAGAATTGGGATTTTCCTTTTTTACTCCATCAAGAAAAAGGGCAGTCAGTAGGTTTTGCTGTTTACTGTGTCTTCCTGTAAGTCCTATCTGTTCTTTCCTTTCCCCAGCTCTTAGAGACAAGAAAGGTACACACACCTGTGCATAGTTCTGAAGTTGGTTACATTAAAAAAAAAAAGTTTGTTTCCCTATCTGATTTAAGAATCAAAGTTTCTCTTTACTTTTTATGTTGAGAAAATATTCTTGGTTTATTGGGGGGGGGGGGAGCCAAATACTAAAGATAAAGAAATAAAGAAACTGGCACAATTTTATTTTCTATACCTAACAGCAACCCAATGGGAATAATCTTGAATTTTAGATGCTATACCTTATTTTTCAAATCACTCAGATTGCACATTTTCTAAGAATCAGTATGTGCACTCTGCACTTAACTACAGTGACAATAAAACCCAACTGTGTTTAAGTGTCTCAATTCCACTAAGTCCTATTTCCCCACAACTTCTCTGTTCTTAGACGTATTACACAACAATCCTTTAATCCTGAAACCCAAAAAGCTCCCAACCCACATTTCCCCTCCTAAATTTGGTGCCAAAAATAATTACCAGTCAACACCTTACCTAAACTCATATTAAATGAATATATTTAACTGAAAAGTGCTGATGCAGTAACTAGGAATATTAAGAAATATAGACTATATGTATTTATTACCACTCTAAAACATAAAATATTCTGAATTCAAAACACAGCCAGCATGTTAATGTACATGAAGGTATTTCCTAGCACTGTCTACTGGGAGGGCCTAGACACAATGATAGCTGGGTAGCAATGAGCAACAACCACACGGAGTGCCCAGACCTTGGTTTCTAATACATTTTTCTAATAAAAGGAAAGCACTCCTTGGGGGAGTGGCTGAATCCTAGGCTGGAGCAGGGAAAACAAAGATGGTGTCAGAAGGTAGGGAAATGCCCCCCTAAAAAACCAGGGCACAAGAATCCAACCAGAAGAGCTCCCAGTGGCCAAAGCTGGAACAATCCGAGCAGCAAAATAAATACTGATAATACTGATTATAGTCTAATATTCTTTATAACAACCTAAAGGATAAACACTTTTGAGTCCATACTGATCTAAGTGAATAAATAAATGAGGAAGAAGAGACAGCTTTTCCTTACAGAAGTTGTCTAATAAATGTACAAGAATAAGGGGGGGGGGGGGGAATCACCACTAGAACATCATGGTAACGAACTCTATCCTTAAGCATTGAATTGGTGGAGGAGAAACAGGATATTTGCACAGAGTACAGGGGCAGATTAACTTTGTCCAAGATCAGGTCTGGCCTTTGCCCCTGGCTCCTGAGAAGAAATCACAAGGTCCTTGGAAGGTCCTGCCTGGTAAGCGTGTCTGCTTACCTGGGAGCTCTCAGCTACTCCAGATAGTCTAACAGTATGACTTACAGTGTAGGGCTTGGGTCACAGTGTCAGCTCAACCTTCAGAGGGGCTGGAGACTAAGTCGGCCACATAGACGGGAAGCCATCTGTGCAACTGAGACCTGATAAATGCCTGCACATGAATGCTGAGGTGAGCTCCCCTGTCTGGCAATACCTTGTGTATACTATCACACAACAGGAGAGGTTAGCACTGTCTCCAACTCTAGGGAGAGGCCAATGGGAAGCTTCACACTAGGATCTCACCTGGAGCCTGCCCTATGCCTCTCCTCTTCCCTTGGCTGACTTTATTTTATATCCTTTCACTCCAATAATCTGTGAGTTCTGAGCCCTCTTTGAGAATTAGTGAACCGGAGTGGTCTTGGAGACCCTAGAACTTGTAGCCAGTGTCAGAAGTCAGGGTCATTTCACAGATCCCTGAGATTTGCACACCATCTAGAAATTTCTACCTCAAAATAAATATTTATTCACTGTAAAAGGAAAAATAGTAACTTCATGATGGACATACCTGGCAGACAACACCTTAACCCAGTGATAATGATTAGCATCACCTAATCTCTGATTATAGAAATCACTGTTCTTTTTTAAAAAACATTTATTATTTCAGAGAGAGTGCGTTCGAGCAAGCACACACATGCGTGTGAAAGGAGGGGCAGAGAAGAAAGGAGAGAATCTCCAGCAGACTCCTTGCTGAGCGCAAAGACCAACTCAGGGCTCTATCCCACGACCCATGAGATCATGAGCTGAGCCAAAACCAAGAGCTGGACACTTAACCGACTGAGTCACCCAGGCACTCTACCCTTTGATAGTCTTCAAATTTTAGGTAAAGAGACACACGAAATATGCAGAAAACAGCATTAGAAGAAATCACTTACTTTTACAAAAGGATTACCACAGTTTCTTTAAGCAACGCATCCCACTAGCCCACTTTCTAGATGGACGGACAGATAGATACATGAAGCCACAAACCAGCAGGACTGGTTTCGTCCACTGAGTGTTTCTTTAAAAATCCCAAAAAACTGCTGACATTTTAAAATGACAAGATTTCAACAGAACTCAGAACTGGGTATCCATAATGCCACGTGCCACCCAGGAGTTGGCTCCATGGAACCCTGCTCCTGGAACAGCAGCAGGCTCTTCCCAATCCCAAGGTCAGAACCCAGTGGCCAGTTAGCTCCAAGTTCACACTTTTGCTCTTCCGACACCTGGCCAGTCTATTCTGTGTCCTAGCAGCTTGGTAGGCAGCAGACGCTGGAGTCTGTGACGACCAACTTTTGCACAGCTTTTTTTTAGATAAATAAAACATGTCCATACTGATGCTAGAAATTTTGCTGATAATTTTTTCTTAAGTTCACATAAAACTAAGGAGTTGATAAAGGGCATTTTGAACATAAAAGTAACACAAAGAACATAGAAACACCTATTCTGCGTGTTTCCTCTGTCCTTAATTAAGGCCCAGGGCAACTCAGTCAGATCCCTCAGTCCCCCAGCACACACAGCCTCACCTGCGTTGTTCCCAGTTCTTTTCTGCTTTTTTTTCTTGGCTAGTTGAATGGCTCGGGAATCAGTTCTTGCTGAGCCCCCACTTTCCTGAGACCAAAGAAAAGCATGTCAGTCACTCGTTCCAAATAGTAAAGGAAGGGTAGCAAGGGAACTACGGAAATGTGCTAAGACTGCCTCCTGAACAGAGTAGAGTCCGATAATCTCTGAGGATCTGCAGCAAAGGTTCACGGAGCATCAAATGTTACATCCAATTATAGTGACAACTAAACAGAATGAGAGTTGGAACAATATACATAATTTTATTATCCAGAGAAGCAAAGTTTATTCCTCCAAAGTCTAAAACATATTAAAATACTTTACACAGAAACTGTTATAAAAGGAGTTACATACTTCTCTGCTGTCTGAAACAACCAGCCTTCCCTTGGTGGTTCAGGATTAATTAACTGCAGCACTTCTCAACATTTTCCAGAACATGCCACCTGACACTTGTACGGCAGACCCAGGGCGGTCCTATTTCATATACCCACTACAGAAGCCGCTCTAGTGGCAGGTGCTGGACTCAAAAGTTATATACACCAAAACAAGAACTACATTACTGAATTCAGGAAGTTTACGGAGGGAGCCAAACAATATTCAAATGGGACTTCACTTCTGTAAATTTGTCAATGTTTGATAAGAAAAACAGCTTAATGCTTATCACTACAAAAAGAAAAAAACACCCTCAACAGCTTGTGGCATACCTGTAACCCATTCACCACACACCATCTGTGCTCAGAGAATCGAGGCAGCCCAACGTCACATAGCTAGCGAGAAAACGAACAAGGAGTCAGGATCAAGGTCATGGCGGCTCCTCCTGCCTCCACCCATAGTTATGGCTCTGGAGATGCAGTGGCACCAAGGAACCATGGTTTTTCGAGGTATCTGGGCCCTCCACACAGGCCCTGCCTCCCCATTGATCTCTGAGCCTCGGCCATGTCCCCCTCTGGCCCAGTCACCTGCTTGGCTTAGCAACTGCTCTGGCCACCTACGCAAAGGCTGGCAAGTATGGCTAGGCCACCGACAAGTGAGAGCCGTCAGAAAAGGTATGACAGACTGTGCTTCTCTCAGACTGAAAGGCTCATGGTAGATGGGTTACCATATCCCTCACAACTGATTCAAATTCAAATTCAAGGGATTTAACTTTTTTTTAAAAAAACTGTGGTAAAATAAGATTTAACATTTTGAACAATGTAAGTATCACCATCAAATTTAACCTGTGCCACAAAGAAAAAACCTATTTGATCACTCCCATCTGAGACTGAGGAAATAATCAGACTCTCCCCCAAGAATCTTCAATTAAATTATTTTAAGTTAAATTATATTAAATGTATTAACTGACATAAATATAATTAAAGTATGTTAACTGTCGAGCCTCAAAATTGGAGAAGTAATCTTAAAACCCTCTAGAAACAAAAGCTCACAAACCACTCCCTTTTTTCCCTGTTAATTCTAATTTTTTAAAAAAAAAAATTTTTTTGCATGGTTTTAAAGTTTCCATTAAACCTGATGTCACGATTCCTCTTCTCTGGCCACTAGTAAGTCTAAGGACCTGTTATTCCGTGAAAAGCACAAAGGCAGAACATTTCAACATCATGAAATACTCCATTTTTTTTTTTTTTTTCAAAAGAAACACATCATCACAGAATCACAGAATTCAAAAGGACCTTAGAAATCATCTAGCCAAAACCCCTCATTTTAAAAATAAATGAGAACTTAAGGCTCAGACAGAGTAAGTGATTTCCTTAAGGTCGTAAAACCTAGTCAGTTCCAGACTCAAGATCAGAATTCAGATTTCCAGACTTGTAGTCCAGGGCTCCATCTTTTCGCAAACCAGTAAGAAATGTCTGCACATGAATGATTAATCCAGAACATCCTCAAAACTGCGTGTAAGAGAAGCGAGTTACGCGGTGGTGACTGAATAGAGCACTTCATACCAAATAGAAGTTGCCGGTCCCCGCACTGAGCCCCGTGTCTTTCTGAGGACTGTGCTTTTCCGCAGGGCTGCAGAACACCGACCTGGGCGCCCCTCGGCTCCGTTCCTGCTGCCTCACGGTGTCCGGGCTGGGAGGCGAAGCCGGTTCCACTTTGATTGGAGCCAATAGCTCTGGGCCCCCGGTGCTTCCAGGTGGGGGGCTTGGAGAGGTCAGTGTGGTGGTGGAGTCTGCTAGATGGCCGCCTGAGGTCAAACCCTGTGGATCTGGACTCAAGTTCTTCACAGGCAGAGCTACCAGACAGCCTAACGCTCCTGCGCTTACAGTCTGCACGTCATCCATACCGAAGCTGCCTTGCTGAAGAACTGTGGCTGCTGTCCCAAGAACAAGAGGGCTATCCAGGCTTGGAGGAATGTCACTGTGGGCCACCAACACCAGTGGGTCCATGGGCCCCAAGGAACTATTATTAGCAGGAAGGTTTCCTCCGAGCGAGGCACTCACAGAAGTAACATCAATAGTCAGGATGCCAGAGTTCAGCGCCTCGTCTGAGGCCCCTGCTGCACTACTACCATCACCAGGTGCGTCGGAGAAAAGCGCTGCCAGGTCTAGGTTGTTGAGCTCACTTTGGCCTGGGCTGCCAAGTTCACTGCTGTGCGTAAGAGAACTTGGAGCTCCAAGCTGAGGGAAGAGATCTGAAAGAGAAAGGAACACTCCAGTTGTTCCTTTAGCACTTTAGCAGCCTCGGAGGTTTTGTTTGCGCTGAGACTTTACCTAGCAAGCAAGCCCTCAAGGTAACATCTACTCCTCCCAACCCCTGCTGCCTGGTGCATCGAAGGTGGCCACACGCTGAAGAAAAGCACTGCCTGATACCCTATCAGGCATTCTACGTACACTGCTGCCTCAAATCCTTGAGCTCAGAGGGATTTCTCCAGACAGGAAATGACCTGAAAGTCTAAATAACATTTTCTAAAGTCACATCAACTGGTAACAGAAAGAGGCAAGACTTGAATCCATGTCTTTCTGGCTTCAAACCCTAAGCTCTTTCTGCTACACAACAAGAACTGTCCTCAGAAGCCTACAAAACCTTCCATAGACCACAAATCTTCAGAAGTCAGACACAAGCTGAACTGTAGCTCTGGGATATTTTTAGAATCGTCTTCTGTCAGCTCATGTCTCATCAAAATCTATGCCCCACTCCACAACTAGCTGCCATTCCAAAACAAATTTGAGTCAACTGGGGGTAATCAGTGGGAAAAAAAAAAACTGTCCTGTCTGGTATATTCTGGGATCAAGGCCCTGGCTCAAGGTCCCAACCCTACAGACTACAGAGAACTAAGATATCAGCCCCCCAGGCACTCTGGAGCTGTGTCCCCTCCACGAAGCATTTCCTGACTGGCTCTCCTTCTCCCCCCACCACTGTATTTCTAAACTCTAATACTCCTTCCTCGCCCTGATTATATTGAAGGTACGGACTCTATCTGACCCACAATGTCCCTTCAGCACCAGGCACTGGAACCTAGCCCCTAAGCAGCACTTAATGATCACAGCAAAAATAATTCTAGTAAATCCCTCTTTAGTCTTAATTGTTCATTCAGCCTTAATTGTTGATCATTTCACTCTTCAAATATTTGATTCTCTTGTCATTCAACTGAGTAACTTCAACAATCAGACTACCCTTGGAGGACTAGAAAGCATTAGCATACTTTAACAAAACTTCACTGAGGGGTGCCAGGCTGGCTCAGTCAGTGGAGCACGCAACTCTTGATCTCAGTTGGGGTTGTGAGTTCGAGCCCACATTGGGTGTAGAAATTACTTAAAAATAAAATCTTAAAAAATTTCAATGAATATTCAAGTCAGAAATTTATACACCAGTATACGCAATCAATCATCCCAAATCATAGGACTCCTTAAGCACCAAGCAAACAGGAAGATGGTAGTACAAAATATTTGGGTAAGGGAGCCAAACAGGGCCCTGAAGTTAATCCTTCCCAAGAAATTTAGGGCTGAAGCTTCTAGAACTTGCCAGTGCCTGGCCAGAGGGAAAGGATCTCTCAGTTCTTTGGTTCTATTCCTCCTACACCAACTGTTAGCTAATTCCAAACTCATACTTTTCAGTAGTGGGCACCATGTCAGAATGCCTATTAGAGTTCTAATGCAAACCTATGAAAGAAATCTATAACAGACTTCCGAAATAAACTAATAACCAAATCCCGAATATTATCTTCTTCAGTTGTCATACTACTTCAAAGTTTAAAAATAGTACATTATTGCTTCTTCACTAAGTATCTCAGTACCAATAAAACAACTTTAAAAAATGGCAGAGATTCAAACATTAAAAATGGAAAACAGTCCCTTTTTCAAAACCTTCCAAAAATTTCCTTGACTATCTTGAGAATTTCACAGGGATAAAAAATTAATAATAATAATCTTGGTGCAGATACCAATTTGTTCATAAATTTCCTATTTAGCCCTGAAATCACAGATATTTAACTAGACACTTGCTATTGCAAGACCCAGATATTCAGAAATTATTAAACATTAATTAACAGAGCGTCTAGACCAAAGTTACAAGCGTGACCTTGCTCCATCACTTCTCAGTGTGTGGGACCTCAGACAAGCCGCTCTCCTTTCCAGCTCAGCTTCATCAGGGATGGAGCAGTGAAGATGCCCCTGCCCCAGGACCTCCGTGAGGGAACTCCAACAGCCAGTCCAGGGCCTAGCAGAGCCCCTGGCAGCGTCAGTCCACAACAAGGGATTTTCCCAAGCACCCATTTCTCACAAGGCTAGCACTGGGCCACTACCTAGAAATCCACCCCTGACCAGAGCAGGGAAGAATGACACACAAGTCAGTCAATGGCACATTATAATTTCAGAGCCTGGAAAACACAGGTACTCCAGAGCCCCTAAGACACTCTCACATGGAAACAGAGAAAAGGAAACTCATGTGGAATGAATGACGCTGTCACTGACTTCTGAATGAGCCAAGCCAGGAAAGGAGAAGAGCAGGGACACAGAGGCCCGGGTGTACAGTATCCCACAGTGCCAGCTCAGAGCCAGGAGTGGCGAAGGCTAAGTTCTAGAGACAGAAGTAGCAACCCGACCACTGAGGGCCTCTCAACACCAGCCTACAGCTCTTGACTAGACTTTGTGAGTTGAGGTGACAGCCTCTCATAGGAGTCTTCATTAACACCTAGAGTTCAGAAGGGCAGCTTCTTAAATCCCAAGTGATATGGCAATTACTGTTAGAGCCAAAGGAATGAAGTGACCACACGTACAACAGGAGGGGAAGAAGCTTGAGGAAGGACATTTCCTTCAGAAAACCACACAAACTCTCCTCCGCATTTTAAAGATAAGAAACCAAAGCTCGAGGACCTGTGCCTAGCCTGGACCTCACTGCCGGGAAGTAGCTGTGCCCCGAGGCCAGTGCTGCCTGTCATACAGGTGGCAGGGAGGCAGCACGCTCGAGTAGCTCTGAGGCTAGCGAGGACTTCCCCTGCTGGGAGCAGTAACCCCACCGCAGCCACCACCAGGCAGGATGGTGCAGGCTCCAGGGCAGAGGCAGCACTTGGCCGCCCAGCCCCTCAACAGTCGGCCCATAGGGCTGCGCGTGCAGTCTCAAAGGCAGATGGTCAGTCCCATGTCACCATGCAGCCACATGGCCAGGCCTTCATGTGCCCAGAATCCCCGCTCTGGGCTATTGCTGTGGTCCCCTCACCCCCCACCCCTGCTCAAGAGGTGAACCACCACTCTGCACAACCGGACAGAGACAGGAGTGAAGACAGAAACAAGAGAGGGGTAGGCTCAGAACTCAGGATAAAGCTCATAGAGGGAGAAAGACTTAGAGGAGACACATGCTAGGAAAAGCCAACCAAGTAAAACACTGAAAATAAACAAACGAATATATAACTGAATGCTCCTCAAGGGAAGCAATTCAGAGTCAAGGGATTAGGGTCAGAGGCAAGAAGTGGCAGAAGAGAGTCCAAAAGATGACACTAGGCTTGGTAGCCATGGTCCATGGGCCAGTAAGACTTCACTGTGCTCAGTTAATTTAACCCATAACCAGACGACTTCTGAAGAGGGTTGAGGAGAGAAGGACATGCTTTAGCTTCTCTGACACATGTCAAGCAGACACATCTTTGCAGTGCCCTGAGAGAGAAGTAAACCGAGCAGACCTGGGCGCCGGCTGTGCTGCCGGACCACATGCGCCTTCATGCTATGCTTGGAGGTGAAGAGTCTGTTACAGCTGGACACTGGGCAACGGCTTTTCGGAGCACCCACGTCCTGCAGATGTTTCTTGGAGTGAATGTAGAGGCTGCTACGGGCAGAGAACCTGGCACAGCACCCTGGAACGAAAAGAACAATGAATGGTAAACCTGAGGATCCCCAAGGAACCGGTGCTGACATTTCCTCCCATCGGAACCATAAGACAATGCATGCCCATGCTCTGGCCACTGGTCAGGGACAGACACATAGCCCTTGGGGCAGCTTCACAAATGTGGGGCCAAGGCAGGCTGCCCCCAAGCCGGACCTCTTTGGCACCCAGGTTATGCCAGCTGGAAGCAATCAAGGCCCAAAAGACCAAGGAATAAACTTTGACATCCCTCTGCCTCCTGCCTAAAAGAATTTAGATGGAGAGCACACTCCAGAAAAAAAAGCTACCACCACAGATAACTACGTTATGATAAGAACTAGGTATGGGGGACAGGGAGGACCTAGCAAGGCCTGTTTGATCAAAGTCCGCTCTGTGTCACATTGTTTCTGTGAGCCCAGCAAACACTTGTTCACCAAACATTTACTCGTTTTCATTTTCCTGTGAAATGCTCTCCCTCCCTCTAAAAGTCCAGATCCCTACCCACCCTTCTCTTTAACTCAAGATGACATACATACTTCATTTTACCTGTCTCTGGAATATCATGTCTGTGTTTATTGTCCATACATTTGAAATTAAATTTATTTTCTAGGGGTGCCTGGGTGGCTCAGTCATTAAGCATCTGCCTTTAGCCCAGGTCATGATTCCAGGGTCCTGGGATCGAGCCCTGTATCGAGCTCCCGGCTTATAGCAGGAAATCTGCTTCTCCCTCTCCCACTCCCACTGCTTGTATTCCCTCTCTCGCTGTCTCTTCCCTCTCTCCCCGCTGTCAAATAAATAAATAAAATCTTTTAAATTTATTTATTTATTTAGATTCTGTTAATCTGTCTTGTCAATTTAATGTAGTCCAGCAAGAACAATTCTGAAGGGCAAAAAAAATTCTTCCTCCCTGACACAAGGAATTAAATTTGAAAGCAAACTGCATTTAAAAAGAGATATGGGAGGCGGGGCGCCTGGGTTGCTCAGGTGGGTTAAAGCCTCTGCCTTCAGCTCAGGTCATGATCTCAGGGTCCTGGGATCAAGCCCCGCATCGGGCTCTCTGCTCAGTGGGGAGCCTGCTTCCCCTTCTCTCTCTGCCTGCCCCTCTGCCTACTTGTGATCTCTCTCTCTGTGTCAAATAAAAATAAATAAAATAAAATAAATTTAATTTAAATTTAAATAAATAAATGGAGATATGAAGTTCCCCATCAGTTGTGTAGAAGACACATAACCTTAAAAAGGTAACTCTGGGCCCGTTTCTTCACCTGCTACACAGAGCTGCTGGGGAAAGTCAGTCAAATTCAGTGTTAAACAACTCCTTAAAAGTTCAATTGCTGGGCGCCTGGGTGGCTCAGTTGGTTAAGCAACTGCCTTCGGCTCAGGTCATGATCCCAGACTCCCGAGATCGAGTCCCACATCGGGCTCCCAGCTCCATGGGGAGTCCGCGTCTCACTCTGACCTTCTCCCCTCTCATGCTCTTTCTCACTCTCTCTCTTTCCTAATAAATGAATAAATAAAATCTTTAAAAAAAAGTTCAATTGCTAAAAATTTGTACCAATTATCTGTACTTAGCCACTACTAATAAAACTGGAACCCTATGACATTTAGAGTTGGAAACTATCTCAAAAGATCACCGAAACCAATTCCTCTCATTTTACTACTGAGAAACTGAGGCCCAAAGGGACCAACCAAATGACCCTAAATCAGAAGCACAAGTGGAGTCTGGAGGTGGCACCATCTTGCTGACTACTCAATGGCTTAGCCAGAATCAGTAGGACCACAGACCTGCACGTGTGTGTCAGAGGGAAAACAAGACAAATTAAAAAGTACCACGACCTTCCTCTTCTCTAATCTACCACTGCTGGAGCTCTGTACCACGAGGACACATAGAGGGAAGCACGGTTCTAGGCAGCTACAAGCTTGTGACCCGGTAGGGACATGTAAACAACCAGCTGTCCTAACAAAGGGCAAAATAAAACCAGTGCTAGTGCCATGGAGTGTTCTAGAAGCAGAAGAAATGGCGTACCTCTTGAGAAAGGAGAGAAAATGTTTCAAGTGGTGGGTACATTTGAGGTGACTGGGTCTTAACAAATGGTAGGGGCCACACAGCAGAGCAAGGTGTACAGGCCAAGGAACTGCCATCCGAGGAATGGAGGCCACCAAGCAGGGTGGGCAGAGCTTGACTCTGGAGCCCAACTCTACTTTAGACCCTACTGGCTGTGTAGCCTTACTTATTCTTTGTGGGTCTCCTTTTCCTTTTCTGTAAAGTGGGAATGACACCCGCCTCACAGGGGTTATGAAGACTACAAATAAACAATTCCAACCTATGGAGTGCTCGCACAGTGCCCAAGAAAGTGGAATGAGCATCAATGCACTTGTGGAAGATTCTTGGGATGGCAAGGTGGAGCTGCTGGAGTTTAGGGCCTGGGGGAGGTCTATTTTAGGAAAAGAGGCTATGAAGACAGAATACGGCCAGATGACTAAGGATTTTGGCTGCCTCTGAGAGAAGTTTTGAACTTATTTCATTTTCAAACAAAGCTTCCAGCTTGTTTCCAGGCCAAGCTCATGAGAAAACATTTGGAAAATACGTGAGAGGACAGACGCCTCCAGGTTCACCCCGAGGTCCACCGTCAGCAACATGTGACTTGCTCCACAAGGTCCAGGGGTTCTCTGTACCTGCAATGTCCCTCGGCCCCATTTCCAGCTGGGACTCCTCCACACAGACTTAAGGAGGCATAGCACATAGCAGAGGTGCCGAGAACACTTCTTACCAAACTGCTTTGCCAAGGAGAGGGGTCAACCACAACAGGGATGTCTGCCACACTCATCGGCAGTGGTTTCCATTTTTAAATATATTTGTTAATTTGATAGAGAACATAATATACTTCATTTTCATTTGTACATCCTTTGATGGCCAGGAATGTGACCACTTTTCCTGCGTGGTTTTATGACCACTTCAAAGATGAGGAAAAGAGGCAGAGAGTGCTGGAGTTGCTTGCCAGAAGTTACAGAGCAACGTAAGCGGCAGGGTTGGGACTGGGGTCCAGGAAACCTCAGTCCTTCAGTCACCACACTCTGCCAGTCCTCTTCAGCATACACCAATCCTTGACCATGGCATCTACTTCCACAACTCAGCTCATCCCCATGGACCTGCCTCACTCCCAGCCCACCTCCTCCCTGAGCCCTGCAAGCAGTACATCCCTGCCTCCTGAGCATCTGAACTTGGAAAGCCTGTGGGCACCTAAAATGTAGCACATCCTCTTCCTCCAACCACCGGCCCTGTGTGCCCACCTCAAGTGAGATGCTGGCCCCAACTACCGCTTCACCTAAAACCCGTACTCCCAATCTATCACCGAGCACTGCTGGCGTACTGTCCAGCTCCTATCTCTCTCAACTGTGCCTTCTCTCCCTTCCCAGTGCCAAGTCCCAATGCAGGTGCCGGCTATCTCCCCAGGAAACCAAACTGAGCCCTAAACTCAGTCATGGTCCCATCACACCCCTGCCCTGAGCACCCAGCCTGCTGCTCTCACCATTCTGGGAGATGCTCCTACACTGGCCTCTTCTGCTTCCTCTAACCCTGGCTAGCTCTGCCTCCTTCTTCGGCTGACTGGGAGACCAATTCCATGCCCCCATGCTCTAGGAGCAGTCTGGGTGACCTGTGTGTCCCCACAGCACCCTACAGGCACCCTATAGTCTACCTGGCATTCCTCAATTGGAGCTCTGATGACAGGAGGAACTGTGTCTTAGTTAAACCACCTGTATTATCTTCACGGCATTCTAGGAACCAGTCTTGGCTTCAAATTGGTCTTTATTATTCCTTTTCCAGATAAGGAAACTGATGCCCAGAGAAGCTGGCCTGAGATGATCACCTGAGAGAGGGGAGAGCCAGGAAGGAGACTCACAAGCACACACTGACCTACTCTGCCCTCACACACACCTGCAGCACTTACAGTAGGCCAGCACACACAAGCCACAGAACACACTTCTGCCCATGAATTGTGTCTTCGCTGTGCAGAGAAAAAAAACATCTGAATGCCCTTTTTAAAAAGCTAGCCTAGCAACTGCTATCCAATCACAGCATGCACAGATAGCTCCCGTTTACTGAATCCATGATAGGTGCCAGAAGCCAAAACGGGCCTTTTCCACAGGTTATTTCACCTATTATTTCACTCCTCACAACCACCGAATTAAACAGGTAATAACAAGAGCCACAGATCTAGTGAGTGTACTTCACAGCCAAGAGTCAACCCAGGTCTGATTCTGAAGTCTGTTCTTTTCAATACACTGCTCCCAAGATAAAACAATTAACTAAAGTCGGCCAATTAAATCTAATGCTGCAGCTTATACTCGCCTTGTCTTGAAGCAAATAAAACTTACCTCTAAACAACTTAAACTTAGAACAACGTAGTCACGTACTAGTTTATAGCTCAAAGTAATGTATTGAAATCTACCTTCAAAAAAAATAGACAAAAAATAAAAATCTACCTTCCACAGGACACTCAAATGGCTTTGTGCCCAGGTGAGTGATGCTATGGCCTTTCAGGTGCTCTGCTCTCGTGAATGACTTCCCACAGCCTTCGACAGGGCAGGTAAACCTCCGGTCGTCATCATGTTTCCTGCCAGAAGAGAAAAACCGTGATTTTTCACTCACACAACCCGGAGACATCAGACCTCAGAAGTGATTCTTTGCTTAAAATTCTGCAAATTACAAACTCTTAGCATTTAAAGAAAATGATCAGTACATTTCAGAAAATCTTAATTCTCTCTAACCCCTATGGACAGGTTTGCAATTTAGCTAACCCTGTAATTAGAAATTCTACTTTAATGACAAGGTTGACTCGAGACTTAGACATGACAATTAGTGTTGCTTCAATCTAGGAACAAACAGCTGGGTCCCAAATGTATTGATGAAGCTGCTTCCACTGTTTAGAAATTCTGCTAACAAACAAGGTTTCCAAGCTGCAGAGAGCAAAGAGAAGCATGCACAGAAAATCAATGGCAATGCTAAAAGGACCCCCTCAAGTCTATGCATAAACACAGTCCTTTCCTAGTATCGTTGTTATACTTAAACCGCTCCAATCCCCAGCTGTGCGAACATGGACAAACCACCCAACCTCTCTGTGTCCCAATGCAAACCGGAGAGAGTAAGAACATCAAAGTTTGAAGTAAGAACATCAAAGTCATTGTGACGGTTAAAGGAGACAGATTAAAGGTAAAGTGCTGAACAACAACCTGCACATGGGCAAAGCCCTCCAAGGACATCATTATCAGTATGGAAAGTTTATAATGACATCAGGAAAGCTGTTTTCACAATGTTAACTTTTTTAAAATATTGAATTGTATATAAAGTACACAAATTACATTTAAAAACAAATATAACACAGAAAAACTGACATTAAGTGATCAGATCCTGAGTGGTTTTCTTTTACAGCTTTCTGAACTTTCCAAAGTATCTATAATGGGCTCCTTTTCTTATAACTTAATAAAATGGACAAATAGTTAATCCATAGGCTTCTGCTACTGACAAACAACTCATTCATTTTCTATACACGTAATTCAACTGAAATGTAAAGATTACCTTTTATGTCGTAGAAGTTTAGACATGCTGGTGAAGGTCCAGCCACAACTGTCGGAATCACAAATAAAAGGTCTTTCACCTTAGAAAAGAAAAAAAATTATGCCACATAATCATAAACACAAGTTACCACAAAGACAAATCTTAGGTACAAATGCTGTGTTCTCTAGCTCATTACCTGTATGACTTCTCAGATGAATTTTCAGGCGACAGGCTTTGTCATATTGTTTGCTGCACCCAGGAAAGGAGCAAGAAAAGAGTTCTTGTTCCCTGAAGTGAGCTCGGTTATGGGAAAACAGAGCACTCACTGTGATGAATGTCTTCTCGCAGCCTGAACAAAGAAAACACAAACCCTGCTCACTGGTGTGACAAAAATCACATAACTCAGCTAAACTAGTCACCACTCCAGAACACTATTCACACTGAAGCAAACAAGAAAGAAAATGAGTTAGAAGCACCTCCAGAAAGTTACAACCACTGTTACAACCACTGACAACTGGCTTTGTAATAGTGGCTAAGGGCAGCCAACAAGCATAGGCAGGCCACCTGCTGTGCTCTGACTTAGCTATGAAGGAGTGATCAAGGGAAAGTCCTCCAATCACAGCTACATGCTCCCCATTTCCACAAAACAGATCTTTCTTAAATTCTGTGAACTCAAATGTCAATGCTGTCTGTGTGAGACCAAGGAAAACCCAGCAAGAGATATTGGATACTAAGGAACAAGGATTCTGTCTGGGAGAGTTGAACCTGGAAGGGCCACAAACCACTGCTAGCCGAGGCTTGTTTACCCTGCACCTGATGCTGTGTCCTCTACAATTACAAATGTCCTCCCTGACATCCTCTGCAAAGGGCAATAGCCCCCACTGTCAGCTGGCTTCTCCTTTTCCTTCTGCTTATTTCACCAGGACTCCCTGCTGTCAAAGGAGGCCTCCAGGGCCAACTTCACTCACATGGCCTTTTCCTTCACTCCCTTCTTCAACCCCAGTGGAGTCATCAGAAAGGAGCCTATCTCAGCAATCACTAAACTTTCCACATCAATAGCTCTCCTTTGACAAAAAGGTTCAGTGCTTAAATAGAGTAGAAAATACCGGGTTGCAAGATGCTGACCAGGTATTTTTGTGGCAGCTCTTCTCACAGCCTTTAATGTGCTACCACCGTGCCTATAAACCACCAAGCAGACACACATTGCCCATCACCACCTCAAAGCACTTAGCCCCAGGAACCCTACTTTCCCTAGCAACCCTCAACTGGGAAATGTTCCTCTTCCTAAATGCCCCCAAGTCATCATCGTCTTGTCCTCATTGTCCTCGTCCTCATCCTCCTCCTCCTCCTCCTCTTTGGCATAAATCTGCCCTCCCCTCCCACCCGCCTCATTCCCTATTTCGGGCTTTGGTGTATTCACACTCCAACAGGTAAATCTCTCTGCCTTAGCAAGAACCACCCTCCCTGCAATCAACAGTCAGGCCCTTTGATCCTGCCTCTGCAATCTTTCCTACATGGAACCCCCTCACCATTCCCAATGCCTCAGCAAACTCAGGGCTAGAACATTTAATGGGGCTTCATGGTTCCCTCCTCTGAACCCACCCATCCTGAACACCACTGATCAACCAACCCAAAACTCTCAGGGATTTCATACCCTAAAGCAAGCTAGATCCCTGATCTTCCTAGTATTACACTTGGAGTGATGCTCTTTGTGCACTTTACTAGTGAGCAGTCTATAAGCCAGATTTACAGTGTATAACTGAGAAAGGTTCTGAAACAGTGGTCTAAATCTACATTCTCCACAAAAGGGGATGCACGAGCCCTTCCACAAGCATGTGGGGAAAAAGAAACTAGAAACTATTAACGTGTTTTTTATTTCACCTTTTCAAAATCCCAATAATTTAAGTATATTTTATAACAAACACATTACTATGAGAGCACTGCACATATAGAATGCATCAATACACATGAAAGGCTAAGCACACAGTTGAGGTTCTGGGTTTTTTTTGTTTGTTTGTTTGCGGTGTTTTTTTTTTCCCCCCAGTGTTCCAGGATTCATTGTTTACGGTAGTGGGTATTAAGGAGGTTCTGTTTTAATGAATAGGCAACAGAAGGTCCCTGGCCCTCTACTGGGCCCTCCCACACCCTTCCAACTTCACTCCTCACCCCACAGCACCACCACAGCCCGAATTCCCTACACTGGCTTTGCAGTGTCACCCACCAGCACTGCCTTCCACCCCAGCTCAAGCAAGCCAACTCTTTCCCAGATAGGAATATTCTCTTCCTCTGGGGAGGCACACTCTCCCTCTTAGAGCGCCTAAATCTGCCTCTCCTGGTGCAATTCAGTTTTGGAGCCTGCATTCCCTCCTACTGCAGGCAATGACAGAGGGGAAAGAACTCTTCAGTGGATTTTATCCACATTACTGGGCCTCAGACTCTTTCACCTGTAAAATGATAATTTTTAGAACTTCCCAAAACTGTGAAGTTCAAAGAAGATAAAAGCATAAAAGGCCAGAAAACTGCACTGCACCACACACCTGTGACTACCCCTGTGGGCCTTAGGGTGTTGCATCTGGCCAGATTCACCTGTGCCATGTAAATATCTGATACCTGAATTTCTAACTGATGAAACGCCCAAGAAAACAGACACCTGACTCATAAGTCAAATCTCTAGGAAGATGCTTTATCACCTTCACTAACCTGAAGCACCTTAAAAGAGACCTATTGCCTCCACCGTGGGGAAGGAAGGCTGTAATTACTAGTGCTTCCTTTGTCCAAATCCCCACCGCAATGGAGGGCAGAGGTGTCAAATTGAAATCACCTCAAAAGAACTGGAACACAAACACCAGAGTGCTCAGTTCCCACCCCTCACTCTCGGCCCAAGGAATTTAAATCCTGCCCAAATGAACACCCAGAGGCTGGGCGACGGCAGGGCGACGCCGCACCCACTCTGGGCGACTGACTTTGGACCTGGGCCCCCGGAGCCCGCCCGCAGGCCCGTGGCGCGCGGTTACCGGGAAAGTCACACTTGTAGGGCCTCTCCGGCTCGAAGTGGCTGCGCTGGTGGGAGCTGAGTTTGGCGTGCGTGGGAAAGCGTTCGGAGCACACCTCGCACTTGAACAAGTTCTCCTGCTCGTGGCCTTTCATGTGCGCCTTAAGGTTGTACACGGTGGTAAACTTCTTGCCGCAGCCGCCCACCGGGCAGCCGAAGGGCCGCAGCTTGTCGTGTGACTGCAGGTGCCGCTTGAGCTTGTAGGAGGTAGTGAAGGCCCAGCCACAGCCGTCCAGCGGGCACTTGAAGGGCCGCCGACCCTGGCTGCTGCCGTGCGTCAGCAGGTGCACCTTGAGCTGGTGCTTCTTGGCGAAGGAGAGCGCGCACTGAGGCTCGGGACAGCGGTAGCCTGGGGCACCCGAGCCGGGACCCTGGGGACCGCGTCGGCCCTCGGCCGGGCTCGCGGCCTCCTCGCCCGGCGGCGCGGGCGGGCCCCGGGGAGGCTGGTCAGGCTGCGGCGGCGCGGCCGCCAGCGTGAAGACGCCGTGATCGAAGCGCACCAGCAGGTCCTGGCTGTTGATGGTGACGGTGCCCGCGAGGGCCGCGCCGGACCCGGGGGCGGCGGCTCCGCCGCTGGGGCCCTGCTGGGGGCGGGTGCCTGGGCTCGCGCCAGCGCCGGGCCCGACCTCCCGCCGCCCGGGGTCTTCGGCCGCTGCGCCGCGCGCCACTTCCAGCAGCACCACGAAAGAGTCGCCACCGTCCTCGGAGGGCGGGGGGCTCGGCCCCGGTCCCGCCGACGCCGCCCGGGCCTCCCCGCGCAGCGGCCCCGGCCCGCCATCTTCGGGGCCCCTCAGCAGTAGCAGGCGGCGGCGCGCGGGACCCGGGCTGGGCGGTGGCCCCGGGCCTCGGCGGAGTCGGCCGGGTCCGCCGCCGCCATGTTGGGCTCCGCGCGCGGTCGGGGCGGCGAGCAGCTTCGGAAGGTCCATCTTGGGCCCAGCCGCGGCGTCCCAGCCGCCGCCTCGGAGGAAGCGCGATCCGCCCCGCCCAAGCCTTACGCGACGCCGTGCGGCCGCCGCGACGGGTCGACGCCAAAGCCCGGCGCGGAGCACGGCCGGACTCTGGCCCGGAGCTGCGCGTGCGCGTGCGCGTGAGCCGCGGGGCGCCGCGCGAGGCCTGCCGGGGCGGGGGTGGTCAGAGCCTCGGAGGCGCGGCCGCGCTCGCGGCGGAGCCTGGGGGCTTTTGGCTGACCCCGACCTCGCAAGCTGCATTCTGACTCCCTGCTAGGGGAACGACGCTTGCTGGACTTAACAATCGTGCCTTCCTTCTGGGTAGTGGATTAATAACAGTAGCCAACTTTGTTCACACAAGTGTGAGGAAACTGAGGCACAGATAGCTTGAGTCCCTTGCCCGATGTCACACAGCCGGGAACTGGGAGAATCAGGGTTCGGGCATCAGGCTGGGCTCACTGTACTGCGAACAGCCCAGCCGCTGCTGGTCTTTGGCTCACAGACCTTGCGCGAAGTGCCCCCAGATCCTTTCCCGCCACCCCCAGCCCCTCCACCAGGACCCCTCTCTATGCTCTTCTAACTGCATTTCCTACCAAACTTTGTATTGTCCCACACGCCTCAGCCAGTACTCACTGTTGCCTGAACTCCCCCACTCCACTCCCCTAACCCGGATTCAATCTGGAGTCCCTCCGCTTGGCCTCACATCACTGCCCTCCGGATTGGAACCCCTCTTTCGGGCCTAGCTTCTTAGAAAAATAACACCGCAGCTGGTCCGCAGCCTCCACCACGCCTTCCACCCAATCTAGTCTCCATAGGGCTGAATTTCGTGATCTTCCAAAAGCGCAAATCAGTTGTGCCCCAGTCTTCGGGACACTCCATTGCACTTATGACCTAGATTGTCTCCCTCACCACTTCACCCCTCACTCTACAATCCCAAGGTTCGCCCATCTCTTTCTATTTCCTCCAGCAAGCCGAGCTAATGCTGCTGGATTGCACCCCTGGTCTCTGATTGCTCTGGGAAGACTGGCCTTCTGATCAGGCACACCCTCACCTAGCCCCTTATTTTCCACCAACCCCCAATTTGTTACCTCTTATGGCTCTAACTTGCTACTAGTTTATTTGCCCCTCTCCAGAATAATTGGTTGTTTGTGTCCATCTCTAGAATGTAGACTCGTGTAGGACAGGAACTGTGTGGGTCTCATTCACAGCTGTATGCTCAGAGGCTAGTAGCAGAGACTCTCAGTAAATATTTATTGATGAGTGCTTTATTATTAAAAGTTCTTTAAAAATAAGGTACATAAATAATGGGGCGCCTGGGTGGCTCAGTGGGTTAAAACCTCTGCCTTTGGCTCAGGTAATGATCTCAGGATCCTGGGATGGAGCCCCACATGCTCTATGCTCAGCAGGGAGCCTGCTTCCCCTTCTCTCTCTGTCTATCTCTGCCTACTTGTGATCTCTCTTTCTCTGTCAAAGAAATAAATAAAATCTTTTTTAAAAAAAGATACATACATAATGCTAAAAAGAATAGGAAATATCATATATATGAAATATGAAGTTATGCCCCAAATATATTGTTCACCAGGAAAGAATAATCTTTTCAACAAATGATTCTGGGACAACTAGATATCCACACATCAAAGAATGAATTTGGATCCCTACTTCCCCCCAGACATAAAAAGTAACTCAAAATGGATCAAGGACCTAAATGTAAGAGTAAGAACTATAAAACTATTAGAAGAAAACCGTACATATGTGTGACCTAGGATTAGGGGATGGTGTCCCAGATATGAAACTAAAAACACAATGAAAAAAACAAATTGGGCTTTGCCAAAATTGAAAACTCCTTTAGTCAAAGAACATCAAAAAGAAAATGAGAAGACCCACAGAATGGGAGAAAGATTTGCAAATCATATATCTGATAAGCAACTACTACCTGGATATATTTCTAAAAACCCATGACTCAACAGCAAAAAGACAACCCAATTTAATAACAAAGGATTTGAATAGACATCTCCCCAGAGATGTACAGATGGCCAATAAGTACATGAGGAGATGCTCAATGTCATTAATCATTAGGGAAATGCAAATCAAAACCAGGAGATAAGGAGATAACATTCCTTATATACTAACAGCAATAATTTTTTAAAAAGAAAAAGGAGTGTGAGGATGAAGGAAAAATTGGAACCCTCATATATTTCTGCTGGGAATGTAAAACAGTAAAGCCAGTGTGCAAGAAGGCTTGGCAGTTCCTCAAAAAGTTAAATATAGGATCTCCATATGACCCAGCAATTCCACTTGTAGGCATATACCCAAAAGAAATGAAAACACATTCACACAAAAACTTGTTTGTGAATGGTTATAGTAGCATTATTCATAGTGCTACATAATAAAAAGTGGAAACAACCAAGTGTCCGTCAATAGACAAATGGGTAGACAAATTGCAGCGTATCCACACAATGGAACATTACTGAGCCATAAAAAGGAATGAAGTACCAATACAGGCTATAACATGAGTGAACCTTAAAAACATGCAAGGGGGAAAAATCCAGACACAAAACACATACTATATGATTCCATTCATATGTCCAGAAAAGGTAAATCCATAGAGCCAGAAAGTAGATTAGTGGTTTCCAGCAGATAGAAGGTGAGGGGAGATCGACGATAACTGCTAACAGCTACAGGGTTTCTTTTGAGAGTGATGGAAATGCTCTGGAATTAGTGGTGATGGGTACACAACACAGTTGAACATATTAAAAACCACCAAATTGTACACTTTAAAATAGTGACCTTTATATTCTGATTGACTCTGCTAAAAATATATTGTTGGGAAAAATCGATGCAGAACATTGTTTATATTTAGAAGAATCCCATTTGTGTAAGGAGGGAAAACTATACCTATGTTCATATGCTTGCATATCCTTAGAAAGTTTCTAGAAAGATACACAAGATACTGCTAGTACTTGTGACTGCTTCTAAATTGAGGTGGGGAAGGGCACCTTCACTTAATACTTCTCTCCTATTGGCACTATTTGCTTTTGTTTCAGAACATGAGTGGGATTTTGTTTTTGTTTTTGTTGTTTTATTTTAATTCCAGTGTAATTAACATACAGTGTTAGTTTCAAGTGCGCAACATAGTGAGTGATTCGACAATTCTATACATTACTCAGTGCTCTTAATAATAAGTGTACTTAGTCCCCTTCACTATTTCACCTTTTCTCCCCCTCCCATCTCCCCTATGGTAACCACTATTTGTTTTCTGTATCTAAGAGTCTAGTTTCTTGTTCATCTTTTTTCTTTGTCCGTTTGTTTCTTAAATTCCACATATGAGTGAAATCACATTGTATTTGTTTTTCTCGGACCTATTTCACTTAGCCTTATACTTTCTGGTGCCATCCAGATCATTGCAAATGTCAAAATTTCATTCTTTTTTATGACTGAGTAATATTTCATTGTATATATACACCACATCTTTATCCATTCATCTGTCGATGGACACTTGGGCTGTTTCCTTATCTTTACCATTGTAAATAATGCTGATATAAAGATAGGGGTGCATGTATTCCTTTAGATTAGTGTTTTTATATTCTTTGGGTAAATACCCAGTAGGGATTGCTAGATCTAGGTTAGTTCTATTTTTAACTTTTTGAGGAACTTCCATATGTTTTCCACAGTGGCTGCAACAGTTTGCATTCCCACCAACAGTGCACAAGTGTTCCCGTTTCTCCACATCTTTGCCAACACTTGTTGTTTCTTGTTTTGTTGATTTTAGCCATTCTGACGAGTGTGATGTGATATGTCATTATACTTTTGATTTGCACTTCCCTGACAATGAATGGTGGTGAGCATCTATTTATGTCTCTGTTAGCCATCTATATGTCTTCTTTGAAGAAATGTCTGTTCACACCTTCCCAACTTTTGTTGGATTATTTGGTTGGGGGGTATTGAGTTGTATAAGTTCTTTATATATTGTGGCTATGAACCCTTTATCAGATATGTCATTTGCAAATATCTTCTCCCATTCCATAGGTTGCCTTTTAGTTTTTTGATTGTTTCCTTAGCTGTGTAGAAGCTTTTCATTTTGATGTGGTCCCAATAATTTAATTTTACTTTTGTTCCCCTTGCCTCAGGAGACATACCTAGAAAAATGTTGCTAGAGTCAATGTCAGAGAAATTACTATCTGTGCTCTCTTTGAGGATTTTTATGTTTTCGGGTCTCACGTTTAGATCATTAATCCATTTGAATTTTTTTGTGTGTATGGTGTAAGAAAGTGGTCTAGTGTCATTCTTTTGCATGTAGCTGTCCCGTTTCCCCAACACCATTTGTTGAAGAGACTGTCTTTTTCCCACTGGATAGTCTTGCCTCCCTTGTCGAAGTTAATTGACTATATGATCATGGGTTTATTTCTGGGATCTCTATTCTGTGCCATTTGTTGATCTATGTGTCTATTTTTGTGTCAGTATCATACTGTTTTGATTACTACAGCTTTGTAGTATATCTTGAAATTTGGAATGATACCTCCAGTTTTGTTCCTCTTTTCCAATTTTGCTTTGGTTATTTGAGAGGTTTTGTGGTTCCATACAAATTATAGGATTATTTGTTCTATTCTGTGAAAAATGTCATTGATATTTTGATAGGGATTGCATCAAATCTGTAGGTTGCTTTGAGTAGTATAGACATTTTTTAAAAATATATTTTAAATGAGTATGGAATGAGCATGGAATGTCTTTCCATTTCTTTGTGTCATCTTCAATTTCTTTTTTTATTTCTTTTAAAGATTTTATTTATTTGACAGAGAGAGATCACAAGTAGGCAGAGAGGCAGGCAGAGATAGAGGGGGAAGCAGGCTCCCTGCTAAGCAGAGAGCCTGATGCGGGGCTCCATCCCAGGACCCTGAGATCATTACCTGAGCTGAAGGCAGAGACTTTAACCAACTGAGTCACCCAGGTGTCCCAATCATCTTCAATTTCTTTCATCAATGTTTATAGTTTTCAGAGTACAGGTCTTTCACCTCCTTAGTTAGGTTTATTCCTAGGTATTTTATTATTTTTGGTGCAATTGTGAATGGAATTGTCTTAACTTCTCTTTCTGCTACTTCGCTATAAGTGTATAGTGATGCAATGGATTTCTGTATATTGAGTTTGTATCCTGCTACTTTACTGAATTCATTTATCAGTTTTAATAGTTTTTCTATAAGTCTTTCAGGTTTTCTATACATAGTATTCTTTCATCTGCAAATAGTGATAGTTTTACTTCTTCCTTAACAATTTGGATACTTTTTATTTCCTTTTATCATCTGATAGCTATGGCCAGAACTCCCAGTACTATGTTAAATAAAGTGGTAAGAGTGGACACCCAGGTCTTGTTGCTGACCGTAGGGGAAAAGCTCTTTGTTTTTCCTCCGCTGAGTATGATGTTTTTCATGGGCCTTTATTATGTTAAGGTATGTTCCCTCTAAAGGGAAAGGTTAAAAGTTTTTATCATGAATGGACATTGTACTTTGTCAAGTGCTTTTTCTGCATCTGTTGAAATGATCACATGGTTTTTATCCTTTCTTTTATTCATGTCATGTATCATGTTGATTGGTTTGCAAACAATGAACTACCCTTGCATCTCAAGAATAAATCCTACTTGATTGTGGTGAATGATTTTTTTAGTGTATTGTTGGATTAAATTCACTAATATTTTGTTGAGGATTTTCCTATGTTCATCAGAGATATTGGTAACTACAGAATTCTCAAGATCATGAGTGTTTTAAAGTAATTTTTATAATTAAATAATTTTTTTCCACTATGGAAAACAGTATGGTGGTTCTTCAAAAACTGAGCATAGAATTACCATATGACTCAACAATCCCATTTCTGGGTAGATACTGAAAAGAACTGAAAGCAGAGACTCAGAGAGGTATTCACACAGCCATGTACACAGCAGCATTATTCACAGCAGCCAAAAGGTAGAAGAAATCTGAGTGCCCACAGATGGATAAATAGCTAAACGAAATGTGGTTTATGGATGTAACGGAACACCATTCAGTCCTCAAAAGGAGGGAAATTTTGATGCATGTGACAACCTGGATGAAACTTGAGGACATTGTGCTACATGAAAAAAGCCAGTCACAAAAATGTGTGATTCTATTTATATGAGGTCCTGTATGATTCTATTTATATGAGGTCCCTCTAGTTGTCAAATTCATAGAGACAGAATGTAGGATGGTGGTCACAAGAGCTGGGGTGAAGGGAGGGTGAGTTACGGCTTAATGGATATGGAGTTTCAGTCTGGAAAGATGAAAAAGTTCTGGAGCTGAATGGTGGGGATAGGTGCATAGCAGGGTGAGTGTACTTCATGCTATGGGACTGAGCTCTCAGAAATGGTTAAAGCAGTAAATTTCATGTTATGCATATTTTACCACAATAAAAGAAAATTTTAAAATTTTTAATGAAAACCATTTGGTGGGAATATCAGTGAGTTTCATCTTTTGGATTTTGCAGTTTTTAAAAGATACTTCCAAGGGTGCCTGGGTGGCCCACTGGGTTAAGCATCTGCCTTCTGCTCAGGTCATGACCTCAGGGTCTTCGGATGAACCCCTGGTTAGGCTCCCTGCTCAGTGAGGAGTCTGCATCTCCCTCTCCCTCTACCCCTCCCCCCAACTCCTACATGTGTTCTCTTTTTTTCAAACACATAAAATCTTTTTTAAAGAGATACTTCTGATATCTTTCATAACACTTTAAAATGGTGAAATCAACCTGATTGAACATCTGGCAAGGACTCATCTCACGCTTCCTCCTGCCTGAGGTTCTCCATCACTGCACGTAATAGGACTTACAGTGAGGAACAGATGTGTTAGCTCCTGTGCTGGGCTTGAATAGTTGCTATTGCTCAGTGGTGTCTAGTCCAAGAAGAACTCTCCAAGCATGTGTGTGTAGGAAGTGGTTTGGGGCAGCCAGGGAGGAGAAGCAACTGACGTGCAAGTGCTTGTCATATCTGTTTGCATTTTGGGAGAAATCCCACCAGCCCAGATGTTGCCGGGTGCCCAGCACTATAGCTGGGGTGCACAGGGATGCAAGAATCCCTGGCTCCAGGTGTCCCAAACAGACGAGGTTGGGCCACTCGCTGCTGGCAGAATCCAAGGGCAGAGAAACAAGCCGTGATGAAACAAGGAAGGAATTCATTTACTGAGGCCACCACTGGGAAGACTGCAGACTAGTGTTTCACAGACTATCTCCAAAGTGCTGAAAATTGTTCCCAGTTGATATAAGGAAAATGTGGGGCAAAGGTGGGTGATTACGTGCCGGGGGGCAGTGAAGGTTTTATCCTCGGCAGGATCTTGCTGGCTCAGGGCGGTCCTTATTACTTTATGGGGTAGTTTCATTCCCATTATGGGTTGCTTGGCTGCAAGGATCTTTTGCCTGAATTAAGAGACCAAATGGAAAGAAGAATTTAATCAATTAGAAAGTGCAGACTGAGGTCAAAACAGAAGGAGTGGAAGTCTACTTTGAGCACTCTGATGGCATCCCCGTGGCTTTTGAATTGCCACTGTCCACATGCAGGGCATCATAAGTTCTGACAGGAGTAGGGATGGGCTGCAGTTGGGAGTTCCAACACCACTGAGACAGGGAAACTAAAGGGACCCCATGAAAAACTGCTTTTTTGCTCCTTTTCTTGCTTCTGTTCTTGCTGGGACCTATAAGCCTGCCTTACACATACCTCATCGAACAGATAATGTGTGTCCTCCTTGTAAAGGGCAAGGAATTAATGATTTCTTTGGAGGTTTCCAGCACAATAGATAGCATCTAAATAGGGGCCAGTGGTGTCATTATGAATGTTTTCCAACACCACTGACTCACCAAGACCCCTGGCTCCAGGGCAGAAGTGACTTATGGAGGACAGCTAAACACTTGTCTTTGTTCTTGGATGCTGGAGAAGACAAGTGCACTGAACCACAATCCTCATTAAAAACCCCAGACTCCAAGCAAAGATGAGACCCACTCTTTTTCCCTTTCTGAGTCTCCCAGATGCTCTGTCTTTGTTTGCTCTCTCTATGTCTGCAATTAACTCTGCTCTCACTTCCTCTCTGTGCATTTGATTTCTATCCTACCCAAAGCCAAGGATCTTCTTGACTGGTCCTGTGGGAAGCCCTCTGGGTCCTCAGACCTGGCCATCCTGTGTCACCACTAACCAGTTAACCCAATTCTGACACTATCTACCTGGAGACAGGGTCAGTATGGGCTCAGTCCTACAAGACTGACCCCCTCCATACACATATACACACACACGTCAGTTCCAATTGGAGGCTCCCATGACCCCCTCCTTCGGTTTGATTCATGTGCTAGAGTGGCTCACAGAACTTAGAGGAACATTTTCAAAAATATTTTATCTATTTTCATGAGAAAATGAGAGAGAGAGCAAGCATGAGATGGAGGAGGAGCAAAGGGAGAAGGAGAAACAGGATCCCAGCTGAGCAGGGAGCTTGCTACGGAGTTGGATCCCAGGACCCTGGGATCATGACCTGAGCCAAAGGCAGATGCTTAACCAACCCAGGTGCTGCTCAGAAGGAGATTTTACTTACCAGCTTACCGGTTTATTATAAAAGGACATAACTCAGGAAAAGCCAGATAGAAGAGACCCATAGGACAAGGTATGGGGAAGGAGTGCAGAACTTCCATGCCCTCTCAACATGCCATTCTCCCCAAATCTCCATGTGTTCCCCAACCCAGAAACTCTCCTAGCTCTGTCCTTTTGGGTTTCTATGGAGGCCTCAATACTCAGGGATGATTGGTCAAACTGTTGCCATTGATAATTGATTCAACCTCTAACTCCTTTCCTCTTTCCAGAGGTCAGGGAGTAGGACTGAAAATTCCAACCCTCTCATCACTCCTTGGTTTCCTTTGCAAGGAGTCATCATCCTTAGGTATTCTCCAAAAGTCACCTCATTATCATAAGTGCAGGCATACTTGAAAGAAGTTTGTTATGAATATCAAAACACCTTTTTAAAAAATGATTTTATTTATTTGAGAGAGAGAATGAGCAGGGGGAAGGACAGAGGGAGAAGTAGACTCCTCGTTGAGCAGGGAGCCTAATGCAGGGCTCGATCCAGGGACCCTAAGATCATGACTTGAGCTGAAGGCAGCCGCTTAACCGACTGACCCATGGATGCCCAGAATATCAGAACACCTTGATCATGTTATCAGTTAGGAAATTCCAAGGGTTTTAGGAGCTCTGTGCCAGAAATGGGAATGAAGATCAAATATTTATATATTTTTTTATTATAAACCAAAATTTCACAGAGTGAAAGGAAACTTCTCCATCCGGGATTTCTGTGATGGTTAATTTTACACATCAATTTCAGTGGGCCATTTTAAACATTGTTTCTGGGTATGTCCCTGTGGGTGATTCCATTTAAATTAGCATTTAAATGGAATGCTCTTCTGTAGGTAGGTGGGCATCGGCAATCTCTTGAGGTCTCAATCTGTTGAGGTCTGAACAGAACAAAAGGGAGAGGAAGGGGAATTCCCTGTTTCATATCTCACTGAGCTGGGACACTTCATTTCATCTTCTCCTGCTCTTCGGCGGGAATTTACACCACTGCTTCCCTGGTTCTCAGGCCTTCAGACTTGAACTGAATTATGCTTACGGTTCCATGGGACTACCGTGATATATATAGCAACAGTTTCAATCTATATGGAGACATCTATAGATATCTATATTATATTTGTACGTATGTACATCTACATCTCCTATTGGTTCCGTTTATCTAGAGAACAATAATACACAAAGATTTGAATCCCACCAGAGACCCTGCAGGTGACACACAGTGCGAAGCAGACAGTGTAAGAAACCAGCATCTCAAGCCCAAGAAGGAACAACAGGCACACTTGGCCTTACCATTGGAGGGCACTAAGGACTGGTAGGGACTGTGGCAAAGTGGAAAAAAACAAGCCCAGCTTCAAAGAGCCTCCACTGATTGCTGATGCAGAGATGGTAAGGGGACAGTGTCACCCGATCCCTTGATTTCTTTAAGTACACTGAAAATCTCGATATTTTAAGTGAAATCTTCCAACTTGTAAAAGTTGGTAACAAAGGCAAACATTTTTATTTTTTTAAATATTTATTTGGGAAATAGAGATAGCGAGAGAGAGCACAAGTAGGGGCAGGGAGGCTAAGAAGCAGAGTCCCCACCAAGCAGGAGCCTGACACGGGGCTCGATCCCAGGACCCCGGGATCACAACCTGAGCTGAAGGCAGATGCCCAACTGACTGAGTCACCCAGGTGCCCCTAAAGTCAAACATTTTTAAAGAGGGCAAACAAAATGCAGCTGCAGGTCAAGTCTGGCCACCTGCCCTCCTTGTGGGAACCTAGTCAACAGCCCAGGGCAACAGAGCTCATCACGCAGAGCCCTCCTGAACTGACCTGGGTTGGCCAGCAAGGAAAGCATCTGATTCCCAGGGAGCTCCAGGCTCACAGAGGGCAGAGGCTACCGAGGGAGAGGCCCTGACACATTCACAACCTTGAATTTTCAAGGCAACTGAAGCCTATGCCCGTCGTGGCCAACTGGTTTCTATTTTAATCATTTTGATGAAGACGTTTCCCAGTAGACCACACACCTCTGTTTCTTAAAAGTAGACTGGGATGGCTTTAACAGGTGAGGCTGGAGGCTGGAGTGGGACCAGCAGGGCTGGCACAGCAGCTCCACATGCTGCCAGGAGCCCAGGCACCTCTGCCTTTCCATGAGCATCCTCCATGTGCTTCTGCAGTCCTTGGGGTCACAGCAGGGTTGCTATGCTTCCGGGAATCACGCCTAAGGTTCTGGCAGGGGAGGAGGAGAAGGCAAAAAGCAATCCAGCCTCAACTGTCCACTTATATTAAAGAAGCAACAGCTTTCCCAGAAGTCCTACCCTGTAGACTTCCACCTCGTCTCTTGGCCAGGACTAGGCCAATGGCCATTCCTAAGGACAACACAGTCCTGAAATCAACAATGGGGTGATGTATATACTACAGCCTAGACAAAACCAGGGCTTTGTGGGTAAGGGAAAAGGAAGAAACGGCCACCAGGGAGGAGGCAAACAGTTGGAGTGGTTGACGACACAGAGCCCAGCTAGACTGGCCTCCTCTTTGCAGGCGTAGAGGGGGAGGGGTGTCAGGTTCTCTGCGGCTCCTTAGACACCCATCCCCCAGTGACTTTCTCAATTCTCTGGGGTGGGTCATTTGTCAGTGAGCTCCAGGGGCTGAGCTAAGGCTAGGAAATAATGAGAAGGAGGTGCGTGGTTAAAGTTGCCCTGCTTTGCACAGTGAAGTCGTGGGGGCTTCTCCTGGCCTAGACAGCCAGCAAGTGCGGTGGGACCATCTTGGCCTGACTCCCTGAGTGGCGCTGGATGTTTACAGGGAAGGGAGCAGGGCCCAATGTCAGTAGGTGGGATGGGAAGGGTGGAAGAAGAGGGGCAGGAAATTCATCCCTTCACTTGGCTCCTTTTGATAACCTAGGTGATAACCGTCACCCCTTGACTGAGATGCAGGTGTTATAATGTGCTATACAGCTTAGAAAACAGAGGTTCAGAGAGGCCAAGGTGCCCGAAGTCCCAGCAGGCAGGCAGTGTTAGGAGAGAGCGAAGGACTGCCGGGTCCCCACATCCACCTATTAATTTAGGAGAATTTTTTATTTTATTAAAGAAACACACTCACACATTGGGACTCCAGAAACCAAGTTTTGGCCTCTATAATCCTTCTCCAGTCAATAAATTAACAAAATTAAACAGATCAAAGTTTTATCAGAGTCTTGGCATTTCATTCTTAAAACCTAATTAGTTACAAAGGAAAGGGGAAGTGCTGTCCCATCACTGTGTTATACACCTGAAATTACTACTAAAAGATTGTGCATCAACTATACTTCAATTTCAAATAAAGGAAAAGGGATGTCTCATTGGTTGCTAAGGACAGGAAAGCAGTCAGCCAGTCCCCCTGCCCCCCCAACCCCATCTCCCAGGCCAGGTCCCACACCATGGTCTGCCCTGGATTAGCGGGAGGAGCTAGAAGTCCCCTTCCCAAAGGGGCTCATTCTGAGGAAGGCCAAGGGTTTGGCCTGGGTCCCACAGGGGGACCCAAACAAGACAAATGTCCTCACTGCCATCAGAGAGTAGTGCTGTCTCTGGGGGTCTTTCTCCCCACTCTCTCCCACCCCCACCCCACTGCTACCTTGTGTCCTCCTCCTGCCTTGGTCTCAGCTCCAGGCGCTAGGTTGTCACATGGGGAAAACCACTCACACCCAAATCCTGCAGCACTCCAGAGGACAGGAGCAATAGGTAACCAGAAGTTGAGGCAATAGGCAGGAAGGAGTCCTAAAAGTAGGGGAATCTTAAAAAAAATGGGGGTGCCTGCTTCAAAAGGAAGGCCTGGAAAAGCACAGCCACTAACTCCCTTTGTTGGACGCTCTGAATCTGAGCCTGGGCTATGGGTCCAGCCACTGTGGGGATCAGATCTGGGGGAGGGATGCGAGAATGCAGCCTCAGGTCCAACAGGGCTCCTGCAGAACACCTGGTTGCAAACAGGGTTCTGGAGTGGACCTCCCTCTAAGGGACCGGGCTGCATATTCTTGTGCTCCATGCTGTGCTAGCCAGCGGGGGCTCCCCTCCTCTCTCCTTTTTCCCACAAAATACCGTTGACCCTTTAGGGCAGGACCCCGCCTGCCCCCATCCCACCAGCCCAGGGCCATCCTGCCCATGACACCTTACATGGCTTCCTTCCTTTCTTTCCTAATCCTTTATTACCCTGTCTTCCTCCCTGGACCCTCGAGCCCAGGGCCTGGCCGTGCTCCTTTGGGCCCATGGCTGGAGGCACTGAGGTGCAGAAAGTACATCACAGACAGCTGGACAGGCCAGCAGATGGGAAGATATCTGGATGCGTGGATGGAAGGCAGACAAGAGGCAGAGTGATTGATAAAAACCAGGCCAGGGGAAACTCTGACCCCTTGGTAAGAGAAGGAGAGGCGGGGGTTTTGAAGGGACTTAGATGACACCCAGTATTCGTGGCATGCACGGCCCCCAAAAGTTCCTAGAGTCTACTGCGTGGCAAGCTAGAAGATTTGGCCCTAACCAGACTTTTGCCACCCTCCTAGGGTTCCCAGGACTCATGGACAAAGGGTCCCATCTCTTCTGGCCTGGGCTGGCTTGTTTGTAATGCCCATGGTCTGGTGCCACACCCTCCAGGGAGTTGTGAGGCCAAGTGAGGGCTTGTGTGAGAAACTGCTAACACAGGAGACAAAGGTGTGCAGTGACAGGTGCTCTGTGGCTGTGGGGGTGAGGACAGGGATCAAGGGGGATGAGGGAACCGAGACCAGCTCTAGGGCCCCCTTCATGGCCGCAGGACCTGCTGGAGCATGCGCTCATCTGCCACCTCGTGCGGGAGCGTCACCACCAAGCCCCTGTTGTCCTGCATCGTCTGGCAGATGATCTCATAGGCCTTCTGGTTCCCAGACCAACAGCGCCGAGCCACCTGCCGGGGTGGGGGGGGGGGACAGGGAGAGGGCAGCCATGAGTGCCAATACCAGCTTCCCAACTGGGCCTTCTGGACACACCACAGCTGGGCTGCAAATCCCCGCCCTTGTCCACTTCAGGGCCCCTCTGTGCTGTGCATGGGGCCAGCACTCTTGGGCATCTGCCCCATCCCTATCTCTAGCTCAGACCTCCCTCTCTCTTGGCTTGACTATGTCTTTAGCCCCCTCCCTGATCTGAAACTGGCCAACCTTCTACCCAGCCTAACCCATGTCCAAGAAAGACTTGGCCTCCATGCAGGGGCACCAGGCCAGGTATCCAGGAACCATCATCCCTCGGGGAATCCACATCTATCTTAGCTCTGCCTCAGAATCTCTCTCCAGTCCGTTTTCTTCTCTCCACCTCAGTCCTCAGGGCTTCCCCACCCTCCCTGCTGCCATGTTTGCATCCCCCATCCTTTCCTTCATGGCTTTGTGCCCCTCAGGATGGAGACCACCCCTCTACTGGTTAGCACCCTCCAGGGACCCGTCTGCCCCCACTCTTATGCTCACCCCCTCACCCAACATCCAGCTGTCTGGGCCCCTGCACGCTGAGCCCCTCCCCTTTCCCATGCACACACCCTCCCCATGACTGCTTGGCCTCCCGTTTGTGCCCAACACCCCTTCTCTCGGCCTGTGATGTGGTCACAGGGAGGGAGACCCCCTAGCCCCAGCAGGACCACATGGGCACGTGCACGGCCAAGGAGGTGAGAGAGAGAGAGCAGAGCAGTGAGAGCCGCTCAGCCTGACAGAGCTGTCCCCAAAGAAGGCCCGGGAAAGGCCTGGATGTGACTTACTCCATTGGAGACATCCCAGCTGAGCATCATCTTAGCCTTCTGCTCAGCCTCCTGGGTCCCGTCCAGCACGAGGCCAAATCCTCCATTGATCACCTCACCCCTGTAAAAGGCAAAGAGGTTTCCAGGCCACTCTCCAGGCCTGCCCCTGCCTAGAGCAGACAGAAGTGCATGCACATCTAGGAACCCTCTGGAAGCGTTGGCTCACGGAGGCAGGCTGGCTGGCCAGTGCACCTGGAGCCCTGCCCTTTCCCCGGCCTCGGAGATGCAGGAATCGCTGAGCCCTGCACTGCTCACTTGCACCTCCATGCTTTACCCCAGGCACCCCACATCCACCCTCAGGACCCTTAACCATGTCAACTCCCACAGGTGACCTCCTTCTCTGCAGTTCTGAGTACATTCCATATCAGCACGCTTCCCTGGGGGCTCTTGGGCTGCTCAATTCAATGGTCACTTTTCCTGATTTCTCTTTATGCTCTTCCTTTCCTTTGCCTCTTCGTTCAATTTGCTTTAGGTGTATTTTGGGTCCTGATAACTTGATCTGAAGGCCGAGTTCCTTTATTTTCTGTATCTCTTTATTTCCTAATGACAAGATTTCTCTGGGCTCTGTTTGGACTCCCTCCCCTCGCAGACGTGATATGTTCATGTGTTCATTCATTTCCGAAGTACGTGTCATGGAGATCTTAATGAAGCATGTCAATGCTGTCCGACTTTCCTCGTGTGTGCCCTGTGGTTCTGTGTCATCAGTTGTGAGCACCGTCTCCTTCCTGGCACCCTTGGATCTCCATCCTCACCCTTAGGGTCACGATCAGGGCCTGGCTGCCCTTCTTGCCATTAGCATCACTATACCCCTCCAACCCCCTTCCCTTAGGAGCATAGGAAATGCCCTCCCTCTTGCCGGCACTTGTCAGGGCCTTACTGCCCAACACGAACCCCTGGAAACAGCATCTGGCCTTTCAGTCCCTGCTTCCAGCGAATTTGCTCTTCCTCCTTCCTGCACCCAAAATGGGCACCTAGCTTCTCTAGTCTCAGATCCTTCAGGCCTTGCCTGCTTCACTGCCCCTTTGGGACTCTATTGACAATCTCAGCCAGTTGCCGAAATTTACACCTTCACCAAGAAGGTGAGGAGCCCTCTGCCGCAGGAGCCAGCTGTGCTCCCCACTCCCGGCGTGGGGGTCAAGCACCTCTGTGAGTGGGCAGTGGCCCCTGCCCTGCCCTCAGCCCGTGTCCCTGAGCTGGGCGGCCCTGTGCCTGCCTGTGGGCTCCTATCACATCGCCACCAGCCTCTGGGTGCACTCAAGGTCATCATCAGTCATCATCTATCAGGGGCTGATGTTGGGTGACAGAGGGGAAAGCAGATGCCAGCCAGTGTCGTCAAGCAAGGACTTCAGTGTGCCCTTCGACCAGAGAGGGATTTTGGAGATGAGAACTTCATCTTCTGTTTTGGGAGCCTGGAGTGCTGACTGCTAGAGAGCAAAGCTGCTCAGCTCCATGGGACCTCAGCAAACCCTGCCCAGGCACCACACACACTGAGCCCAGGAAGACGGGACCATAAAGGCAGTACCACCATCAGCAGAGCACAGGGGCTGCTCACAGATGGAGCTGGAACAACTAACTGTCCCGTTGAGAAAAGCAGAGAAGTAGAGCCCTGTGTCACGTAAAGAAAAACTGGTGCAAGGTGTACTGAAGAAGGAAAAATTCAAAATTAGATGGTAAATAAAGAAAGTTTAGGAGCATGTTTTTTCTTAGCTTGGGAAGGAGGCAGAATGTCTTTTAAAGCAACGTTTAGTATTGCATGGAGCACTGGGTGTGGTACATGAACAATGAATTTTGTAACACTGAAAAAATTAAAGTATTTGGGAAGAAATTTAAAAAAAAAGCAACGTTTAAAAAATGAAGGGCCCTTGGGGTGCCTGGGTGGCTCAGTCGGATAAGCATCTGATTCTTGGTACCGGCTCAGGTCATGGTCTCAGGGTTGTGAGACCCCACATCATCCACACTGATCGGGGAGTGTGCTTGGGATTCTGGAATTCTCTCCCTTTCCTTTTCCCTCTCCCACCCACTCTGTCCCTTTCCCCTCTCCCTGCTAACACGCACGCTTTCTCTCTCTCTCTCTCTCTCTCTCTCTCAAATAAATAAAATCTTTTTTTAAAAAAATGAAGAGCCAGAATAAAAAGTCACTGGATGAGGATCAAATTCCCTGTGAGGAGAGGAGGCCTGCACAGGTGACCCTTCTGGAAAGCCCGGCTGAGGGGAACATGAGTAGCTCACAGGCCCCACAATAACTCCTTGGGGTCTTTCTCGGGGCAGAGACTGAGCACTACCATGGCGAGGGCCTGCCCATTCCTGCCCAAAGTGGGTCCTTCAGTGGCCTTCTTGGCCCCACAATCCGCCCAGCCCCTGCCAGGCAGCAAGGCTGGCCGTGTGCATGGAGACTGAGGGCGACCCCACTCAATCCTGCCCCCCTTCCCTTCTCAGGGGCTCTTCCCAGTAAGCCTTGTACACACTCTGCCTCCACCTCAGCTACTGCCTCCTGGAAAACCCAACAGGCACAGATACTATAAATGACGTTCAAACACAAGGGATGTGCACCCAAGACTAGCATCTAATTTAATGTCTAGAATAGATCGAGAACGCCCAATCCGTAAGAAAAATCACACAACCCAAAACAAAAACTGGAAGCAAGCAAGTCAAATCAAAACAACAAGGATTTGTCACTCCTTGCCCACCAGTCTGGCAAATCCCATGTGGTAACACCCAAGGTGCTGAGGTTATGCAAACTGGAACTTTTATATAGGGAAATGTGACCACAGCTACCAAAGTTCAAAATGCCCACAGTTTTCACCTGCAATCCCAAGCGGTGCACACCTGGTAAGGTTTAGGTTTATGGGAGGCATGCCACTTCCGGACCCTACTCTGGCCCCCTTACAGGTAGCTCACGGGGTAAGGTTAGCACATGCATTCAGGCCAGGCCACGTGCAAAAGGAGCTTGTTTTGAAAACCAGACAAAGTTATTTTTCCTCCTGGGTAGCAGCTATTTCTTACAGTGGACAGTTGCGGAGATCAGACGAGCTAGCATGTCAATCTAGAAGGCCTTGTACATGTTGCATACGATACTGTGAACATTTGCCATTCACTATTTAATCTCCACTGCCAGCTCATAAAGCCACTGCTACTATGAGGAGCATTTTGTCAATGAGGAAACGGAGTTCAACAAGCTCAACTCGTGCAGAGAAATCAACTTCAAAATCCATGCTCTCAATTGTGCCACGAAACTCTACATTGAAGATACCCCCGCTGCCCTGGGGGTAGGGGCTCAGGAGATTTATGTACATGGAGGGCGAGAACCTTGCAAGTCCTCACGACGATCCTCAGGCCAGCAGAGGCCGCATCACCTAGGAGCAAGACACACAACCGCTTTATAGGCTGGCGGTGAAGAGTAAATAGTGAAGGGCTAATGGCCACACCCTCCCTACAAGGACAGGAGATGACACCTGTGTTTACCGAGCAGACCAACCAGCCTAAAACTAGAGGCTGACCACTAACCCCTCCTGCTTGGCAGCCTGTGGTCCAAAGGTCCCTGTGCACACACCAGGCTATGGGCACCCTCTTGAAACACCAGCAGACAGCAAGGACCACTGGACAGACAGCATGAGCACAGACTCCAAGCAAGCAACCAGAAAGAGGGGCTCCAAGGAAGCAGAGGAAGAGGAAGATGACACACAGCTGAGGTGGACTGTCTTGGAAATGGAAGTGCTCCAAAACAGGGAGACGGTATACAATATAAAAATGGAAAGCAGGAAAAAAAAAAATGGAAAGCAGGGGCGCCTGGGTGGCTCCGATGGTTGAGCAGCTGCCTTCAGCTCAGGTCATGATCTCAGGGTCCTGGGATCGAGGCCCAAGTCACATTCCCTGCTCAGCAGGGAGTCTGCCTCTCCCTCTCCCACTGCCCCTCCTTCCTGCTCCTGCTTGCTTGCTCTCTCTGTCAAATAAATAAATAAATACTGAAAGCGTATCAAGAAATAGCAGAGGGAGCTTATAACTTAGGAACGGATTTGTGTAGAACAAAGAATAAAATTAGCTGACGGGTTGAAAGTGGTTTCCTCCTGGAACAGGAATGGTTGAGGTACAGATTTTTTTCCCTGATGATTTTGTAGTAAGCCTTGCAGGAGCATCTGATGGATTAGATTATGTGGGTGTGTGCAGTCCTGTCTGCAGAGCCTGGGGGCAGCCAGGGGGTGGGAGGAACTTGGGAACCGGCAGGAAGCATTCCCTCTCTTGGGAACTCACCATGCAGGGGTCCTGCCCCTAGGCCCTCGTGTCAGGATGCTTTCTCGGGCCAGCTCTGCTCTGATCCCTCTTGCCCCCTGTGGCTCAGTTGGCAATGACATGTGGATCCTGGGAGATGACCCGACTAGGTTCAAATCCTGGCTCCACTACCAGCTCAGTGGCCTTGGGCAAGTTACTCAACCTCATTCTCTTCACCTCCAGCACCAATTCAGCATCAAAATACCAGGTACCCCACAACCAGGCACTCTCCGTCCTGGTTTTCTCCAGCCCGTGTATCGGAAAGAACACATACTCCCGTCACATTTTCCATTCGTTAGAGCCGCCTGACTGGGCTACAGCTCGGAATCCTGGCTTCGGAGCCAGCCCATCAGAATGCTCTGGGAAGCTCTGGTACTGAAGGACTTGGCTGTGGAGCTCAAGGCCAGGCTCAGCCTAGCCAGAACGGGCTCAGAGGTCAGTTCATAGATGGCCGGTCAGGGAGCCGCCTTCCTCTCTGAAGCCGCAGCGCCCCCTGCTGGCCCAGATAGCCAGGAGTCCGTCTGGGCCCAAGAGCCCAGACCTGCCTGCTCCCAGGTCAGGAAGAGAGGACAGCTGGGACTGCTGCAGCTCACAACCTTCTGGTGCCTCAGTCTCCTCATCTATAAAATGTATTTTCTTCTATGATTAGGTGAAGAGCAGATTCAAAGAGTTTAGCAACAGCTTGCCACACCATCCATGGACAATAAATATTAGTTATTCATTATTCTTTGAAGATGTGATATTGTGACGTATAATAAAAGAGTTATATATTTGATCTTTGTCCCATTTCTAGCACAGAGTTCCTAAAACTTGGAATTTTGTAAGCGTTTAGAGTGGTTAAAGTCTCTTTTGTTAAGTGAATGACGTGACGTTCGGATTGCATTTAAAGAATAAGGGGGGTGGGTGCTAGTTTCCAGTGGAACCAACCATTATCATTACAGAATTGGAAATTTCAGTCCCACCCCCACCAGACTTCCAGTGAAGGGAGAGGGGCTGGAGGTTGAATCTGGGGTCAATGATTTAGTCAATCATGCCTAAATAATATAGTCTCCATTAATACCTAAAAGGACGGGTTTGGAGAGCTTCTAAGTTGGGGAACCAGAATGCTTCCACGTGCCACAGTGCTAGGCCCTGAACTCTGCAAGGGCAGAAGCTCCTTTGTTCGGGAACTCTCCCTACATATCTCTTCATCCAGTTATTCGCTTGTACCCTTTGATATCCTCTGTTGTAAATTGGTAATCTAGTGTGTATATCAGTTTCCTGAGTTCTGTGAGCTGCTCGAGCACATTAATGGAACCCAGGGAGGCTACTGTGGAAACCTCTGATGTGTAGCCCACCGGTCAGATGCACAGGTGACAATCCAGGCTTTCGATCGGTATCTGGGGTGGTGGCATCCTTGTGGGACTGAGCCCTTACCCTGTGGGATCTGGTGCTATCTCTGAGCAGACAGTGTCAGAATTGAGTTGAATTGTGGACACCAAGGGGACATCGAAGAATTGCCTGGTGGTGTGGGAAAGCCCCCACATGTTCGAATTAGGGGTGCGGAATCATAGCAGACCTCTTCATGATGGAATTGCCACTGTCAGCGGAATAAGACCCACCCGCAAGCCCCAATTTCCTCATGGCACAGACTGGAAACAGGCCTGGCAGGGCAGAGCTATGAGCCGGGGACGCAGGAGAGCCCAGAATCCAAGTCTCCCGCCTCCCAGCCCAGCTGCCCGGGGCATGTCAGTGGAGAAGGCCTGGGCCAGGACAGCACTGAGAATTCCTGAGAAAGCATCTGTGAAAGCAAAGGGAAAACGGACAGGATAAGGGTAGGGACAGTTCTTACAGCCTTTGTGTCCAGCATGCTAGATGAGACCCTGAAAGGTAGAGTGGCTTGGCTATGACCTGTGATTTCCAGCTCACACGAGGAACACATCTCAGCAAAGCTGTTAGCAGGGGGAGCTCAGGGGAGGCAGGGCCTGGGGCCCTCAAGGGAATTCCTGAGACCTCTATACCAGCCCATACCCACAGCACCAAGTTCTCCAAAACCTTACCAGCCGACACCCCCGCCATTGTGAAGAGCGACCCAGGTAGCACCGCGAAAGGCATCTCCCACGAAGTTCTGCACAGCCATGTCTGCGGAAACAGAGACCACCCCACCCCAGTCATTCCCTGAATGTGGTGGGCTGGGGGCCAGGCCAGGCTCCTAGGGCAATGATGGATTGAGTGGGGCCTGAAGGACAGAATCTAGAAACAGCAGCAATGTATGTTTGCAGAGCCACACAAAGCTGGAGTACTGACAAGTGCCCAAGTACCCACTGTTAACCTTCTGTACAGTTACGTTTTCCACAACTGAAGGCCAGATAAAGTGCTCCAGAAGCAGAAAGAGCAAAAGAATTAAAGGGGTGGTGGTACTGATTTTAGCTCATAGGCGCAGAGAGCCAAAGAGAGTCACTCCCACCCTTAAAACAAAACAACAACAACAACAACAACAAAAGAGTGGAGGACAAACTACAAATTAGTGACTGTCCCTAACTCCATCAGAGAACTGAGGTCCCAGGCAACTAACTCATTACAATCTGGGGAGAGACAGGCCCTTGCACTGAGAATCTGGTCACCTTACATATGTGTCTAACAAATTGCTAAAGGACAAGCATGAGCTTGCCTGAAACCTTGAGGTCTCTGGGACACAGATATAAGAAGGTGTACATGACCTAGCAGGCTCTTCCTCCACAAACTAGGCTGGCTGCTCTCAGAGGAAATCAGGGAGCATCCTAAGAACATTCTCCTCCTTATACTGGGCTGTGAAATGCAAGAAGTACAGCTCTAGAACCTGATAAAGGCTGGGAAACATTCTCCTCTAGGGCTTCCTAAGATGTCACGGTCCAGCCATGCTCACCAAATCTGATTTCAGACATCCGACCTTGAGAACTGTGAGAGAATACATCTGTGTTGTTTTAAGCCATTAAGTTTATGGTAACTTGCTACTGGCCACAGATATGAATATAAACTATATTAATACCAGAGAATTTCAGAGCAAGGAATATTATGAGGGACAAAAAGAAACATTACACAATGATAAAGATGTCAGTTCTCCAAGAAGACATCAGAAACTTAAACAAGTGTGCACCTAACAGCATAGGTTTAAAATACTTGGAGCAAAGATGCTAAAGACCTGAAAGGAGAAATAGACAAATCCTCAAACACAGGTGGAGACTTCATCACTCTCTCTCTGTAACTTACAGAATAATTGGGCAGCAAATCAGTAAGGATCCAGAGGACCAGAACAGTATTATCAACCAACCTGACCTAACTGACATCTGTAGAACCCACCAAATAACACAGAACACATGTTCTTCTCAAGTGCACCAAGATAGACCATCTTCTGGCCACCAAACAACCCTTAACAAATTTAAAAGAACAGAACAAACATAAAATAAGCCCTCAGACATAATGGAATTTTTTTAAAGATTTTATTTATTTATTTGACAGATAGAGATCACAAGTAGGCAGAGAAGCAGGCAGAGAGAGAGAGAGGAGGAAGCAGGCTCCCCGCTGAGCAGAGAGCTGGATGCAGGGCATGATCCCAAGGACCTTTGGGGCTCGATCTCAAGGCCCTTCAGGGCTTGATCCCAGGGCCCTGAGATCACAACCTGAGCTGAAGGCAGAGGCTTAACCCACTGAGCCACCCAGGCACCCCAACCATAATGAAATTAAACCTGAAGTTGGTAACAAAGGTTTCTGAAAAATCTTCTAAAACTTGGAAATTTAAAAAGATACTTCAGCGGTGTCAGGTTGGCTCAGTCAGTGAAGCTTCCTACTCTTGATTTTGGTTCAGGTCATGATCTCAGGGTCATGAGGTCTGCATTGAATGTGGAGCCTGCTTAAGATTCTCTCTTTCTCTCCCTCTGCCCCTTACTCCCTGCACTAGCACACTCTCTCTAAAAAAAATTTTTTTAATTAATTAAAAAAGACTTCAAATAACCAATGGATCCAAGAAGAAGTCTTATGGGAAATTAACAAATATTATGAACTGAATGAAAATGAAAATATATAAAAATTGGCAAGATTCAGCTAAAGCAGTGCTTAAATGGAAATTTAGAGCATTGATAACCCTATTAGGAAAAAAAAGTTTCAATTCAGTAACTTCAGCTTCTGCTTTATGAAGCCTGAGAAAGAAGAGCAAGTCAAACCCAAGGCTGGTAGAAGGAAGGACATATTAAAGATTACAGCAGAAATCAATGAATTTAGAAACAAAAAAGCAATAGAAAAAAATGAATGAAACTAGAAGCTTCTTTCTTGGGGAAGAACAGTAAATTTGATAAATTTCCAGCCAGACTGATCAAGAAGAAAGAAAAAAGACACAAATGACCAATATCAGGAATGACAAAGGAGACATCAAAACTGACCCCACAGAAGGAGGGGGGCAAGATGGCGGAGAAGTAGGAGATCCTGTTGTAACCTGTCCCCAAAAGTGAGCTGGATATCTACCAGAACACGCTGAACACCCATGAAATCACCTTGAGGAGCAATATTTCTCACTCCTGGATCTCTCCGAAAGCAGAAGACAGCAGTGGTGAGGTAAAAGCAAAGTGGGAACACTCGAACCGATATCAGAAGATAAACAAAAGAGGGAGAGAGCCACCAGAAGCGATCCAAGGACAGTAATATCCCAAAGGAAAGTGCCCGGTGGCAGGGGACCAGCATTAACATAGAGTCCGGTTAAAAACACTTCAAAAGAGCAAAAGGTTCTGAGGAGCAACTAGTGGAAGGGGTGGTCGCGGGCATGGGCCTGGGCCCACGCTCCCAGGAAGGAGCGCCCCAAAGTGAGACTGGTGGGGGAATCCAGTCCGCAGTACCTGAACCTGCAACTTTCTGCTCTCTGCAACATTCTGTGGGCCAGGTGCGCACCTGCAAGTGCCTTTAGAGAGTCTGCTGTGGTCCAGAAGAAGGAGCTTTTCTCTGGGTGCGCCTGCAACCACGACATTCGCCGCCTGCCTCAGGGTCTGAACGATCCCAGCCGGCCCCGGAGAAAACGGGGGGCAGGCGGCCTAACCTCCCCTGTACCCACTCGTGGAGCCACAGAAAGGCGGCTGCGGTCACGCACCACCTCGGACAGGCTGCACTGCGAGAAGAATTTTGTGGAGGGGAGTATGTGTTCTGGACCACACAGAGAGGAGTAGAGACTCAGGCTTCTCTGCGACACAGAGGTCTGAGTGCTTCTGTGCAGATTCATTGCTTGGACTCTGAAAAGGTGAAAAAGCTACAAAAGGCCAAAAACCTTCAGAGGGTGAAAGATTGAGAAACCGGTTTCCACAGAGCTCAGCCCCTTGACTGGGGGGCAGGGTGACTCAACCCAAGCAAGACTGACTGGAGAACAACACAGCAGGCCCCTCCCCCAGAAGACAAGTCAAAAAACAAAAGGACTATAACCACAGGGTCCCCATAAAATTTTAAACCCCCAACATCAGGGGAAATCAATATATTAAGCTCATGATAAAACCTTCAAACCTATATATTTCATACATACAAGTTTTTTTTCTTTCGTATTATCTTTTTTTTTATTTTATTCACTTGCTTTCACATTTCTCATTTTTTTTTAATTTTTTTTAAACTACTTAACACTACAACTAGAGGCTTAATACAACTATAAACCCAGGAAGACCTGAAATAACCTTCCTCGTCTGTGAGGAGTTATAACCACCCTCCCATCTTATCCTTCTGTCAGTGTTTCCACTTATTTGTTTTGTTCTTGTATTATATAAGTCTTATTCTTGGGGTTCATTCTGACTAGGTTCTTTTATTTATTGTCATTTATTTTTGCTGGTCTATATGTTTGTTCGTGTTTGTTTACATACCTTATAAATCTTATTTTGGGGCCCCATTGTGGCTGGGATTTCCACTTTTTCTCCTTCTCTCTATTTTTTTTTATCCTTATTCTTTCTTGTTGGCGGTGAATCCCAATTGCTCCAAAATATTCCAGGGTGCACCCTGCCTGGATTATGGGTGGTATATCCAGCTATACATCCTCTCATTCACTTCTCATCAAAATGACAAGGAGGAGACACACCCAACAGAGGAAAAACCCAGAGACGGCACCCTCTCCCTCAGAACTATTAGACATGGGCATAAACAGTATGTCAGAAAGGGAATTCAGGGTGACAATTATCCAGGCAATGGCTAGGACGGAGAAAAACATTAATGACAACATAGAATCTCTAAGGGCAGAAATGAGATCCAGTATACCTGATGTAAGAAGTGCTATCAATGAGATCTAATCCAATCTAAATAGTCTAACAGCTAGAGTTATGGAGATAGAGGATAGAATTAGTGATCTAGAGGATAAAATGGTTAAGAAGAAAGGCCAGGAGGAGAGCTGGAGCAAACTGCTCAGGAATCATGAGAGCAGACTTAGGGAAATAAATAACACCATGAAATGTTGCAACGTCAGAATCACTGGAATCCCAGAGGGAGTAGAGAAAGACAGAAGACTAGAAGATATAGCTGACCAAATTCTGAATGAAAATTTCCCCAATCTGGGGAATGGAACAAGTGTTTGTGTCCTAGAAGCAGAAAGAACACCAGCCAAGATCAGTGAGTCTAGGAAGTCACCTAGACACATAATCTTTAAAATATGCAAATTATAATTTTAGACAGGAGGTCCTGAGGGCAGCGAGGGGGAAGAGATTCATTACATACAGAGGAAGACCCATCAAAATAACGTCAGACCTGCCACAGAAACCTGGCAAACCAGAAAAGGCTGGCATGATATATTCAGGACACTAAATGAGAAGAACATGCAACCAAGAATACTTTATCCAGCAAGGCTGACATTCAAAATGGATGGAGACATAAAGAGCTTCCAAGGCCGGCAAAGATTAAAAGAGTATGTGATCACCAAGCAGGCACTCCAGGAAATATTAAAGGGGGTTTTATAAAAGCAGAAAGAACACATGAGTGACTTAGAACAGAAATTTTCCACCTACAGAAACAAGGACTTCACAGGCAACATGATGTCA